>OU015491.1:6829177-7009177 GCA_907164885.2 Dolomedes plantarius | reverse complement strand
TCCATTTAATGTGATTCTCATATAAATTAGAAATGGAGTTTCGTATACGAAAATTAGCTTTAATTTTAATGTTTTAGGAGAATTATGATAAAATTAAGATCTATTCTATATATCGAAATTTCTATATATCGAATTTTTTTCAAACATTTTGCTACTTCGATATATGGAGGTTTGACTGTATATATATATATATATAGATTGTGAACTAATAGTAGGAATTGAAAAAGGGAGACAAAATTCAGTCGTTTCGCGTTTTTAACTGAAATTAACTTAAATTAAAGTAAATTAAAAAGAAATTTATTTTTCACTTACACAGTAAACTCAAATTCTTTACATTATAAATAAATATAGTTTTCTTCATTAATATTTAGGGCAAATGTTTCATGTATTATTCAAACCCTAGTATCCCGTTCTGGAAAAAAAACTTTTCAGCAGGGTTTGCAATCGCTGGGAAGGAGCGTTTACTAATAACGAGACAGACCGCGGCCTGTCGTCTCTGGGGCCGTTTTCAACGCATCCGTCGGCGATATCTGACGTGCCCCGTCTTGTAAATAAATCATTAGGTGCTGCGATGAAAGTGGGAACACGAGTTATTACCAAGATTTTCATCGAAACAACATAAATTGCAGTTAACGACACGGGCATTAAGATGGAAAAGAAATAATGCGGAGCTGACGAGAAAGGCCCTGGGGTCAAGGGTATTTGTTTTTTTATAAAGAAAGTATTCTATTTCCTTACAAACAGAGAACGAGAAAATTACGATATGGCCAATTATTATTTACTCTTGTGACGGATTTTCTTTATAACAATTGTTCTTGGTAAGTTTTGCAACTTCTTAAGGGGACTCACTACTCTTAAATCTTTAAAACATTCGATTTTTAAAAAAAAATATATGTTAAAGACTGATCATTTTTGAACAAAATTAAGCAAACCGCATGAAAATATTCCGCTTAGTTCCGGAGATATTGATATTCTAAATATTTAATGACTGATCAAGTTTAGGTAAGAAAAATTTTAAACTCATTTTTCTCCAAATGTAATTTTGGCATCATTCCGCAACCGATATCTCAAAAACTATGAAACATAATTCCACGAAATTTTTATCACTGCATAATCGTGTTATTTTACTGCGTCTGAACTAGAATTATTGCAATCGCTGCATATTTTGTTATTTTTTTTCGGGGGTACATTAATGCAAAAATTTAAGGAAATTTTAAGTATATATTGAACAGTTTTAAAAAAATTGAAAAAATATTTTAATGTCGAATGTTTTATGTTCAATTGAATTTTGAATTATTTGTTTTAAATATAAAACAGGAATTATACATTTAAGTGTAAAATTAATTTGATAGTTCCGCGCGCGAGCCAGTATACAATAAAAATACTTAAAAAACAAGGTATATCTAAAGCATTAAAAAAAAAATTATTCAAAATAATTTTGAGAGTTGAAAATTTGTTTATTAAAATAAATATATCAATTTATCATATACATAAAATTTGGAAAAATTGGGAGTGAATTTAAATAGTTACAAAGAGTCAAAAAGTCTGAAAATATGCCTTATTTCCTCGACTTAAGGGTCGTGAGTCCCCTTAAGTTTATACTGAGTATAAATAATTATACTGTACTCACTGGCGGATGAAGCGTTTGCAGTCCCTCAAGAGAAATCTAGCTTTAATTTCCACCCCCCCCCCTGTTCTAAAGACTATTAAGTAATACTATATGCATTACTTAAGCTAGTTTCTGACAGTCGAAAAGGAAATTTTGTTGGTTAATTATTAGGTTGTAAAATCTAGTAGTAGGCCGTTTGTACGTTTGATGGTCGAAAGGAAATATTATTGGTTAGTCTGTAGAGAAAATAGCTCACTTCTACCCAGACTTGGGTGTATATAATTTGAAGTGGCACTCTAAATGAATTTGATGCAAACACAGTTTATACATGAAACAACGTTTATTGAATTCGTTGCACATATTGAATTTGCTTTTACAGCAATAAGCATACGTACTACTTGTACGGAATATATATTAATACTCACAAACCAGCAGAGAGTCAAACCAGCAGTACTGCCACGTAAACTTTGGGCCCCCCTAAGCACTAGCGCAGGATAGCACCTGGAGCTGCTTACATCGTACCTCCCTCAACTCGCTTATCTATCAACCTTAACAACCTTTTTCAACCTTTGTATTAATCAAGCTAAGCGCGTATGCCGAAATTAGCATATTTCAAGCAGCTTCTTTAATTCATTCACTCAAAAGTTCGATTCTTGTGAATCGAATCTTGTGTATACCTTACAAGTCATTAGGTAGTAAAAACTTGTAGTACGTTGTAAAACTGCTTGTCGTTTGACGAAAGGCAAATTGTCTAGACCAGTGACTACCGACCTTTTTATATTTGAGTACTACCTGAGAACTCTGTAGGGTCGTGGCGTACCACTGGTTATGTTATACCTTTCTAAGGGGGCGGAGGGGGGTGTCAAAGAAATTCTATACATATATGAATAACTTTAGAAAATGTATTTAAGTATAAATAGAACAAAATGCAGAAAATAAATCCATAAAACTAGAAAAAGCCGTTTATACGTAATTGTTATTAACAAATGGCAAGTACGATTTCCCAGCACTGAACTGTCTTTATCAGGAGGCTTAATGGGAAACTTGCTATTGCTTAGTACTTATTTCTTACTGGAACCTCTATGTCAGGGAGGACAATAACAGACAGGGTGGACGTGCCACTTCCGATTGCAGAGCATACAAGCAAGAAAACTAGCCCATTGTACTCGTACATTGTCCATAGTACATTATCGAACCCTTCTGCGTACCATCTCAAATGCTCTCGAGTGCCACCATTTGGTAAACCACTGATCTAGACGAAGATGGTTACCTTTGCCTGAGGTTCCCAGAATGTATCGCCTTTTGAAGCTGCTAACTTTCGACGCCCCTGACATTGGTGGCTCCAAACGCGGAAACTTCCACCACTGATTGCGCGCCAAAAGTGCTCATACGTAGGAAATTTATTTTGCGAATTAACCGAGAAATAAAAGTTAAAAAGTTTAGAAAAGCGCAGACTGTCCGGGAATAATAGAACCCTCTAACGGATCCTATGAAAAGGAATGATTTTTTAACTGTTGAAAAACTGGATATACACTTTTTTTAATTTTTACGGTAATCAACTGTTATTTAAAGCAATTTTTTTTCATATTATGCGCATTTCGTAATGAGTTTTTTTCCTTTAAGAATGTGTTAACATAAATATAGCTATGCATATAAAAATACTAAATATTATATTTAATACTGAAATTTTTTACTAAAACTTTTTAAGTTTAAAATTTATAGCATGTTTCTTTTTGGTATACCTGCCGAACCCAACTCAATAAAGGCATAATTTTTTCCTCTTTTGAACTTTGGAAAGTTTTCCAAAATAATCTTTCTTAAACATCAGCATACATCCAAAAATTACTTCCAAATTTTGAAATTTTACACGAAAAATTTAAAAAAAAAGAGTTTCGTAATCATTTGGTTACAAAATTAATAATAATTTTATTTTATGACATTTTTAACCACTTTAAGAGGCCCCAAATTATTTTTCAGAGTAATTTTTTCATGAGATTAAATGTACATATGCATGTGTATATATATATATATATATATATATATATATATATATATATATATATGAAACTTCTCTAGCCGGCCCATTTTTTTTTGGAACCATTACTGACCACCATAGAAAAATCCACCCCTATTCAGCGGGCACCCCTCAATACGGCCACTTTTTTTAAGAACCATTACTGACCACCATAGAGAAGTTTCGCCTCTGCAAACAAGAATGCCTTCTTCCTGAAACCTTCTAAGAGCATCTATTTCCTAAATCCTAAAGAATGCTTATCCTGAAATAATGCCATGTTTCAAAGCTAGACATTTTATATTTTCTATCGAAAAATGTCCATTACTGTTAAATTTTACTTTACTTAAAAGCTGTAGAGGGTTTGAGGTTTTTTTTTTTTTTTTGCCAATATCCATTACTATCTTCTCAAAAATTCAACAAGAACTCCTCCAATATTGTATATAGGATCGATACTTTAGTTTCAAAGTAATTTTTTTTCTTCTTCTCATTTTGAGTGCCGGAGACAAACATGATTTCACGATGTATATCAATGCGGACAAATTAAAAATACAAACAGCATTCACCGTTTTATCAATATTAAAAACTCTACTTAAATTGTGTTTTAAAAATTCTACTTGGAAATTTTTATTTTCTATTTAGTGAAAATCGATGCATTCGTTAAATTTATTTTCTTTAACCACAGTATGGAATGTCGGTAAATTCATTTCTCTTTTTCTTGTGCTGGTGTCATGAAACGATCGAGGTACAAATTGAAAAAAAATAATGACCCTCTTATTGACAAATCGGCAAGCTTGGCGAGAAATTACCAGGATTAAACGCCATTTTTCTCCCTGGCTTACACATTAGCATAACAATTAGCCGGAATTGTGGGAACGCACCGGCTGAGGAACGTTTCATGAGTTTTATTTAATCACCGATATTTGGAATGTAACAGGACATCATAAAAACAAATCACGCAACTGTAAACAAAATTGGGACCATTTGCATGCAAATTAACGTCCTGTGATAGAGGAAAAAAAAAATCGGAAAGATGTGTTCAGCGCTTGAACAAACATTCAGTTTCGCTAAGAATGGAAGACTGACTGTTTACCTTTCCCAGCGGTGAATTGTTCTAACACGTAACAGTTATTGAAAAATAACCCCTCTGACCAATAATACTTTTTGAATTTTTGATATTAGGTAATCAGATTTTAAAAAGGAATAAGCGGTAAGCAATTTTTAAAACCTTTTATTTAATAATATGTGTTTTTTACTCAAAGGTTTCAGAATATTCATCCGGCCGTAGCATCCGCATCATTTCTATGAATAATTGGCAGGCACACATACATACATACATACATACATACATACATATATATATATATATATATATATATATATATATATATATATATATATATATATATATATATATATACACAGTGGAATCTCGATCTATCGTTTTTCAAGGGACCGATTGAAATGAACGATAAATGCGGAAAAGCGATAGATGCGGAAACATAACAAAGCAATATAATCGTTAGGACTGCATTAAATGAACGACACATACGGAAAAATGATGGATCCGAAAACTTTCGATCGAGATTCCACTGTATATATATATATATATATATATATATATATATATATATATATATATATATATGACAGGCGTTGGATTTACATCTGCTATAAAAATATCAATTTGCATAATTTCCAGTAATGTCGTTGGCGAGTGGAAGACACGTAGGACAAATAATCAATCCATAAGTTGAATCAGTTAGTTTATTTCTTCTTTAAGAAAACCACGCTCGAAACCCTTTTCCCTAGATTGCCATTTTCAAAACTCGGCGACGCCGAGCAGAGCGGTCGCAAGCAGCGAGCTCCCAATTTAATCTGCGTAATTCTATATTCTATCAGCGCGTCCCTCTTTATCGCGCATGCCCAAAGCACCACATGGTAATTTCTGGAATAGTCTTCTGTTTACGTAAGCATTAATTTTCGAGCCTAACCCTGTACATCAAAAAATAGGTTTCCTCGATGGAACTTCGCGAATCGAGGTCATCTTCCGAAACGGGTAAAAACCCTTTTTTCCAACGCGTTTCGCCAATGATTTTAATGTTAAATTTGATTATTCTGAGGCCCCCCTTTAAATTTAATTGATGTTTTGATATATATATTGGTTGCGGATTTCAGTTAAATAGAGAGAAACCTTTCACTTGTGTTCCATGATAATATGCGTTTATAGTCACATGATAAGTGTTTAAAGTTGTATGATAACAATTTATTTGATTTATGTACTTTATTATTTTGATATTTCACTTGTTTAGCTTAATTAATTTGTATACATTATTATTTTAAAGTATTTATATATTTCATTATTCTTAATATTACAATTATTGGGAATCATTTAATTTAAGGATTTGCAAATTTAATAAACATATATATATATTTATTTATTTATTCATTTATTAAATTTTTAATTTTTTATCCTTTTTTATCAATTTATGTTGTCGCTCAGGATATTCAATTCCCCTTTACTCGACGTATGCCCTAAAGCAAAAATTTAACATACCGCAAAACAGACATTTCGGGTTCAAAAATTTACAAGCCTTTTAAGGCGCGGCATAAATTTTTCTTTCAGAAAATATTATGCTTTTGTGAGCCTATATATGTACCCGCATGCTCCATTTTCGAAACTCACAAGGGACGGCACAATAGGCTTATAGTCAGAAACACATTTTTTTCCCGGAAGACTTTCAACTTGTTACCCTTTCTTTAAATTCCCCCGTCCTTTCCCTTTTTAGCTCCCATGTATAGATTATCAATAATACCTTCTCCGATATCATTTCTTTTTGTTCAAAAGAATAGGTGTCGCTCTACAAAAGAAGGTGCCACTGGGTATCTCGGAGTTCGTTTTCGGACTTACGAGCAAAAATTTCCCGACGCCGAAACGTGATAACGTATTAATGCGCCGTTTACGATAACCAATTTTTAAACCACAGATAATATATAAATATATGGATCGCGGTTAATTTTAGACTCGAACGGTTCTGATGTTGAGTCAGAGATTTTTTAAAATCAATACCGGTCTCTGCCGATGCAGGAATCGTGTATTTGGTTATTTTCGATCCCGCGTTACGTCTGCTGCCGGCATATTGGAAATATTTTCTGTACATGAAGGATGCGTTTATGGGTACGATGATATTGTTACTAGATTATTATAGAATTTCTAAGTATAATAGAATTTAGAAATCTTTTGATGATGAATTAACTGTTAAACGATGAATCACGCTTTCGTAATTATTGGGAAATTAAAATGTTATACTTGGAAAAAAAGGTTTTATGAACCAATGAGTCGAATTGACGTCTTCAAACCTCGTGGCGGTGTTCTACCTTCCGAAAACCCCCAAGGTAGTTAGAAATAACATTCCTCCTGTTATTTCTAATGACACTTATAAAGCATTCGTGAAAAATATCACGTTTCTCCAGTATCTATATATATATAAAGCAGTTCCGTAACTGACTGACTCCCTGATTGACTGTCTGACTGACATACAACGCACAGACCAAACCGCTGGACCTAAAGGACTGAATCTTTGCATGGCGATTCTTCTTATAGTGTAGGGGTGCACTAAGAAAGATTTTTGAAAAATTCTTAATTTTTTTAAAATTAAATTTTTAAGCTGTTTTAGTAACTTTTTTAAGTTTGCATTTAAAATAATAATTGGAGGGTTATGAAATTTATATCACGAGAAAGATCGTAAAAATTGCTTTAAAATGAAATTTTTTTCGAATGTTTACCTTCATTTTCTGATTTTTGGTGAATTTTTAAAGATTCATTTTTAGAATTTAATTTATTAAATGCCGATCACGTGATTTCTTTTTCTGGTACTTTAAATAAATTTATCGTCACGTGCGTAACAACGAAATGGACAAAAAAAAATCTTTTTTTCTTGCTAATGCGGCAGACGATTGGACATTATCCAAAAAAATATTAAAATACAATAAAAGATATTATGTTCCTCAAACTGTACTATATTAACTGTACTATATTCTTTAGTATGTCCTATTACATTTAATTTCAATATTTTCTTCTACATTATTTTGTGTGTAAAAATATCTCTTACGATTTTTTTATAAATATATCTTTTTTGTTTTTTACATCAATTGTATACATTGATCGTCGTATTTATTAAATATATATATATATATATATATATTTGGCATGAATTGCATACATTGACCGTTGTATTTAATTTGAATGTACTCCGTAGCGAAGTACGGGTTTTGAGCTAGTTGGTTATATATATTTCATTACGAGTAATGGTGACGGATTCTATGTGAACCGTCACTTAAGTTATCCGAATAAGTTTAAATCGTTGATTTTTATGAAAATTCCAATTTTTTTTTAAATTATTGTTTCTTGAAGAATGTGAATGTCTGTCTCTTAATCTGCTTTTAATTCTTTTTCTACGATCATAAGAAATTAAATGATATTAATTTAAAGAGCAGCAGCAGCTGTCCATTTCAATACAGATGAAAATTTTGCTTTCTGATTAACTAATTCTCCATCAAAAATGTACACGACTATTGTGATAACTGAAAATAGAATCATGTCTAGGAAATTTTTCCCGCATGTATTTCATGATACTAAGAATGTACTGAAGTACAGATTAGGCTCGAGGTATGTTCTTTTATAGCTGTATTTATAAAAAAAAATCTGATGAGAAATGACTGAAATTTTATATGTAATTGCATGTAATGACTTTTTTTTTTAGATTTCAAGATATCGTTTGGTTTTAAGTTCGTGACACTCACGAAGTCCTTAAGTACATATGATACAAAGAAATTCATATTATATACATAATTTTTTAGAAATATTGCCTTTTATGTAAAAATAAGCTCTTTAAATTTGTAAAAAGTTGCATAGTTATGAACTATCTTTTTTAGTTTTTCTATTTTGGTACTATGTTCCATCGAAACATAGGACAAAAATTTCCGTAAGTAAAGTGTTTGAAAAACAAAAACGCCTCCGAATGTATCCGGATACCTTAAACACTAAATCTGCTGTATTTTGGTCTAATGAATAATGTTCTAATAAGCAGGAAAACCAAAGTAAATAAAGCACAAATAGCAAGAGGATGCAATTATTTTGCATACGGCCGTTTCGAAGCTACAAAGGAGCTTCTTCATCAGTGCAACGAACTTAGTGGCAGCTCAAAAAGCCTTTGAGCTAAGTGCTTTTTGAGCTGCCACTAAGTTCGTTGCACTGATGAAGAAGCTCCTTTGTAGCTTCGAAACGGCCGTATGCAAAATAATTGCATCTTATTGCTATTTGTGCTTTATTTACGTTGGTTTACCTGTTTATTCCTCGAGCACAAAATAAAGACAAAATAAATGTATGAAAATGGAAAAACCGATAATAATAAATTTATTTTAAACGATTCTACATTCACAGACACATGCACTTATAAAATACAAGTAATTTCTCGTATTTTATCTAATGCATAAATAATAGAAGAAAAATCCTAAATTTTCAGAAGTGAATTAGAAAACTCTTTCTCATCTGCATAACAATTAGCCAGCATTGTTCATCCGTGTAAGGTGATAAATGTTTTTCTTAACTTCATCTCTGTTACTTATACCGGAATGCTAGATCATGGGAACTAACTAATCACAGAATTTGACCCATTATCATGCTAATTAGATTTCTTTAATATAGTTACAAAATGTGAGCTTGGTCGAAAAACAAAATTTCCATTAGCAACGAATAAAGGAATTGTTTGCTTCTTTAAGTTTCAGTGCATTGAAAAATTCTTTAAACCTCAGACAGTTCAGAGACATCTAAGAGACTTTAAACTCTATGTCAGTTTTCCCAAACAAATTATGATCAAGAAATGTATGATCGAGATCTTATTAATTTTTTCCATAGTTTGATCGCAAGCATTGAGATGAAATATTTGCAATATAATAAGCGGGTTTAATTTATCTTAGCTTTAGAAATAGATATTGATATTCAGAATTACAAACAAACGGCTGAAGTAAACTTTTTAAAGAAATATCTTTATTATACTGTGATCCACTAAAGAAAAATCTTCGTTAAATAAACACTTGGAAACTATTCCAAGAGAAACGTATTAAATATTGCTTGAATGAATGAAATAATCACGTTTCTATCAATATCTATGAAACAAACAAAAAAAAATTAGTAGCGTGTCTTTTAAGAGTTGTTTTATTTTTAAAATTTAACTCATTATAAAGCATTAATAGAAAATTAGTTTTTACTTTAATTAAGAAATCAAAAGCTCACTACAAAAACTGAAATTAATTCCTACTTAAAAAAGGTAGTTGAAAAATTAATTCACAGAATGTGCTGCTTTTACTAACTTCTTAATTACGCTTCTTAGATAAAGAAATTTCCTTCCAAGCTCATTTAATGTAATGTAAAATATTTTTAATCTATATTTCTTTCATAAATTAAATTTTGCTTAAAGGTTTCTCAAACATTCACATTTTTGTTAACATTTTTCAAAATAGTTAGCTTGGGAAAAAAAAAAGGAAAAATCTGGAGGTTATTGAAATTCTGATTAATTTTCTCTACGCATCAAATCTACGATACGGAAAAAACTTCGGCTGGAGACGTTTGTTAGTATTTTGACCTTTCTTTAGAATATCAAAAACAGATCCTATGAGGTAAAAATTAAAGTAATAGTGACATTTTGAATTAAGTTAAAGCGTTTATTTTTGCTGAGAACTTGAGAAATGTTATAATACTCCCCTTTAAAACCTTTTTTTCGCCCCAAACTCTTGCATTTGTGCATTTGTATGCCCGATGCGAGTTTCTATTGAACAAACTTTATACTGGAGGGGAAAATTCGACATGATACATTCGGCGTTCGATGCTTAAAGTTTTTTTTTTCCTTTAATTCAAAATTTTCTTTTGTTAAAACACATTTTGGAAAAATATTTTCTCCTCAAATATAACAAAACACTTCAACAATTTAAACATTTAAAAAAAAAAAAAAATTTGAATTTAAAATATAAAACATGTTTCCAATTAAATTTTGTAAATATGTTGAACTAGTTGTTCTGTTTGTTAATTTTTTTTCATTTCTTTACGAACGAAAGGTTTCAAAAAGGGTCCACAAAATTTAGAAACATTTACCAGCAATATTTTTTATCCCTTTACAGGTTTTTTTTTTCGAAGTAGGTTTTGAAGTGGAGACAATATTTTAAGAATTTTCAATATAAAAGAAATATTTTGAGAATTTTCAATATAAATCAGATATTTTGAGAACAAACAGTCTATTGAAAATCAAACAATGGAACTCTGTACACAATTTTATACAGATACCATGCTGGAAAATTTAGATACATCCTTTAAAATTTGGCAAACCACGAGCAATTTCGTTCTGAAATACGTAAACAATCTTGTATATATATATATATATATATATATATATATATATATGCTATATATATATATATATATATATATGGCATATTGACAGTACAGTTTTAAAATGCATTAGGCAGTATTATTATCGTAGAAAATGTGGTTTGCAATGTTCGATTCCGAGAGCTTTTTAGCATGTATTAATCAACTAAATGATAAATTGTAACAGATCTTTTTTAAAGTCGCTATTCTTGAAATAAATGAAAGAAAGTAACTTTTCTACATTTATTCCTCGGAAAAGGGTATTTATCGACAAAGTTTTAAATCCTCAGCACTCTGCACGTATAAAATTAAATAGTACAAACGGTTGAGCAAAAAATATATTTTCTCAGAAATGTTAGATAGAGTTATATTTCAGGTTCTACAATTTCCATCTACTTTTCTTTAGCTCCTTCGGATCTAGTTACCGATTAGAAACTGCCCTTTCCAGTTCTCGAAGATTTCATGGTTTTAGATTCCCGTCTCGACGTGGTATCGCAAATGCTTAACAGGGTTCAAATCTGGCGATTGTGGGTGCTAAATAACACAGGTGAAGACTCCGTAATGCTTATTAAATCATTTGTGGAGAGTGTGAGCTCTATGGCATGCAGAATTGTTCTGCTGGAAGCATCCGTCTCCAGCGGGGTTAACTAGTATTAACATAACTAGGAGTACTAGGTCAGCGACAAAATTTAAAAACCTCTTTGGCATTCTGACCTTCTTCCATACCAATTAAAGGGCCGGCACAGTGCCATGAAGCATCCCCCAAACCATAACATTCCCTGCCCCATACTTGGAAGAGTGTTACGGCAATGCACTTAGGGTCCATGCCTTAGTGCTGTCTTCTCCATATCCGCACCCAGCCCTCTATCTGCATGGTGTACTTTGAAACGTGCTTCGCTGGATCACATTACCCTTTCCCATTCATTTACTGTCCAATCCTTGAGATCTTGTGTGAACTGGAAATGCATGATCTTGTTCCCTGCAGAAAACAAAGGCTTTCGAACAAGCCTCCAGCTTCAATACCCTATACCAGGGGTGGCCAACTTTTGTGTACGTAAGATCTACTTTTTATCTTAAAAATGTGTCGCGATCGACTTGTTGTCCATACGCTTATCTAAGTGCGGAGCGGGAGGTGTGAAATACATACTATGTTTATACACTGTGTTTCATTACGGGGTGCACTCTCGCGAGCTATGGGTATATAAGCAAAATATATGTTCAAACATACGTATCTATCTATCTACGTGAAAATCAACATACGTAACGGGCCAAAAAAGTCACGTCCAGGGGAATTAAAACGAGTAATTATTGACAATATTAGTTCAAATTAGCTACAGATAAAGACAGATTTAGAATTTATTACGTTAATATTAATGGGAGGACTGAGTTTGCATGTACCTAACTAAGGAATCATAATTAGGCGTATATCAATGGCAATTTTCTGATACTTGGGAAGCACGGTGCCATGGTATACGTTCGGTCTCAGACTGAATTACAGTCCCGGTCTAGTGCAGTGTGAACAGAACCCATACTGCCGCCCTAACTTGGGTCCTAAATGAGTGCTCTATTTATCACGTAGTCTAATCGGTTTCTAAGTTAAGACATCAGGAGCGATCGACCAAAATTGGCTTCGCGATCGACTTGTTGGCCACCCCCTGCCCTATACGTCGCAAGGTGAGGTGCCTCTTTTTTGAGAGGCCATCGGAGTTGATCCCTGACTAAGATTAGCTGCAATCTGACTTACTGTGGTCCTTCTGTCTCACTGGACAAGTCTGGAAACTCGCCTTTCAGCTTGAAAATCCATTCGCCTGTGCCGACCTCACGCTTTACTTTGAGACCAGATGTTTGCTTCTTCGTAAACATGAACAACAGCTGCGTTCGGACACTTTAACACTCGAAGCCAGTATCGCTAATCCTAGCTCCACTGCTTATAGAGCCCACTATCATTCTACGTTCTAAGTTCGCTCAAATGCATCTTTAACCCATTCCTTCACAAGCAATACACTTTGACTGCCTTTACAGTTATCCAGAAATCCCTCTTTATACCAATCCCTCCCTCTAGCAACTCTAGAGTGATATCATAGCTAATTTTCAAAACATATCCAGGTGGTCATAATAAATTTTCCACTCAATGTATGGATATATATATATATATATATATACAGTGGTACCTCGACTTACGAGTGTCTCGACTTCGAGTTACGAGCTTACTTTTCGAGATACTTTTTCGAGATACGAGCATTTTCTCGGCGAATTTTTTGTTTCGAGTTACGAGCTATAATTCGGGTTACGAGCAAGCTTCAGATATTCCACTTCTAGTTTGAGCAGCGAATGTCATGTTACGTGCTCATCAAATGAGAACACAAGAAGCATATAATATTTACAACCTTTATGTACAATTGTTATACAATTATTTACATATTATTCTGAGACTACTATCCAGTCTTAAACCGAGAGATTAACACTCAACAATTACCACCCGGGGCAGCTTGTTCTGCCCCTTTGGGCAGAGTCGTCCTCTGAAACCGAACAGCGCCCAACCTCTCTCGCAGAGAGATAACTACAATTCCCTCCCCCACACTGGAACTCCCCATGGGGTCTAAGGGATTGGGTGACCTTGGTTCTAGGATTGCAAGCTCTCCCCCTTCTACGGATTCTGAGAAAACGTTCTTCGGATTCTCAGAAAGAAGAATCTGGACATTACAGCCACAGTGAACGATGCAACAATTGCCCAGCTTCCGTGGCTCACTCGTTTACTTTAAGAGAGTAGCTGGTAGTGAAAGCGGAAGTGAGGAAAGCCGGGCGAAAACGTCAAAAATCAACGAATAAGATAAAATTTTTCAGTTCAGCCTTTCTCCTCCTCTTCAATCAGCATCTTCAAGTCCGATCTCCAAGGTAAATGTATATCAAACGTAATAAATCAAATTTATTTCAGTACATTCTATTGTATTGCATTTTTATACAATGTTCGTCGTTTATAAGCACATTTTTCTTATTTAAAAACATGTAACAAAAAATTGTGGTGTTTTGGGGGAGCTCGGAACGAATGAATGGCATTTCCATTCATTTGTATGGGGAAAATTGATTCGAGATACGAGTATTTCGAGTTACGAGCTCCGTCATGGAACGAATTAAACTCCTAAGTCGAGGTACCACTGTATATATATATATATATATATTAAGAATTAATTAGAAAAAGAATAATAATTAAACAATTTACAGGGGGCTTCAGAATAATCTAATTTCTGGCATTAAATATCACTGTTTTTCGTATTGCGAGATGCAGTGCGGGAGGATAATCCCCTTTTTTAGAATTGAACTTGGAGATCGAGGGAATCGAGGTTGGAGAGAATCTAAATGTAGTATCAAATTTAGTCCCGCCCATTCCTCATCTTCGGCGCAGACGTCATGATCATGCGCAATAGCAGTTAAAGGTTTGAAACAAAGAGTTTTAACGCAGAGAGGGATTGATTTCGATTGGGCTGGTCACGCATCGTGAGGCTTGAGATGATGTCTTGACAGATAATTAATATGGATTGAATTGAGGTAGTTTAACATTCAGAAATAAAATCTTAGGTGTATTTAAATTGTAGTTCTTTACCACAGGCCTTTATTCACTGAATGTAAATAATAATTATATTAGGGAAAAGTTAAGATGGAGCAACGTGATATAATACAATTGTCATAAGCCGGTAGGTAATAAGCTTCTTGCTATATATATATATATATATATATATATATATATACACTAACGTATATATATGTGTGTGTGTGCATATATTAAATTTGCAAGAAGATTATTTTTTAAATTTTTTATAAAGAATTAAAAATTGGGGTTTAATATATGAGTAAATACTTTCATATTAAGGCGTAGAATTCAGGTCAGAAGAAAAATATAAAAGTCAAGTTTTTGTTTTCAGTTTCAACTTGCTTTTCTTTATAACGTTTTCAATTTGAAGTCCAATATTCCGACAACGAATATTATGTTTTAAAACTATAAAATTGAATCAGTGTTTTGCATAACTGACATGCAGTGTCCTTGCGAAAAAGGTAATATTGATCCAGTTTGATGCATTTTAACTAAGTGAAATTCCGTCAAATCTTTTTATAGGGCCCTTTGTGACCCTTTAAGTGTTTTTATTTATCCCTGTAAAAGAAACTTTCCGAACTAGAGATACAATTAGCAGATTGGCATGGCATCTATTTCCCTATTTTAAATTCATCTGTACAGTCGATGGACCTTACAATATTATTTATTTTCTTCTCTAGTACAAGATAAAACTCTCTGTACAGTAAATTATACCCAAACATTATACTGAAATATGTCGAACTTACTAAGATATATTGTGAGATAGTTGCGTACTCAATGGAAGGAACTTTTAATGAAATCAGTTATGGCATTTTCACCCATAATATAAGATATTTATTTCATGTCATTTAAAATACACGCTGGTTAATCTTCAAGCGATGCTGTAGTTGTTTGACAATTTCCAACTGGAACGTTTTGGTTCGAATGTTATACTTATGTCCAATGAAGAGACACGTGACCTGATAAACTAACTTTGATATTCTGCCTGTCTAACAAAAATATTTGAATTGATTCAGTAACTTTAACGTGCCTCTAATTTAATATTGACGGAGAAGTTTTGGCTTGTATTATTGAGGAAGATTTTGCCTAAATAAATATAGAAATACATTAATTTCTCAGGAATGTTGAAAAGGAAATAAGCCGGTAATGGAATACCAGAGTTGAATCAATACAATGAAAGAGAAAAATATGTAATTTACAAGCATTGAAATGGATTTGCCTAGTGACATCACTTAGTACAGGTGATATCAAAATCGTGCAAATGAAATCAAAGATGTTAAGTGAAGTAAAAGGGAAAAGTGCTATACGACTCCGTAAGATGAGAGGAAATTATTTCTTTTGTATTGTGACAAAATTACGCTATGAATTTGTATAATGGTGATATAAAAGCGGTAGCGCAGAACATACTTCTGGTGATATAGAACAATATAAAATATTTGAAAAGTTTCTGATAGATTTATTGAAGAGCTGTTGTTCGCCGAATGTTACTACTTTTCTGAGTAGCGAATTTACCTGTTTGGGGTATCCAATATTTGTATCTTAAACATGCTTTCGTACCCTTCTAGTTATACTTCCATTTTTGTAATACACTTAAAATGGCATGCATTTGCTTATACTAAATCATCTGACAGATTACTAACTAACACACACACACACACACACACACACACATAAATATATATATATATATACTCGTATGTGTGTGTGTGTGTGTGTGTGTGTGTGTGTGTGTGTGATTCAGAATGCGTATCTCCGCCGTCTAGCGCAATCCCGTAGACCAGCGAGAGGAGACGTTGAGGTCCACACCTGAAGACGGGAGGTGTTTGGAGGCGTTACGAAACAGAGGCTCGAGCGCCCACGTCGAAAGGAATGAGTTCCTTCGAGTAAGCGGGGAAGAGACCCCGAAGAGTTTGAGGTAGCTTACAGTTATGACGTAGGGAGACGATTAGGCCTACTACGGTAGGAAAGCACCCAAATTACGGAAGCCTGAGTGATTTCGAGAAGTCCAAACTGGTTGAGTGCTTGGCAGTAGTGTCATTACTCCGAGTTGTCGACTGTTGTATTTTAGGTGTGATATGTGAATTGTGGTGTCAACATAATGAATGTTTACTGTTATTGTTAACGAGAGACTGTTTATGAATCATCTTGAACTTGTATTCAGTTATTGAGGTGTCAGTTTTATCGCATTAAAATATCAAGCGAGCTAAATTAAAGACCAGACCCCCCCTACACACACACACACACACACACACATATATATATATATATATATATATATATATATATATATATATATATATATATATATATATATGAAATGTCCGGATGGACATCTCATGAAATTCTATCTTGCATCGTGGCCGGAAAATAATAAAATCACTTTCAGGAACAAACTAATTTATTAAACAGTAAAGCAACACATCTTACTCGCTTCGAGTCAGTCCAGCGTCTCCCGCAAAAAACGCCAAAATAGAATTAGGTCAGAGAGGTTGCCAGAATTGGCGGAGGAAGTTACTATGTGGGAAGGCGAAGCGTTTACGTCAGCACAAGAAGGACGGGTTACCATGGCAGAGATGAAGTACAGAATGGGCGATTATAGGTAGTTAGTAATATTATCACTTTTATATATATATATATATATATATATATATATATATATATATATATATATATATATATTGTGTGTTAATTATATCAGCGCATGCAAGCTGTTCTCTGTACATTACAAAACTGGAAATATAACTAGAAGGGTACGAACGCATGTTTAAGATACAAATACGGGATACCCAAAACAGGTAAATACGCTACTGTGAAACAGAATTTCATTTTTACAGTGTAGACCTCCGAGATAGAGCAGACAGGTAGCGAGTTAGATTGATTTCTCAGTAAGTTTCATTCACACTTCGGATTCAGTTTTAAATTTGCCCAGTTTGAGATTTTGTCTCTAATTACGAAATTCCCTCTTCCCTGCGAGATTCATAAAATTATATAGGCGAAGAAATCTCCCGACTAGATATCGATACAGTCAACTGCTCCTATTTCTGGGTTACATTGAATGGAATCTATCGAGTCGATATAAATTCTTTTGCACGCAAGAAGTTGAAATACATTGTTAGAAAAAGATAATATTAGCTAAACGTGACTTATTTCCTAATTATCAGCATCGATATTAATGTTTTTTCATTATTCATGGCATATACTAGAGCTGAAAGAATTTATTATGAGCGAAATCCTTATTCCATCAGCGCTTGTAATTGCGCTTAATCTTGCACGTATAATTACGGGTTGATCCCAGCTCCAGAAAATGATGAATCTAGTACTTACCGCGCTCCCTGCCGCTGGAAATGATTTCCGCTTGCATGAAAGTGCTGCGCTTCTGCTAGCTCCGTATTGCTAACAAGTTTGCAATTAATAGAAACGAATTTGCACGTAACACCAAATTTCTGTTGTAATTTTGCTTCCATGGTATCCCTCTCTTCTCCAAAAAAATGCTCAAAGTAGGAAGAAGATCAATTAAGGGGACAGGGGACCTTCAACTTCGAATTTTTAAATTTTAACTTTTTTAACTTTATATCCAAAAAGATAATTATTTGTATTCTTTTTTGCTACATTGAAGCAAAAAAATTTTAACTTTTAAATTTTTTAAATTTTAACTTTTTAACTTTATATCCAAAAAGATAATTATTTGTATTCTTTTTTGCTACATTGAAGACCCTTAGAATTCAAAATAAGGATTTTTTTTGGCAGAATATTGACTGGTATTAAAAAAAAAACTTCAAAATTTTCTAGCATTTTTCAAAACACTCCATGTGCATTCTAAAACATTTAAAACGTTAATTGTTTTTAATGTAAGTTTACCGTACATTTATAAACATAACTGTGCAATGATTCTTTTTTATAACTCAAAAAGCCATAAATAATTATTTTTAAAACTGCCTTTTGTTTTCTTTATCTTTAAGCTTTATTTCTTGGTCTATAATTTTGAAAAATATTTGTGGTTTCAAATAATGGTGGACAGGTTCGTGGAAAGCATTTCAATTAGCAATCCTGAGAAATTTGGAAGAAATCAGAAGAAAAGTAATGCAAATGGAACATTTTGAAAAATTCTATCATTTTTGAAGAAATTTTTGATAAACAAGTCTTACTCTTCCACAAAATACTTATTTCTCAATTTTAATTGTCCTCAACGTAGTAGGAAATAATATTAATTATTCTCATTTTGTATATAAGAGTAAAATATTGAAAAATTAAAAATACGAGGTTAATAGTCCCTTGTATCCTTAAATTACAATTTTTGTCCATTTTAAAGCTTCCTTATTAAAAGAAAAATACATAGCAACTACCTTTCTCGCGAACTTAATATCTTGTTCTTCTGTAAGCTTTGAATCAGTTTCTTGTTTAGCTTTGTTACTCGTTTTTCTCAGTTGATATCGTAGATTCCCCGATTGTGTAGAATTTTGCTTCACACGCAGATTATTCGAGATTAGACAGAGTATTTTTCTAATTTAGAACTAGCAAATATGCGTTTATTACAATAATTATTATTATTATTATTTGTATAGGAAGGTAACGTTTAAGGAAAGAGCGCGACGTTTTTGAAGCTTTAAATTTTTCAGTCGCTAATTTCCTCCTGTTCATCAAATTTTTGATGTCTACAGATAAAATAAACTTAAATTATATTGACCATAATTGTATAAACTGCAATTTTATATCCCGTCCCCATTAATAAAAGCTTGGGTATTATATTTTTTCTCTGTGACTGCAACCTTGGTTACTTTGTCCAAACTGGGAGGACTCAGGGGGGGGGGGGAAGGGGCCCTGCCCACCCAAAGAAATAGAAATTGCATTTTGAATATTGATTTTGTATTATAAATATTTTTATCCGTTCATCTCGCCCCCCCCCCATGCATTATAAATATTTTTTATCCGTTCATCTCGACCCCCCCCCCCCCAAGAATAAATCCTGGGTGCGCCACTGACAAGAGTTACTGTTTTTTGGAGCAGAAGCTATATAGAGAAAGCACGAAACTCACAAAATTTTACTTCTTGCTGGTAACAGGAAAGAAACCGAAACCACGAGTTTATATACGGTACTAGCTGAAAACCCGCACTTCGCTACGGTGTACATTCAAATTAAATACAATGGTCAATGTATGCAATTAATGCCAAAAAAAAAATAAATATATATTTAGAATAAATGCGACGATCAATGTATACAATTGATGTAGAAAAAAAAATATATATTTATAAAAAAAATCGTAAGGGATATTTTTATAGACAAAATAATGTCCAATCGTCTGCCGCATTAGCGAGAAAAAAAATATTTTTTTGTCTATTTAGTTGTTACGCACGTGACGATAAATTTATTTTAAAGTACCAGAATAAAAAATCACGTGATCGGCATTTAATAAATTAAATTATAAAAATTAACCTTTAAAAATTCACCAAAAATCTGGAAATGGCGGTAAAGATTCGAAAAAGATTTCATTTTAAAGGAATTTTTATGATCTTTCTCGCGATATAAATTTTATAACCCTCAAATTATTATTTTAAATGCAAACTTAAAAAAAGTAAATAAAACAGCTTAAAAATTTAATTAAAAAAATCTAAGAAGAATTTTTGAAAAATCTTTCTTAGTTCACCCCTACACTATTAGAAGAATCGCCCTGCAAAATTTCAGCCCTTTAGGTCCAGCGGTTTGGTCTGTGCGTTGTATGTCAGTCAGTCAGTCAGTCAGTGAGTGAGTGAGTCAGTTACGGAACTGTTTTATATATATAGATGACAATTAATTTCATGAAAAGCGTTATAAATCAAAACACACATCCACCAATTGATCCCCTCGTCGCTGGACAACTTCCAGAAAACGGCATTCCATTTCAAAATCTCAGATGAACACCCTTACGTAGTAGCAAGATTGCGGTCGAATATTTGGTTTTCAATTGACCGATATTATTATTTTTTTTTTTTACCCTTCGGAAGAAATCCGGAATTCCGATATCTCATTGAGAAATCCATAACTCCTCCTATTTCACTTCCACTGAAAGAAATCGATGATATTTACTCGCTATTTTTTACGAGGCAGTTTTTTTTTTATTTTTTTTGTCCGATCGGCTGTATCCGCGGGTATTGCAGGAAATGTCGTTAACTTATATTTGAAATGTAAGAAGGCCGCAGAGAATAGTTTATATATTTTATTTCGAAAAGTGGTGATAGTCATTTCACCAAACTCCATTCTAGAGATTAGATATTTTTTAGTTAAATGTTATTCATAAATAGTAATAAATCATTGAAACGACCTCTATTTCGATACTGCCGTTAAAAACGAGGGCTGGAGAGTTTTATGTCTGCTTACTGCTCTTACCTAATGTTGTATAGAGCTGAATTTGCGATAAACTTTATTGTTAATATTATTTTTCCGAGTGAGAGTATGAGGATGTAGAGGAATTAATCTATAAATACGCTTACTTCATTATAAAATCACCAGATTTATATCTAAACTAGCTGAAAACCCGCACTTCGCTACGGAGTACATTCAGATTAAATACAACGGTCAATGTATGCAATTAATACCAAAATATAAATATATATATATATATTTATAATAAATGCGACGATCAATGTATAAAATATATATATTTATAAAAAAAATCGTAAGGGATATTTATTTTTTTTTTGGATAATATCCAATCGTCTGCTGCATTAGAAAGAAAAAAATATTTTTTTGTCTATTTAGTTGTTACGCACGTGACGATAAATTTATTTTAAAGTACCAGAATAAGAAATCACGTGATCGGCATTTAATAAATTAAATTCTAAAAATGAATCTTTAAAAATTCACCAAAAATCAGAAAATCGAGGTAAAGATTCGTAAAATATTTCATTTTAAAAGAATTTTTAGGATCTTTCTCGTGATATAAATTTTATAACCCTCAAATTATTATTTTAAATGCAAACTTAAAAAAAGTAACTTAAAACAGCTTAAAAATTTTATTTTTAAAAATCTAAGAAGAATTTTTCAAAAATTTTTCTTAGTGCACCCCTACACCATAAGAAGAATCGCCATGCAAAATGTCGGCCCTTTAGGTCCAGCGGTTTGGTCTGTGCGTTGTATGTCAGTGAGTCAGTCAGTTACGGAACTGCTTTATATATATAGATTAAAGGCCAAAGAATGCAGATTCAATCGCCTTATTTCAAAACTGTCCGGTTTATTGGATCTAAGGACAACTTACGAATTGATTCTTATTTTGTGTAAAAACCTAAAAAACAAAGATATTGTCCATCTTCTTGATATGCGGGATACCATGTAATAGCTGCACATTTGATCGACTACATAAACTCCTACTTTTGTCGTATTCTAATCCAATATAATCGCTGGTTTAGCAAGGTTAAATTACGACTAACAATGAATGGAAAGGAATACAAGCGTCAGAAAATCAGATCTGCATAAGAAAGGGTGTAGCTATAAATAGAAACCGGGTAGAACATTCAAACTTTACATGCAACAACAAACTATTTAATATTACGAAAATGTTGCTCTTTGTATTTTGAAGGGTTAAGCATAAAGCAAGAAGTTCGGGTTCGATTATCAAGTCAGCCTAGTTCCTTTAATATGTTAGAAAAAAAGTGTGAATGGAGTGTCTGGTAGATTTATGGTAATTATATATGTAGTCCACGAATAATAAAATTATTTTGCATTGGATGACACCTTCAACTTCTGATTCACGGTGGAGAACATGAAGTTAGTAAAGAAAGATTGCGACAAGCCTTAATGGCATAACGCTCAACTCACCTAACAGAAATGTTGGAGAATTGGATTTAGCTATCTGTTCAGACTAGTTGCATAAATTGATAGCAAAAAGAGTGAAAGTGTTTCATATTCAATTCAGACTTGTTACATATGGTAATAGCAAAGAGAGTGAGAATGTTTGTAGTCTTCACTATAATGTACTTCAAGCAACGAATGAAAAAAAGTTCTAATCGTAACATATTACGACCTATGAGGATATTCTTCTGCTAACTAACAAAAAGGAAAAACTAGTTCGTTTTAATTTATTTTTTTCACTCCCTTGCTAAATAAAATGTCTAACTAGTTGTAATCCGAAAATCTCATGAACGCATTCTTTTATGGAATTAATTAAAAATAACTAATAGTTTCTTTTTGGTCGGACGGTTAGTGGAATTTTTCACATTCATTTCTTTGTGGTATATTTATATTTTAAGCTTAGAAAAAGTATTAATGTAATTTCTTGAAAATCCATTAATTGTGAATTATTTGATTAATTCTGAAAGGAGTCTATGTGAAAAATTAGGAGTTTTGAATATACTGATAAAATATTTTCAACTGCTTAGAAAACATTCTGCGAAATTAATTAATTTCATGCGAGGTAAAAATTCAACATTAATTTGAAATTACAGCTTAGAATAACACAGTTCCCATAAGAAAGTACTTGTAACAAGAATACAGTGTGTTTTAAATTTAGTTGTTAACAAAGTAAAAAAAAATAAAATCGATTAATCTCAAACACGTTAAATAAATCAATTCCTTGTTTAATTCATGTTTCGTTATTAATTACGTGATATACTTGTGAAAGAGTTTGTATTCATTAATTTTTCAGCTTATGACAGCTGAAAAGGGTATGTTGCCTCGTATGATTTTTTCCCAGAATTAAATATTCAAACTCTGATTTCTGCAGGTGCGTTTAGAAGTATTTTCAGTATCATAAGTCTCTCCTCGTAATCTTATTGAACTCCAGGGTGCTAAATTTTTATATTCAGGCTCTTTAGAACCTATAAAATGGATGTTTCCTGAAACAAAAATTAATCTCGTTATAATTGGTCTAAATTTTGGTAGCACCCCGCTAGCTCGATTTACCTGTCTAAATCAAGTTCAGCTGTTCTAAGGCAGCTTCTAAGGCAGTGGTGCACAATCTGTGAGTCGCGACCCCTTTATAAGTCGCGAAAAAATTTGGAGGGGTCGGGGTTAATTTGAAGGAGATTCAAATCATATTGAATTATTTAATCTAAAAATATGTTTAAAATGTTGTATAATTACATACTTTTAATTTTTCATTTGTACTTTTTAATAGTATATTGTTAAATAAAGGGCCAAAACGGCTTTACAATGTAAATCAGCAAAAGGCTGTACTCACCTATTAGCCTCACTGTTCTCATTAATTTTTTTCTATTTTAGTTTTATATAAATGCAGTATACAATTTTCAATGTTTTAATACGATGCTAATTATATTGAAATCCTGTTCTTTTATAATTTTAATTGTTAATTTTTACCTTATTGAATTGCACATCAATATCTAAATATGAATTTTAGTCATGTGATGTGCCAAAAGCAAGTACAGAAGGTAAACAAGGCTTTTTATTGTTGTTATGCAAAGTCTAGATACCCAAACTATATATATACCCAAAACTATAGATACACAAAATTATAGATACCCCAAATCGGTCTCATTATTTTTTTTCTATTTTAGTTTTATATAAATAAATGCAGTATACAATTTTAAATGTTTTAATACGACGCTTATTATATTGAAATCCTGCTCTTTTATAATTTTAATTGTTAATTTTTACCTTATTGAATTACACATCAATATCTAAACATGAATTTTAATCATGTGATGTGCCAAAAGCAAGTACAGAAGGTAAACAAGGCTTTTTATTGTTATTATGCAAAGTCTAGATATCCAAACTATATATACCCAAAACTATAGATACTCAAAATTATAGATACCCAAAATCTATATATAGTTCATTGATTTTTACAATAGTTTGTCAAAATTTGCTTGTTTCTTTTTTCTGTTTTTAGAGCAAATTTTCTAAATTAAAAAAAAATTTTTTTTGGTAGTACCAAAAAATTTTCATTGTGAGTGATCGAGTAAATTTTTATGCAAAGAAAGTGGGTCGCGGTTGAAAAAGTTTGCGCATCACTGTTGTTCTAAGGGACAAATCTTACGTCCCTTAGGGAATATCTGCGCTTCCATTTCGCTACTAATTTTTCTCAGTAAATCCGATATTTCGTAAACGAAACTTATGGGAAACATCTACTTGAATCATACGCTCAAAAAAAATGAAATGCTGCTTTGCGCATATTGCAAAAATGGAAATGTAACTACAAGGTCAACATAATACGTTTAAGGTTACGTTTAAGTGGGATACCCAAGACATCTAAAGAGGTCAAAGGATACAAAATTGCATTCCGAGATAAACCGGACTTAAAAGAGAGATGAACAGATGCTGCGCATAGGGAGTACAACGTAAAAATGTTATGACTTGCAATGTAATCATTTAAGAAACATGCCGTTTGTGTTTCAAATTATTAAAAGATCTATACAGTGAAACTTCTCTAAGGCGGCCAGTCATTGCACAGAAATAAAGGTAGCCGTTTTGAGGGGTGACCGGCTAGAGAATTTTCACTGTAGTATGTTTTCAGCCAAGAAAATTATGAAGCGTTTTTATTTTTTACGTTTTTTGTTTGTCCCGTACAAATCTTGCAATCGATTTTTAACTAACTTCCCGACTAACTAGACATTTGAAACTTTTAGAATGGCTCAGAACACGATGACAATGCATTATTGCAATACTTTTAGCCATCTTTAAGCAGATTTGAATTCAATTTCAGTTAATTTTGTTTTGTAGACTGGTGCAGCCATCTAACGGCCGGGACGGGAACGAAAAGTTAAACGCAAGTTAACTTCCAATTATTTTTATTTTCTTTCAAGTTGATGGAATAATTCATCAAACAAATTTTTTAAAAGTATTTATTAATACATATATTTGTCAAGTTTATATGATTCAACAGAAAATTTAAAAACATGGTATATAAAAAGTTCTTTTTATCTTGTAATTATTGAGAATTTTGTGGGCTGAACAGCCTTAAATATACCTACAACAGATGTCGTTTTCTCCTGCAACAGATGCAGTTTCAATTATATATTCGTTTATTTCGGGGGGGGGGGGGGGGTTGCCATAGGTTGAACATAAATACCTTTTCGGCGAATTTCACCGAAAAATTTGTGAACATTTATCTGTTGGGCAGTAATGTATTTTTAAAGGGAAATGTCTGCTTGAAAACGCAAACCGAGTTTGTTAGAATTCGACCGCATTCACTGAATGGTAAATGAAATTCGCGGTTACTTACTACGGACAGTGAACATATTCTAAACGTCAGTTTTTCTTTCATTAATCTCTGTTGTCCCTTTTGGCGTGACTATTGAGTTCCCCCAGCGGGAAAAGCAATTTTATTTAGGTAAGAGGTTTTCTATTTTTATTGTTATATAACTCTGAATCCATGCGGCAGGTGCATCATTTTTCTTGAGGTTCTGTTCTGTTCTGTCCAGGCTTTTACATACCCTTCGCTAAGTGATGAATGTTCTCCATTGTGGCGTCCCTGTAAGGCTGATAAACTCTCTGAGGCATTTTGAAGAAATTTCACAACTATTGATCCATACCAAAGAAAGACAGAGTTCTAATTAAAAGCGAAAGCCAAATTTTTAAAACAAAAACATAACAAGTAGATTTATTTACAAAAAGAATTAAATATTAAACACTTTCGACATGATCACTTAATTTACGTGCAGATTCACAAATACACGCTCCAGGGCCCATTCTCGGCCAACAACACCGGAGCCTAGCAAAAACACGTCTATCCCGCTCGGATTTTATACAGCGTCTCTCCCTCCAATGTCTGGATTTTCAAAGGGGTGGAGGGCCCGGCAGATTATCGGCTGACAGGTCTTCTTACACGCCGAACTTTACTACATTGCAGAACGTCAAGATCACAGCTTTAGTGGCTGCATCTGTAAGGAAAACGGTTTTTAATCCCCTCACGTGTTCCGAACTGGTGGAACCGAACAACACATTCTTTGAAAAACACGCAGCTGTGTTTCAGCCCTTGTGGGGTCTCGGGAAAAAAAGACCATATCTCCAGTACGCTACACCATTACTTGAAATTTCATTTTTGTTAAATAAAACATTTATTTGGAACTAAAATTATAAGAAATGAATTTTCGTGTTTTTTGTAATGTCTTAAAAGGCCTTTTTAATGAAAATATACAGCATGGAAAGGCAAAGTTGGGAAATATTGCTTAAAAGCAATTCCCATGTTAAGCAACAAGGAATTTTCCTCGTACTATTTTTTCTTATCAAGGATTAGTTAGGGGGCACACTACCTTTGACTACAGTGAAATGACCCTAAACACGATCAAATTCGAGCTACTGAAACTCCAATAATATTACTATATCTATATATATTTTTTGTTTTATATCAAAATTACAGGTCTTCAGTTATATTTTATACAAAAGTAGAACTTGTAAAGCCATAAATAATTTTTAGATTTTATTTTTAAAAGTACACATTACTAAAAAGGGAAAAAAAACATTGGATGTTTCGTGCATCATAAAATTAAGAAATATGCATACAGAAACTATTTTTTGGTCAAATTAAATTAATAATATGCTCCAGTTTAATGTAAAACCAAAAAATATACAAAAAATATAGTTTAAATTGAAAACTTTACATAAAGTTTTTTTTAAATTAAAATTTAGCAATTTTTTAAAACATTTTCAAGTGAAAACATTTTTTTTACAAATTCATTTCCACTTTTTTGGTTTTAGTATGTAAAGAAGCTTATAATGCAAATCTGATAAAAATTTTGCGTGTCTAGTAAACATAGTTTGGGTGTAACAGTGCGCGTAATCCAAAAATTTACATATTTGAGAAAATTGAAGTTAAAGTTGGAATATTCATGGCCATGGAACAGAGTGAGCTTTACATAAACTCTCATAACTCCAGAAATAATGCGAATTTTTTTATGCGGTTTTTTGCATATTGTTCGGAAATGTGCCAAAAATCAGAATATAGCAAAAAACCAAAAATCGATTTTTTTTTTTTTGAAGTTTTAAAGGTTGTGTGTCCCATTAATGTATATTTTGAATTCTTTTCCCTTTTTCATATGTATGTAGAGATGTTTTAATAAACAGCTCTCAGTTTTTAAAATTTTAAACTCTTCAACAGTAAATTTTTTAAGGGGTATTTGTTGTTGATATCTATGACACCAAAAGTAAAATAAAAAGAACGGATTTAAAGATTTACTTTTAAATGCATCCGGATTGAGAATTGCAAGACGTGCGTTTGCTAATCTACGATTCGAAGAATACCGAAAGGTAAATTTCCCGTAGCTTTGGAGATCCGTCAACTGATGCGCTATGACCTTAATGACAGGGGTAGATGCGGCCTGGAAATAGCCCGCCTTTCATATTTTCCTCGCCAAAAGAGAGATCGAAAAAAGGTTTCCTTTGGCCTAATTGGTCGCCATTTACTCGTGTTCGTTGATGACTTTTGTCATTTGGATCTTATTATGAGTCATCCCGACGGTCGTTCGGTGTTTCAGTTTGATTAGTTATATTTAATGACATTTCCGATATAAATGGTCGCTGAGCTCTATGTGGAGATAGCCCTCTAGACATAGAAATTTTCTTTCGAATATTATCAGCTGCAGTATACGTCCCATGGCGGTGCCTCAAACGTTCTTTGAATATATCAAAGACTATTTAAGGGGGTCCAGGACACAAAATTGTTCAAATTTTCGAAAAAAAATTATTGCATTAAAAACTTTTGTGTTCTTTTACGATTAAAGTGACGTTTAAATCATGTTTCTATCTTAATTAGAACAGGAATTTTTTTTTCAACATTCTAATAGTAGCCAAGCGTTGTTTAAACCTGTAAGTGCGTTTTTCTGCATGCAGGGTTTTTTCCCCATTTCTCGTCTTTAAATTGTTATAAGTCAAGAACCGTTAAAGATAAATAGTTGAAACTTAGAACATGTCTTTTTCAACTATTTTACTTTAATTTTGATTCATCAAATTTGAAAAAAAATATTTACTTTTGAAAATATGATTTTTTAAAAAATTTGTTACATCATTTTTTTTTGCAATTTTTAATATAAATATTTTAAATTTTTTAAAAAATTAATATTTAAAAAAATGCTGAATTAAAATTAAAACTTATATATTTATGTTTAATTAAATGAAAAAGAATTGAAATTCGACAAATAATATTTCGAATTATAACAATTTTAAATTGCCCCACTTTTTTTTTATTTTTAATTTTAAAATTTTTTAAAAACATTTTGATAAGTTTTAGGAAGTGATTTTGTTTACAAATTATATGGTTAACCATCACAAAAAAATTCAAACTTTTAACTCAATAAATAAAAAACTTTTTTAAATGTGTCTCGGACCCCCTTAAAGTCAGTGGATACAGTACATCTGAATATATGCTCGTGAATATGTAGGAATGCGTATATACAGTGGTACCTCGACTTACGAGTTTAATTCGTTCCATGACTTAGCTCGTAACTCGAAATACTCGTATCTCGAATCAATTTTCCCCATTGAAGTGAATGAAAATGCCATTCATCCGTTCCGGGCTCCCCTAAAACACCGCAATTTTTTTGTTACGTGTATTTAAATAAATAACGTGTTTATAAACGACGAACATTGTATAAAAACGCAATACAATAGAATGTACCGCAATAAATTTGTTTTATTAAGTGTAATGTACAACATTTACCTCGGAGATCAGACTTGAATATGTTGATGGAAGAGGAGGAGGAAGGTTGAACTGAAAAATTAAATCTTATTCGTTGATTTTTGATCTTTCCGCCCCGCTTTCCTCACTTTCGCTTTCATTACCAGCTACTTTCTTAAAGTGAACGAGTGAGACACGGAAGCTGGGCGATTGTTGCTTCGTACACTGAGGCTCTAATGTCCAGATTCTTCTTTCTGAGAATCTGAAGAACGTTTTCTCAGAATCCAATCTCTCAGTTTAAGACTGGATAGTAGTCTCAGAATAATATGTATACAATTGTACAATAATTGTACATAAAGGTTGTAAATATTATATGCTTCTTGTGTTCTCATTTGATGAGCACGTAACACGGCATTCGCTGCTCAAACTAGCGGTGGGATAGCTGAAGCTTGCTCGTAACCCGAATTTCAGCTCGTAACTCGAAGCAAAAAAATCTACCGAGAGAATGCTCGTATCTCGAAAAACTCGGAAGTCAAGGTACCACTGTATCTCCAAAACTGCCTTGAAAACGAATGCTGTATAATTGCAGATTGTGGAAAAAAAATTAATAAAAACTATAATGTAGACTAATACTTATAGGTTTACATTGTTTTTTATTATTCATTTGTTTTATTTTATTTTCAATTCCGGCGGGCAAATGAAAACACAATTCTTTCACCAAGATGTTGCATAAGACAAGCAAGAATTTAAACAATTACTAAAAACAGAACTATGAAAGAAAAGGGAGAATTGAAGTGTTGAACAAAATAAGAGTTCCCTTGCCTCCCAGGAACGGGAGTAAATAGAACTCTCTTTCGAAGCTGGTCCGCAGATCTACCTCCGTCTTCACTGATGGTGGCCGGAGCACGTAAAATTGGGCGTGGCTGCAATGTCCTCCCAACTTCTCAAATTTACTTCTGGAGGCGCGGGGTCTCGTCACTTGACTCGGTTCGAAATGACGGGACCGGTCATTTAGCCAAGTCGGACTCCGACCCTTGCGGTGCTAATTCAAAAACAGGAGTCGCACCTTCATCGCCCATAGCCTTCGGGACTTGATCTGACGTTGACTGTCGGTCAAGGGGCATAAGCAGCAACAAAACATACACTATATTTCATCTGTTTGCAGCGCAGTTTTGTTTGGATACTACGTTGTAACGTCCTCGGTGGAAAAATGAGAGACAATTATATTACACAGAGCTTGTATTAAACAAATACAAATTTACAGTATGTACAAGGCAGAGAGTCTAGGCTCCTCTGCATATGAGAGGTTCTATAGGAACCAAAATATCTTTTACATTAACAGAGGTGTATCTCTCCACTTGTAAAATCGGGAGCCGAGAGAGGAATTTTCAGGCCTTCGGTCTGCACAGCGCCCTTCCGGCCCTGCTTGTTGACGGAAAGATCCGAGGCTCAATAATCAGCTACCCTCTCTCCTTGCTTCCCAAGCACTCTCCCTTTCTTTTCAGCCAGCTGGCCGGGGTGGGGGCGCAGGAGCGACCCACGATGGTTTCTTGGAACCGGAAGAATTCGTAAAGGGATGGGCTTTTGGTTGGGTGGCCCCTCTTCCCCGAAAAGGGCCAAGACGTAACAATGTAAACTATATAAATTCGCATAACAAAAATTTACAAAATTTTACTATTGAAACAACTTGCGCGGAAAAAGGAGTCAATTATTAAAAAAATTTCAAAATACTACTAAAACGCCTTTTTTAGGCCAATGCAAAATTTCTATGGAGTCAAATAACTAAATAAAACCCCAAAATTTATTTGTATATGGAAATATTGCATAAATTAAATAGAAGATTTATGGAAAAAAAATTATTGTCAAGATTTGGTTTATCTAAATTTTTTCGAAATCTGAAGGAATGCTTCTTTCCTTTTTAGAACCAATCAAAAAACAATACTTCTAACTTAATTTAATGTACGCTTTTGTCATAGTTATTCAGAGAGACAATTGGCCAAGGGTATGCATCATATGTTAAAGAATTGTGATCTAAAAGCTATCTGGAAATGCAAAGAACTCTAATCAAAGTGGAATAGCTGATATCTGTATGCGTGTACTCCAACCAAAAGTAAGCGTTTTCTTTCTGAAAGATGACCTTACGTAGCATTTTAGTAATGAATAGGTCCCTATCATTATCTTTAATTAGAGCGACAACTCGTTTAGGGATACTGTCTATCGATCGGTAGGTTTTGACTGGAACCTTCCTTTCTACCTGTAGAATTTAATTAAAGTTCCACGTATAAAATCATTCCTCTTTGAAAATGCGTAATTATACATATAATGCGCAAAAATCACTGCTTACAAAGCTATAGTTGAGGCCTTATATCCTTGCTTCCAAAAACAAAGCGTGGTAGATTCATGCATAACTACGAATTTCAATCGGTCAAAACCAGTGTATTATCTGATTACTTTTAATACCATAACATTTTGATATCGTGTTTGCGCACAAGTTTATTTGCTTAAACTCCCAAACCAGGACGTATAGCTATAAGAAAGAAAATTTGAATCGTTCAAATCCAGAGTTAGCTTTGATGACCTATAATGCCACACTAGAAGTGTGTCCGCAGTATTTTATTTCTTTCTTTATCATCTCTGGCCTCATAGAGGGACTTTCCGGTCTATGGATTTAACGTGTCCGTAACCGACCTAGAGACGAAGGTATTTCTTGCCGGGATTCGGTCCGAGCACCCTCAGCACCGAAAGCCGACGTGCTACCACTATGCTACCTCGAGCCCATTTTTTTCTTATGTTGAACGTAATTGACAACAAATAAGTTTCGAGAAAAAAAAATATAAATGGAGAAAAAAAAATATGAGGATTTTCAGAGAAATCCATTTTTTTAGTAGGGTTCGCGTGTTGCTCGGATGCAAATTTCTGGTAGCTGCGCAGTGCAGGCCAGTCGAAATGAGTTCAGAGCAAGTGTCTGGGCTATTTAAGTGACACACGCTGAGTTGGCAGGAGCCGAAGAAGGGAGTGGAGATTTGTACGGTAGTACGTTACGCTATACGGAGAGGCGAGAAAAGTTAGATTGAAGGTGATAGCGGTATTTAACTGATAGAGCACGTATTAGTATTTAGCCTAGGTGGCTACGCGATTTCGATAGTTATTTCAGACCCTATGGTTACGAGTATTGTTAGTGAACGTATATTCTGCCTGAAAGTGTTCGTTACGACTTTAAAGTTCAGTTTCTTAGTACCGCAAGTTGCCGTACTGTTGTATTATTATTTGAAGCCCCAAGTCGGTCTATGTTAGTCTACTATAAAAGGAATTATTTATGTTTATGCCTCTTACTTTATAGTGTGTCTGGACCGTTAGAGGATTTCAGGGTAAATAAGAAATAGAACCACACACTTTATGCTGTAGTCGCAAAGAAACAGTCAAAAAAGCAGGAAGCAAATTATCTGCGAGATATTAAAGCCATAAAAATTCGGATAAAATTTCACGGGGAAATATTTTTGTTGGAGGAGGCCACTCATTAAAACTCCCGTGTCCTCAATATATGTTTCTCGCAAAAAGGTTTTGTTTTAAATCAGTATTTTCAACTCGCTTCATTTAAAAGTAACATTATCTTTTTTCGAGGGACTGTCGTTTCCCTTATGATGCGAGGATTGGGACATAGCTAAGGAGAGCTTAACCTTCTCCTGTTATATCATTCTTTTAAGGCGCACAAAAAGTGTTTCATTTATTGGATGCCATTTACTCGTGTCCACTAATGACTCTTATCATTAGGGTCCCATTCACAATCGGAGAAAGACCCGCTCGCGGTGTCTTTTATCCCGAGTGTTTCGATATAATTAGTTACATTTCATGATAAATGCCAAACAATGGCGCTGGATTAGGGCATGAGTTTTTCATCCCCTTGCTTTTGCTGTGATTTAGAATGGATGGATTGAAGCTACTTCCTAAAATATCTTGAATGTGTTTATATGTGTGTACTAGCTGAAAACCCGCACTTCGCTACGGAGTACATTCAAATTAAATACAACCGTCAATGTCTGCAATTAATGCCAAAATAATTAAATATATATATTTATAATAAATACGACGATCAATGTATACAATTGATGTAATATATATATATGTATATATATATATATATATATATATATATATATATATATATATATATATAAAAGATCTGTAAGGGATATTTATTTTTTATTATATTATCCAATCGTCTGCTGCGTTAGAAAGAAAAAAATATCTTTTTTGTCTATATATAGTTATTATGCACGTGACGATAAATTTATTTAAAGTACCAGAAAAAGAAATCGCGTGATCGGCATTTAATAAATTAAATTCTAAAAATGAATCTTTAAAAATTCACCAAAAATCAGAAAATGGAGGCAAAGGTTTTAAAAAGGTCCCATTTTAAAGGAATTTTTAGGATCTTTCTCGCGATATAAATTTTATAACCCTCAATATATTATTTTAAATGCAAACTTAAAAAAAGTTACCAAAACAGCTTAAAAATTTAATTTAAAAAAATCTAAGAAGAATTTTTCAAAAATCTTTCTTTGTGCACCCCTACACCATAAGAAAAATCGCCATGCATAATTTCAGCCCTGTAGGTCCAGCGGTTTGGTCTGTGCGTTGTATGGCAGTCAGTCAGTGAGTCAGTTACGGAACTGTTTTATATATATAGATTATGTCATCTGGGAAGAATTTTTCTGGATTAATGCAGGACAGTGGTGTAGCGAGAAACCTTCTCTGAGAGGTACAGTGGAACCTCGCATAACCAGCATAATTCGTTCTAGAGTCTTACTCGTAATGCGAATCACTCGTTAAACGAAACAATTTTTCCCATAGAAATTAATGTAAATTCCATAATGCTTTCCATGCCAAAAAATGCTCAACATATTTTAGATGCAACGTTTATTATTTAAAGAAAATTACTTATACATAAATTCTTAAGGAGCAAAATCATCCATATGTAGTTTATTATTTACGAATTTATGACACATATGTATTTTTTTACTAGAAAGCTATCTAGCGACATTTGTTTTTCTCGGCGCTTCAAAATTTGCCGAAAATGTGTCGCCGCATTGTCACTGAATAAATTTATAGCGCGCATAGCCACCGTCTTATCGGGGTGAAGCTTTGTAACTTACGATGCAACAGTTTCCCATGCTTTCATCATTTCTTTTATTGCGCCAGAAGATCGTTTCTTTGCTGTTTCTTCGTCCTTCTCCACAGACAAACTCTCCTCTACAACTGCTTGCTGTGAAAGACGCTGCAATTCTATTGGCTGTTCGGTGGTCGGCTCTTGGTCGTGCTCTTCCACAAGCTCCTCAATAGCATTGTTATCCTCCAGTCCCATGATATTTGCTTCTCGAACCATCCATGACTACCCTCGAATACTTATTTTTCGGCCGTTGATGATCCTGGTGACGTGAAGAGGGGACTTCCTTCCACGTCACTCGTTATGCGAAATGTTGCTCGTTAAGCGAGCCATTTTTTTTACGATTTATTTTGCTCGTTATGCGAAATACTCATGCGAGGTTCCACTCTATTTCGTTTGAAGAAAGTAAGGTTGGAGTTACGATTTTGCTAGCTACTTTTGGGTTACACGATGGCCCATGCTGACTCTCATGGTTGTGCTTCTTCGCCGAAGAAGAGCTAACTATTAATTATGAAGCACTGTCATTTATTAAATGAGAAAATTTTGTAATAATTAAGGAGGACAGTCAATTATTAGTCGATAATTAATGAATAAATCATTGACGAAAAAACAGTGACAACATAGTTAGATAGTTAGAGTAAATTGTTGATGAAGCAGCGCAGTTATATATTAGATGATGATTTATGAGTAAATCATTGATGATGAAGCACAGCAATTCATTGGGCGATAACAAACGATTAAATGATTAAGAATGAAGCGGTGACAATTATTAGAAGGTAGTTACAGAGCAAACTGTTGGTGATGCAGCGTTTCATTTATTAGATGATCGTTTATCAGTAAATCATTTGTGATGAAGCGCTGTCATTTATTGGAAGATGATTAAATGATTAATGATAAAGCACTGTCGTCGGTAATAGATACAAAGAAAATCATGAAGCACTGTCATTTATAAGATGATTAATGAGTAAATTATTAGATAATGAAAAAATTATTCATAATGAGGTACTGTTATTTATTAGATGATTAATAAGAAAATTATTACATAATGAGAAAATCCTTCTTGATGAGGTACTGTTATTTATTAGATGATTAATGAGTAAATTATTAGATAATGAAAAAATCATTCATGATGAGGTACTGTTATTTATTAGATGATTTATGAGTAAATTATTCGATAAAGAAAAAATTATTCATGATGAGGTACTGTTATTTATTAGATGATTAATGAGTAAATTATTAGATAATGAAAAAATTATTCATGATGAGGTACTGTTATTTATTAGATGATTAATGAGTAAATAATTAGATAATGAAAAAATTATTCATGATGAGGTACTGTTATTTATTAGATGATTAATGAGTAAATTATTAGATAATGAAAAAATTATTCATGATGAGGTACTGTTATTTATTAGATGATTAATGAGTAAATTATTAGATAATGAAAAAATTATTCATGATCAGGTACTGTTATTTATTAGATGATTAATGAGTAAATTATTAGATAATGAGAAAATTCTTCATGATGAAGTACTGTTATTTATTAGATGATTAATGAGTAAATTATTAGATAATGAGAAAACCCTTCTTGATGAATCATTGTCATTTATTAGATGAATAATGATGAGGCACTGTCATTTATTAGAAGATGATTAATGAATAAATAATAATTAAAAAGGTAAAGTAATTTATTAGAAAATAATTAACAGCCAATCTATTAACAATGAAGGTGATTAATGAATAAAGCAATTTTGATGAGAACATTATTTACTAGAAGATAATCACTTAGTAAATCATGAATTATGAAACACTGTCATTTTCAGACGATAGTCAATGGGTAAACCATTAACGACGAAGCACTGTAATTTACAATTTATTAGAGGATTATCAATGAATATAAAGAAAAAATAATTTTATTAACGAAAAATGTACATTCAAATTAAATACAACGGTCAATGTATGCAATTAATGCCAAAAAAAATAAATATATATATTTATAATAAATACGATGATCAATGTATACAATTGATGTAAAAAAAAATATATTTATAAAAAAATCGTAAGGGATATTTTTATAGACAAAATAATGTCCAATCGTCTGCCGCATTAGCGAGAAAAAAAATATTTTTTTGTCTATTTAGTTGTTATGCACGCGACGATAAATTTATTGAAAGTACCAGAAAAAGAAATCACGTGATCGGCATTTAACAAATTAAATTCTAAAAATTAATCTCTAAAAATTCACCAAAAATCAGAAAATGAAGGTAAAGGTTCGAAAAAGATTTCATATTAAAGGAATTTTTAGGATCTTTCTCGTGATATAAATTTTATAACCCTCAAATTATTGTTTTAAATGCAAACTTTAAAAAAGTTACTAAAACAGCTTAAAAATTTAATTTTAAAAAAATCTAAGAAGAATGTTTCAAAAATCTTTCTTAGTGCATCCCTACACCATAAGAAGAATCGCCGTGCAAAATTTCATCCCTTTAGGTCTAGCGGTTTGGTGTGTGCGTTGTATGTCAGTCAGTCAGTCAGTCAGTTACGGAACTGTTTTATATATATAGATATATACAGTGAAACTTCTGTAGCTGGCCCCACCCCTAAAAATGGCCACATTTTTTCGATACCATTACTGGCCGCCACACAAGTATCCGATCCCCTATTCCAGGGGTTCCCAACCTTTTTATAGTACCGTACCTGTACGTTGTAAACAATTTAATGACGTACCAGTAGACCAAAAATTTTGAAATGGAGAGTAAAATGCAATGGAGAGCAAAATAAATTAGGATATACAAAAAATCATTTTAAGTAAATCTCCCGAGTTTAATACACTTACCTTAACAGCTTCTCAATATTTATTAATAATAAAATTACTATTGATTAATAATATGCAATTAATTTAAAGATGTTTGAAACACAAAACACAATTTTTAGTAGAACTCAGACACAGTTATCATTCGCAAACACAGTTATAGACACGGTTATAATTCGTAGGAGAGTGCCAAATTTTTATGGGGCGGTCATAGATAACACATTCCGGTGTAGACGGCATCTTTTGATATTAGGTAAATCCCAACAAAGTATTACAACACAAACAACGGATAAGAAATTCCAAACTAAAATATTAAAGCGTATGGATTATTAGTTATTATAGTCATTTCTTTTATTTTTTCGTAACACGGATTTTTAATAGATTTTTGTTTTAAATTGTAAAATCATTCGCGTATCGGTAGCTGCTTGTCCGCGTACCGGTACTGGTACGCGTAGCCAAGGTTGGGAACCACTGCACTATTTTAATGGCTACCCCTCAAAACAGCCACTTTTTTTCGGAACCATAACTGGCCGACATAGAGAAGTTTCACCGTATCTATATATATAAAACAGTTCCGTAACTGACTGACTGACTGACATACAACGCACAGACCAAACCGCTGGACCTAAAGGGCTGAAATTTTGCATGCCGATTCTTTTTATAGTGTAGGGGTGCAATAAGAAAGATATTTGAAAAATTCTTCTTAGATTTTTTAAAATTAAATTTTTAAGCTGTTTTTGTAACTCTTTTTAAGTTTGCATTTAAAATAATAATTTGAGGGTTATGAAATTTATATCGCGAGAAAGATCCTAAAAAATCCTTTAAAATGAAATCTTTTTGGAATCTTTACCTCCATTTCCTGATTTTTGGTGAATTTTTAAAGATTTATTTTTAGAATTTAATTTATGAAATGCCGATCACGCGATTTCTTTTTCTGGTACTTTAAATAAATTTATCGTCACGTGCATAACAATTGAATAGACAAAAAAGTTTTTTTTTTTCTTGCTAATGCGGCAGACGTTTGGACATTATTTTGTCTATAAAAATATCCCTTACGATTTTTTTATAAATATATATATATATATTTATTTTACATCAATTGTATACATTGATCGTCGCATTTATTATAAATATATATATTTATTTTTTTGGCATTAATTGCATACATTGACCATTGTGTTTAATTTGAATGTACTCCGTAGCGAAGTGCGGGTTTTCAGCTAGTCTATACATATAAAGATAGACTAGCGTATAGATTGCGCGATAGATTGCGCGTATTACTGTGCTACTAATATTGCTTATATTTGCTTATACGGGGAGGAATCTAAAATTTCTAAAAATCTGCTTGCGTAATGCTTTGGGCGTCGTGTGAGGAACATTCACCTCCGGGGCGATAAATGGACGTTTATGGGAAGCGAGTCCTCCACCCATTTCCCTCTTGAAGAAAGTCGCCTCGCAATCGGTCACAGATTTTTATCGCCGGTCGACAAAGGATGCTAACAAATAAAAACTAGAGCCCCGAAATATGCACTTGCGCGTATCGGATGGCGGAGGAATTCGGTCCCCTCTCCACTTCAAAGAGGGCGAAAACCCCATTCGATTGCATCGTTTGCGATTTCAGTCTCTGGGTTTCAGTCAAATCTATATGTATATACTAGCTGAAAACCCGCACTTCGCTACGGAGTACATTCAAATTAAATACAACGGTCAATGTATGCAATTAATGCCAAAAAAATATAAGTATATATATATTTATAATAAATACGACGATTAATGTATACAATTGATGTAGAAAAAAAAATATATATATTTATAAAAAAATCGTAAGGGATATTTTTATAGACAAAATAATGTCCAATCGTCTGCCGCATTAGCAAGAAAAAAATTATTTTTTTATCTATTTAGTTGTTATGCAAGCGACGATAAATTTATTGAAAGTACCAGAAATAGAAATCACGTGATAGGCATTTAATAAATTAAATTGTAAAAATTAATCTTTAAAAATTCACCAAAAATCAGAAAATAGAGGTAAAGATTCGAAAAAGATTTCATATTAAAGGAATTTTTAGGATCTTTCTCGTGATATAAATTTTATAACCCTCAAATTATTGTTTTAAATGCAAACTTTAAAAAAGTTACTAAAACAGCTTAAAAATTTAATTTTAAAAAAATCTAAGAAGAATGTTTCAAAAATCTTTCTTAGTGCATCCCTACACCATAAGAAGAATCGCCGTGCAAAATTTCATCCCTTTAGGTCTAGCGGTTTGGTGTGTGCGTTGTATGTCAGTCAGTTACGGAACTGTTTTATATATATAGATATATACAGTGAAACTTCTGTAGCTGGCCCCACCCCTAAAAATGGCCACATTTTTTCGATACCATTACTGGCCGCCACACAAGTATCCGATCCCCTATTCCAGGGGTTCCCAACCTTTTTATAGTACCGTACCTGTACGTTGTAAACAATTTAATGACGTACCAGTAGACCAAAAATTTTGAAATGGAGAGTAAAATGCAATGGAGAGCAAAATAAATTAGGATATACAAAAAATCATTTTAAGTAAATCTCCCGAGTTTAATACACTTACCTTAACAGCTTCTCAATATTTATTAATAATAAAATTACTATTGATTAATAATATGCAATTAATTTAAAGATGTTTGAAACACAAAACACAATTTTTAGTAGAACTCAGACACAGTTATCATTCGCAAACACAGTTATAGACACGGTTATAATTCGTAGGAGAGTGCCAAATTTTTATGGGGCGGTCATAGATAACACATTCCGGTGTAGACGGCATCTTTTGATATTAGGTAAATCCCAACAAAGTATTACAACACAAACAACGGATAAGAAATTCCAAACTAAAATATTAAAGCGTATGGATTATTAGTTATTATAGTCATTTCTTTTATTTTTTCGTAACACGGATTTTTAATAGATTTTTGTTTTAAATTGTAAAATCATTCGCGTATCGGTAGCTGCTTGTCCGCGTACCGGTACTGGTACGCGTAGCCAAGGTTGGGAACCACTGCACTATTTTAATGGCTACCCCTCAAAACAGCCACTTTTTTTCGGAACCATAACTGGCCGACATAGAGAAGTTTCACCGTATCTATATATATAAAACAGTTCCGTAACTGACTGACTGACTGACATACAACGCACAGACCAAACCGCTGGACCTAAAGGGCTGAAATTTTGCATGCCGATTCTTTTTATAGTGTAGGGGTGCAATAAGAAAGATATTTGAAAAATTCTTCTTAGATTTTTTAAAATTAAATTTTTAAGCTGTTTTTGTAACTCTTTTTAAGTTTGCATTTAAAATAATAATTTGAGGGTTATGAAATTTATATCGCGAGAAAGATCCTAAAAAATCCTTTAAAATGAAATCTTTTTGGAATCTTTACCTCCATTTCCTGATTTTTGGTGAATTTTTAAAGATTTATTTTTAGAATTTAATTTATGAAATGCCGATCACGCGATTTCTTTTTCTGGTACTTTAAATAAATTTATCGTCACGTGCATAACAATTGAATAGACAAAAAAGTTTTTTTTTTTCTTGCTAATGCGGCAGACGTTTGGACATTATTTTGTCTATAAAAATATCCCTTACGATTTTTTTATAAATATATATATATATATTTATTTTACATCAATTGTATACATTGATCGTCATATTTATTATAAATATATATAGTTATTTTTTTGGCATTAATTGCATACATTGACCATTGTGTTTAATTTGAATGTACTCCGTAGCGAAGTGCGGGTTTTCAGCTCGTCTACACATATAAAGATAGACTAGCGTATAGATTGCGCGATAGATTGCGCGTATTACTGTGCTACTAATATTGCTTATATTTGCTTATACGGGGAGGAATCTAAAATTTCTAAAAATCTGCTTGCGTAATGCTTTGGGCGTCGTGTGAGGAACATTCACCTCCGGGGCGATAAATGGACGTTTATGGGAAGCGAGTCCTCCACCCATTTCCCTCTTGAAGAAAGTCGCCTCGCAATCGGTCACAGATTTTTATCGCCGGTCGACAAAGGATGCTAACAAATAAAAACTAGAGCCCCGAAATATGCACTTGCGCGTATCGGATGGCGGAGGAATTCGGTCCCCTCTCCACTTCAAAGAGGGCGAAAACCCCATTCGATTGCATCGTTTGCGATTTCAGTCTCTGGGTTTCAGTCAAATCTATATGTATATACTAGCTGAAAACCCGCACTTCGCTACGGAGTACATTCAAATTAAATACAACGGTCAATGTATGCAATTAATGCCAAAAAAATATAAGTATATATATATTTATAATAAATACGACGATTAATGTATACAATTGATGTAGAAAAAAAAATATATATATTTATAAAAAAATCGTAAGGGATATTTTTATAGACAAAATAATGTCCAATCGTCTGCCGCATTAGCAAGAAAAAAAATATTTTTTTATCTATTTAGTTGTTATGCAAGCGACGATAAATTTATTGAAAGTACCAGAAATAGAAATCACGTGATAGGCATTTAATAAATTAAATTGTAAAAATTAATCTTTAAAAATTCACCAAAAATCAGAAAATGAAGGTAAAGGTTCGAAAAAGATTTCATATTAAAGGAATTTTTAGGATCTTTCTCGTGATATAAATTTTATAACCCTCAAATTATTGTTTTAAATGCAAACTTTAAAAAAGTTACTAAAACAGCTTAAAAATTTAATTTTAAAAAAATCTAAGAAGAATGTTTCAAAAATCTTTCTTAGTGCATCCCTACACCATAAGAAGAATCGCCGTGCAAAATTTCATCCCTTTAGGTCTAGCGGTTTGGTGTGTGCGTTGTATGTCAGTCAGTCAGTCAGTCAGTTACGGAACTGTTTTATATATATAGATATATACAGTGAAACTTCTGTAGCTGGCCCCACCCCTAAAAATGGCCACATTTTTTCGATACCATTACTGGCCGCCACACAAGTATCCGATCCCCTATTCCAGGGGTTCCCAACCTTTTTATAGTACCGTACCTGTACGTTGTAAACAATTTAATGACGTACCAGTAGACCAAAAATTTTGAAATGGAGAGTAAAATGCAATGGAGAGCAAAATAAATTAGGATATACAAAAAATCATTTTAAGTAAATCTCCCGAGTTTAATACACTTACCTTAACAGCTTCTCAATATTTATTAATAATAAAATTACTATTGATTAATAATATGCAATTAATTTAAAGATGTTTGAAACACAAAACACAATTTTTAGTAGAACTCAGACACAGTTATCATTCGCAAACACAGTTATAGACACGGTTATAATTCGTAGGAGAGTGCCAAATTTTTATGGGGCGGTCATAGATAACACATTCCGGTGTAGACGGCATCTTTTGATATTAGGTAAATCCCAACAAAGTATTACAACACAAACAACGGATAAGAAATTCCAAACTAAAATATTAAAGCGTATGGATTATTAGTTATTATAGTCATTTCTTTTATTTTTTCGTAACACGGATTTTTAATAGATTTTTGTTTTAAATTGTAAAATCATTCGCGTATCGGTAGCTGCTTGTCCGCGTACCGGTACTGGTACGCGTAGCCAAGGTTGGGAACCACTGCACTATTTTAATGGCTACCCCTCAAAACAGCCACTTTTTTTCGGAACCATAACTGGCCGACATAGAGAAGTTTCACCGTATCTATATATATAAAACAGTTCCGTAACTGACTGACTGACTGACATACAACGCACAGACCAAACCGCTGGACCTAAAGGGCTGAAATTTTGCATGCCGATTCTTTTTATAGTGTAGGGGTGCAATAAGAAAGATATTTGAAAAATTCTTCTTAGATTTTTTAAAATTAAATTTTTAAGCTGTTTTTGTAACTCTTTTTAAGTTTGCATTTAAAATAATAATTTGAGGGTTATGAAATTTATATCGCGAGAAAGATCCTAAAAAATCCTTTAAAATGAAATCTTTTTGGAATCTTTACCTCCATTTCCTGATTTTTGGTGAATTTTTAAAGATTTATTTTTAGAATTTAATTTATGAAATGCCGATCACGCGATTTCTTTTTCTGGTACTTTAAATAAATTTATCGTCACGTGCATAACAATTGAATAGACAAAAAAGTTTTTTTTTTTCTTGCTAATGCGGCAGACGTTTGGACATTATTTTGTCTATAAAAATATCCCTTACGATTTTTTTATAAATATATATATATATATTTATTTTACATCAATTGTATACATTGATCGTCGCATTTATTATAAATATATATATTTATTTTTTTGGCATTAATTGCATACATTGACCATTGTGTTTAATTTGAATGTACTCCGTAGCGAAGTGCGGGTTTTCAGCTAGTCTATACATATAAAGATAGACTAGCGTATAGATTGCGCGATAGATTGCGCGTATTACTGTGCTACTAATATTGCTTATATTTGCTTATACGGGGAGGAATCTAAAATTTCTAAAAATCTGCTTGCGTAATGCTTTGGGCGTCGTGTGAGGAACATTCACCTCCGGGGCGATAAATGGACGTTTATGGGAAGCGAGTCCTCCACCCATTTCCCTCTTGAAGAAAGTCGCCTCGCAATCGGTCACAGATTTTTATCGCCGGTCGACAAAGGATGCTAACAAATAAAAACTAGAGCCCCGAAATATGCACTTGCGCGTATCGGATGGCGGAGGAATTCGGTCCCCTCTCCACTTCAAAGAGGGCGAAAACCCCATTCGATTGCATCGTTTGCGATTTCAGTCTCTGGGTTTCAGTCAAATCTATATGTATATACTAGCTGAAAACCCGCACTTCGCTACGGAGTACATTCAAATTAAATACAACGGTCAATGTATGCAATTAATGCCAAAAAAAATAAATATACATATTTATAATAAATGCGACCATCAATGTATACAATTGATGTAGAAAAAAAATATATATATTTATAAAAAAATCATAAGGGATATTTTTATAGACAAAATAATGTCCAATCGTCTGCCGCATTAGCGAGAAAATTTTTTTTTTTTTTGTCTATTTAGTTGTTATGCACGTGACGATAAATGTATTGAAAGTACCAGAAAAAGAAATCACGTGATCAGCATTTAATAAATTAAATTCTAAAAATGAATCTTTAATAATTAACGTTAATAATAAACGTTAATAATAACTTTAATAATAAACGTTAACAATTCTATAGTTTTACTGTTGAACGGACATTTTGACTATAGGAATTTAACTGAACGTAAGTCTTTGTGCTTCTGTCAATTTCTATTTGATTTGTCGGTTTGTTTGGGTTTTTATTGAGATATGCATCCCTTACTTTTAAAATTTTCAAATTTTAAGCCATTACTTGTTCTAAGAATGGTTTACTTCTACTATGAATTAAGTTATTCTAACTGGGAAAATTTGTAACATCGATGATTATCCATTCAACATGGATAAATAAATAAATATATATATATATATATACAGTATATACATACATATATATATATATATATATATATATATATATATAAACTCTTGCCGTAAAAGCTGAATAACAAACAAATGCCGAAAAAGTGTAATATTTTCCCGATAGATTCTCATAGAAATGTCCATACAACAGGAGCTCATTTCATGTGACCTTTCTGGACGAAGTCTGAGGACCCAATCCCTCCCGTCCTTATTGGGTATTTAATTATATAGGTATTGGACAGTTTAATTAATAGTAAAAACAGATATATATACATATATATATATATATAATTTATCTGTTTGATTTTGTAACATGTTTGTTGTGTTTATGCATTGTTTTATTTTATGGGGTTTGTTTTTCATTTCTAGCAAACCCTGAGACTCGCCAATCCGTTGGCGAGTTTTTCTTTACGGAAAGTAATAAAATGCGCCAAGTCTTTAGCGAAAAAAAATCGAGCCAAATGTCGCCAAATCTGACCGTCTTATACAGCCTTACCAATTATGGTAATAAAATGCTTTTTGTTGAGTTTGAGAAAGCTTTACTAGACTTACCAATTCTCTGTTAAGAAATGATGTCGTAACAGTTTGGCCGGTTGGCTCACTATTATTTAAATCCACGGAACTAGTATGATATACACCCCAATGGCGATTTTGGCGATTTTTTTTGTCGCCAAGCAAAACGCGTGTTTTTGAAACGGGAAATTCCGGAAAGTCCAAAAAATACACATTTTTTATACAGTACATCCACAGAAAATCACAAAAAACACATAAATACAAAAAATAAAAGCTGAAAAATAATAAGAAATTTGTTAGGGGGGAATGCCGCCCCCCGAGGCAGTCGTAACTTTTCCAGCAATCGGAATGCACTGTAGTCCCTGGCAATATCCAATCTTTTATAACCCCCAACAAAGTCTCCTGAGTCCTATCATGCACAGCAACTAAAAAAACCCTCCCGGAATCCCTCTCAACCCCTGCAAACAACCAATGGCCCTATGTCCCTTATGATACTTTCGTTTCCCAAATTTCGACTCATCAATTTCGACGACCTTACCCTCCCCCCCCCCCTCGGAAGACAATTCAATATAATCCAAAACAGTCTCATGAATAAATTGCCTCCAATGTAGTCTTTGCAATAGAATATTCCTCCATAATTCGTCCAGTTGTTGTACCTCTCGAAATCTCATAAGTAATATATAAAACCTCAAATAACGTTAATTTAGATTTAGACGAACCACGAACCATGCCGAATAGATTTCTCAGTGTTACATTGCTTCCCCCCAATAACTTTCCTACAAACAAATGTAAAACCATCAGAATAAGAACTTTTAACTTTAATCCTCATCTCTGACTGACCCACCTTTTTTGCAATTCGCGATCTTTAACAACCCAACCTCCGTCAAAAAATTAAATAGCAACTGTTATTTAATATTTTGACGGAGCATTACACCAAAGTAAAAACCGGCAACACTACCACCAAAACAAACGGGTGCCAGATTTGGCGAGAAATCTCTTGGTTTGGAGATATCATACTTGTACCCCAGTATCTACGCTGCTTGTAGCACACGAACGCCAAATCAAATTTCAAAATTGTCAGAATTCAAACGTGGACCGTTAATTTAAAAAAATGTTGCCAATACATAATATTACTGCATTAAAGATCGTAAAAAAACCATTCACGCCGCCTATTTAAGGCGCAAAACACGAGAGAAAACCAAATATGGCAGCAACAAAATTCTAAAAACAACAAAAACACAAATTGGCAACACCAAATTAAAACACGGCAACCCTATAACCAAAACGAAGTGTGCCAGATTTGGCGAGAAATCTCATATATCATACTTGTACCAAATCCACTGTGTAAGGCGAAAAGCACTAAGCATGGACGATTAACATCACACGCATTTTCATTGACCAAAAAAGAACACAACATATTAAATATAAGTTACAAAAACATCTCAGCGCGCGGAGCTGAGATACAAAAATCTTGGCGCGGAAAAAACTCCCAACGCCCTTGTAAGCAAACAATCTTCGTCAACTGTCCCGCCATCTAGTCGCGAGATATGGCTTTCAATTTTCAACTCTTACGTTGTCACAATGTGAAAAGTTATTTTTACCATGTTTTATTCACTCGCTTTCTTGTTTGTTTGTTTGTTTGTGTGTGTGTGTTTGTCCAGTACAAATCTTGCAATCGATTTTTAACTAACTTCCCGACTAGCTAGACATTTGAAGCTTTTAGAATAGCTCAGAACACGATGACAATGCATTTTTAAAATACTTTTAGCCATCTTTAAGCAGATTTGAATACATTTTCAGTAAATTTTATTTTGTAGACTGGTGCAGTCATCTATCGGCCGGGACGGGAAAGAAAAGTTTAACGCGAGTTAACTTCAAATTAATTTTATTTTCTTTCTAGTGGATGGGATTATTCATCAAAAAATTTTTTAAAAAGTATCTATTAATACATAGAATTGTCAAGGTTATGTGATTCAATAGAAAATTTAAAAACAACGTAAATAAAAAGTTCTTTTTATCTTGCAATTATTATATTTTTTAATGTCTTGTAAACAATACTGCATAATTTTGTTAAAAAACATATTTTTATCGTAATAAACGGTAAGTCTGCTTAGTTAAGGATTTTGTTTTGCTTACTACCCATATTTCCCGGATTATCTGAATTTCCGATTATTCGGATTGCCTAAGGTCAGTTACTCCGGATAAACGAGGTTCTTCTGTGTGCATATATATATATATATATATATATATATATATATATATATACGATAGATGAGGGAACATAATAAAGCAATATGAACGTCGGGGACTTGGTGAAATAAACGACACATACAGGAAAACGATGATTCGGTGGACGATCGATCGAGATTCCACTGTATGTATATATATATATATATATGTATGTATGTATGTATGTATGTATGTACGTATATATATATATATATATATATATATATATATATATATATATATATATATATGCCACGGGCGAGAGGGAGGGATGAAGGGCAAGAAGATCCACCAAAAGAGAGGTGTAGACACAGAGGGGTTGAGAACCACTGTTTTAAAGGAATAGTTGTCACCGGAGATGTTATTTCCGGATGGTTAAGGCTGCTATGTACAAACCCCACTGGATTCGCTCACCTCAATGTTAACCTATGGAGAAAATTTGTCCACGGATTGCCGACTTGGATTCAAAGATTTTTTTTTAAAAATTCTACTCCGTCATAGAGAAAGAAATTTTACACCTGTGTACCGCTTTCGTTTTTTTTAAAAATGCAATTAATATTTTTAAATTTAAATTATTCGGAGAAAAATCTGCTATAGTGTGTTTTAAACGCTCATAAGTTCTTTCGGTGGATGAAATTTATAAAATGAATCCGGTAGAGTACTGCAGAAAAGTTCAGGCTATCTGACAATACCAATTTTATTGGATTATCAGCATTTATGTAGCTGTAAATAGTTGACAAAAAATGATTTTTTAAAAAAATTTGCTGAGAATTTAGTCTGTTGGGGGGGGGGATGATTGATAACTTTGACGGGACCGCCCATCACAGCAAGGGGTAGCGCTCCCGACTTGCTACCCGCGAGGGGGAAATTATCGTCGGGGTTTCTGAAACCCCGAACTTTGGAAAACAGGAACGAGACAAACAAACAGAAAAGATCTGGGATTAATTTATGAAACTCTTAAATGAATATCAGAAATAACTCCCCTCATGCTGGGCTCGTTGTCATATCATAGCCGTCTCAATTTTTTTTTTTTTTAACAGATAACCAAAGTAAATATTCTTTCAAGTTCATCCTTAATTATAAGTAAAATTAAGAACGGATAAATGGAGATCGTAAATGTAAACTTCAAATCATTAAACTGATAAAGTAAAACAAAGAAACCCAACATAGCATTTGAGAATGATTTTTAATATGAATGAGCAATTTAAAAACACAATTTAATCGAATGTTACGCGCATACCTATTCCGAATGTATATACCGCTACCTATACCGCTGGGCTGTCATGGTGCCACGGAACAATACTAGGGGTGACCGTGTATTGTAGGCAATGGCACCCCATACCATCACACCAGCTGTGGGAGCGATGTAACGCTGTACAGCAAAGGCAGGATTGAAGCGTTCACCACGGGCTCTCCACACACGAACACGATTGTCATCACTGCCGAGATTGAATCTGGATTCGTCGCTAAAGACGACCTGGTTCCATTCCGCTGCAGTCCAGTTTCCTCGTGCGCGGCAAAACTCCAAACGGAGGCGTCGATGGGTGGGCGTCAAAGGCAGCACACGTAATGGGCGCCGCGATACCAACTGTCCTTCAGCCAGCCGCCTTCGTATGGTTCGAGAAGACACAGAGGCCCCTAGTGAAGGTGCTACCCGTGCCTGGATGGCGGCCGATGAAGCAGTTGGCTGTACGCTTGCATTTCTTACGATGTGGTGGTCTTCTCGACGACTGGTCTGTCGAGGGCGTCCTGAGCCTGGTCTTCGTGTACATGACATCTCTCGGGTCCACTGATCCCAATACCTTCTCACAACACAATCAGAGCGGCCTAATTGACGAGCTACTCGCCTAGCTGACCACCCAGCTTCCATCATCCCGACGATTCTCCCCCTCTCAAATTGCGACAACTGCTTATATTGTCTTCGAACACGGCGTAATGGCATGCCTATCTCAGCTCTTCCTTTGTAAATGATTCAGCACACTCAAACAAGCTTTGGTTACCTGTTTTATACTCCACAGAGTACGATGTTCAACGCCCTCTACCGGCTATACGTAATGCGCAATCACGCTGCATTTCCAATCATTTGCATATCTCCCCGACATGTACCTTCATTGCAAGTTTCGTTACGATCCCGCAATTATTTCTTGGTGCGCTAATTTTTTTGTCCATGAGTGTATATATATATATATATATATATATATATATAATATAATTTTCATTTTTTCAAAAATATCCCGAAATCTGGGTTTTTCTGGTACGTTAAATCTGGGTAAGTTATAAAATAGCAAAATGCTTTGCTTAAAAAAAAATATTTTTTCAAATAAAAATATTTTGTTCTAAAAATATTCTGTTTCATCTAAAAATATTTTGTTTAAAAAAAAAATATTTCTAGCTGGGAGTCCTCTGTGTGTGTGTGTGTGTGTGTGTATATATATATATATATATATACTATATATAGAGAGAAAGATACAATAAAACTCCTCTATGGCGGCCAGCGATGGTTCCTCAAAAAAGTGGCTGTTTGGAGGGGTGACCAAAAAGAGATATCGTTCATAACATTCATAACATTGGCTCAATCGATTCTTTAACCGGTTCCAAACAAAATAGGACCGTTTAGAGAGGTTTTACTTACAAACTTTCTCTCTCTCTTTCTATCTATCTATCTATATATATATATATATATATATATAGTGGAATGTCGATCGATCATTCTCCGAATCATCGTTTTCCTGTATGTGTCGTTTTTTTCATCCAGTCCCGATGATCATATTGCTTTGTTATGTTCCCGTATCTATCGTTTTCCCACATTTATCGTTCAGTTCTGTCGGTTGCTTGAAAAACGATAAATGTGGGAAAACGATATATATATATATATATATATATATATATATATATATATATATATATATATATATATATTTATTTATATATATGTACAGAGAGAGAGATATACAATAAAATTTCTCTATGGCGGCCAGTGATGGTTCCTCAAAAAAGTGGCAGTTTAGAGGGGTGACCGAAAGGAGATTTCGTTCATAACATTGGCTCCATGGATTCTTGAACCTGTTGTAAACAAAACAGAACCGTTTAGAGAAGTTTTACTCTGTCTCTCTCTGTGTGTGTATGTATATATATATATATATATATATATATATATATATATATATATATATATATATATATATATTTGACGGCCACTTTTTTTAACCATGACTGGCCACCATAGAGAAGTTTCACCATATATATGTGTGTGTGTGTGTTTGTGTTTGTTCCAGCCTCACTCTGGAACGCTTCGAGCAATTTCAACCAAACTATTCAACCAAGCAACAGCCAAGCAATTTCAACCATTATATACTGTTTTATACCATAAAGATTTTACAGTTTTAAACCCTCAAAATTGATCTTTAGAACGCAAGTAATAATGTCATTCGACTATCAAAAAAATTTCGGAGTTTTCACCAAAAAAATTGAAAGTCTACTATCAATTTTAAAAATGTTTCACAAATGGCGCTCAAAAGAATTCTGTATTTAAAATTATCCTCTATGAAATTTGGAAAGGGAAAACTTAGTGTTTGTTCTGACAAAAAAGGAAATTATAACAAATATATAACAAATATATAAATTGTTATTACAGTCATGTTTTATAATACATACACAGGATACTTATTAGCAGCAAATGACTGATGATTTCCAAATGATTAAATCGAAGTTACAATTAAAGATATCTGCAATATCTCCCCGACGTGCGATATTGCAGATATCTTTAATTTATCGGAATCTTATGAGCAATTCCTTGAAGATTCAAAGTTTTCTGAGATTATTTCTTTTAAACCTAATTTCATTTTCACAGACAAATCCCAATTTTTCTGTATTAAAATCCTTAATTTACTATTGTCTGTAATGAACTCATATTAATAAATAGTTTCAAAGTACTAACTTTCTCTCTGTAGATAAGGATAATTTACAACATTGTTTCAAGACACAAAATCAGAACTTTCTTTCAGTAAAATTTATATTTTGTATATTTTGCTTTGTTTAATTTCTCGTTGATTTTGTGAAAGTCGGTCTTAATTTTACATTTATGCTTATGGCGGGACCCATCGTATCCGTGAATAAACAGATGGCAAAATCAAGAGTATGACCGTTTAAATTTTCGCCCGCTACAACCAGCAGTTTGCGATTTCTTTCGGGGATTATTTGGAAAGGCAAGGATATCGCATGACCCCCTTTGGAAAGCACATGACCCCCTATAGAGAGACGGTCATTACAATCCCTCAAACTGTCAACCCTAAGGGGGGTGGAATTCTCGAACTGTCAACTGGACTCCTCCCACCACAAGAGTCGGGAAGGACTGGAAATGGGAACGGAGATATTTTCTTTTAGTACATAGCCACCTTAAGACGTCTCCAACCTAATTTCGCTTCCCATTCACGCGCTATCTAACAATTTAATTGGACGATTCATCATGGGCGAAAGAGCGCGGCGAGAGACAGGAGTAAACGGTCACACATAATGGAAACAAAAGGTGTTTCATACATCAGAAGAGAACGCCGAGGCGGCGATATCGGAGTTACGTCTTCGACAGCACCCTTGCGTTATTGTTTTTGTATTCTTCTTTCTTTTCTTTTCCCGCCATCGTCGAAATAGACGTGTCAAAATGGATTTGCGGTCCGGTCCAGAGCTTCGCGTTGCGTCCCTGTGAACGTCTCTTTGAGGAGTTCCTCGTTACGCCCGGCGATCGTTTAGCGATTTTATCGGCATACCGAAGAATGCGATGTGAAAGAGGATGACATCGGCCACTTCCGATTGTTTTATACCCCATTCCTCCCCGTTTGTCATCTTGTAACTTTTAAACATATGTGTCCTTTTTGAAGTATCTCCCGTCGTGCACGAATCAATCACACACACACACACACACACACACACACATATACATATATATATATATATATATAGTGGAATCTCGATCGATCGTTTTCAGATCCATCGTTTTTCCGTATGTGTCGTTCATTTTATCCAGTCTCAACGATCATATTGCTTCGTTATGTTTCCGTATCTATCGTTTTCCAGCATTTATCGTTCATTTCAATCGGTCCCTTGAAAAACGATAGATCGAGATTCCACTGTATATATATATATATATATATATATATATATATATATATATATATATATATATATATATATATATATATATATATATATATTTATATATACACAATGAAACTTCTCTAGTCAGCCACTCCTCAAAATGGCCACTTTTTTTCAGAAGATTCGGCTGAAGTATTAAATCGGGACCGGTTTGGCGAGATTTTTCAGAAATTTCGCTCCGGAACTCCAAATTTGGAGAGTGAAATTTTCCTATGGACGAAGAGAGAATTCCCGTTGATTGATTGGTGGATATTATTCTACCCTTTTTTCCTTCCATGTTCCGCAGAGAAGCTGTATACCAAGTGCATGCAAGGTGCTTTATATCGGGCATTTTGACATCGGAGTAATTTTGACAAGACCGTCGCTATTTTGAAAAGTATCTGACTCTTTTTAGGCTCATTATTCATTTTTTTAATTTTCTAAAAAAAATATCATATAATTTAACGGCTTTAACTTTATGGGGATGGAATCACATACAGGTAGTCGTGGACGCTATAGTAAACACACAGGGGAGGCATTGAAGAAACCCGCACAACATGATGAGGTGCACATTATTTTATTCCGGATTATTCTGCAGGCATTTCAGCAAATCCAAATGTACCTTTACAGCTGGACACACACGCACAATATTAGCGGCCACCGGAATTTGCCGGAGCAGTCAGAAGACGTTTACATCATAGTATAGTTGGGAGCAGTATATGGACAAGGGACAGAAGGACGAGGGAGCCAGAAGACAAGCAAGCAAGGCAAAGAGAGCAAACAAAGAACGCTGATCAACGTTTTTATACCACTGGGGCGCTAGGAGCTCATAATTCTTTTAATTGGTTAGATTAAAACACGAGAAGGTATGATTAAACGTCGCAAGACTTTCCGAACAGGTGCGGCGTGGCGAAATAGACGCGTGATGCTGACTCATGTCTAAAAATAACTTTAACGTTTTGCGCGTGCAGTGAAGAGAATAAAATAATCGGGTACTCCGTTTTTGAAATAGGGGCTGTGCTCTATTGAGGTTGAAAGGAACTTAGATTACTCGCTAGCTTTCTTAAGGAAATTAAAAATGGTGGGGCGTCTTTATTACTTACTTAAACAAACACACACACACACACACACACACATATATATATATATATATATATATATATATATATATATATATATATATATATATATATATATATATATATATATATATGCAGTGGAATCTCGATCTATCGTTTTTCAAGGGACCGACTGAATTGAACGATAAATGCGGGAAAACGATACATGAGGGAACATAACAAAGCAATATGATCGGAGACTTGGTGAAATAAATGATACATACGGGAAAAAGATGATTCGGAGAATAATCTATATATATATATATATTATATATATATATATATATATATTTATAATAAATACGAATATCAATGTATACAATTGATGTAAAAAAAACGAAAAATTATATTTATAAAAAAGTCGTAAGGGATATTTTTATAGACAAAATAATGTAGAAGAAAATATTCAAATTAAATGTAATAGGACATACTAAAGAATATAGTACAATTAATATAGTACAGTTTGAGGAAAATAATATCTTTTATTGCATTTTAATATTTTTTTGGTTAATGTCCTATCGTCTGCCGCATTAGTAAGAAAAAAAATATTTTTTGTCTATTTAGTTATTATGCACGTGACGATAAATTTATTTAAAGTACCAGAAAAAGAAATCACGTGATCAGCATTTAATGAATTAAATTCTAAAAATGAATCTTTACACCAAAAATTAGAAAATGGAGGTAAAGATTCGAAAAAGATCTAATTATGAAGGAAGTTTTAGGATCTTTCTGGTGATATCAATTTTATAACCCTCAAATTATTATTTTAAATGCAAACTTAAAAAGAAAAAGTTACAAAAAAGAGCTTAAAAATTTAATTTTAAAAAATCTAAGAAGAATTTTTCAAAAGTCTTTCTTAGTGCACCCCAACACGATAAGAAGAATCGCCATGCAAAATTTCAGCCCTTTAGGTCCAGCGGTTTGGTCTGTGCGTGGTATGTCAGTCAGTCAGTGAGTCAGTTACGGAACTGTTTTATATATGTTATCATGTCCTCACAATGTATCATGGACATATTATCATGTCCTCACAATCAGAAAATCGAGGTAAAGATTTCATTTTAAAGGAATTTTTATGATCTTTCTCGTGATATAAATTTTATAACCCTCAGATTATTATTTTAAATGCAAACTTGAAAAAAGTTACAAAAAAGAGCTTAAAAATTTAATTAAAAAAAATCAAAGAAGAATTTTTGAAAAATCTTTCTTAGTGCACCCCTACACCATAAGAAGAATCGCCATGCAAAATGTCAGCCCTTTAGGTCCAGCGGTTTGGTCTGTGCGTTGTATGTCAGTCAGTCAGTGAAGTGTTCTTTATATATAGATAACCTTTTATAAAATCTTATGTATGTTCCTGAAACTGTAACTTTTTGGAAAATGAATCTTATTTTTGTATCCCTCCGAGACTAATACTTGAGACAGGCCGCCTGCTCAGAAAAGATTTTGAAATATAGCGTTGGCCCCAACACGCGCGCGGTGGTATGCGCCCGGCATTCAACTGCCTGACGAATTCGTTCCGCGTTTGCGGCCACACACGCCGTTACCTGGAAACGGATCTGATTTTTATATTTGAACTCGATTACGACGGAGTAGCCGAACGGAACAGTTAGGGAGGGGGATGGGCCGCGGGAACCCTTATATCCATCTCCTAGCAGTGGGAGCGAAATGGCATCCTTCCAGACCTAAAGTTGTTGCCGACGTTTCGAACGCTAACGGCTTTGCGAGCTTGTTTTCTCACACCCTGAGTGACGTTTCGGATGATTTTGCACACTTTGAGATGAGCTTTCCCTCTTCCCTTGCGACATGGTGCACTTGGAAACTGGAGTAAGAAGAAACCGATCATTCTGCATTAAATAGGGATGCACAGCTGCTCCGGACAGCAGTGCGAGCATTACAGATATGGGTTATTTACACTATCAATGGTGGAGTGAGGGGAAAATTTTGGTGTCAACAGCAACCGAAAGCTTAAAACTTTCCACTGTGCCGTGCGAAAATCTAAAAACAAAAGTCTCCGCATTTGCCTACATACAAATATATATATATATATATATATATATATATATATATATATATATATATATATATATATATATATATATATATATACATATATATACACTGAAGTGCCACTGAATTAGGGATACCTACCTAGTAACGAGTTGGGCCTCCTCTGGCCTTGATAACGGCTGCCATACGACGAGGCATAGATTCAACAAGTTTCTGGAAACGTTCCACGGGAATGGCTTGCCAAATATTGGCTAAAACTGTCCATAATTCAGTAAGGTTCTTTGGTGCTGTGTGATGGCCTTTCACGCCTTGTTCCAAAACATCCCAAAGATGCTCAATAGGATTTAAGTCTGGGCTTCTAGGTGGCCAATTCATGACAGTGAAGTCAGAGGAATGCTCATCCAACCAGCCAGTAGCCAACCGGGACTTGTGAGAGGTACAGTTGTCTTGCTGGAAAACTCCATTACCGTGCGGATAACAGAACAGCATAAACGGATGGAGGTGATCACCCAGCAACTCTACGTACCGAATTGCATTGAGGGAGGTTGGTACACGCACCAAAGATCCCAAACTGTGCCACGAAAAATCACCCCAGACCATGATTGAGCCACCATGCCCTTGTACAGTTCCAGCCAGGCATGCAAGCTCCATGGCTTCATGAGCTTGACGCCATATTCTCAGCCTCCCGTCGGCGTTAAGTAGTCGGAATCGAGACTCATCACTCCATGCTACTCGTTTCCAGTCCTCTACACTCCAGTCTCTGTGCTCTCTTGCCCAGGCAAGACGTGCAGCCCGATGGCGAGTATAGAGCAATGGTACTCTCGTAGGTCGACGGCTCCCGAAACCCATACGGTGAAGCGAGCGTTGCACAGTCCGTTTACTGACTGTACGACTGGCACCGTCATTAAACTGGGTGGTAATTTGAGCTAATGTTTGGCTTCGATGGCTACGTACAATACCGTCTCTCACCACGCACTGTCAAGGCTAATTGTCTTTTGCAGTTTGCCCGATCGCTAGTTTTTTTTCCACCATCCATGTATTCTTGGTATACTCTTGACACTGTCGACCTTGAAAATCCTAGCTGTCTGACGATTTCGGAAATTGAATGGCCCATGCGTCGCGCACCTACTATTTGTCCGCGATCGAAGGCGTCTAAATCAGGCAGTTTACCCATACTGGCAATTCCAACAACTAATTCAGAACAACCACAGTACGCGCTATATATGCAGTTACCACATCGCCCTCACTTGCGCATACATGATGCTCAGCGCTACACAATTTGCATAGGCTTTGCTATCCCTAATTCAGTGGCACTTCAGTGTATATATATATATATACTAGCATTATTGCCCAGCGTTGCCCGGGTAGATATATAGATATAAAATTTTTCATGCATTCTATCAAAAAAATACAGAGCTGCACCCCCGCTCTTCATGTTCATCTGGCCAGTTGTGTTTATTTGGGGAGCCAGGGCCAAAGGTCATTCCCAACCCTCTTCCTCCCGCGCATTGGAATTTGACCCCCCCCATCACCCCAAACCACCTCTCTTAACGCAGCTGGTTGTGGTGAAGGGGCTCCACAGGTGGTCGCGCACCTCTTAGAGGCACAAAAATCATTAAAAAATTAATTAAAAAAAAACAAATTGAGCCCCAAATTTCGTTTTTCCTGATTTAAGTTTCTCGGGTCCTAAACATTAACTGTGCCGAATTTGGTCCCGGTGGGTGAATCAGTCTATGATTCTATAGCGGTCAAACAAACAGACGAGCTCTTTTATATATATAAGATAAGATATATATATATATATATATATATATATATATATATATATATATATATATATATATATATATATATATATATGTGTGTGTGTGTGTGTGTGTAAGTAAGTAAGTAATAATAAGTGGAGTAAGCTCGGGGTGTAGTCGCTGAGTTCAGTAGGTAGAGGAATTCAAAGAGTGTAAGCAGGGTAGTAGTCGTGATTTTGTAGAACGAGTGGCTGGCAACGATGCAGGCACGCTGGAGAGAAATGAACACTTCCAGAATGACGGAGGACTCATCTATATTCATGAAGGTTTTTATTTGCAAGATAGTCTCTCGTTCGACATCCATAAATCAGATATTTCTCTACAATTCGCTTTTTTTGGGACGAATCCCGACAGTAAACGCTGCGACACAGAGCAGGACGCAAAAGACACGTCGCACGGCGCTAGCGGGGAAGGGGAAAAAAGTATGGATAAATATCTTTATTTGTATAGATGTCCTAAATATAGTGTCATTTGCAACGCTTACCAACAAATAAATCAGGTGATTGGCTGTTCTAAACGACTGCAATTTTTCATCTTTTCTAGATTTATTTAGAATGAGGAGAGATTTAGAAACGTACAACATCTATCTCGATATTAAAAAAAAAATATCAATTTTTAAATGTTTTTCTTATTTGCCATAGCCGAATGATAATTTTTTTATAATAGTATTTATTTTTAACATGATATGATTCGATATATATTGAAGTTAAAGCCATAAAACATGTTCAATGGTGGTTAAAAATGATTTAAACTAAGTGGTAAAAAACTAGATACTCGTGTCATTTTAGAAGCGCTTGCCCCATCATCAGCAGGACTGAGTTATAGTAGATGAAAGCGCAGCCTTAGCTGCTTTTAATTCAGTACTGATACAGTTATACTATTTACTTCTTACATTCATGATTAAGTAATTTACGAGTATGTCATTTTAAAACTCCTTTTCTTTTCTTTTTTAGGTAAGTTATCTGGTGATGTTACGTTAAAATTACTTCATGGGTTCAAAAGGTGGTTTTTCAGCAATCGTTCAGGAGGTAAATAAAGTTTTATTTTTTTTAACCTAATTAACTTTTTCTAATTGTTACATTCCGTATATTTAAAATTGTTACTGAACATTCTTCGGTGTATTTTTTCAATAAAGAACACATGTACTCGGTTTTCTGCACCTATTAATGTCAATTTTACGATTTACCAGCATTTGCTAGATGTTCAGCTTCCAAAATATACCAAATACAATTAATAAAATAAATTTTATTCTAAAAAAGCGTACTTATAAAACTCTCTTTTGAAATTTCCCGCTCTGATCTCAATAGTATCTTAATGAAACTGAATGGGGAGTTCGTAATTTTTCGACTTATTATTTTACTCACTAATAATTCCAGCAAGTTCGTGAAATTTGTTTCTAATTAATGAGCAACTGATGAGGATTCTTCCGCCACCAATTTTGAATTCCTGAGAACTGTCTTTCTATTTATTTTAAGCACTTTTTCGCCCATGAGATTTTCTCTTCACATTCGGCCATGTTGCCAAAATGAAAAATTATTAGTTGAGAACGAGTCATTTAATAATTGAAATCCAGAAATAATTTTAAAGAACCAGAAATAATTTTAGTTTCAGGAAAGAAGTTAAAACCGTTAGAATTTTTTTTCTAATTGAATGAGCTTCTTTCTTTGTTTACAAAGCAAAATTTGTAAACTGAAATTTGAAAGAATTATTTCAAAAGCCAAAAACCGAAATTTGAAAAAGAGAATTTTAAATCATTATTTTGTTTTTTAAAAATTCTAATGTATTTTTTAAAAGTGATTAAACAGTTTTCAATCTTTAAGAAATAAAACCATTTCATTTTAAATCGAAAATGCAACACATCGGGTTGCGACTCAGCTAGTATATATATATATATATATATATATATATATATATATATATATATATATATATATATATATATATGTATATATATATATATGTGTGTGTGTGTCTGCGTGTGTGTGTGTGTGTGTGAGAGAGAGAGAGAGAGAGAGAGGGAGCAGCATTCGCAGTTTTTAGTGGGTGAAAAGTGGCATAGAGAAACTGATTTTATGAATATAGAGGGATTTACGTTAACTTATTATACTGAATTATTGGAAATACAGTAGAAACCTGAAAGCGCGTTTGAATTTAATAAGGCGAAACGTCGCAACGTCACTGGCTACGTCAGTTTTCGTCTACTATAGATCACGTGATTATCGGGTGGCAGAAAACAGAAGCCGTTCCTATGCGTTTGCATGTGTTTTTGGACGATACCTTCATTTTGAGTTAAATAATTTAAGTTTATTTATAAAATTCCTTATATTAGTTGTATGTAACAGGTATTTTAACACTTTTTTTTTCAATATTTCGCAAGGTTTAAGAGAATATAATCATTCTTTCGTCGAGAATGATTATTATTATTTTGAGATATGTATAGATATCACGATAAGTTACTTCAGGCCAGCGTCTCGTATCGTAACTCCAGTCTTCCTCTGCCAATAAATACGGGTCACATACCGAATAAACCTTTCCGGGCTGTACCTGAATGTTTAATTTAGTGATATACCTTTGTTTAGATACCATATCTAAAGACTTTGCGTCATCTGAGAGCATTTTATTCGACAAGCTGTAAGAGTGCTCATTGAACGCCGTGTTAAATTATGCAATGTTTTGCCACTCCTCGTCAAACAAGAAGTAAAATCTGCGAGAGTTGAGATGTGACATGCTGCGAGACGCTGCCCTATACGGGTGATACATAGTTTGAGATGAACGTGATCTGTGATATCGGTTGAAAGCCGCATTTGAATAAATACAATACTTCAGCATGTGGATTTAATTTACCTGTGTGGATTTAAAAATCAGGAATCTATATATATATAAAACGCGTAGGTATGCGGTACAAAAATCGACAATATTTCTACACTCCGAATGGCAACGGTTACAACTACCGGATGTAAATATTAGTCGTCCGCGCGTGTGTGTAGAGGCTCGACGATAGCACGTAATTTGGTACAATTTAATTGCTGTATTTTACTCGTGAATAATTTTAATTTATTCACGAAATAATTTTAATTTATTCATTTGATATGATTAGTGGAGATATCCGAATTGCGAACAATAGTACATACAATAGTACATACAGAGAGTGGTGTAATCTACACTATATTTTAGTACTTGCTGAAATTTTACTTCTTTTTATAAGTGAAGAAATTTAACCCAACAATTTATAATTTGATGTAATGATAAAGTGTAGACATCTTCATTTTGAAAAATAGTACATACAGAGAGGGATGTCATTCTTTAAATCTTTGGTGTTGGGTTTCTCAGTTTTATCTTCAACTCTGTTCTGAAATTCACATTTTTTAATCACGATGTCTTTGAATCAGCCTTAGTGAATTTACCAATGATTATAAATTTTTTGTCTAAACTCCCACTAAGCCTTAACAACGTAAATGTATGTTGACAGGTAATGGTAACATTCCTTACATGTGTTACTTTCAGTTGAATTGTTTTGCAAAAGAAAATATATAACTAAAAGCGACCATGTTGGTCGTGCAGCGGCTAGTTACAAATAAAGCATAAATTATGGTAAATAAAAGTTGTCTTTACCACAAACGAATGTGTCAGACTCTCGTCTCCCATTCTTAAGTGGAATTGATGAACGTGAGTAATAGCGTCTTCAATGAGCCCAAAAGAAACGCAAGCAGGTGTCGAACGATATACACCTTTTGAGAAGTGCGACAATAGGTAAAAGGACGCAAATCATTTAGAACGATCTGTGAAAACCGTTAGCGGCGCGCTTTTACCTTGGAAAAGTCGGCAGGAAAGAAAATTCATCATAGATGGTTCGAGAAGGCGTTGAGAAGAATGCATAAATAAAGACGGTGTTTCGAATGGAGGGGATGATAGACTTGGACTGTTGAAGGGTCGACACGCGTACGGAGAGAGAGGGTCTCGTACGGACTTTGAATAATGAGCCCGGCTCTCACGAGTGTATTAACGTTCGTCGGAACGAAACTTTGTAAATGATTTATTTAACTAAGATTTTAATGTGTCAATAAACCAGATGTAAATAAGAGTTGGTTCTACAGTTATAATTACTTCTACAAGATAATGATTTGTCGGATCCCGACTATAAAGGTTAACAGAATGATTAAAAATGTTAAATTCCTGGCGAGTGACATTCAAAGAACGGACGCACTGTATAATTCCGTAGTGTTCCGCGCAATTCTTACAAGGGTAAGACATATTTTTCTTCTTTTATTAGTTCCATCTCCTCTACTAGAGAATGTAAAATAAACTCGGGAACCGCTATTTTTTTTTCAATATTTTTTTTTGTTCTGTCTCTCACCCTAAGTGTGAAATTTCGCCCGGCGATCAGATTTCTCCGAGAAAGGCGAACCACCCAAGTTAACAGAACAAGCAAAAAATTCTGGTCTCGCTTTCACTCGCAAATGTTTTGGAATGAGATTTTCGACCCTTTTTTTCCCCTCCTCCTCGCGTGCTTTCGAATGTTCAGATACAATCCCAACTCGAGAGAGAAAGTGCGATGAGTCCGACTCCCGGGAGATTTCGAGAGAAAGTCATGAATTTTATCGAAGCTTCTAGTCAACTTCAACAATACAGGTGTGCCCCCAGAGGAATGCTATTGTGTTCTTCACCTCCCCCAAAGGCTTCGTTTCTCGGGAATGGGAGAAAAATTCTACGGGGTCTTATTACAAAATATTCGTCGTTCCCTCTATACCAGTGGTTCCCAACCTTGGGTACGCGTACCAGTACCGGTACGCGGGCAAGCAGCTACCGGTACGCGAATAATTTTACAATTTAAAACAAAAATCTATTAAAAATCTGTATTACAAAAAAAGAAAAGAAATGACTATAATAACTAATAATCCATACGTTTTAATATTTTAGTTTGGAATTTCTTATCCATTGTTTGTGTTGTAATACTTTATTGGGATTTACCTAATCTCAAAAGATGCCGTCTACACCCGAATGTGTTATCTATGACCGCCCCATAAAAATTTTGGCACTCGCCTGCGAATTATAACTGTGTCTGTAACTGTGTTTGCGAATTATAACTGTGTCTGAGAAGTTTCTTGCCGAGCGGTAAAATTTTTAATGCCATTTGCGACCCCATATTTATGTGAAAAAAGATTTTCTGCAATGACTGCGATGAAAACCAAATATTGAGCTGTGCCGGACATAGAATCGGATCTTCGCCTTAAACTGACAAACATTGAGCTCGATATTACCTCTTTAGTTAATAATAAACAGGCCCAACCTTCTCACTAATTATATATATATTTTTTTAGTGATTATTATATTTCATGTATACGTTTAGCAATAAAAATATATCCCAAGTTACTTGTCTTTATTACAAATGTTCTCCGATGCATTTTATTCCCCATTTAAAATTTTTGGTGTACCGGTACGTCATTAAATTGTTTACAACGCACAGGTACGGTACTATAAAAAGGTTGGGAACCCGTGCTCTATACCGTCTGTTTTTGATAATAAATCCAGTGAGAGAGTTAAATTTCACTTAGTTTTAAAAAAATGTTTGTGGGAGTATCGTAAATGAAGATTGTAGCCATTGTTTTGCATTGAATAACGCAAACACCTGCCCGAGAGACAAGTAGTTCTGGACAGTGGCGTAGCGAGCATAACTGGCGCCCTGGGCACGATACCTTTGTGCCCCCCCCCCCTTAAAAACATATAGTAATATAATATATAGACCCTATATTGGCGCCCTCGATAAACATATAATAACATAATATATAGACCTTATATTGGCACTCCCCCCCGAAAAGCATATAGTAACATAATATGTTAGTGCCCTTATGTTGGTGCCCTCCCCTAAAAACATATAGTAATATAATATATAGACCTTATATTGGCGCCCCCCACAAAATAATATAGTAATATAATATATATACCTTATATTGGCGCCTTCCCCGAAAAACATATAGTAATATAATATATAGACCTTATATTGGGGACCTCCACTGAAAAACATATAGTAATATAATATATAGACCTTATATTGGCATCCACCTCGGAAACATAGTAATATAATATATGGATCTTACATTGGCGCCCCTCTGCGAGTGGCGCCCGGGGCATGATAGACCCCCTTGCCCCCCCCTTTGCTACGCCACTGGTTCTGGAGATTGTGTCTCCAGATAATCCAGTTGTATTTGGCGAAAAATGAAAAGCGATTAAGTATGAGATAGTCTCGGAAAGAACGTTTCATGTTGACGGGGAAAAGATGTGAGCAACTATAAATTACGGTATTGTATCCATGCAATAAATGAACCGCTCACTTGCCGAATCGGTTAAGTCCATAACACAAAAAAATGGAGAAAAGTGATAAAATAATACACATTATTTTTTTTAATTATAAAATATCTCTGAAAATATAAATTCAAATAAACACTGTAAAATTTATTACTGCAGTAATAGCTTTTATTCGATGACATATTACTACAAGATAGAATATCCTTGGAGTAATCGCTATTATCATTAAAATTTTTGCGTGACTTAAGGGGACAGTGGACCTTCAAACCTAACTTTTTTTGTTTTGAATGGATTTGCTTGAAATTTGAATTTGCGATTAGTACCATAGATATGTAAAAGTGGTTAAAATTTAAAGATGAAATATTCATAATTTATGAATTATGAATTTTTAATTATTTCAAAAATTGGCCTCATTAAAAATGTTCCCTGCGCATTTATTTTGCATATAATATGGTTATTTTTATTGACAGGATACCTTATAGAACTAACAACGAAACTTATTGCTTATTTTAAGCATTCATTAAAAATATAAAGAGAAAAAAATAATAATAGGGAAAACACCCTTTTTATTGCGAAAAATACCTATAACTCATCTTTTCGAGTACAAAATTTAGAAATTCTGAGCTACGGAGCATAATTTTTTTCAATAAGATTTATTTGATATTCAGTTAAGTATATAAAACTTAAATTTCAAAACAATACGATCATTAGAAATGTGCCCGGAGCAGTTTGAATATTCGTATGACGTGAAAATTTTTATCTTGAGAAAAACACATTTAAAGTGATTGCTATTAGTAACCACATAATATCTAAATTAAATACAAATGCCTATAATTAGGAAAGTAATCTCAGAAATTAAAAATTCTTTTTGCGACACATTCCTACTCGTCCGTAGTTTCACAATTCAATAAAATAAAAAATCGAAGTTTTGGACAATTTTCATAATTTTGGAAGTCCACTGTCCTCTTAACCGATTTGTCACGTGAAAAAAATATCCAATAAGTCAAAAAAGTCGGTCTTCAAATTATTTTTTTAACTACAGAAAAAAAAAATTGCAAGAATTGGTACTTACTCCTGCAGCAGTATAGGAGGGTAGTGCTGGTGCACCTATACGGTGCTCCCAGAAAAGTGGCCAGCAAACCACGGTGTCACATGACGGTAAGGGTAATGTCCAAGTAACCGTCTGCCGCATTGGAGAAGAATGACTCCTGCAGCAGTTAGACTGTCACTGACTCATTTACTTTGCTCATTATTTTATCAAAATTGTGAAATTTGTCCAAAAATTCGATTTTTTTTTTTATTTTATTGAATTGCGAAACTACGGACGAGTAGGAAAGTGTTGCACAAAGAATTTTTAATTTCTGCGATTACTTTCCTAGTTATAGGCATTTGTATTTAATTTAGATATTATGTGGTTACTAATAGTAATAACTTTAAATTTGTTTTTCTCAAAATAAAAATTTTCACGTCATACGAATATTCAAACTGCTCCGGGAGCATTTCTAATTATCCTATTGCTTTGAAATTTAAGTTTTGTATACTTAACTGTATATTAAATAAATGTTATTGAGAACAATTATGCTTCGTAGCTCAGAATTTCTAAATTTTGTACTCGAAAAGATGATTTACAGGTATTTTGCGTAAACAAAGGGTGTTTTCACTGTTATTATTTTTTTTCTTTATATTTTTAATGAATGCTTAAAATAAGCGATAAGTTTCATTGTGAGTTCTATAAGGTATCGTGTAAATAAAAAATACCGTATTATATGCAAAAGAAATGTGCACGGAACATTTTTGATGAGCCTAATTTTTGATATAATTAATAATTCATAATTCCTAAATTATTAATATTTCATCATTAAATTTTAACCACTTTTACATATCTATGGTACTAATCACATATTCAAATTTCAAGCAAATCTATTCAAAACAAAAAAAGTTAGGTTTGAAGGTCCACTGTCCTCTTAAACGATTGACCGTTATCATCAAGCACTTGCTTCTGCGTTTAAATGGTAACGATTGACATTAGAGTGTTGGATTAACTGGATTGGATTCTCAAAAAAGCGACTTATTATTCGACGGCCCAAAAAAATGTTGTCATTGAGTGATGTCCATCCTTATTATTTGGGAAATTTATTATGAATGCAAAAAGTTAGGAACCCATCATGTGCTTTGACACTTAAATTTCAAAAATTTCGAAAAGGGGACTTAACCGATTTGGCTTGTGAATAACTCATTATATTGGCCTATACTTGAGCACCAGTATGCATGTATTGATTTCTATAGGTGTAGTTTTGTGCATTCCATGACAGTTACGAGACCAAGAGAAAATAAAAGCGAGTAAATGAAAGATGTATTTATAGAGTATTGCTACTTCTACCCAGACTTGCGTTTATATAATTTGAAGTGGCACTCTAAATGAATTGGATACAAACACAGTTTATACATGAAACAATGTTTATTGAATTCGTTGCACATATAGAATTTGCTTTTACAGCAATAAGCATACGTACTACTTGTACGGGATATATATTAACATTCCATAGAAATACACATTGCAATACTCACAAACCAGCAGAGAGTCAAACCAGCAGTTCTGCCACGTAAACTTTGGGCCCCCTAAGCACTAGCGCCGGATAGCACCTGGAGTTGCTTACCTCGTAGCTCCCTCTCGCTTATCTATCAACCTTAACAAAACCTTTTTCAACCTCTATTAATCAAGCTGCTTGGTATTTATACCAAGCGCGTATGCCGAAATTAGCATATCTCAAGCAGCTTCTTTAATTCATTCACTCAAAAGTTCGATTCTTGTGAATCGAATCTTATGTATACCTTACATATTCATATAGATTAACTTTTTTTATTGGTTTCTATGGAACATTTTTAGTGTGGAAGGAAGAGATTTTAGCGGTATGCACAAATTTTCTGCTCGTACGCATGTGCAGTCGATTCCCGCTATAGCGAACCCTGTATATAACGAACGAAAATTTTGGTCGGGCCGTTTTCCTATTGTACGTAATTTAATTAGTATTGTGTCAGTTTAATGTAATCGATTTTAGTCCATCTAATTCATTAATGATCATTTTTAATAGATTTTATCATTTTTTAATACACCGTTATTGTATTCACACATTGCAACTAATGAGTTATACATTTTGTGAACTCTAGCATTTTTCTTAGCGGTTCGAATATAGCGAACCACCGGATAAAGCGAACAAAACCTTTGGTCCCTTGAAGTTCGTTATAACGGCGTTCGACTGTATGTAGAGAAATGAAATTAACGAATCATTCATTTCAGTTTTCAGTGCAGGCCATTTGTAAACCTTGAATAAAAATCGAAAAAAGTATCAGTGTGCAACTAATAATTTTTGTTCGTGACAAAAAGGGATTGGCGAATATTGTCTATTACTGATATCAGTACATTTTACTGATTTGTATAGGATCATACTGGTGAAAAAAAATTCATGCATTAAATGATGCCTTGATTCGTTGTGAATAAATACCCTACAGATACCAGAAACATTATGTATGTAATGAAACGGATATCACTTCTTGTGATGTATTTCAGATCCACGTGGGTAATTTCAAAGTGATTAAAGGTGCTAGTCAGGATTCAGTTAATTGAAAGACAGACAGGGATCACATATGGACCCTTCATAAAAAATATGCCTAATTCATTACAATATATACATTTAAAATTATTGCCCTTTCGCATTCGAAAACTTTTAAATGGCGAGAATTTCGAAAATTGCAAATTAGTCTTTCATTTGCCAGCCTTTCTATTGATCGCCAATTAACTTAAATAAAAAAGTTTTACCTTTAAGTTCTGAAACCAATCATTTTGAATTCCAGTCGTTGAAAGAATTATTTATTTATTTTGCTTCTAAAAGCACCTTTTCAGTTGCATTCCTTTTACAATTTTAATGCAAATTTTAATGCAAAAGGAGGAAATTAAATAAGTCAGAACCCGAAAGCAGTCTCAGTGGACGCATTTATGCATTCATTTTAAAGTGTAAGCTTTGGTATTTATGTTGAGGGCACTAAATCAGTTGAGAGGTGAATACACAGATTACAGCATTTATGTTCTTTACAGCTGCGGGGGAAAAGGTTAAAGGTTTGTGTCGTAGACATTACAGACGGTTAAAGGATGAAACAAGCAAAATATGAGTTTTCATTTCAAAATTTTTAATTATGCTTTGTTTGAAGTTTTAAAGTCTATCAATTACAATTTCAAAGTCTATCTGTTTTAGCTCTATCAAGATTGAATATACAGGAAAACAGGTGTATTTTTATTAATTTAATTTTTTTTAAGTCTTAATATAATTTTCTCTATCAGAAGAAATATTCATGGAAAAATTTTAAATCCTGAAGTAAATTTCACGTCTCGTGATAATTTAGCAATGCAAGGTTTTTAATGAAAATTTAGTTTAGCCAAGATAGGCACTACTGGCTTTGTTCCACGCGGACTGTTGCGCCAATGAGTTTAGTATATATATATATATATATATATATATATATATATATATATATATATATATATATATATATATATATATATATATGTACAATAAATACGACGTACAATGTATACAATTGATGTAAAATATATATATATATATATATATATATATTATAAAAAATCGTAAAAGATGTTTTTATAGACAAAATAATGTAGAAGAAAATATTCAAATTAAATCTAACAGGACATACTAAATCTAGTACAGTTAATATAGTACTAACGTATTTTAATATTTTTTGGATAATGTGCAATCGTCTGCCGCATTAGCAAAGGAAAAAATATTTTTTGTCCATTTCATTGTTATGGACGTGACGATAAATTTATTTAAAGTAACCAGAAAAAGAAATCACGTTATTAGCATTTAATAAATTAAATTCTAAAATTTAATCTTTAAAAATTCACCAAAAATCAGAAAATGGAGGTAAAGATTTGAAAAAGATTTCATTTTAAAGGAATTTTTATTTCATATTTAAATTTCATAACCCTCAAATTATTATTTTAAATACAAACTTTAAAAAAAGTTACTTAAACAGCTTAAAATTTAATTTTAAAAAATCTAAGAAGAATTTTTCAAAAATCTTTCTTAGTGCACCCCTACACAATAAGAAGAATCGCCATGCAAAATTTCCGCCCATTAGGTCCCGCGGTTTGGTCTGTGCGTTGTATGTCAGTCAGTCAATCAGTCAGTCAGTGAGTCAGTCTGTTACTGAACTGTTTTATATATATATATGTATATATATATATAATTTTGAGTTAATAATTTCTGGGCTATAAGATGTGTTTCCAAAATATTGAAAGATTCGTAATAAAACGGATTCGATTGTACAACTTTAAAAATTGGCGATGTTATAGAGATGAGATCAATCTGAAATGCTAAGAATAAACATATGAGGAGTAAAACGAAAGGTCAATACCCTAAAAATAGCGGAAAATATTAAATTAATAAAGTTTTTCCTTCTCTGAATCCACTGTAGCACGAATACAAATACATTTGATTAAAAAAAATCGATTTTGACAGTCAGATTAGCAAGGCCACCCAGACATACCCTCCGAGATGACAAAAAAAAAGGGAGACCGCCCTCCCCCCTCTCCGAGATCAATATCAACAACATTCATTGAATAGTCCCGCGATGCGGTAAATCCCCCTCATCTCGCGGATTACATAATCAAACTGCCATCTGGCGGCTACTGAATCAATCCTACAGATATTATCAGTGTCAGAAAAATAATAGCGGAAAGAGATCCGAAGTCATTCGCGCTCCGCCCGACAATGCCGGCGAATTTCTGTGCTCCACCCTTATGAGAGACTCCACAAAGAGGCTCTCCCCTCTCCAACCGGCACAGGGGGGAAAAAAAGATAAGAGATTTGTGCCCCACACCATAACAAAGAATAACTTTTTGTCGCGGTACAAGAGAGCCTCTGTCGCCCGGTGTTTCGAGAAGCGCCAAATTTTGGCACAAATTGCGGAGAATAGAGGAGGCCTGGCAGGATTTTGTCAATAGCGACAGGGGACGAAAAGGGGAGACAGCTTCGGTCTTTTCCCAGTAGCAGTCTGGTCCTCGTCAAAGAGGCTTTGTTTTTGACGAAAATAGTCGAGGCGCCCCACTGACGATCAGAAACAAAAGCCACGACAAATTGGCGAAGATTGCACTGATTTTGTAGTTTTCTACTAACCGCAAGGGTTGAACACGATTTCCTCCTCTGACTCCCTTGTACAGGTACTCGATCCTGGATAGGATCCTGGTTTAGGATAGTGTTTATGTTTTCATTTGGTTAAGCTGTAATGGGGATTGGCGCTGTAGTATTGTTACAATGACGTAACTACTAGGATAGAATTGGCTGCTGTTTCGCCATGACCGTCACTTACGGAATTGGGGTGTGTATGCATCTTCGACTTTGCATTAGGATTATTTGTGTGCTTGCATGTACGGTGCGTTGAGCCCTTACTGTAAGTTGTGTTTGTCTTTTCATTTTCTTTCGGCTAATTGCTTCCATGGGGAACTCGGGGCCTTGGGATGTCTGTTGGTCTTACCTGCATCCTATTCAGAAAGCTCCCCTTGAGGTAACTGATTTGGTTAGGCTCCCTGAAGAAGAGATCTTTCGGTTACCTCTATGTTGTTTTATGTTTCAGTTCAGGCACTTATACAGAATCTTTATAGAGTTTCTATGCTCACTTCTACCCAGACTTGGGTGTATATAATTTGAAGTGGCACTCTATTTGAATTATATACAAACACAATTTATACATGAAACAATGTTTATTGGATTCATTGCACATATAATTGGCTTTTACAGCAATAAGCATGCGTACTACTTGTACGGAATGTAAATACAGCTTTTAAGGACAATATATTTTTATACTCACGAACAGTAAGTCAAACCAGCAGTACTGCCACGTAAACTCCTGGCCCGTAAAGCACTAGCGCAGGATAACACCTTTTCAACCTTAACAACAACTCCCTTTTTTATTAATGACGCTGCGTGGTATTTATACTAAGCGCGTATGCCAAAATTAGCATATCTGAAGCAGCTTCTTTAATTCACTCAAAAGTTCGATTCTTGTGAATCGAATCTTGTGTATACCTTACACTGGCCTCCCTCGAAAAAAAAAATTAGGTAACTGAGGTCTGAACGGCTTCAGTTAACTAATTGAAAACGCGTGCTGGTCTGACTTTTTACATAATGGGTGGCAAAGCCAAAAAACCTTCCACACGTTGTGTAGGGGAAAAACGCCACTACCATTTTACAAAACTAACCCCGAAGGGTCCAGGTGACACCATTACACAGTGGATTTGCAGAGTTGCGGATACTGGGCTGGCCAACTGCGCCCTAAAATATCTATTTTAATTAAAAGTGACAACACAATTGCACAGCATGACATTTCTTGACTGTATCTGCTCTCCCCCAATATATAATGTACATGTGTTATGATTTGCGAAGTTAGTATGTTAGTTGTTTGTTATCTGTAGTTAGTATGTATTTTTTTTCACTACATGTCCCCTTCAAAAATTTATAAAACAATAGTATGCCGTTTTTTTTTTCAGTGGCTCACTCCTTCCCCTCAAAATGTTTACACAGTATATACAATGGGGAACTTCAAACCAATTTGGTTCGATTTTATTAAAGGGTGGGAGTTAGAATAAGAGAATTGATACAAGACTTGTTCCTCATGAATGCAGCAACTTCCTTGCACCAGTTTGTACAATCCGCTGAACCTCTCTTTTTGGTCGCAGTCCTAGTAAAGGGGTTCGTTGACCGTGTGGTCATCCTTCGTGCAGCAGGTCGTAGGTCCTGAGGCGCTGGTCTGGCTTGACGATGGACAGGAGGTCTCTTGGGAGGAGGCCAACCTTGCTGGGCGGCAGAAATCTTCCGTTTCCTGTACTTATGCAAAGGAACTTTAAAATTGTCATTCTTCCTTTTTATAACCTTGTGTACCTTATCAGCGACGCATTCCTCCTTTGATGGAGTTTTTGTAGTGCACACTTTACCTTTCTTCGTACTTTTGCTTGTATCGGTATTAAATTTTAATGCAGATTCTATTTTTTGAAACTTATACGCCGCACCAACGTGTTTAGTAACTGGCTTTATCTCGATGCTTGTGTCATGTTTTTCAACAACCTGACTCTGTTTTTCGTATTTGTGCTTATACGACTTCTTGTTTACCGCCTTAATTACTTCAGTATTAGCAGTTTTAATGCTGGAACCTGAAGGCTCTTTTTCACGTTTTTTATCCCCCTTAACTTTAGTTTTATTCTCTTTTGACAAAAAAGTTTCTTTGAAACTTGCGACATCAGAATCGTTATAATTTAAATTCTTTAACACTGCTTCAGTTTTAGGAAGATTAAGCTTTTCGTACTGGTGCGTATTAATGCAAACGACGTCTATAACTTCCGAAGCATCGGCTAAACTACTTGCAGGATAACTCTGTGTCAACTTTTCATCCTGATTCTCAGTCTGGTTTTCATGTACTTTATTTAAAACCATATTATCAACCTGGCCTACACAATCCCCATTCGGCTGGAAACTTGAAATAATATCATCACCTAGCAAGTTCCTACTATCGTTTAAAGAATTTTTATTGTCGTCAACTAATAAGTATTCACTAACTTCCGTAACGCATACTTCGTCATCTACTAAATTTCCTTCATTAACAGATGTGTGAATATCATCTAAAATATCAGGTATAGCATCAATAATATCAGGTATAGCATTAATAATATCAGGTATAGCATTAATAGAAGTATCCGATGATTTATTTTCTAAACCACTAGCATTAGTATCGGCCCTATTTTCAGAAATTTGTACTGGAATTACCTCATCATTCAAGCTAGACTCACTTTCTTTATAGGCCACAAAAATACCCTGACTTTCACTATTCTCAAAATAATGATTACTGCTCGGACAAAATAATACATTTGACCAAACAGTTTCAACAGGTTGAACCATATCATGTGAATCAACTTGCCAGTGCAAGTAAGGTGCTTGCATATTTTCTTTAAGTGCACTAATTTCATTATAACGCCGTGCGCTTCTATTATTTTGCCTGCGGTACTGCTTACGCTGCTGGTTTGAAACTCGCGAAAAATTTTGGCGCGGTTGTATAAAACTTCTCGTACCTGAATGACGGTGAGGGGTAGCGAAGAAATGTCTATTGTCATATTTAGCTAAAGCTTGAAGGAGGGTAACCTTGCTTGTAATTGTTTGATTATCTAAAAAATCTTGAACACTTGGCTTCAAACGTTGGATAACTATTTTTAAGATTACCGCTTCCGTCATTCCCTCTAAATATTCCTCACACTTGGAAATCTTTTCCATAGCAAAATCTAATGCAGACTGACCTTCACGTTGCCTTAGCGAATAAATTTCCGCTTCAATTTCACTTTGATTAAAGGTCTTTGGAAAAACACTAAGAAACTGTTGCTTGAATGACAAATAGTCAAAAATCAGATTACTGCTTTTCATACACGTGTACCACTGATATGCACTACCTCTTAAAGCGGCTAGAGCAATTTTAAGTTTATCCCCCTCTGGGGTGCATTGTTGCTGAAAGTAATGCTCAATTTTCTTTAGGAATTGGCTTGAGGGGCCGCCATTGAAGGTGGCTTCGAATGGCGCAAAATGCTGAACCATAATTACCCGAGGAAAATTTCCAGCAGGATTTTGTTCTGCAACACTCATTTTAAAATAGTATATAAGTACTTGCAACAATTTTATCAATATAAGTACACAGTACACAGTTTTTAATTTCAATTATGTTGTTCGTTACAAATTTAACGCTAACTACCAGGGTATATATATTTTTCGGGCGCCAGTATAGAGTATCTATGCTCACTTCTACCCAGACTTGGGTGTATATAATTTGAAGTGGCACTCTATTTGAATTATATACAAACACAATTTATACATGAAACAATGTTTATTGGATTCATTGCACATATAATTGGCTTTTACAGCAATAAGCATGCGTACTACTTGTACGGAATGTAAATACAGCTTTTAAGGACAATATATTTTTATACTCACGAACAGTAAGTCAAACCAGCAGTACTGCCACGTAAACTCCTGGCCCGTAAAGCACTAGCGCAGGATAACACCTTTTCAACCTTAACAACAACTCCCTTTTTTATTAATGACGCTGCGTGGTATTTATACTAAGCGCGTATGCCAAAATTAGCATATCTGAAGCAGCTTCTTTAATTCACTCAAAAGTTCGATTCTTGTGAATCGAATCTTGTGTATACCTTACATCTTGCCTCTGGTGCGTGGATGCCCTGAGTGCTTGATTTCTGTTTGTTTTTTGTCTATATTCTTATTATATTTATCTATCTCTGTTGGATTATTTATTTTTAGTTATACTCGATCCTGGGTATCTTGACCAGGATTTTATATAACATTTTTTTTAAAAAATACGGGGCAGATATTTACATTGTTGGAACTCTACCCTTGTCACCGCGAGTTTTTTCGGGTACCAAAAATGGAAGAACCGGGCTGTGGCGGTCTTGTGGTACAGCGCGCTGATTTTCGGTGCTGAGGGTGCTCGGATCGAATCCTGGCGAAGCACCACTAAAATGCCACTAAAAGGAAAATAATTTAATTTTGGTATACAATGTCTACGTTTTTGACGAGAGTAACAAAAATTCTCGCGTCGTATTCTAAACGAATTATTTGTTTATAATTATTTTTTACCTAAAGACAAATTGTTCTCAACGTAGAATTTTTTTTCTTTCATGTAGATTTTTTTTTTCAATTAATAGAGAAATATTTAAATCCAAGTTGCTAAAAAACTTTGAATTTTTTTTAATGATATCATAAACGCAGTTATATATAAGTGCGTGTTTATAGGAACACGCTGTCCAAATGTAAGGCTGTTGACGCTCCTAAATGTTGACGCTCCGTTTGATAATGACACCCGCGATGTTTCTCTTGGGACGTTTTTTAGGACAAAACGCCGACTTTGCCCGCAATGCCAATAGTAGCGGCATTAAGCAGCTGTTGGATCCTAACCACGGTGACGACTGATTTGAAGAGAGTTCTTTGACATGATGCGAGAAAGTGTGTATAAATAAAACGTCCCCGATGACTTTGTTTTTAATTTGAGGGAGCTGGCTTCCATTAGGAAGCGATGCTGTCTAATGCGATTCGTGACGGTACCGCGCTATTTTTTTTCGCGTGCAGTAAATTGTGCGTGCATGTAGACAACCGTGGGCTGTTGTAGCGTAGACAGAATTAATTAAGAGAGGTGTTGTTTAGTACTTCTTCTTTTCGATGAAAAAAGTTGCAAGGTTTTTTTTTTCTTCTAATACATGCTACGTATTCATTGTAAATAACTGAAAAGAAATCTCAATTTCGAACGCTAATTCGGTTTTAGTTTTCAAGACATAAAAAGATCGCCGAAACAGTTGTTAATCAGGGCACACATACTCGTAATGGGCCATTTTTCCTTTATTGTGGATAATTTAAGTTCTTTTGGAGCCGTCCATTAATTACGTGAGGCGATTTTGGCGATTTTTGAACCCCCTCCCCCCACCTAATCTCACGTGAGATTTTTCAAAATGCGTATTTTTAGTGTAAATACGTTAATCTGTGCTTGATTGCGTTGGATTTATTTAAAAAAAACATAATTTGCCTAATTATTTTTATTTAAGACTAGTTAAGACTAGTATTTTAGACTACTAAGATCGTAGTCTAGAAGCACAGCGAGAGAATCGAACAATAAAATACTTAAATAGGAACTACAAAAATTCGTAAAAGAATATTCATTCTAATTCAGTCCACGGGGACTCATGTGTGGTCTCGAGAGTGGCTACTGGAACTATTGTGTAGGATTTAGCCATATTTTAGTGTAGAAACATGTTTTACATAATATAACCCAGTTTTCGCGCAATTTTACACTGTTTCTTACGGAAAAGAATTACGTCATATTTGCCGAGACCCCCCCCTCTCCCCCCACGTGAGACTGGGTGAGATTCGGCTCGACTCCCTCCCCCCCCCCCTTAAAAGCCTCACGTAATTAATGGACACCCCCTTTCTCATCCCCAGAGCGGGACCGATCCATTGTGCATGGGGCATGAGGCTAGTTTTAAAAACGGCGCCTTTTCAAATTTTTGGAGAGACTCTTAGTAATGAAAGTTTCACGATTAGCAATAGTGTACTTAAATAGAATAACAGAGATTTTGAGAAATATATGTATTAAATAAAAAGAAATTTTTTTTATTTAAAAAAAAATAAAAAAATTACTGAACTTAAAAAAGAAAGCAGAAAAAGTAAATAAATTTGAATATAAGTTATGTAATAAAAATAAATACTAAATCATTCCTGGATCCTTTATTGCAGCAAAATGTTTGATTGCATTTCTATAATTTATTATTTAAAATACCGTAAAAGTTTTGTATTTTTCCTGTCTCAGTGCCTATCTCAGTGCCTTATTTCAGTTTAGTGTCTTTGGCGTTTACCTCGCTGCCTCACCTATAGCACCGGCCTTTCTCATTCCTAATTTGTTTCTCTTGTGTTAGGGTTATATATCCCATTATGCTACTTCAGGATTTCCCAAATTACGTTCCATGGAACACTGGTGTTCCTCGGAAAGTTAATAGACTATCCGCGAAAAACTGAAATTGTTTTATATCCTGCAACGACTTCAAGAAATTCAAACATGTCTGATGGATTAATGCTCTAAAGCAGGGGTGTCAAACTCAAAGGCTACCTTGGGCCAAACAAACAAGGTTTAACTATAGGTGGGCCGCAATAAAAAAAAAAATCAATATTAATAGAAACGTAGGTTTATTTACCTAATTACAGTATATTCAACATAAATATATGCATTTTGTTTAATAATAGCAAAAAAAGAGTATCATTAAAGAAACATTTAGCGAATTCTTCCTATCTTATTATAATTGTGCGTCGGTTATTTTATTATATATTATTGCGTTCCAATATATTGGCCGGGCCGCAAAAATTTTCGTCGCGGGCCGCGAGTTTGACACCCCTGCTCTAAAGTGTCTAAATAATTAAGTATTCATAATTACTAAATAGTAAATTAATAATCAATGTCTTTTCTCGTTTTTTAAAATTTTATTGTTTATGTGTTATTACATACCCTACAAAATAAACTAGGTGTTCCGTTAAAATTTCAGGATTTAGGAAGTGTTCCATCGCCGAAAGCTTTTGGGAAACCCAGTGCTACGTGTTAGCGGACATCCGCTCATGTATGCGATCGTTTCTTTGTATTGCGTTACCAGAAGTAACAGTTAAAAAATATTTATAGGCATTTGCTTAGAAGTAATTTATTGTAATATATGTGGTCACTTCGTTGCGTTTATGAATTTGATCGAGACAGAAATTAATTCGTTCAAAATGAGAAATGAAAAAAGATGCAAAAATATGTTGCATAATTTTGAGGGTCATCTCTCTATTCTAAAAGAAAGTAACTGCCGCTGCCGCAGCCGCCGCTGTCAAAAGCTTGTCACGCTATCTTCTCCGAAACCGCTGGGGGTATGGGGTCGAGACCGATACCAATCGATGCAGAACAATGTGGGGAAGAAAGTAAGATATGTCTCATATTCGTCGGACTTTAAGTTTTTTTTTAATTTTATGTTTTGTGGGAAAATATTGACTTTTTCATGTTCAGATTACGATAACTCGCCAAAAAAGGATCGTAGAATTTTTTTTTACAATCTAAGACTACAGACATTTCTCCTTCAAACAAGACCTCATTTGTTTAAAAATAATTTAAAACAGACTGATATTTTTATTAAAATTGAAAACCCACTTTTTGGAAAAATTTATGCGTTTCGAGATATATAAATTCGATGCTCTCAGACTTATTATGTTACAAAGAAAATATTTATATCAACGGGAAGATGAAAGCTTTCTCATTCATATAAACTTCATTTCAAGTCTCTATCTTAAAATTTAGATTTTTAATTGAATTTTAAAGAAATGCGTCAAAAAAATCTTCTCATTCGCTTCCTTTGCAGAAGGGCATGAAAGAAGATCCGATTTTTCACCCATAGCCGGGCTTCATCCTTTTCGCCGGGAGGGGGGGGGGAAACTTCAACTGTAAACAAATGAATGACTCAATCGCTGTAAACAACTATTGAGTCATTCATTCACTTGATTCACCAGAGGAGCGAGCGTAGCGAGGGTATTAAAAAAGAATGGAATTAAAAAAGAATGGAGGTATTAAAAAAAAATGGAAAATCCTATAGAAAAGTAATTATTATCATTATAAATAAAACTTTAATGGTAAAATTAGATTTTCAGGGCACAAAATGAATATTATGGATTTTCCTCAAATGGTTCTGTTTGATACAGATGAATTGATGAGGAACAAAACTCCTGGAATAAAACAGAAGCATTCAAGTATCACTATTTCTGGTTTGCGAAAAAGTAACGTGAATTTTATAACTCCGTAGAAATTCTACATTGCTTTGTGACAGTATTCAATTGGTATCAGTTAACAGCACTAATATTTACTACAGGATATGAACTGAACAATGTTTCAAGCATTCGAAAAACAAAATAACGCTAAAAATCATTTTTATCTCTTCTATAGCAATTAAAATTGCTTAAGAAACCTAAAAATATTTAGTTCATCACAACGGAGATCTAATAAGTGGCGGTAAAATATTTTTTTGTTTAATAATTTCGGACGTTTACATACCTTAATAGTGTACATATTAAAAGAATACATGGAGATATTCCTTCACGGCTATAATATTAGCATAAAATGGTATAAAGAATTCCTGTGAAAGAAAACGAACAAAGCAATGTATCAGTGTACAATTTCTATATATATTAAATATCCTATATATATTAAATATCCCTTCTAAATATATTAAATATCCAATATAAGATGCCTCTCTGTATCTGTGGATACTTTCAAGTTAAGATTTCTAATGATACGGCTCCTCATTTGAATTCGTATCCTTCGCAATGTATGCTTTTATCAAACGCTACGACAGATATATTCAACTTTAAAACTATCCTTTGTGTCCTCGATTTCAGTCCCGAATCTTTGAATCTCAGTTAATTAGCGATGAATAATTTATGAAATTGAATTCTGGTAACATAAGCCTGCATTTGGGTAATTTTAGACGAAGGATGGAATTAGTGATGGTAAAACTTTTCTGAAAATTGAAAATTTAAAAAAAATAATAATCAACCTGTTAAGATTTTATGCTTTATATAATGAGCAGAACTATAAATTCCTATGCCTCCGATAAGCAAATCACGTTCCTTACACATACTCATGTGCAAGTTATAACCAAGCAATTATGACGTACCATGCATACAACTGCTGGAAGTGACGTTAAATGCAAGATTTTCAATCAGAGACATCATGTCTAGGTGCAGAATGTTTTGCAACATTTCGGACAGCGAAAAGGGGTACTTTATTACAAAATAAAGACAACGCGATAAGACACTGAGGAGGAAGTCAATACTAAACCACTTTAAGTAAGATAAGTATCTGAGCAAACACCGGCCAATAAACAGGCTAAGTGTGGCCCGGGAAAGAATTTCTAAACTTTCTTTTATAAACGTTTGAATTCGAGAAACGTGAATTTTCAGGGTTCCGGATCACAAGGTTCTCCATTTTTATTGTCTGTTACTTAAAGAAAAATATAAAGTTTTCCGAATCAAATCTTATAAACTGTATTTTGATAAAGGATGATTACACAGCCAGACACAACACTCTCTTGCAGTACTGTCTATGCGCTCTTTACCTTACTGTCCATCTTTAAGTCCTGTTTATCACAGAGCGGAATTATTCACAACGGAATTGTTAGCCATCCTTAAAAAGATATATCTAAAATAACTCGCAGAGTATCTGTTGTGACCTTGGGGTTAAGTAGCTCGTTTATGGTTTCCATGGACGCATAAACTACTCTTTCCTTACATGTATACATATATCTTGTTTATTCATATATATTTGCAGCATCTATGATACAACATTTCCTTTATAAATTGATCATTATCAATCCTTAAACAGTACAATCCTCATTCGAAAATCAGCGAGAGGGAATCTAAAGTCCAGCTTAGAGACGGGTAGCACGTCCCATAGTTATCTCTCCATCATTAATCTCTCTCTCTTCTCCTTTCTTCCCTTTATATACCTCTCTTTCAGAAAACTCCAGATCATTCTAGAAGACACCGCCACCGCGTGGGAAAGCACCCGCGGCCTCCGGTCAGCCAGTGTGTCGGAGCATCTGGTCCCCCGGAAGTGGCTGTAATTACTTTAAACTGAATACTCCGCTAACGACTTGCTTAACGACACCGTCCACCTTTCTTAAATTGGTCGCATACGGGGAGGCTTTTTCCACTTAAAATTGGACCCATGGCCACCATGTGTGCGGGTCTCTGACAGCATTGCTCTGAAATTTTGTAAATGATAATTTGTTTTATTATCATTACATTGATCCTGGGAGATTTTTAACCCACTATAAAAACTATGTAAATATGTACCCCGAAGCCAAAATAACTATGAACAAAAATTTTTGTTAATTTTTTTAATAATTATTTTTCCTAACGTGCAGCATAGTTTGGAGCACCACATAGGTGAACCAACATGCTTGCTCCCTACCTGGGTCCAAAGTCTGTTTCATGTTTTTGAATATCCAAACAGTCTAAAAGACGTGTTTGCTTTCTAAGGTCAAGTTCAGAACCTTTCACAAATTTAACTTCTAGCTGACTTTGCTAAATTACATTTATTCAATAACGCATAACTTCTAACAATATGTGCATGATACTTTTACATAATACTGCCTGCATACGCTCAGTCGCAGTTCGTTTAATACAGTTGAGTAAAGGTTCTATTTTTTTTTATAAGTTGGATGAAATAGCAGTAGTCACACACAATCCATGGAGTTAATAACGCAATTAAATGCAACTCTTGCACAAAATTATTTGTACAATATTCCGTATACATAAACATCCAAGTATAAACTTGATGTTGTATATATAAACATCAAGGTATGTGTTTGAAAGTATGTGATATATAAATGAGTCTTATCTCTGGGACAACTTACTAGATATTACGCAAATTTTCCAAAATCGGGAAAAATTCAAGACTCCCGCATTTCAATAAAGTTGGAGTGTCTCTTACAGAATAAGAGAACACTCCAACTGTATTGCATATCAGACGGAAATAACATTCCTTTATACTTCAATACCACATACAGCGCATATTAAACTGTTCTAGCAAACTAGAAATGTTTTTTGAAATTCCCGAGAAAACGCTAGCTTGATTTATTTTGCCAAAATAACAGAGAAGTGCAAGCAGTCTAAAAAAAAAAGAGGAAATAGACGTGACGCGGCATACGAATGCTGGAAAATAAACAGCCATCTGTGTGTTCCTTGCAGATCGAAAACGCATGCAAACAGATTCTTAAAAATAAACGCTGCCGATATTTCCCCACGCAGTAAAAATACCCGCACAAATAAAGCCTGGAGTCACCTGAACTATTTCACAGTGACAGCATACTTTAGTACGTGGTCAAACTACACGCATGTCTGAGGAATTACCTCGAAATAATATCACAAATAGCAGGGCATAGTGGGGGACACACATTAATACAGTGCACTCACGATTATCCGAGGATTAGCCGGAATAATTGAAATACACGGATAATCCGATATCTATTAAATTTTATTGTATTTCCAATCTGTAATCTTTTGTTTGTTTTGTTTTACTGAATTTCTGATATGTTTTTTGATATCACTGGGAATTTTCCTAACAACTGCGATATCACGGCATTCATAATTCCATTGACTCATTTAATCTAGCACCGACTACGGTAATCTAAGTACCGACACAGGGTAACTGTGCCGATACTTCGCTGTGCTGCGTTTCATAAAATATTCAAGGGCTTCTTCATCTTCAACTTCTTCCTGAGTTTGAACCGTAGCTGCATTTTTGATCAGGTGCTCAAACCAGCGTTCATGTAAATCACTTTCTAACCATTCTAGAAGATTTTCTTCTTAAAATCAAAAGCTTCTCAATAAATAGAAAACTGTTTTTTTAAACTTCTTTTTTATTTATATATACCGGAAATAGTTTTTAATACATTATGTAGGCATTAATTTGGATAAAGATTTCAGTTTTTTTTCCACCGATAATCTGCAGACGAGTAATCGATAGTACACTCTACAGGATGAGAGTAATTTTCATATTTCCACTTCAAAGGAATGCGTGTCGAGATGTTTCAATGCGTTTATTTCTATTTCTGATTATTTTTGAAATGTATGTATATATATATATATATATATATGTAACATACTGGACAACCCAAGGAGAGAATTGGCGTCCAGCATGTCACAGGGGCTGATGGTGTAGTCGTGGCTATAATAATAATCGACGCAGCAAGTTACAGCATTATACTAGTATTTATTTTGTCGGAGAATACGTCTTCCCAAGGCAGTTAAAAAATCCGAAAAGCGCACAGGTTTGTTGTTCAGGCGGCTTATATAAACTTTGTCATGTGATCATGATAGTGATTAGGGATTTACTGTTGTCGATAAGTCACATGTGGTTTTATGTAATCTGCGCAGAGCCTATTTGAAATCTTGGGTGACGCCACGAGGTTTGAAAAAGGAAGCCATTTAATATTTTCCACCGGAGGTCTTTTAGGACTTAGAATTGAAAACGAAAATTAGCTCGTACGCCCAAGGGAATTTAGAATAATGTTAGATTTTAAAATGGTATGTGGTTTTTAATGTTATATATATATATATATATATATATATATATATATATATATATATATATATATATATATATATATATATATATATATATATGCGATGTGTGGTATTTCTATGTTAGATGTTAAATTCAATGTTTTGCTTGTAGTAAAAATATTATTTTTATATCACAGAAGATTTTAGTCTCATTTCATCTTCATATTAAGCTGTAAAGAACTTTGAACGCTAATAGATACTGGTTAATTTACAATTGCACATCCGATGCAACAAAAAGAAAAAACCATCTGATCATAAACATTCCATTAACAAGACCTTAAAGCATTCGAGACGACGGCCAGAGGTGATAATATCCTCAATTATCCTTCCAAACTACATGCACTTTCTGTTTTTTTAAAGGTTTTTTTTTTTTTTTTTACGGAGAGGATTCCTGCCATAATCAATAGATTCGCTCCACCACGAACAAGAAGCAGAGAAATGCAACGCTATCAAAGTTGCAGGATGTCCTTGCTTGCCTGTTAACAGGGGAAAGAGAAAGAAAACACTCGTTTGATTACCACACCCTTTCTATTTGCAATTTCAAAATTTTCACACGTCAGAACCTCGTTAATTCATACTGCTTATGAAATTTGACCTACAGAAATTCGGCCTGTTGCATCTGGGAATTCGATTTGACCATTTTTTATCAAGACTTACGCGGGAGCCTGTAAAAACCAAGGTAATAAAAAGAAAGGACAATGATGGAGTAGGAGGAATGAATTAAATTATGTAGCGTGAAAGTTTTAAAATTCCAAATAGAAGGGGTGTAGGAACTGAAAGATTGCTTTTTTTTTTCCGTTTACAGATGATGTTTGGGAAGTACGTCCTGCATACTTGATTTCGTTCAATGTCTCTCTTTGCGCACGAATAAACTAATGCTTTGTTTATGACAGGCATTCATTACGTAAGAATCTTTCAGAAACAGAAAGTACAAGTAATTTATACGTACAAGTATTTAGTTTCTTATTATCTATATATATATAAAACAGTTCCGTAACTGACTCATTCATTCACTGACTGACTGACATACAACGCACAGACCAAACCGCTGAAATTTTGCATGGCGATTCTTCTAATAGTGTAGGGGTGTACTAAGAAAGATTTTTCAAAAATTCTTCTTACATTTTTTTAAATTAAATTTTTAAGCTGTTTTTTAAACTTTTTTTACGTTTGCATTTAAAATAATACATTGAGGGTTATAAAATTTATATCACGAGAAAGATCAGAAAAATTCCTTCAAAATGAAATTATTTTCGAATTTTTACCTCCATTTCCTAATTTTTGGTGAATTTTTAAAGATTCATTTTTAGAATTCAATTTATTAAATGCTGATCACGTGATTTCTTTTTCTGGTACTTTCAATAAAATTATCGTCACGTGCGTAACAACTAAATAGACAAAAAAAATATTTTTTTCTCTTTCTAATGCGGCAGACGATTGGATATTATCCCAAAAAAATGCATATCCCTTACGATTTTTTTTATAAATATATATATATATAGATAGATATATATTTTACATAAATTGTATACATTGATCGTCGCATTTATTATAAATATATATATTTATTTTTTGGCATAAATTGCATACGTTGACCGTTGTATTTAATTTGAATGTACTCCGTAGCAAAGCGCGGGTTTTCAGCTAGTCTATATATATAAAACAGTTCCGTAACTGACTCATTCATTCATTCATTCACTGACTGACTGACATACAACGCACAGACCAAACCGCTGGACCTAAAGGGCTGACAATTTGCATGGCGATTCTTCTAATAGTGTAGGGGTGCACTAAGAAAGATTTTTCAAAAATTCTTCTTAGATTTTTTTAAATTAAATTTTTAAGCTGTTTTTTAAACTTTTTTTACGTTTGCATTTAAAATAATACATTGAGGGTTATAAAATTTATATCACGAGAAAGATCATAAAAATTCCTTCAAAATGAAATTTCTTTGGAATTTTTACCTCCAATTCCTGATTTTTGGTGAATTTTTAAAGATTCATTTTTAGAATTTAATTTATTAAATGCCGATCACGTGATTTCTTTTTCTGGTACTTTCAATAAATTTATCGTCACGTGCGTAACAACTAAATAGACAAAAAAAATATTTTTTTCTCTTTCTAATGCAGCAGACGATTGGATATTATCCAAAAAAAATGCATATCCCTTACGACTTTTATATATATATATATATATATATATATATATATATATATATATATATATATATATATATATATATTTTACATCAATTGTATACATTGATCGTCGGATTTATTATAAATATATATATTTATTTATTTTTTGGCATTAATTGCATACGTTGACCGTTGTATTTAATTTGAATGTACTCCGTAGCAAAGCGCGGGTTTTCAGCTAGTCTTGAATAAGAATAACCTATTTTGAATTTTTAAATACTAAAAATTATCCAAAAATAGTAGAAGGTAAGCTGATCGGGGCTGAATTAAATGAGAGCAGTGGAAGCAAAACTTTTGGCTACAAAACAGATTATCCTTCCCTGGTTTACCAGTGAATGATTTCTAAACTTTCCAAATCGGTTACGTCCGTAACACAAAAATTGAAGAAAAGTGATACAATAATTTACATTTTTAAAAAAAAAATTCCTCTGAAAATATAAATTCAAATAAATATTGTGGAATGTATTATTGCAGACGAAGCTTTTAATATGACTACAAATTCGAGAAATTTCGCGGCCTCCACCTTTCGTTGATACGGCAGATCCTGGTGCCAAGTCGCCCGACAACAACCCTGCCAATCAACTCGCAGAGAGGTCGCACATACTAAACAAAAATCTTACCATTTAAGACATTTGCCGGCAAATTTCGAGTGACAGCGATGAAAGCCCCCAAGCCGAAATCAATTTTTACCAAGGTAAACTCAGAAAAAAAAAAAAAAAACCCGTTAACGTCAAAATAATTTTTCAAAAGGGAATAAGAATTCCAAAAATACAAATTTTCCTAAACCGTTCCCGGCTGCACCTTTCATTTTCCACCTTTCTTTTTCTTTATTGAGTGTTCAACCAGTTATTGTGCGACTTAAACATAACATACAAAACCAATAGGCATGGCCATTTGGCATGAATAATTAATCAGTGGCTCTGCAGACATAAAACCATACTGAAACACTACACATGTAGCAACTCAATATTAATGCAATAATTTAAACATATTAATTTCGACAATATATCCACGTCTGGTGTTAGACTTAAACTCATGATAAACTCTTCACATATTACAAATCATCAATATTACAGCAATTTACCTCACAGGAATCGCTTAAACATTAACTTTAACATTATCGTAGAGAAATTTAAGTAAACAATATTTTGAATATCCTTATTTAATTTAACGTGAACTGAAAAATAACCCTGTACATTGCCTGGGCCCGAACCAGTTACAACCGCTTGGCAGGCGAGTACACCACCAGTTGACTACAAATAAAATCTATGACATCTTTGGAGTAATCATTATTATTCATGCAATTTTTGCACGACTTAACCGATGTAGCAAGTGAAAAAACATCCAATTCAGTTTCCAAATTATATTTTTATTTGAAAAAAAAAATTGACATAATTGTTTAACAATTCCCAAGTACTTACTTCTGTCGCAATTAGGTTGTCACTGATTCATTTATTTTATTTTTTTTGTGAGGAAACAACACTAAACGATTGACCGTTACCATCAGTGTTGCCAATCTCTACGAAGCGCCTCCCCCTAGCGCCATCGGGAAATCCCCCTGCTCTCCCCTAACACCAACTTGAGATCCCCCTGGATCTTCATAAAAGAAATTCTGGTTCCAAATAGGCATCCTGTTTGAGAGATAAATTGAAATAAATAGAAAATACACACATAATGAAATGGAGGTTTATTTACTTTTCACATATGTATGGAACTTATCTATATATATAAAACAGCTCCGTAACTGACTCACTGACATACAACGCACAGACCAAACCGATGGACCTAAAGGGCTGACATTTTGCATGGCGATTCTTCTTATAGTGTAGGGGTGCACTAAGAAAGATTTTTGGAAAATTCTTCTTAGATTTTTTAAAATTAAATTTTTAAGCTGCTTTTGTAATTTTTTTCAAGTTTGCATTTAAAATAATAATCTGAGGGTTATAAAATTTATATCACGAGAAAGATCGTAAAAGTTCCTTTAAAATGAGATCTTTTTCGAACCTGTACCTCGATTTTCTGATTTTTGGTGAATTTTTAAAGATTATTTTTTAGACTTTTAATTTATTAAATGCTGATCACGTGATTTCTTTTTCTGATTCAATAAATAAATTTATCGTCACGTGCATAACAACTAAATAGACAAAAAAAAATTTTTATCGCTAATGCGGCAGACGATTGGACATTATCAAGAAAAATATTAAAATACTGTAAAAGATATGTTCCTCAAACTGTACTATATTAACTGTACTATATTCTTTAATATTTCCTATTACATTTAATTTGAATATTTTCTTCTACATTATTTTGTCTATAAAAATATCTCTTACAATTTTTTATAACTATTTTTTTTGTTTTTTTTTTACATCAATTGTATATATTGATCATCGTATTTATTTTTTATATATATATATATATATATATATATATATATATATTTATTTATTTATTTTATATATATATGGCATTAATTGCATACATTGACCGTTGTATTTAATTTGAATGTACTCCTTAGCGAAGTACGGGTTTTCAGCTAGTAATCTAATAAAAAAAAGCGTCTCGATTGTACAAAATATTAAAAAATGTTCCCCCCACAAAATGCCCCTAAAAAGATGTGGTCTAACGACAAGTGCCTCCGTATTGGACAAAAAAAAAAAGATTTACATTAGACTATGGACTGAATTTTAGAAACTGGTTTGGCTTCTGGAAAAAGTGACTTTTTCTTCGATTTCCCCCCCCCCCCCCAAAAAAAAAAAATGTTGTTATTGAGTGGTGTTAATCGTCATTATTTGGGAAGTTTATTACGAATGTAAAAAGTTAGGAGTCCGTCAAGTGCTTTGAGACTAAAATTTTAAAAAATTCAAAAAGTGGGATTAATCGATTTGGCTTGCGAAAGACTCAAATATCACTACATTCTGTTGATACAGTTTGATTATACATCCCAACAAAATACTCTTCCCAAATTATAATGTTCAGACAAATTGTTTTATTCAATAACATAACTGTTGTCGGTAAACTTTTTAATACGTTTCCACTTTTGACTGAAATCAACCATCTGAGAGGTATTTTAAAAAAATTTCTTGCGTACTTCATTTCTGTAACGATTCTAAGGGCCTGTTCACATAGGAGTCCGTTGCGTTGCGTTAAGGAAAAAGATGACGTTAACACGAAAATAAACCAATCATAGGCCTCCAAACGATTAGCAATGAAATTTTTAACGCCTATGATGGTTTATTTTCGTCTCAACGTCATCTTTCCCTTAACGCTACGCAACGGACTCCTAAGTGAACAGGCCCTAAGACGATTTAGAGTCTAAAATTGGAATTTAGTAAAATAATTCATAATTAATCTCGAAATTCATTAACTGAAGATTGCGAGTTACCAAATTGTGTGTTAAAATGCGATGGTAGTTTTTTTTTTCCGAGGGTCCCAGTCTCTGCTGCAATTGCACCAATTTATGAGTCGTATAAGAAAACCACCGCACACATTCGCCCATATATCAGGCGAAAGATTGAGCACGCACACAGAATTTCGTGATCAGAGATAAAATTGCCCAGAACAAATGGGGGAAATATGTTTTACTTCTGTTGGTTCACGGTTTACAGCTTGTTTCGCGTTAAGAAAAAAGGAGGAAACATAAAGCAGTTCTTTATAAAAATAAATCTGTTTTTCAAAGAAGAAATCATTTGGATACGTACGCAATTTCCGACAAACTGTATGCCTTCACATCTAGCAAAGTGTGGAATAACTTTACTGCCCTGTTACGAAATATCTGACCTCATGCAAGTATTTTTTAGTTTTAAATTATTGCACTGCAGTCCAAAAAAAAAAAATACTTTTATTTCGACTCTCAAGAATTATATTCTGACATACCGATTGAAATTGAACGTTTTGATTTCTAAAATAAAAACTTCTTTGATTTAACATTGTTAGAAATATAATACATTTAATTTTTTGTATCTTTGGAAATTGTTTCCGGTCATGTAATAAGATGACCATGTCCAACTTCTGCCTTCATTTCGGCAACACTTTATTTTGCTCAGTGATAACAGCTAAATCCCATTGTACTACAGAGGCTGTTCACACATTTTTTAGACGATGTATATTGTATTCACAAAACTAAATTACATAAAATTCTTGTGTTTTAAATGTTCTATTTGACATCCCTTATTCTGAACTATCTTTCGACACCGCAATTTCCAGGATAATAATGCCTTTTGAAGTGTCAGAAGAGGTATTCTATCCCATTCCTCCTGAACAGCTTTCCAGAGTCCTGTAAGGGTTTTGGGCCGACGTTTGGATAATGCAGATTTTAAACGTCGAAAGCACAAAAATCCATAGGTGATACATCGGGAGATTTAGTAGGGATATCAGTGAAGGGTATGACCTTGATACCAGTTTTTTGTTCCATTTCTTTTAGGAAATTTACAGTGGATTTTGATGTGTGACTGCTAGCTTTGTCCTGATGGAGTCTCGCAGATTGATGGCACTGTGGGTAAAGCGATGGTATTTCATTCAGAAAAATTGGCGATAAAATATGTTCCTGATAGTACTTGGAGTTAATCTTGACATTTTTTCCACTCTCTTTATTTTTAATTTGCCATTATAAGAAAAACCAGCAACAATCATGAATCCCTTAGAAAAACTTTCTTTCGATTCTTTGAACCATGTACTTAAATTTTTTTCTCCCCTTTTATGATAATAAATGGCTCTTTTTTTGTTGCAATCATTTAAATACACCCATGATTCATCTATTGTGACAATTGTTTTCTATTTTTCTTTGGATAAGTGTTTCTCATATAGAATTCTGCAGCGTGTCCTGCGTTCAGCGATATGATTTGGAAGAAGATGATGCACGTTGCGTTTTTTCGCTTTCTTAAGATTTAAATCAACGTTTATCGTTTTGTTTACAGTGGAAACCGAGCATTTTAATGATTTTGCAACTGTCCTTTGACTAGGGGGATTTTCTTTTAACATTAAGCAACGTACCTTTGCAATAGTCGAAGATGTCCGTTTTTTCCTTGGATACTTGTTTGGAATTTTTGTCGCACTTGAGGCTCCAATTTGACGTTTTTTTCCTTTCTTGTTGACGATATTACCTATCGACGCTTTAGATATCACAAAGCCATGACTCTCACATCGTTTTTGGATAACGGAGTATGCATATTTCTCTTCGGAAAGAGCATAAATGTAGCCTCTCAACCACTGCTTTGTTAAAAACGTCATTTTGAATAAAAACAAAACTTTCAAACCGCAGATGATAATTTTGACTTTTAAAAACATAGTACAATTGCAATTATTTCTTTTGCAGCAAACGATTTTTTATTACCGCTTACCAAAATCGTCTAAAAAATGTGCGAACAGCCTCTGTATTGTTCCGTAAGTTGTATTTTTACGTGATTGATTACAATTATAATACTCAAATGGATTATACGTCAAATGTTCTAACATAGCTATTACATTTTTTGGCTCCATGAGAGTATAGGACACTTCAATTACTGAGATAACTCCAGTTTCAGATCCTTTACACTGAAGCACTGATTTAATTATGTTCCATTACGGATCAGCGTTCTTTCAACTGACAGCCTCAGAGAAAAATAAATTCTCGTTGATTGTCACTTTGCACATACTTTCCCCAGAAAAGCTATCTGCAGTCACAGAGAATGAAGCCCAACTTACTTCCAAAACACAGATTTTTGTATTTGCGAAAAAGACGCTGATAGCATTTTTCCTCTTAAGTCTTATTTTAAAATGTCGTTATAACTGATTTTCAAAAGGAATCAGTTCCCTATTTTAAGACAAAAATTGTTGTTTGCCAAAGCAAGGGACTTGTCCACGAAGACAAGTGCTTCTACGCTCTTTAAAACTAGATCGTTTTCCATTTTTCCTTTTAGTTCCACAATGAAACAAATGCTAAAGAAATTATGAAAATCTCAACAAATACTTCTTTAGTGTTCCTATTAATAAATCAAGATTTTACTGGATCTTTTATCGAGTTTTTTTTTTCGAAATTTAGAGAATTTCTTGAAAATTAGCCTTTTTTAATTTTTTAAGCATAGTTTGATTCGGTAACAGTTAAGATAAAAATTTCAGTTCATATGCCGTTTACACTTTGGTTAACTTAATTCTATTACATAACATGAAACCAAAGTTTTCAGTGGAAACATACAAATACGACCGAATACATAAAATTCTTAACAGATACTTCATAATTGTTCTTATTAATAAATCAAAAATTTTCTTATCTTCGATTGGGTTTTTTTCGAAATTTAGATAATTTTTCGGAAATTTATCTCGTTAATTCGTTCTTTAGAATAGTTTGATGAGAACAAAGGCTAAGCCTCTTGTGTCTTTCATACATTGTCATGGTTTTTTTACTAAAAAATGGATCTGTGCCCCCCCTCCCCTGCTTTTTGGCCTCCAATTTAAATTTAACATTATCAGGGAATTTATATTTTAATGGCAGGTTAGGCACTAGGTTTTTTAAACCTCTCATAGCAGCTTATTTTACGACTTTTTTAAAAAATCGTGGGAATCAGACTTTCCTCTTCATTAAAAAAAGGTCATTAAAAATATAAAGAAATATCTAATGATAAATGGAATCATATAAACAAATAAACAAATATAAATATTACGAAAAAAATAACTATCCTTTTAATTATTCGATAGGAAAAAAGAATACGCTAGGAATAAATAGAGTTCGTTAACGCATATACCAAAACTACAGGTAATAGAATTCGATGCTTCCCTAATAACAACTCTAATAAGCGGATCCCAAAATGAATGATTTAGTTTCAAAGAGTTATCGGAAGTCGGTGCTGATCGGCAAAAAGAAAGCCTGTCCCACTGGATTCGTTGCATAATTTATGGAACGAAACCGCATGTGGCCTCCACGTCAAATAAAAGATTGAAAAGTGTATTCATGATGAAGACGGAATCGCATAAGACGGCCTGCGGTTTAAGTGCCTTCTAATGAGACCTTAATTAATCCTTCAGGGTGACTGATTTATAAAGAGGCCCGTGTTCTCTCGTTCTGCTGGTAGCATTTATTATACGAGAGGGCAGGCTGGTTTTGTTTGCTTAGTAATTGGCGAGAGCATCATTTCATACTAATGCAAGGCGGATATTGAAGGACATTGGGATTAGAAGAATTTTCCGCTTTTCTAATCATTCTATAAATTGTCCTTATCATTTCTTTTTTAATGAGACAAGTTTTGAGGGTAAGTCTGAACTTAAAAAATATGGTTGGGGTATCAGAATAAAAGTGTTAACCGTGTAGATGTTCCAATCGAAGAGAAAAATGAGATTGGGACAATGGTTCAGACGTGACCGATCGGCAAAGTTTCCATGTAAAGTCTATGGCATAGATTCTTAAACTGTGGTCCGCGAAACAATTTTGACATTAACAATCTATACTTGAACAAGATATTCTCGTGGAATTATCATGCGATACTTCTTTGAAACTACAATTGAACTCACATACTTTTGGTTATTTCTCAGATCTGATTACCCTGCACTTGCAAATGAAGCCCTCCAACATTTGATAACTTTCTGCACAACATATTTATGTATAAAGGTTTTTTTCGGTACTGTCAGGGCCCGATTATGAACGCTGGGGGCCCCTGGGCAGATGCTATTTGGGGCCCCCCCTCACGAACATTTTTAGAAATAAGAACTATCAATGGGCTATACATACTATTAGAAGTACTAGGTGCATACACCAAGGGGGTTTTGGGGCCCCCTAGTATCAGGGGCCCTGGGCAAAGTCCCGATTTGCCCATGCAGTAAAAAGGCCCTGGGTACTGTCATATATATGAAATCAAAGTATAGAAACAAACTCAATGTAGAAGCGGACCTCAGAATTAAACTTTCCAACATAGAGCCTGACATTGCGGTTCTGATTTCAAGAGAACCATTGCACCCATCTCATTAAGCAAAAATCATTTACAGAAAGCATATTATAATAAGATAGATCTATTTTGACCAATATTTGACCAAGAAATGTTTGTATGAGTTTAATGTATTATGATTTGTAACTTTTAAAATTCTTTTTACTACTGTTTTTATTCATTTTATGTTTTTTATTCTATGTCCTAATAAAAATGTTCGTCTCTATAAAATACGCAAGGCTGATAATTACGGCTATTAATACGCAAGGCTATTAATACGCAAGGCTATTAATACGCAAGGCTGAAATTTAATACGCTGGTTATTAAAATAACCAGTGATACATTTTTACCAATATTTATTATAACGTAGTGCCTATGATATTAATGAGCCAGAAATTAAGTCTCAAAAACGACTTTTGGGATGGGGTCCGCAAAAAGAAATGTTGTTCAAGAGGGGGTCCTCGGACTACATAAGTTTAAGAACCCCTGGTCTATGGGAAAAGAGCGATCGCTTCTTTCTTTGCATTGACAACCTTTCGCATACCGTTCGCACACTGAACTTTTAAATTTAAAAAAAAAGTGCCATTTGGTATTTTTGAATGAATTTGTAACTTTTTTTGGAAATAAAATAAAGTTTACATTTGTTGCTTGATATAAGTTTATTCTCCTCCCCTCCACACCACCACCACCCTAAAGAAATAGCAACCGTCGATTTCGAAGAGTTTCTACCACGCTATTTAATAGCAATAATCTTGTGTCAACGAAGTCAAGCTAAAAGAAAGTCATCACATTTTCAAACGGCATCACAGTTTTGCAAACAACATGACTTGCCCCCAAGTTGCCTCATTATTGAATCTAGACAAAATCTTTTGCCTGGTGTTGAGCAACAAGAAGAAGCCGCACCTATGGAGGAGGCGTCTGAGTTCGAAGTACAAAAATGTCTGATCACTTAGAAGCCCGCTTGTCTGTTCAGTTCGACAGCCCATGGCAATTTGGAAAGTAGATAAATCAGATGTCAAAGTTTAATAATCATTGCGCTCCTTAGGTAAAAAAAAGTCTTTTGTTATTCTGAAAAGAAATAAAATGTGCTCCATTTCGAGCAATGGGGCCACTAGTTATCATTTTATTATATGAATTGTTAATAAGTTATAGAGTTTTTTTTTCATCGTATTTGTAAACAAGCGCTACTTTTGCGTGTTACATTCGCAAATCCATCCAAAATGCAGCTGATATGGATTCAGTGGCCGCCTACATTCTGTTAATTGAAGGAGAAATCAATCACCAATAGTTTTCGCAAAGATGTAAGTCAGGCAATTAGAAATAGGAAAAGGAAGATCCGTTTATATTGTTTAGAAATAAAGAGAGGATAAAAATACGCTCCTTAAATTAATGCAGCAACTCGCATTTTTGTGAGGGCGATTCCTCGTTCAATGCTTCATAAGGACAACGATGTCGTGTGATGTAAATTTAAGTTACTCATAAAAATAAAATATTTTATTATATAATTTAAGGTTTAATTTTAAACGAATGTTTTTAAAGCCCAATATCTTTTCCCTTACCAACGTTAGTCCGATAGATTTTCGCACTCTTCAGCTCTTTCTATCTGCCCCCCCCCCCATAGTATGGTTACATATTAAAAATTCTTCATTATTACTGCATTATAATGAGTTTAAATTAAAAGTAGAATTTTTTTTTCAGAATGAAACATATTCTATTGATCTTTCGGACCTACTAATTAAACATATGTGTATACTTTTATAGAATGCATTATACATAACAGTAGGATTTTTAGGATTCTTTAACTGAGGAGAGAAACTAATTTATTTTCACACTACAATACACTCAGAAAAATTCCAGCCATAGAAATATTACTGTTTTGTGAATGGGATGTGGAGTTTATATTATAATACCTCACACCAGCGGGCAATTTCACATCAGCTAAGACGTGCAGTTTGTTGCATTTGTAGCTGAAACTGAAAAGAACAGACGTGAATTCTCAAATAATTACTTTCATTTTTTAAGATAACTAGTATTCATAACGAATACTAGATAAAATAAAATTTGCAGTTTTTGAAATGTGTTGGAATACAGATAATATTTGTCTACAGCAGCCAAATTTCTATTTTCTCTTTTTGAAAAGCATAACGTTTAGATATTTGTCGTTCGACGCACAGAAGAAGATGCTTTTATACCCTGCTTCCAAAAAGTTAAGCATAGGTTTTCAAGCATGCAAAGTAAAGTGTCAAACAGCGCAACAAGTCCTTATGCACTCTCAAAAATCATGAAATAACTACAATATCGGGGTTCAATAAATATAATTGCACTTCCATTGATATTCCTATTACATTTTCTTGTAATCGGTGTACGAAGTACTGTCACCTTTATTTACAAATGGGTAGTTGGTTGGTTTGTTGAAAAGGCTATGGTTATCTTTTGCTAACTGAAGGTTCATTAAGTCGTTCATCGAAGGTTCATTGAGTCTTAAGTTTTAAACCGATTTTAAATGGCTACTAATACCCTTTTCAAGCCGTGGTACCAAATTCTGGTGTCCTATCTATTGGGCCCATCATCGGACCATCATATTAACAAGAATAGTATATGGAACAAAGATGTTAAGCGCACCGTTTCTGGAAGAATCGCTGGTTGTTTTTTGGACGTACTCTTTGTTGATGGGCGGAATTATCGGAAAATTCGAATCCTGACAGTCACTGTCAGTGGTTTCCAGAGCATTGAATGTACCCTCTCAGGGATTTTGAGAAGATTCCAAGACATACGACTTCATAACATGTTTGCCGCGTAACAGATTATAGCTGTCATAAGAGCAAGATTTTCAAGGCAAATTGTTTATCAGAAGCTTGTCTTCAGATTCTTCGAGAAACTTAATAAGAACCTACTTCTAGATGTGAGACTTGTGCCGATGGGCAACGCCTGCAAGATGCGAGGCGGCATATCTTATCTACGACAGTTCATCGCTTTAGGTTCTCAATACAAAAATCCCTTTTTTTTCATTTTGCATGATTCATACAATAATATTTTCCCATCATTTGCCCTTTTCTGCTGTTGTACCTACAGTACGTTATTATGAAAGCATGAAAAGTTTCGAGTGATTGATTCGTGAAATAATCTCAATTATACAGTTGTTGTTGCTTATCCCACTCGACCGACAGCAACATCAGATCATTATCAGATCAAGTCCATATAGGCTATTGGGCAGAGGTGGGCGGCTCCGGTTTTAATTAGCCCCACAAGGGTCAGATTCCGAGTTGGCTACGATCCGGTCCCGTAATTTAGAACCGGGTCAAGTGACTAGACCGGTACACTTGACCCCGCAACTCCAGAAGCAAATTTCGAGAACTTGGAGGAAATTACAGCCACGACAGATTTTTCGTGCATCAGCCGCCTTTAATGTACACGGCGGTGGATTTGTCAGCGACGAGCATCGAACAAGTGACGTTCAGATCACTGGCTCGCTGCCTTTCCCAACTGGGCCAACACGCCCATTTAATTATATTGATTATTCTTCAGCTGCTGTGTACTAACCCTATTGGATTCACTCACCTCGATGTTAACCTACGGAGAAAATGTCTCCAAGGATCGCCGACATAAATTGAAATTTTTTTTTTTAAAGAAATTGTACTCCGTAACAGAGAAGGAAATTTTACACCTTGGCTCATTTTTCGTTAAGAAGAATCGCAAATAATATTTTTAAATTTAAACTAGTTGGTACCCTTCAAAACATGATGGCTAGAGAGTAAATAAATCTTCTATACTAATAAAGAGACAAGTGGAAGTCGATAGATCACGTGACCGTAACTCATCCTGGCGGGCACCGATCCTCGAAAAAAAAATAGCCGACAAATATACAGGAAACGGTGTAATTTTTTTCTCATGAAAGTACATAAATGTTACATATTTGGAAAGAGCTTCGAAAACTGATAATTTTTTCTGCGTACACTTATTCTGTTAATTCAATAGTTTTAGAGATATTTTCATTCTAAAATCACTCACTGCTATGAAACCAAATCATCTGGTGCAGTGGTGCTGCCATCTGTCGGCAGCGACGGGAATGAAAATTGAAAGGAATTTATTCACTTGAATTTAATACATTTGTAGGCTTTTTTTTTTCTTTTGTGGGGCCCGAAGTACATAAATATGTTACACGGATGGCTTGAGCGTAGCTAGGCGAAGCCCGGCTAGTGTACTAATACACAAATTATACTCTCCACATCATTGCCAAATGTTGAAAATGTGCAGAAAGAAATTAATGTGTTTAATCTGCCTCTTGCTTAGTGAGTATCTAAAGACAGATTTAAAAATGTGACTTTAGCATGCTCAAAAAGCAATTTTTTTTAAATTGTAAATTATCGCTCGTTAAACAGCGCGAAATAAATAATTTCCACGAGGTTTAATCTTATATTTCACAAACATAATTATCATAAAAATAAAAATGGCAGAGAGAGAGAGATCTAGAGAGACTCCTCGGAATAAACGTGTTTATCATTAAAAAATATCACAGAGCATGCGCAGAAACTGAGTTTCTAAAGCCAAATTTAAACATGCCACTCAGCATGCGCAAAAATCAGTGAGATTCTAGACATTTATTCATGCGACATGAGCATGCGTAGAAATCAATTTTTAATTGTAAATTATCGCTCATTAATAGAAATTGCGGTTACAAAAACCAAATTTGTCAAATCCACAATCCACAGATTACAATGTTTAAGACTAAAATGAAGTAAATTCATGCAGTAGTTTTCTCTCACGGACTGCTCAAAAAGTCGGCTTAGCAACTTAAATACATAGATTATTCGGGTAAAACAAAATCTGATTTAACGTATTTTAAAAGCTCCTAAATTCCTTCGGATACAATTTATAAATTGAATGGTGTTTGCAAGGTACAGAAAAGTACAGACTATCTGAAAATATAATTTTTATTAGATTATCAGCATTTATGTTGTTGTCAATAGGCTAGACAGATTTTATCCATAGGGTAACTTTGAGGAGAGCGAATCCAATAGGGTTAGTACATAGCAGCCTTAAGACGTCTACAGACGTAACCCACTTAGGAAATATACTGCATACTTGTTGAAAATTTAATGTTATACATAGATAACTGAGAATTTAGTCTTATATTCCAGCGAGGTTATAAGACTTTTCTTTATCAGGTGACTAGCTGAAAACCCGCGCTTCGCTACGGAGTACATTCAAATTAAATACAGTCCGACCACGGAAGCGAGGTCCCTGGAAGCTGTTACGCATGCGCGAGAAAAGCTAGTCTACTTAGAAAATAGGGGAAAACGTCATATTTTCGGATGTGTTTGTTTATGAAATACGGAATGTATTTCAGACTGCTTTTTGTCCGCAATTTTAAAGTTATTTTTAAAACTTTATTTTTGATCGAATATGTGAATAATACTTTCAAAATAATAAAAAGAAAGAAGCAAATCTATTTAAAAAATAGGAGTGTTATAGGAGTGGATATTTTCGGGTGTGTTTGTTTAAGAACTGCGAAAGAATGTTTTCAACCAACTTTCTTTTTCAGAATTTTTCTTTTGATTGAATGTATAAATAAAAACAGAAAAACATATTAAAATGAGGGTTTGAAAAATTCCATTTTTAAGTGATATATTGTAATAACATAAACATATATATATATATACAATGCAATAAAAATAATATATTTGATTCACAGTTTTACAATTTGCAGAAATAATTAGGATATACAACTCAAAATTTTCAATCTTTTGTGATTAGCAATAAAAAATTTAAAATGAATTTAAGATCTTTCTCATAATTTTATAAATAATCAAAGTGTGAATATGAGATACAAATTTATAATTTCAGTCTTCTATGATAATTAAAAATCTAGATTTAAAAAATGCATTTTATTGTAAATTAAATTAATTTAAAAAATGGTATATTTACATTCACTGTGATATTTATAAGAGCTGCAGAAAAAATACATCAATGATCGGTAAAAAAATTTTTCTTTTATTTTTGTATCAAAAACTATCAAATAAAATCAATGAAAAATCTAATATTCATCTGATGAAATATCCGAATCACTGTCCGTGTCTGAAATATGTATTTGCAGAGGATCAACCAAATCTTCAATCACACCATCCCTTTTCCAATACATATTTTCTAATGAAACAACATGAGAGCTATTGTTGATACTATTGAATTGTTGGTACTATTTTATGGACAGCATAAAATTCATGAATTGTTCTTCGAATTACATCGCAATCAAAATTATCTAAAGCTACGTTTTCGGTGGTTCTTTTTTCCTTACGTTTCCTCGGAAATTCAAATTTTGGAGTTTCTTCACCCTTTGCTTCTCTGCGTATTTTTTTTACACTGGACATTGATATCTCGGTCATTTCACATTTCCTTCTAGTGCTTCTTTATCACACAATTTAATTTCATTGTGTATTATACGTTTACAATCACTACGGAACGGCTTATTCCTAGCAGTTGTGTTGGGTAAAGGATCCATTAATTTTAATATAATAATCAAAATAACAGACGAGGAAAAAGCAAGCAAATGCAGTCAGTAACCAATTCTAAAGAATGTCGAGAGAATACGAGACTTTTCCCCCTCCTTCCTCAGCAGCCTTACCTACAAGGTGAATAGAATCGTCTTGGCACTATGCCAACCGTGGTTCTTCGTTCTGTGGTCGGACAGTACAGCGGTCAACGTATGCAATTTATGCCAAAAAATAAATATATATATATTTATAATAAATGCGATGATCAATGTATTCAATTGATGTAAAATATATATCTATCTATAGATATATATTTATAAAAAAATCGTAAGGGATATGCATTTTTTTTTTTGATAATATCCAATCGTCTGCCGCATTAGAAACAGAAAAAAATATTTTTTTTGTCTATTTAGTTGTTACGCACGTGACGATAAATTTATTGAAAGTACCAGAAAAAGAAATCACGTGATCGGCATTTAATAAATTAAATTCTAAAAATTAATCTTTAAAAATTCACCAAAAATCAGGAAATGGAGGTAAAAATTCGAAAAAAATTTCATTTTGAAGGAATTTTTAGGATCTTTCTCGTGATATAAATTTTATAACCCTCAATGTATTATTTTAAATGCAAACGTAAAAAAAAGTTTAAAAAACAGCTTAAAAATTTAATTTAAAAAAATGTAAGAAGAATTTTTGAAAAATCTTTCTGAGTGCACCCCTACACTATAAGAAGAATCGCCATGCAAAATGTCATCCCTTTAGGTCCAGCGGTTTGGTCTGTGCGTTGTATGTCAGTCAGTCAGTCAGTCAGTGAATGAATGAGTCAGTTACGGAACTGTTTTATATATATAGATTGACATACATTTTAATCGGAGTATTTTCACTGCGTCTAATAGAAGTTCATTTGTACATTAAAAGAGGGTGAGATCATAAATTTCATGTGCGTGAGTACATTATTTTTTAACCTACGCCACAAACTATTAAGTTTTATCCATAACATGGCTAAAATAATTAACGATTTTCTCATACTTTACCATCGCCATTGCATGCACCAAAGCTTCTTTTAGTGAGCTCTATAGAGTAAAGTTTTTTGCTACTTAGAAAAGAGAATTAGAGCAGAATAATATGAGACGCAAGATAAAAAGCAAATTTTTAAATCTTTTACGTAGATAATTGATATCGTTCTACTCTGCTGCTTGATTAATGGCTATACGTAATAGTCCGAAACCTGTAGCTATATATAGTACTAGCTGAAAACTCGCGCTTCGCTACGGAGTACATTCAAATTAAATGCAACGGTCAATGTATGCAATCAATGCCAAAAAAATTAATATATATATATTTATAATAAATAAGACGATAAATGCATACAATTGATGTAAAATATATATATATATATATATATATATATATATATATATATATATATATATATATGTATATATATATGTATATATATATATATATATATATATATATATATATATATGTATATATATATGTGTATATGTATATATGTATATATATATATATATATGTATATATATATATATATATATATACACTGCTGGCCACTGTAAATGCAACACCCTGAAGGAGACATGCAAATAACATGAAATTTACAACATGCATTAGCGGAGGTGAGATATGCAAATGATTAGAATTTCAGCGCAGACGCACATCACGCGCGCCTGTGGCGCCACTTCAAAGCGCTATTTAAGGCTTGGAGATTTCGACGATTTCAAGTTCGGCAATTGTGTTTTACTTGTGGTTTTTTCAAAAAAAAACGATCAATTATGCCTCGTCGAAAACAGCGATCATCTTTTGATCAAGTATCTGAGTTCGACAGAGGAAGGATAGTGGCCTACGGAGATTGTGGATTATCTTTCAGGGAAATCGGTAGTCGTGTTGGACGAAACCAAACAACTGTAATGCGGATATGTGATCGTTGGATGCAGGAGGGTACGACGGACCGGCGTGTTCGATCGCATCCACCTCAGCGCACCACTTCACGTGATGACAGGCAAATTGTGCGCATGGCAGTGACGGATCGCTCAGTCACATCACGAACCATAGCACAGCACATGCAGTCTGTAACGCATCATCCAGTGTCTGCGCGTACCATTCGACGCCGTTTACAGCAGAGTGGCCTGTCCGCAAGACATCCATTGCTTTGTCTACCCTTGACGCAGAACCACAGACGTCTCCGCCGCCAATGGTGCGATGACAGAAGGATGTGGACGGCAGAATGGAACGAAATTGTCTTTACTGACGAGTCACGCTTCTGTCTGCAACACCACGATGGTCGCATTCGAGTCTGGAGACACCGTGAAGAGAGGATGCTGAACAGCTGCGTTATGCACCGCCACACTGGTCCTGCACCGGGTATTATGGTATGGGGCGGTATTGGATATCACTCTCGCACACCTCTTGTACACATTACCGGTACTTTAAACAGCCAGCGCTACATCTCCGAGGTGTTGGAGCCAGTTGTCCTTCTTTACCTTCAGGACTTGCCCACAGCCATATTTCAACAGGATAATGCGCGACCACACGTGGCATGCATTGTCCAACAGTTCTTCGTCAATCGCCAGATTGAATTGCTTCCCTGGCCGCCTCGCTCTCCGGATCTTTCGCCGATAGAAAACATGTGGTCCATGGTTGCTCTACGATTGACCCAGATTCCATCCCCAGCTGCCACAGCAGATCAACTTTGGCAACGTGTGGAAGCTGCTTGGTCTGCTGTACCCCAAGAACTCATCCAAAGTCTCTTTGAATCAATGCCGAGGCGTGTGGCAGCGGTGATCTCCAACAAAGGCGGCTACTCTGGCTGCTGATTTTGGCAGGAACCACACTTCACAGAAGTCTATAAATTTAATCATTTGATACTTGGTCAACATGTTATCTACAAAATAAATTTTGTTGCGATATCTCTTGTCTTTCTTGGTGTTGCAATTTGGGTGGCCAGCAGTGTATGTTTATAAAAAAATCGTAAGGGATATTTTTTTTTGTATAATATCCAATCGTCTGCTGCATTAGAAAGAAAAAGAATTTTTTTTGTCTATTTAGTTGTTACGCACGTGACGATAAATTTATTGAAAGTACCAGAAAAAGAAATCACGTGATCGGCATTTAATAAATTAAATTCTAAAAAATAATCTTTAAAAATTCACGAAAAATCAGAAAATTGAGGTAAAGGTTCGAAAAAGGTTACATTTTAAAGGTATTTTTAGGATCTTTCTCGTGATATTTATAACCTCGTGAATTATATAACCCTCAAATTTTTATTTTAAATGCAAACTTAAAAAAAGTTACCAAAACAGCTTAAAAATTTAATTTAAAAAAATCTAAGAAGAATTTTTCAAAAATCTTTCTTATGCACCCCTACACCATAAGAAGAATCGCCATACAAAATTTCAGCCCTTTTGGTCCAGCGGTTTGGTCTGTGCGTTGTATGTCACTGAGTCAGTGAGTCAGTTACGGAACTGTTTTATATAGTATATAGATAATCTGGTGTTCAGTATAAGAAACTGTCATTTACAATTTCATTTATATTTCTTTTTATGTTTTTTTTTAAAAATTAAGTATTAAAAAATAGAAAAAAGTAAATGAGACTTTTCGGATGTTTTTTTGCTACTGTTTGCGAGCGGATTAAATTATTTAATAATTCGTTTTTTTAATAATGTAAAGAAGAAATTTTGAAACGTGATTATTTTTAAATGCGAGAAAGATCTGGAAGCCACCTAAGGGCCAAAAATATGATTATTGAAACAAACAAAATTCCTCGACGATTCCAGACCTGTAAGTTGTCCTGTAACTGACATTTTATTTTGAATAGTCAACTGAATGATCCTAGATGATAACTTGCTCAGATTTCTGATATGATTTCCTTTAATCTCAGTAAATTTATAAATGTAATTTTATTTTCTTAATAAGATAGCTGTATTATCGTGTGTGTAATTTATTTCCCTTGTGACAAAAAAAGCCTTTTTCTACAGAGATAATTTTTCCCCCATACTGTTGGACACGTAGATAAGAAAATCGAGGGCTGCTTTTTCCTGCTCGACCGAGAGCTACTAGCATAATACAACATGGGTGGCATTTTTTGACAGCATTCTTCTACCCTTGCGCGAAGAGGATTTCTCTATACCTTGTCCGACATTAACCGTGCAGCGAATATCAATTTCTCCGTAAAAAAAAAAATTGACGCGGGTTACATCAAACACTTGAAAAAGGTACACGTGTTCAAATTTAATGGATGAAGGAGATTATTTTTCGAGTGATTTTCATGTGGTCCCTACGGGTAGTATTTTCTCGTCTGTCGCAACGCTAAATTCGACATTGAGGGAACATCGTGCAAAATTTCCTTATTCTTGCGTGAAGTCTTTATCAGCCGTGGAAGAAGAAACTCCTGCTTTGATGCAATTCTTAAATTTCCTCCTTATCGCATACATAACTTGTCTATTATTATTATTGCCAAAAGGGAGGGAATTTTCCTCGTTCTAGATGTAAGCGTTTCGGGTCAAGAGAGATGAACAGATTTCGAAGTGCAACTGAAATTCATTAAAATATCACAAGTTATCGAGTTATCCAAAGCGCGACATCATTTAGTCCTTAAGAGGATCCGGTACACATTTAAAATTTTTTTTTTATTTATTGACTTGAAAATTTGAATTTTTTTTAATTTATTGAGTTAAAAATTTGAATTTTTAAAATTTATTGAGTTAAAATTTTGAATTTTTTTTATTTATTGAGTTAAAATTTTGAAATTTTTTTTATTTATTGAGTTAAAATTTTGAAATTTTATTTATTTATTGAGTTAAAATTTTGAATTTTTTTTGTGATGGTTAACCACATAATTTGTAAACAAAATCACTTCATAAAACTTCTCAAAATGTTTTTTAAAAATTTAAAAATTTAAAAATTTAAATAAAAGTGGGGTAATTTAAAATTTTTATAACTCGAAATATTATTTGTCGAACCATCCATGACGAATTTTCTTTCCTGCCGACTTTTCCAAGGTAAAAACGAGCCGCTAATGGATTTCACAAATCATTCTAAATGATTTGCGTCCTTTTATTTAGAATGTCGCACTTCTCCAAAGGTGTATATCGTTTGACACCTGTTTGCGTTTCTTTTGGGCTCATTGAAGACGCTATTACTCACGTTCATCAATTCCAATTAGGAATGGGAGACGAGAGTCTGACACATAATATTTTAAAATTTTAATTATTCGGGGGGGGGGGAAATGGGGTCTAGTGTGCTTTAAACGCTCAACAATTTCTTTGGTGGACCAAGTTTATAAAGTGAATCGTGTTGCAAGGTGCAGGAAATTTCAAGCTATCTGAAAATACCATTTTTATTGGATGATCGGCATTTATGTAGCTGTCAATAGAGGACACATTTTCTCCGTAAGTCACCATTGAGGTGAGCGAATCCAATAGGGTTAGTACACAGCAGCCTTGACAGACAAAATTTTTATCTGTAAGATAAAGGATTTAGTTTTGTGATATAAATGCAAATATTACACAGGCCAACGATGAAAAAACTTTTTGAATAAATTTGCCTTATTCTTGTGGGTTTTTAATGTGCTGAAACCGAATACGACAATAAAAAAGCCGTATCACCCACCCATTTTTTTCACCTTTCAACACTCAATATTTAAAGAAATGACATTTTTAGCGAATTCAACGCCATAAGCTAACCGCCAGCAATGTGACTTTACCAAATTCCCGTGTTTCTCATGTGAATGGGACAGTAGAGCAAGGGATCAACATTGGTCCAGAAAAAATCTGGACTGCAAGAAAATCTTTAAAGCTTGGAGAGAAGAACGTTCTGCGCAAGAACCTCGTGGACCCGGAAAACATTCTGTTGCCACCTCTACACATAAAATTAGGACTAATGAAACAGTTTGTGAGAGCCTTATCCAAACATGGAGAATGTTTCAAGTACCTCTGCGAGAAGTTTCCTCATCTATCAGGAGCAAAATTGAAATAAGGCATGTTTGTTGGGCCTGACATCCGAAAAATGATGTTCGATCCCAACTTTGAATCAAAAATGACTTTAAAAGAGAGGGAGGCTTGGGTATCATTCAAGTAGATTGTGACCAAGTTCTTGGGCAACCTAAAAGGACCTACATTATATTTCTATTGTAGCCAACATGCTGCAAAAGCTCAAAAAGTTAGGCTGTTTGATGAGCCTCAAGATTCACTGTTTGAACAGTCACCTTAATTTTTCCCCTGATAATTTGGGTGATGTCAGTGAGGAGCAAGGTGAGTGGTTTCGTCAAAATATTAAATTGATGGAAAGACGGTGTCAGGGCCGCTGGAATACCAATATGATGAGTGAAGATGAGCGTGGCCATATGATACCAATATGAATACCACTATGACTACTGCTGGTCACTTTACCGAGAAGTTGAGCAAGCGATTCACAAGTGAAAAATCAATATCAGGAGCTTTAAGTAGAAGAGGGAAAAGAAATATAAGCCAATGCACGCATAAAACCTATGTAATAAAAATGTATTTTCGTGCTTATACTTGAACTAGCTGAAAACCCGCGCTTCTCAACGGAGTACATTCAAATTAAATGCAACGGTCAATGTATGCATTAAATGCAATATATATATATATATATAATAAATGCGACGATTAATGTATACAATTGATGTAAAAAATATATTTTATAAAAAAATCGTAAGGGATATTTATTTTTTTTTTGGATAATATCTAATCATCTGCTGCATTAGAAAGAAAAAAAATATTTTTTTTTTGTCTATTTAGTTGTTATGCACGTGACGATAAATTTATTTAAAGTACCAGAAAAAGAAATCACGCGATCGGCATTTAATAAATTAAATTCTAAAAATGAATCTTTAAAAATTCACCAAAAATCAGAAAATAGAGGTAAAGGTTCGAAACAGATTTCATTTTAAAGGAATTTTTAGGATCTTTCTCGTTATATAAATTTTATAACCCTGAAATTATTATTTTTAATGCAAACTTTAAAAAAGTTACAAAAACAGCTTAAAAATTTAATTTAAAAAAATCTAAGAAGAATTTTTCCAAAATCTTTCTTAGTGCACCCCTACACCATAAGAAGAATCGCCATGCAAAATGTCAGCCCTTTAGGTCCAGCGGTTTGGTCTGTGCGTTGTATGTCAGTGAATCAGTCAGTCAGTTACGGAACTGTTCTATATATATAGATAAAAGTTTTGTTCATATTGTAACATTCATTTATTTTCATTTTCTACGGTATGTTCGGCTAATTTTCTAGTTTCCGACGAAGTCACATTGAGGCGAAACTGTGGGGGATAGAAAAAACTGATGTCAGATGCGTATTCAGCGCCAAAAATTACATAAGAATCAGCTATTATCGTTAAAAAAAGTTTTCAAAAAGTTATTTCTCGTTGGCCTGTGTTATATATCGTTTCGATGAAATTAATAGCGGTGTGCATAAAAAGGCCCGTCAAAATTCACGAACCTAAATTTAAATCAGAACTGCGAAACAGGAAGTATACCAGTCCTGTAAATTATATCAGTTCAAATGAATCGCGTATCGTGTACATTATCGCTTGGTAAATTTTCAAGTTATCGCTAAAATTGTCCTGTTGGTAAAATTTGAAGAATATATACGTCATATCTATATATATAAAACTGTTCCGTAACTGACTCATTCATTCACTGACTGACTGACATACAACGCACAGACCAAACCGCTGGACCTAAAGGGCTGAAATTTTGCATGGCGATTCTTCTTATGGTGTAGGGGTGCACTAAGAAAGATTTTTCAAAAATTCTTCTTAGATTTTTTAAAATAAAATTTTTAAGCTGTTTTTTAAACTTTTTTTACGTTTGCATTTAAAATAATACATTGAGGGTTATAAAATTTATATCACGAGAAAGATCCTAAAAATTCCTTCAAAATGAAATTTTTTTCGAATTTTTACCTCCATTTCCTGATTTTTGGTGAATTTTTAAAGATTAAATTTTAGAATTTAATTTATTAAATGCCGATTACGTGATTTCTTTTTCTGGTACTTTCAATAAATTTATCGTCACGTGCGTAACAACTAAATAGACAAAAAAAATATTTTTTTCTCTTTCTAATGCTGCAGACGATTGGATATTATAAAAAAAAATTCATATCCCTTACGATTTTTTTATAAATATATATATATATAGATAGATATATATTTTACATCAATTGTATACATTGATCATCGCATTTATTATAAATATATATATTTATTTTTTGGCATAAATTGCATACGTTGACCGTTGTATTTAATTTGAATGTACTCCGTAGCGAAGCGCGGGTTTTCAGCTAGTAACTTTATATAAATTATTCATTTACATAAATTTGCATAAAAATATCGCTTTATATAAATTTATATAATTTATCGGGGGCCCGAGGTAGCTCGTTTGGCAAGGACTGGGGCTGCTCAATTTAAATCCCACCGAAGGCCACCAAATGCCTGCGTGTCCCCGGCACCAAGGGAACAAAGTGGACTCGCCTGTATGGTGCTCTGAGATAAAAAGTAGACAACAAATTCCGGGTATCTGTGCGAAGGCCTCAAGACAAGTGCATCCGCATTAGCCAAAATATATGTATATATGAATTCACCACAGTGTGTGTATATCTGTATATATAAAAGGCAAAGTCTGTGTGTGTGTGACCGAGTTTTTATCTGCTCGCGGCACAGCGCATGCACGGCAGGTCGGACAGTCTTGAGATTCGACACGAAGATGCCCCCCGAGGTCACATTATGCACCTCGAAGCCTTTTTTTTCGATTTTTTAATTAGATTTTCCGTAATTAAATATTTAGTCGCGATTTGGAGCTCCCGGACGAGTAAAAGCTCCGTAAATCCTAACGTATCCGTCCAAGAATTTTTTTTTTTGGACGAGCCTATACGGGAAAGATGACACTATACGGAAATCACAATTAAAATTGTCTGTCTTAATTTATCGATTAATTGTGATTTTTTTTCGATCGCCTGTACGCACCCGTTTTTCGGGAAAAAAACGCGATTTTGGCCGCGACCCTTTTTTCCAAATTGTCGAATCGATACGTAAATGTTGTTACATTTTTACGAATTTTTTATCTCAGAGACCCTAGACATCACAGTTTCGAAAGCCAGAATCAAAATTAATTTACAAATTGTAGTTATTTTTTAATAATTTATTTTATGATTCGGAAACTCTTGCGAGAAATCTCATTTTGGAGATTTCGTTCTTCATTTCCGGACGAAGGTAAAGCGGGGGAAAATAGGCGTGTCTTTTTCGATGTCAAGCACGTGATGTGTTGGGGCGTTAGTTTTCTATGAGGGATTGGGTGGTTAAAGGAAATCGATTACTATTGCAGTGATAATCGATTAAAAAATCGCATTTAGTAATGCCGTAATTTTTTTGGCCAACACTTAGTTAATATCATATAATTTGTGGTGTGTTTGTGGAAAAAATCTATGAAGATTTCAAAGAATTTCAGCACAATAAACATCTTAATACGTTTTTCGTCTCGCTGACTGTTGTGGAAAGTTTTAAGTAATCCTATGTCAAAAATTTTGCCTAAATGTGCCAGAAAGGATTAAATTTATATGGGTAAAATAATGTATCGTGGTGAGGAAAAGGATGACAGCGACGCCCATTAACAAAGGGTTAAGGCTACTAAAAAATTGGTAATTACATTACCCGAGCAACGCCGGGACGGGTACAGCTAGTATATATCTATATATAAAAAACAGTTCTGAAACTGACTGACTCACTGACTCACTGATTGACTGACTGACATACAACGCACAGACCAAACCGCTGGACCTAAAGGGCTGAAATTTTGCATGGCGATTCTTCTTATAGTGTAGGGGTGCACTAAGAGAGATTTTTCAAAAATTCTTCTTAGATTTTTTAAAAATAAAATTTTTAATCTGTTTTTGTAAATTTTTTTAAAGTTTGCATTTAATATAATATTTTGGGAGTTATAAAATTTATATCACGAGAAAGGTCATAAAAATTCCTTTAAAATGAAATCTTTTTCGAGTCTTTACCTCCATTTTCTGATTTTTGGTGAATTTTTAAAGATTCATTTTTAGAATCTAATTTATTAAATGCCGATCACGTGATTTCTTTTTCTGGTACTTTAAATCAATTTATCGTGACGTGCATAACAACTAAATAGACAAAAAAAATATTTTTTTTCTTGCTAATGCGGCAGATGATTGGACATTATCCAAAAAAATATTAAAATACAGTAAAAGAAATGTTCCTCAAACTGTACTATTCTTTAGTATGTCCTATTAGATTTAATCTGAATGTTTTCTTCTACATTATTTTGTCTATAAAAATATCCCTTACGATTTGTTTTATAAATATATATTTTTTTACATCAATTGTATACATTGATCGTCTATTTATTATATATATATATATATTTATGTTTATTTATTTTTCGGCATTAATTGCATACATTGACCGTTGTATTTAATTTGAATGTACTCCGTAGCGAAGTGCGGGTTTTCAGCTAATATATATCATATATATATATATAATTTATAACTTTATCCAAAAAAATATTAAAATACAGTAAAAGAAATGTTACTCAAACTGTACTATTCTTTAGTATGTCCTATTAGATTTAATCTGAATGTTTTCTTCTACATTATTTTGTATATAAAAATATCCCTTACAATTTTTTTTATAAATATATATTTTTTTACATCAATTGTATACATTGATCGTCTATTTATTATATATATATATATATATATATATATATATATATATATATATATATATATATATATTTATGTTTATTTATTTTTCGGCATTAATTGCATACATTGACCGTTGTATTTAATTTGAATGTACTCCGTAGCGAAGTGCGGGTTTTCAGCTAATATATATCATATATATATATAATTTATAACTTTATAAAAATAGTTTTATATAAACTATGTTATCGTCTTTCCCTTCATCTTATGTAAAAAATCTCTGTGTTCAGTTTATTATATGCCAATACGTAGGAGTAATGGACCGAGTGTTGTATTTGTGTACACAACCCTCCATCCTTGAGCATTATGTAGTTTGTCACTACTTAAAGAGACATGAACAAAGATACGTGACGTGGCCGCGGTAACGATGATGCGTCCATTGTTTTAAACAACCGTAACACGTTCAAAATATTAACTTGCATCATACAAGTGATAAAATCTAAGCACTCGTCCACTGCATTATGAAAAGCTTCTAAGATAAAGAAGAACCTCGTCTTTGGAGAGCAAATCTAATCGATAAAAAGAAAATGAAATGACCCACACCAGAGATTACTAAAAGGCTTGAGGTGAAATTTTTAAAAAAATCAACTTTAGATCTCGCAGCCATATATTTAATTTTGATCCGGAAAAAATTTCTACACGAACGATGCTCTCAGGGTTCACGATTAAGATTATTGAGCACGATTGAGTGTTACGTGGTTATTGATTTCTGCACTTGGTGAATAACATAAGACGAAATTAGCACCAGAACTAGACAAACAGTTGTCAAATTCCATGACAAACAGTTGTCATGGAATAGAAAAACCTTAACCTTTACATTATGGGGCCCATTTTACCGATTCCTACTTTAGAACGGAAAATTTCATATCCTTTTGTAAGAACGGCCATTAAGGGGTTTATATATATATATATATATATATATATGTCATAAATTAAATATTAGGCTCTCCATTCTATCATTTAAATTCCCTTTCCTGAGTCCAATCCCCAGTAACATTACTTTAGCGCTTTAAAAACCCATAGCAACAGAACTTCCCATAAAACAGCAAACGTTGCATTTCTACACGTGTATACGTCTCAAGAAAGGCGTGGGTTCGCATCGCCAGCCCCAAATTCCGCTGACACTTCAAAATAACAGGCACATGTACCTCGCTTCTAGCGCGTAAGTTTGAAAGGTGATATTACACTTCGCTCCGAGCTGTCGTCTGAGATGGACGGATGTTACTATCGCTCTAATAAAACTATTCGACACGAATGCTTCCAAATTTGATTTAATTCCATTCAGGCTGAGTCTAGCTCCAGCCATGTAAATACGAGCTAGTTTTCCTTTTCAAGTTGCATTTTAAGAACGAGATGTAATGGTTATATTACATATATATATATATATATATATATATTCATTCTTTGGACCGTATTCTTGGTATACATGCTATCTCACCCCGTTTGGAAAAGGTTATAAGTTCACCATAATTACATATAAATTCAGCTCAATTCGAGTTTCAAACACAAACTCAGATTGTACCCTGAGGTGCAGATTAAGGCTGTACAACCATTGTCTTTGAATCTGGAGATAAATAACTGAGTTTTCCGAAGTAATTCTAATTGAGCTGAATATGATGTTGATTATTTGGAAAATGCATACACCTCCAAAGTTTCACACAGCCTTGGACCAGGGTTACCCTTGTTATGGGCTCCTCAGCAAGGCAATTGCATCTAGACGGAAAGGAATTCCAAATGCGGTATTTCTCTCAGTTTGTGCCTGTGACTGACAAAGTGCAGTCATCCAGGACACACAGGAAAGAACCATCACAAGTTGTGGTTCAAAACTTAAGGTGCTTGAAGATGACAAAAAGCACGGAGCATGCCCTTCTGGGCGGATCCAATATCAATTTTACATGTTACGGCTCAAAGTCCGAAGACTGGCCAATTCGCGAAATGGATGGCAATACCTAGCATTGGCCAAGTCTTTTGGCCAAAGCCCGAAATAATCGAGAATTGACGACTACTTCGGGCTTTGGTCGGCCAGTTCGCGATGCGCCCGAAAATCAATGACCAGTTGACAAATTGTCCACGAAAAGGTGGCCAACATTAGAAGTTTTGCAAAGCTAGATACTGCAGTAAGAGGAGTTCATCATACCAGTTCTGACTCCTTTTATTGCCAATGTGAAAATATCTTTAGTTTAGTCGAAGTAGAAACAATCACTTCAAAATCAAAGGGAAAAGGGACAAATTTTCTTGGGCAATTCGCAAACTGGTCATTGAGTGTCGGGCGTATTGCGAATTGGGCGACCAGAGCGCGAAGTAGTCATGAATTTTCGATTATTTTGGGCTTTGGCCAGTGCTAGAAGTGGCCGAGCCATTTAGCGAATTTGACAGACTTCTGACTTTGGCCGCAACATATACTCCTTCAGTGCATCAAACAACCTACCAGGCTGCCTTAAACCTAAGTTTCGCCGTTGTTATGGACTTCTGCGCAAACCACAGCCCACGAGTTCATTGGGATGAAAGGTATCCCAAATGTGATATGTCTCTAAATTTTTTCTGGTGAATGACAAAGGATCAGTTATCCAGCCAACGCCAGATAGAACCATAGTCTTTCACGATTTGGGGTTAATTTATTAGGGCTTTTCTATTCCTTAGCATTACACTGGTTAAGGAAATAACAAAGGTGTCAAACGCCTCAAAAGAATGATATGAAGGAAAGAGCTACATTTTACTGAGATCGGACAGTCTTGAAACACCTCTAGAAACCCTAATTAGAGGCTGATAGAAAATAATGAAGCATGATTAAAAAATTATAAGAGTAATATAGCCACAGTAAACGAATATGTTATCTGTTAGGGAGTATGAAGACTGAACTATGGAACAAATTAACTTGGTCTAATGAATTATTGAATATTATCTGCAAAATTATTTGCAATGCCCGCTCTACTATGCTTTTCATATTTCCCCTATCTTCTTAAAATACAACGCATAGCCGGATGGAAATTCGATTCCGCCATTGACTTGCTGTACCATTGCCCCACCAGGCCACATTACAATTATTACTAACATACGAGCGCTCAAATAGAATCAAAACGTAAACAAACAGAAACGATTTGAGTAGTAAAAGTCGCAGTTAATAACAGATTCAGCCAAGGGGTTCATTCATTCCAAATTATTTTTATTTAATTAATTATAAGAATAATTATAAGAATTAATTATAAGAATATTTGCTTCAAAATCAAAACGATCAAAATCAAAACAATGAAAACGAAACTAACCACGCACCCACAGCTGTCACATTTTGAGACTGACAACACTCAGAAAAGTTCAAATATCTTTAAAACTATTTGGATTTCAGATCTGCAATTTTGGAGTCAAGATTCACAACAGTACGGACCATTAAAAAATGCAATAAAAAAAATTCGATATTTTTGTCATTATTGGGTACTGTGTAGTCTTAATCATATCAAATGATAAATTGTTGAGAAAATGTCTTCACTTATAAAATGGAGTAGAAATTCAGAAAGTACTAAAAAAAGTGTAGAAAATTAACTATCACTGGCTCTCGGTTGCTATGCCGGCGACGGTTAAGCCTAACTTCGTGATCATTTATGCTCTCTCTTTCACGCCTCTCTCTCGATGAATTATTTCTTCTTCGCTTTCTTTCTTGAGACTGTTCCCCATTTTCACTTGCAGCTCGCTATCGAGCATTACTGATTTCAGTGCGTAAATCCATGTTGACTCGCGGTTGCAAATTGCGGACGGCCGCTAATGTTTACATCTGGTAGTTGCAGTCGTTGCCATTCGAAGTGTAGAAATATCGTCGATTTTTGTGCCGCATACATACGCGTTTTATATATATAGATTCCTCATGAGTTCTGAGTTGCGAAAAGAACTATGAATCTATTTTTTGGGGTATACTATTTATTTTAATAACTAGCTGAAAACCCGCGCTTCGCTACGGAGTACATTCAAATTAAATACAACGGTCAACGTATGCAATTTATGCCAAAAAATAAATATATATATATTTATAATAAATGCGATGATCAATGTATACAATTGATGTAAATATATATCTATATATATATATATATATATATATATATATATATATATATATATATATATTTATAAAAAATCGTAAGGGATATGCATTTTTTTTGGATAATATCCAATCCTCTGCTGCATTAGAAAGAGAAAAAAAATATTTTTTTTTGTCTATTTAGTTGTTACGCACGTGACGATAAATTTATTGAAAGTACCGGAAAAAGAAATCACGTGATCAGCATTTAATAAATTAAATTCTAAAAATGAATCTTTAAAAATTCACAAAAAATCAGGAAATGGAGGTAAAAATTCGAAAAAAATTTCATTTTGAAGGAATTTTTATGATCTTTCTCGTGATATAAATTCTATAACCCTCAATGTATTATTTTAAATGCAAACGTAAAAAAAGTTTAAAAAACAGCTTAAAAATTTAATTTAAAAAAATCTCAGAAGAATTTTTGAAAAATCTTTCTTAGTGCACCCCTACACTATTAGAAGAATCGCCATGCAAAATTTCAGCCCTTTAGGTCCAGCGGTTTGGTCTATGCGTTGTATGTCAGTCAGTCAGTGAATGAATGAGTCAGTCAGTTACGGAACTGTTTTATATATATAGATTAACTAGGTAGTTCTTAACTGTACTTAATTAAAGCTCTTCATCCACAGAAAATATTAAAAGAGACTACGAATATGAATGTAAATTTTATTTGGAATGAAAACATCGCGTGACAAATTTTCAATAGGTTTCAAATCACGTATGCCTTTATTTAGAAAAAAAAAAAAAACTACTCCTAAGAAATATTTTAGAGTGTTGAAGAGCTATGAAATTTTTTTTTTTTTGGCTTGACGAGTTCCGTGTATTTCATTCATGAAGAATTCCTCTAATAGAAGGAAATCAGTTTTATGAAAAATTCATCACTGTCCCACCTTGTCTATAAGCTATTTGTGCTTGTCTCCTAAAGACATTTTAGGAAGTCTACCAATGTGAATTTATACGGCATTTTTCTTTATATACGTGGGGCGAATTTCTTTCATCATCTATTTAAAAAAAAAAAAAGATGAACGTGGAAAGAATCTGGAATTCCTGTGACAAATCATGTCGGAACACCTCAAAGAAATGTTATGAAGGAAAGAGCTACATTTTACTGGGATTGGACAGGCTCAAAACACCCGTAGAATCCCGAATAAGAGGCTAATAGAAAATAATAAAATATGATTCTAAAATTATAGGAGTAATATTTGAGCCTTTCACAAGCCAAATCGGTTCAGTTCACTTTTTGAAATTTTTGAAATTTGAGTGTCAAAGCACTTGATTGACTCTTGACTTTTTACATTAAAATTAATTTCCCGAATAATAAGGACGAACACCACTCAATGACAACTTTTTTCTTTGGTCATCGAATAATAAGTCACTTTTTTCAGAACCCAATCCAGTTAAGTCCGTACTCTAGTGCAAATTGTTGCCATTAAAACGCAGAAGATGATAACAGTCAATCATTTAATGCTGTTGATGTCGATCATTTAATGCTGTAAATGAGTCAGTGACAGTCTAACGGCTGCAGAAGTAAGTACTCATGAGGTTCATAATTTTTGCCTCCATCTTTAAAAGTTTGGAGACAAAAATTATGAACCTGTCTAAGTTGATTCCGTTGTTGAAACAATTCGATATTTAAACCTCAAAAGCAAAGGCGTGAGATGGAACACTTATAAACCTTAAGGGGACAGTGGACCTTCAAACCTAACTTTTTCTGTTTTGATTGGATTTGCTTGAAATTTTAATATGTGATTAGTACCATAGATATGTAAAAGTGGTTAAAATTTAAAGATGAAATATCAATAATTTAGGAATTATGAATTATTAATTATATCAAAAATTGGCCTTGTTAAAATTGTTCCAGGCGCATTTCTTTTGCATATGATATGGTCATTTTTATTTACAGGATACCTTATAGAACTAGAACTAACAATGAAACTTATTGCTTATTTTAAGCATTCATTAAAAATATAAAGAGAAAAAATAACAATATCGAAAACGCCTTTTCTATTACGCAAAATACCTATAAATCATCTTTTCGAGTACAAAATTTAGAAATTCTGAGCTACGAAGCATAATTTTTTTCAGTAAGATTTATTTGATATACAGTTAAGTATATAAAATTTAAATTTCAAAGCAATACGATCATTAGAAATGCGCCCGGAGCAGTTTGAATATTCGTACGACATGAACATTTTTATTTTGAGAAAAACGCATTTAAAGTTATTGCTATTAGTAACCGCATAATATCTAAATTAAATACAAATGCCTATAACTAGGAAAGTAATCGCGGAAATAAAAAAATTCTTTTTGCGACATATTCCTACTCGTCCGTAGTTTCACAATTCAATAAAATAAAAAAAAAATGGAATTTTTGGACAAATTTCACAATTTTGAAAGTCCAATGTCCCATTAAACGTAATGAACAGAAAAAGTCTTGTATTACAATGACCCAACCACAAGAAGAGAAAGGTGGAGTTGACACCCGAAAAGTCTCGGAAACTGTTCCAAAGAAACAGATTCTGAATTGCTCAGCTATTTTGACATTTTAGAACAGTTTTAATACAGTCGTTATAAAAAGAACCATCGAAAACGAGATAAGACACAAATAGAGTGAACTTTCCAGAAAATTTACATATCAGACTGTCTAAATCAGCGATAAAAGAGTGAGGGTATGTATACTCAGAAATATAAAGTAGTTTGATAAGTAATTTATAATAATAAAATTTTGCTTTTGTGCACTGTACTTGTATTAGACTTTCATATTTAGCAATTTTATAAGCTTCAAACTTCTGATATGGAAAATTAATATTAGTTTGGACGTAAAGTTCTAATATTTGCATATACAGTCGAACCTCCATATATCGAACTTCCCTATATCGAAATATTCTATATATCGAACTGTTAGCAAATCTCCAGGTTCATTACATAGAAAAACTGTTTCTATATATCGAAAAAATCTCTATATATCGAAATTTTTTTCACGACATATTGGGAGATTTTATTCCACTTTAGAATAAAATCTCCCAATTTTTGGCATTTGAAACAATACTTCGTGGACTTCAATTCGTGGAAAACGTCCCTCATGAAGTTTTTAATGGACTGACTAAATGCGAGCATTTCTTTGATGAACTTTCCGCAAAACTGGCTGTTCAGCAAGATATTCGTAGTTTTTTTTAAAGAATGTAACTGTGATCACTGTAACCACTAACTGCATTACTGTTTTTTTTAAGGTATATAATACTCAAAAAATCTTTCACATAAATTTATTTTTTAGTTATTAACTTTCATTTAATGTGATTCACATATAAATTGGAAATGGAGTTTCGTATTATGATAAAACTAAGATCAATTCTATATATCGAAATTTCTATATATCGAATTTTTTTCCGGCATTTTGCTACTTCGATATATGGAGGTTCGACTGTACTTCCATATACACTGTGTATAAAATTCAAAAGCTAGACTGTGTATTAATTTGTGCGATAAAAATTGTGTCCTTCTGAGAAAAATTTAGCAGATCGATGCAATTAAGCTGCTAAGAGCTTGCGGTTTACAAGAAAACAGAATTTGCAGAGAAAAAGCTCATTTAATTACGGAACAATCAGGCATTTCATTAATTAATTTATTCCTCTGGGATAAATGTTATTCTTGTCGTAAAAAATTGAACGGATTTAACAGCAGGTAGTGATGAGGTATTTTTTTGCATGTAATTTATTCGAATGTTTAATAGTTTAAAGAGATCATTAATTAATTCAGATAAAGTGATTTCATTATTTTATCATTAATAATGTTATATAGTTCAAGATGTGTTTTTACGGTTTTTCTGGGGCTTAATGTGTGTTGTCATTCATTAAGAGAAATATATCACTTGAAGTGGGGACGCAGAGGGTTTAAAAATAAAAAAAATAAAAAAATCTTATTTCCCTTTTGCAAAGCACTCTTTAAAACCGAAATAATTTCCAGAAAAGAAAAATTCAGCATCATATATGCGGGAAATAATGAGTTTAATTAAGCCGTGTTCGTCGTACGAATTTTAACAAACGACCATGTGAAGTACTTCTTGGAAATCTGAAAAAGTAGCTAAATAAACTGTTTTGCCTTTCCCGAAAGAGGATCATTAAAATCTTAGCAGTTTTTATTTCGGATAGTGCGTTACGTCATTACAGCTTCCCCACCTTTATACATAGGCTAGAGGATTCTCTGCTTAATTTATAAAGCTAAACTGGACAAGAGCGTCGCTAGAAAATTAGTTACCACGGTTCACATCGCAGATCTTCAACCCAAATATTAAGCAATTGGAATTATTTTAATCTATTTTTATATATAAAGAGAGAGAGCGATTTTGGACGTGGAGGGTAATCTTCAGAACCACTGTACCTATTTGAAAAATTCTTTCACTGCTTGAAAGGTACAGTATTCCAGATGGACATATTATGTATATCTAATCAGTAGAAATAAAGTTAGGGGCTTAATCCTAACAATCTCCATTGTTACCGCTACTGTCCTCTACCGCTTTTTGTGCCGAAGTCTTCAACGATCCTTATCGTGGTGCTATCGCGGTGGGCTTCTGTTCTGACGCTAGCGGTTCGAACCTAGCCGTTCTCCGGCACGCCTTTTTCTTTTAAAAATTTATTTTAATTATTAAATAACATAAAATTAATTAAACCCGGACAAAGTCGGGACGGGCCGCTAGTCCCAGATAAAACAATGTAGATTTTTCAATTCTGTTGTTTTGCCAATAAATGCAGTTGTTTAAATGAAGAGCACGTACTTTTTAAAAATATAACTAGTTATATAGTTTTTTTTTCTTTTACGGGGCGTAAAGTTATTGATTTTTAATCTTAAAGTAACATCTCTTTCAATTCCCAATCAGAGCAAATATGTGTACAGTTCTCCTATATTCCTAACGTTTTTAGAATGTTTGTTTGTTATATTAAAAGTTTTATCAAAATAGAAACCGGAAAAGCCATTGACTGTATCAAAGCAGTGACACATTCGAAGCTGTTTATGCGAATATTTTCTTTATCGTGTAAATAAATCTTTAAACTGAATCAAATTAATGTAAAATATGTGATTTTTCCGTTCTTTTCATGAGTTTAGGATAATCTTTGATTATTACTAGTTGGTACACGTCAAAATATGACGGCTAGATAGTAAATAAATGTACTAATACACAAATTATACTCAACACATCATTGCCAAATGTTGAAATTCATAATAATGCGCAGAAACAAATTAATGTGTTTAAGCGGCCTCGTGCTTAGTGAGTATCTAAAGCCAGATTTAAAAATGTCGCCGAGCATGCGCAGAAAGCAATTTTTTTAATTGTAAATTATCGCCAATTAAACAGCGCGAAATAAACAGTTTCCATCAGGTTTAGTCTTTTATTCCACAAACATAATTATCATAAAAATAAAAATGGCAGAGAGAGATCTAGAGAGACTGCTCGGAATAAACGTGTTTATCATTAAAACATGTCACTGAGCATGCGCAAAAACAGTGAGTTTTTAAAGCCAGATTTAAACGTGCCACTGAGCGTGCGCAGAAATCAATTTTTAATTATAAATTATCGCTCATTAATAGAAACTGCGGTTACCAAAACCAAATTTGACACATCTACAGATTACGATCTTTCGTTTAAGACCAAAATGAAGTAAATTGATGCAATAGTAGTTTTCTCTCACGGACTGCCCAAAACAGTCGGCTTAGCAACTTAATTATATAGATAAATAAATAAATCATTTGCATATAGGTTTTAAATGTAGATTTGACTCCCATATAATACGATTAATATGTTACGCGTTGTATGAAATCGTGTTGCAGGAGTCAAAATCTTGTATAATGCGAAAGATGTGAAGGTAAAATTAGAAAGATTATTTTCATATATATATATATATATATATACAGTCGAACCTCCATATATCGAAGTAGCAAATTGCGCGAAAAAAATTCGATATATAGAAATTTCGATATATAGAATTGAGCTTAGTCTTATCATAATTCTCCTAAAAAAAAATTAAAGCTAATTTTTGTATACGAAACTCCATTTCTAATTTCTATGCGAATCCTATTAAATGAAAGTTAATAACTAAAAAATGAATTAATATAAAAGATTTAATGATTACTACATATCTTTAAAAAAAAAACAATAATGCAGACAGTGGTTACAATGATCACAGTTACATTCTTTAAAAAAAAAACTTCGAATATCTTGCTGAACAGTTAGTTTTGCGGAAAGTTCAAAGAAATGTTCGTATTTATTCAGTCCACTAAAAACTTTATCAGGGACATTTTCCGCGAATTGAAGTCCACGACGTATTGTTTCAAATGCCAAAAATTGGGAGATTTTATTCTAAAGTGGAATAAAATCTCCCAATTTGTTTTGAAACAAATTTCGATATATAGAGATTTTTTCGATATATAGAAACAATTTTTCTATGTAATGAACATAGAGATTTGCTAAGAGTTCGATATATAGAAAATTTCTATATAGGGAAGTTCGATATATGGAGGTTCGACTGTATATATATATATATATATATATATATATATATATCCCGTTTAAATTTTGTTTTTACGGCGGTACCTAGCATGCGATATGTTAACTACGTCCAAATCGTCCAAAACCCCCGAGGTTTTATTCGAGGCAAATTACATATACTATGTATTACCATTTATCTAAAAGTTTTGATTCTGTATAAGAGGTCTTACTCCGATTAGAATTGGAAGTTGCCCAGGATCCTTCTAAAGTTTTAACATCTCCAACAGGAGTGGGGAAAAAAAAGAAAAACCGTGCAGACCACAATGCGTGGAACATCGGGCTCACCTATAATCTCCCAGCTTTGTTTCTGCTCCGCTTTCAAAATGGCCCAGTGTTCTTGCCATCATTTATTTCTTCCGCTTTTGTTGTCACCGCCTGGACTCGGGCCAAGCCATCATCGCCGCGGCAAATTTTTACTACTCTCTACTGCTACTCTTTTTTTAAAAGGCAGTTGAATGGCCACTTAGCGCGAAAGTATCATTGAATTCGACAATGGAAGGCCTAATTGCCCCGTCGGGGATTCCGCCGTTCTACCGATAAAAAATGAGGCGTGAGGAATCGAATATTCGAAAATTCTCTCTTTTTTTTTTTTTTTTTTTTTTTTTTACGAGCACCGGGTTCTTTCGAAAAGAGCGCGGGGAACAAAAGAGTAAGAAAGGATACATGTGTCTGAGCGATTGACGATGTCCGGATTTCACAACATCGTGTGCGAGAAGGAGGAGGGATATATGACTTAAAAACCGAAATCGAGCTTTTGTATGGATTCAGATTTATAGCGATAGCTTAAAGTCTTTAGCTCATCCGGGTTCTTTTTTTCTTTCTTTTTTTTTTTTTTAACATTTAGCTCTTTGTTGAGCAGATGATGATTTGCTGCTGTTAGGTGTTTTTTTTCCTTTATTGGAACGAAGTTCTTTTACGCGGTTTACAGTGGAGTGAACTGGCAGGAATCGTCACGTAACGAAAAATCGTTATGCCCCCTTCATAAGAGCTTTTTATCAAGGATTCTGTGGCTGAATGGTTATCGCATCGGACTACGGAGTATCGGACTATCGATCTACGGAGCGAGAGGTCCCTGGTTCAATTCGATTCCCACTCATTCTTTGAATAGCGCTATATATAAATATATATTATAATATATATATATATATATATATATATATATATATATGTGTGTGTGTGTATATATATATATATATATATATATATGTGTGTATATATATATATATATATATATACACACACACACATATATATATATATATATATATATATATATATATATATATATATATATATATATATATATATATATATATATATATATAATCAATAGAAATCTACATATTAAATCACGTTTAGAGTTGAAAAAATAACGTAAGGAACTTCGTTCCTGACGGGGGTGCCCCGACCGCACAATTTTTTTTTATATTACTTTTCTTTATTGATTCATTCATATGTATGGGAAACTTTTACATTAGTTCACATGTATGCTATATTCCTTTTCCTGTGCGCATCAGTGGAAATGCTGTTTTTAAGTTGAAGGAAAAGCTTTTGGAGATCCACTATTAAGAATATTCTACTAATATTGACAGGGCCCGACTTAGCGTAATTGGGGCCCGGGGCAAAAACTTCTTTGGGGGCCCCTCTCTGCTTCACTACTTTAGTAATGAAGAACCGAACTTTATGGAGGTATTTAAATTTTTCACCTCATTATAGATATATAACAAGAAAATTGACTAGAACCTAAAATAGCTATAAAGTCCTCTCCCCCCAAAAAAGTATTATGAAATTAATCAATCAAAAGAATATTTGACATTTGTGAGAATTTTGAGAGAATACAACTTGTAATTGATTATTGTGATTTCTCAGTGTTGCGGAAATCCAACAGAATCCACTGAACACGATGCAACTGAATTTTTCGCACTTGCGATTAAGATGACCTAGTTAACAATCATATCGCTGCAGTTTGAGAAATTTTCGCAAGTTTCCGAAATGCAGTTTTCTGATTGTTAACTTTGTCATCTAGCTGCGAAAAATTCATATCTTTGCTGACATTAGGGCGGAATTCAGCTGAATTCCGCCCTAGAAAGCCATGGATTTACGAAATATAGATATTTTGTGTTCATACGATAGATTAATGAAGAAGCTAACATAAAACTGACGGATTTTACACTGTACTGATATTTTGTTTAAAAAAAAGTTCAATAAAGAAGGAAACGTAAAATAAACTTTCGATTTGATTTTGGCCCCCCCCCCCCTCTGATGTGGGGGCCCGTATGCACCTGCCTTAGTCAGGCTCTGAATATCGATAAGATGACTCATTAGGGACTTCTGACGAGCACTTGTTAGGAGTAAGGGCCTGTTCACGTAGGAGTCCGTTGCGTTGCGTTAAGGAAAAGATGACGTTGAGACGAAAATAAACCAATCATAGGCCTCCAAATGATTAGCAATGAAATTTTTAACGCCTATGATTGGTTTATTTTTGTCTCAACGTCATCTTTTCCTTAACGCAACGCAACGCAACGGACTCCTATGTGAACAGGCCCTTAGAATCGAGCTTTGCCCAAATAAGAAACCTACAAATCATAGGACTGCCGTTTTCCCGAGTCTAGCTTAGGTTCGAGGAACAAAACTCGGAAGAAGCCCTGGAAATGATTGACAAAAGGGGGGGACTGCCTTAAGTAGATTTAAAAGAGGCCACTTGGGACATATGAAAATAGATCCACCCTCGATGCATCGAATGTGATAAAGTACAGACCTTTCTTCAATATCCTCTTTTCTGCATCAGTTCCAGAAGACATCTTTACTCAGGCCCACTTAGTTTTGAAAAATTATAGAGAATATAGCTCACTTCTACCCAGACTTGGGTGTATAAAATTTGAAGTGGCACTCTAAATGAATTTGATACAAACACAGTTTATACATGAAACAATGTTTATTGAATTCGTTGCACATATAGAATTTGATTTTACAGCAATAAGCATACGTACTACTTGTACGGAATATATATATATATATATATATATATATATATATATATATATATATATATATATATATATATATATTCCGTAATTTTTAACGATATATATATATATATATATGCATTCAATAAAAATACACTTTGCCATACTCACAAACCAGCAGTACTGCCACGTAAACTTTGGGCCCCCTAAGCACTAGCTCAGGATAGTACTGGAGCTGTTTACCTCGTAGCTCCCTCTCGCTTTTCCATCAACCTTAACAAAACCTTCTTCCAACCTCTGTATTAATCAAGCTGCTTGGTATTTATACCGAGCGCGTATGCCGAAATTAGCATATCTCAAGCAGCTTCTTTAATTCATTCACTCAAAAGTTCGATTCTTGTGAATCGAATCTTATGTATACCTTACAAAATTAAGGTCTTTCGAACCTGGTTCAGCTTTGAGGGCCTGTGAGGGATAAACTCCAACAACACAATCAAAACAAGAATCTTTTTTAAAATCTTTGGACTACGAACTACTAAACTTTGGGTCTTTAACTTTTGGGCCTTAACTTTTGGGCCTCTGGAGAAGCTTCACCAGAGGCCCAAAAATGGGGAAAATATTTAGTTTTTTTTTTCCCGAAAACGTTAATTTTAATGGAAATAAAATTATTTTACTGAAACGTTTCTCCTTTTTGGACAGGAAAAACAAGAAAACAGGTATTTCAGGAAATGATTAAGATATTAAAAATGCAGAAACTGCATTAAATACCATAGTAGCGGAAAGAGTGGATACTTTTCACGCCAGTTTAATTAGTACCACGCGGCTGCAACACTGGAATATTAGACACCGAGAAAGGGGTTGCAGAAGCTGAAATTCAAGCATCACTTTCAGAGGCGCATATGGCAAGGACTGAGAATTTGATTTTAAATCTAAAGATAATTTATAAAGAATTCCCAAAACAATTAAACATTTTTCAAATTTCTTATTAGAACTCACTATCAATTCCTAGGGGTCGTGGCTTACGCCTATGAAGATCACGAAAATCTATGATTAGCAGAACAGTTACGACTTCTGTCCGGGAAGTAGAAATTTCCAGGTTAGATTCTTAAGTTAAAAGATTCATTTTAGCGAAGAGAACATTAATGTATATTGTCAGACTCTCTTCTCCCATTCTTAAGTGGAATTGATGAACGTGAGTAATAGCGTCTTCAATGAGCCCAAAAGAAACGCAAACAGGTGTCGAGTGATATACACCTTTGGAGACAATAGGTAAAAGGACGCAAATCATTTAGAATGATTTGTGAAATCCATTAGCGGCGCGCTTTTACCTTGGAAAAGTCGGCAGTAAAGAAAATTCGTCATAGATGGTTCGAGAAGGCGCTGAGAAGAATGCATAAATAAAGACGGTGTTGCGAATGGAGGGGAGAATAGATTTGGACTGTTGAAGGGTCAACACGCGTACGGAGAGACGGGGAGTTCGTTTGGACTTTGAATAATGAGCCCTGCTCTCATGAGTGTATTAACGTTCGTAGGAACGAACCTTTGTAAATGATTTATTTAACCAAGATTTTAATGTGTCAATAAACCAGATGTAAATAAGAGTTGGTGCTACAGTTATGATTACTTCTACAAGATAATGATTTGTCGGATCACGACCATAAAGGTTAACATATATGTCGCAGACTGCTAACTGTAACTGAATAAGGAGGTTGCAAAATTTAGTTTTTCGTCTTATAACTTTGATGGATTCTATACATATGTATCAAATTCGAAACTGCAATTGATCCGATTAAAAGGATGGATCACTCATAATTAAAAACTGTGAAATTCTAGAAGTTTTAAAAATACTTCAAAAATGACTATAACTAATCCCGATTCTCTAATGTTTGTGTTTATAAAAAGAAGAACTATTTATTATTTAGTAATAGTGACTGCTTTCTTCAGTAATAGTAAAAATCCGTTTTCTCAGAGTGCTTCCCGAACCAGTAGTTTGAAGTACTTGAAAAATAAACATCCTGCAAAGATAAACTGCTATGTCTTTAAAATGGGACTAACGGAGACTTATTTTTTGGTGTAAAACATTTTGTGCATAACTAGCAAAACAATGCAAGGAATAGAGAAACCTTTATTTATTCAGAATAATTAACGATAAAAATAGGCGCAATCAAATTTATGAAGCAAATTTATTTTGCGCATTCCAGCTCAGGTGCGGAGGGATTATTTTTATTTAATTACTAGTATATAACCCCCGTCAAAAATGACGGAATGTTGATCAGCGTTCCAAGAGGTGATTCGCCATTTTCATCGGGCATTGCTGAAAACTGTACTTAAACAGCAGTAAATAACAAAACAAAAATAAACCAAAACTGTTTCAAAAGTGAATGACTCACCACACAGCAGGCATTGCCGAAAACGATACTTAAACAGCAGTAAGCAACAATAAAATAAAACAAAAATAAAAAGTGAAACACAATTTAATTAACATTAAAATTAAACATTAAAAATGTAGTTATTTAAAGGGAATATGAAAAACCATGGAGTAGAATGAATTCGAAATTCGAGTGAATGACTCAATCGAATAAATGATTCTTTTCAATGGATATTTTAATTCGAAGATATTTAAAAAAATAACGGTTTTGAGCTAGGGTGTTCACTCGAAATTTTCATATTTTTTTAAAGGGCTTTCAAAATATGTAACTTTTGCGGTGTTATTTTTCAAGAAAATTTTCAGAAAATGGCGTCGCAATGTTAAGGTGACTGCCTACGTTGAAAATATCCTTTTTTGACTACTTTGGTCAATTTTATTTTTTGCAAGAATCGTGTCATTCAATCTTTTCTCTATTCAAAACCGTTTTGATTTTCGTTCTACATCAGTTAGAAGCAGAGTAATAGCTATTTAAAAAAACATCGTCTGCAACAAAATTGAAGTGACAAACAATGCGTTTTTCTCAGAATTATGTTTTTTAGCACAAATCTCTACCGTTATCAAGATTTCTTTCATAATAATGCATATAATTTGATAAAATTTTCAGGAAATGTTTTAGATGCTATTTTTAATGAAGTGACGTACAATAATGCATGTATAATAAATAGTTTTTTGTCTGGTGCTGTTTTTATAAGGAAAGGAATGACGAATCGGGGAAAAAATGTTCATATTGGAACGTAAAATTGTCTGTATTATTTTTGCATCTTAAAATTTCTCTTAGATTGTCTGTCAGTTTGGAGATAACTGTCGTATGCATCACGTGTGAGAAGGAAATTAAAATAGCATCGTTAGAATTTTGTGCAGAGTGATAGGCGTTTTATATAAATTTCATTAAAAATTACTTCAAATTGACCAATTTATAAAAAAATATGGTATTTACAGGTAGGTTTTCGTTTAATTTTTAATTTTTAAGTGCTATTTTACCATGAAAGACCAAAAAAAAGATGATTTGAAAAAAAATTGGCTCCGAACGTAGGCAGTCACCTTAAGATGTTCCAAGACATGGTCCGTCCCGGAATGATTACCTACACTTTTCTACTCTAGGCTTTTATATAAGTAAAGATAGCGAACTAATCTAAATTTTCTATTACCACTATTTTTGTCGTCGATTTTCCACTCGTACTCGGCCGTGGCCATAAACAACAAGTTGTTGCGTTGCGAAATCCCTGCCTGGGGATTTCCCCCCTCCCCTTGTGGCCGTCAAAGCTCACAGTTAACTTGGGGGCAGGAACAGAGAAAGGGAAAAAAAAACAGCATTAGGAATTCATATTATTATGTGAGGCAGTGACTCAGGTAAATTAAAATGTTCCTCTAATCTAGGAAATTATCATATCTTCCCAAAAGATCGGGAACAGCTGTCTAGTTCGTGAAATTGAAACCGGGGGAGACTGGATGCGATAGCGCATTATATCTGGGGTCACAGGTTTCTTTCCTTTCGGATTCCTTACATTCCCTAGGCCCCTCCATGTGACGGAAGAGTGACTTCACGCTCCGACGACCCCGTTGCATCGCCTTCCATGTTTTCTTTTGCTTGGATGCCCCCCCCCCCCACTCCCTCCATGTCCGCTCCTTCGCCGAACATCGCTTTATTTACCCACCTTTCATTCTTCCATCCGTGCACACGTTATCCATTATGAGGCGTGTTTGTTGGCGGGAAAAATGGAAATTTGTTCTCATTATTTGCTGGAAATGCCAGTTAGACGAGATAAATATTTCCATTTTCCGATTTTTTTTTTTTTTTTCAGATTGTTAATTATTTTCTCACTAGAAGGTAACCCGTCATTTTGACGTCATAATACTAATAATGACGTCATAAGGGAAAAAGTATATGAAAGTTAAAAAATATCCCGAATTATCTAACAGTATTGCATTTAATCCACACCTTGTAAAAGCAAACTCTTTCATTATTTTTTATTTATTTAGTTTTTCATGCGATTGGAGTAGTAGACTGCCATCATACCCGTCATTTTGATGTCATAATGCTAATAATGACGTCATAATGGAAAAAGTATATGAAAGTTAAAAAATATCCCGAATTATCTAACAGTATTGCATTTAATCCACACCTTGTAAAAGCAAACCCTTTCATTATTTTTTATGTATTTAGTTTTTCATGCGATTGGAGTAGTAGACTGACATCCAGTTTTTTACAGCTCACTACGCGATATGAATACTTGAGCTACTTGATTCATTCACATTCAAGTTCGTTTACTTTCAGAATTCATCGCAAAAGTAAACAGATTTTTAAAAACTGTTAAATATACAGCTAAAAGCATTCAATTATTTGTAGTTCTGAATGTTTTATAGAAAAATAGGCTGAACAAACGGGATTTGATGGAGAAGATATTAGTTTTTAGGTAAGAAAAAAATTCTGATCCACATCTGAAATTGAAATTAAGCCTAACCGGCCGTTTGTTTACTGAGGGCTTCAATTGAAAGATGAGTACAGCCGGGAAGTGTTATACAGAGACAACGGCTATTATATATAAAATTCATGGGGAGATCAGCACAATTTTAGACTTTTAATAGGCATTTCAAGCGTGCATTTCGGTTTCTTCCTAATAACTGTAAGAAATATTTTCCCGTCCGCCCATAATTTTGGGATGGCTTTGTACTATGCAGCTATTTGTTTTACCACGGGGAGGAGGGTTTATCATTTACCTGTATCTTTTGCAGCTTTATGATGAAAGTTCAGGACTCTGGGGAGGGGTGGGGTGGTTCCAGCTTTGCTTATTTTTGCTGATACGGGGAAAGGGGGGGGGGTATTATAGCAACGCTTATGCAAGACAGAAAATACGCACGCAAGAGAATGCGCTGCGATGTTTTCCTGACTACAACAACTCCCCTACCAACCAGTACTAAAAATGAATTGTGCCGTTTTTACTCTTAAGGAGACAGTGGACCTTCAAACCTAACTTTTTTTGTTTTGAATGGATTTGCTTGAAATTTGAATATGTGATTAGTACCATAGATATGCAAAAGTAGTTAAAATTTAATGATGAAAATTAATAATTTATGAATTATGAATTATTATTTATATCAAAAATTGGCCTCATTAAAAATGTTCCATGCGCATTTCTTTTGCATACAATATGGTAATTTTTATTTACAGGATACCTTATAGAACTAACGATGAAACTTATTGCTTATTTTAAGCATTCATTAAAATATAAAGAGAAAAAAAATAATAATAGTGAAAACACCCTTTTTATGACGCAAAATACCTATAAATCATCTTTTCGAGTACAAAATTTAGAAATTCTGAGCTACGAAGCATCATTTTTTTCAATAAGATTTATATAATATACAGTTAAGTATATAAAACTTAAATTTCAAAGCAATACGATCATTAGAAATGCGCCCGGAGCAGTTTGTATATTCGTATGACACGAAAATTTTTATTTTGAGAAAAATACATTTACAGTTATTGCTATTATTCCACCTAATATCTAAATTAAATACAAATGCCTATAATTAGGAAAGTAATCGCAGAAATTAAAAATTCTTTTTGCGACACATTCCTACTCGTCCGTAGTTTCACAATTCAATAAAATAAAAATCGAATTTTTGGACAATTTTCACAATTTTGAAAGTCTACTGTCCCCTCAACATCAATACATTTTTACTTAGAAATGAACAATAACTTTATTCATCGAAAAAAGTCGTTTAACCTAGGAAATAAGAAATTGAGCCTAGGCGATAAGAAATTGATCCGGTTCTCAGCAAATAACTATGAGAAATATATACTCATTCGCCCATAAAAGAGCGATAGCTATGCACTATGAAGTTCTTAATGGGTAGGAGTGAGTATTATAAATCCATTTCTGCTGCAGTTTTATGATAAAATTTCAGATTAAATAAGTCTCTCCTTGTCATTTCATTTTAATTGGAGATTTGGGGGTAAACCTTAATTATAACATAAGTAGAAACTATGATATACATGTTACTAGCTGAAAACCCGCGCTTCACTACGGAGTACATTCAAATTAAATTCAACGGTCAATGTATAGAATTAATGCCAAAAAAAATAAATATATATATATACATTTATAATAAATGCGACGATCAATGTATACAATTGATGTAGAAAAAATATATATATTTATAAAAAAATCGTAAGGGATATTTTTATAGACAAAATAATGACCAATCGTCTGCCGCGTTAGCAAGAAAAAAATATTTTTTAGTCTATTTAGTTGTTATGGACGTGACGATAAATTTATTTAAAGTACCAGAAAAAAATCACGTGATCGGCATTTAATAAATTAAATTTTAAAAATGAAACTTTAAAAATTCACCAAAAAATCAGAAAATGGAGGTAAAGATTCGAAAAAGATTTCCTTTTAAAGGAATTTTTCGGATCATTCTCGTGATATAAATTTTATAACCCTCAGAGTATTATTTTAAATGCAAACTTAAAAAAAGTTACTAAAACAGCTTAAAAATTTAATTTTAAAAAATCTAAGAAGAATTTTTCAAAAATCTCTGTTAGTGCACTCCTACACCATAAGAAGAATCGCCATGCAAAATTTCAGCCCTTTAGGTCCAGCGGTTTGGTCTGTGCGTTGTATGTCAGTCAGTGAGTTACGGAACTGTTTTATATATAGAGATAATTATTATTGGTTATTAGTTATTGCGAAGGAAGGTAGAGGTTACTGACTGTATGCACGCACACCGGCATTTATTATTTCCGTTCATTTTGGTAGAAAGACATCAGGTACTACGAATTTGGATGCCTCACGGCGGGACGACGTATTAATTATGAAAAAAATCACGTTTCGAAATGGCTCATCGATTAGGTTTTTTCAGCACTTTACAGAGGATTAATATCCAGTTTATTTGGTGGTCAAATTCCACCTAAATTATAAGTGTGCGAAATTAATATTTCATTTAAATCCCAAGGTATTAAAATACATCTCTTAGAAAACTGAAATGTATTATAGTATACATATATTATTAATTTTAGAATAAACAGTAGTAAAAAGAGCTATTAAACTGCAATTTCTATACTCCCTCTGAATTTTGAAAATAATTTTAAAAACAATTAACTTATGTGTATATGTTTTCATGATATATAAAATTAAGGATAAAAGTACGTCAGCTACATTTCTCACAAAAAGCTTTTGAAGTATTTAGTGTCACGACGATTTAAAAAAAAAAAAAATATATATATCCAAAATCTGACACTTTTTCTCGGTGTCTATCTTTCATCTTCTAAAAGTAAACATTTCTCTGTGGAATAAGTGGCACTGATGTATCGCAGACAGTTTTCTTTGTTACGTATTATAAAAAGGAAAACAATTTTCTCGTCTTTCATTTCGGAAAATGGACGCGATGTATTAAACTGTAAAATCCCTGTCAGACCACTTGTGATAATGTCTCTGTTCCTCCAAGTTCCTGATGTCTCAAAGAAGGGATTTGCGAGAGATTGTGTTGCAGCTGACAAGACTATTCAGACGGCGTTAGAGAGTCTCTCGCATACAAGTCGCTCACTTTATGCAATCTGTATCAACCTTTGTAAAGGATACTTTGGAGAGGCTGCTACCGTTTGAAGCGTAGAAATTACTGAGCTAGGGTTTCATTTTAGAAAAGCCAATGCTGTTGAATTATTCTCCAATGCAAGCATCTATTTATTCATGCATTTTGGGCTGTCTCGCCTCCCTTAAAATGTGTGATATTTTATGAAATTGTGTTACTTATATAATTAAACTAGCTGAAAACCCGCGCTTCGCTACGGAGTACATTCAAATTAAATACAACGGTCAACGTATGCAATTGATGCCAAAAAATAAATATATATATCTATAATAAATGCAATGATCAATGTATACAATTGATGTAAAATATATATCTATCTATATATATATATATATTTATAAAAAAATCGTAAGGGATATGCATTTTATTTGGATAATATCCAATCGTCTGCTGCATTAGAAAGAGAAAAAAATATTTTTTTTGTCTATTTAGTTGTTACGCACGTGACGATAAATTGATTGAAAGTACCAGAAAAAGAAATCACGTGATCGGCATTTAATAAATTAAATTCTAAAAATGAATCTTTAAAAATTCACCAAAAATCAGGAAATGGAGGTAAAAATTCGAAATAAATTTCATTTTGAAGGAATTTTTATGATCTTTCTCGCGATATAAATTTTATAACCCTCAATGTATTATTTTAAATGCAAACGTAAAAAAAGTTTAAAAAACAGCTTAAAAATTTAATTTAAAAAAATCTAAGAAGAATTTTTGAAAAATCTTTCTTAGTGCACCCCTACACTATTAGAAGAATCGCCATGCAAAATTTCAGCCCTTTAGGTCCAGCGGTTTGGTCTGTGCGTTGTATGTCAGTCAGTCAGTCAGTTACGGAACTGTTTTATATATATAGATTACTAGCTGAAAACCCGCGCTTCGCTACGGAGTACATTCAAATTAAATACAACGGTCAACGTATGAAATTTATGCCAAAAAATGAATATATATATTTATAATAAATGCGATGATCAATTGATGTAAAATATATATCTATCTATCTGTATATATATATTTATAAAAAAATCGTAAGGGATATGGCTTTTTTTTGGATAATATCCAATCGTCTGCTGCATTAGAAAGAGAAAAAAATATTTTTTTTGTCTATTTAGTTGTTACGCACGTGACGATAAATTTATTGAAAGTACCAGAAAAAGAAATCACGTGATCAGCATTTAATAAATTAAATTCTAAAAATGAATCTTTAAAAATTCACCAAAAATCAGAAAATGGAGGTAAAAATTCGAAAAAAATTTCATTTTGAAGGAATTTTTATGATCTTTCTCGTGATATAAATTTTATAACCTTCAATGTATTATTTTATATGCAAACGTAAAAAAGTTTAAAAAAACAGCTTAAAAATTTAATTTAAAAAAATCTAAGAAGAATTTTTGAAAAATCTTTCTTAGTGCACCCCTACACTATTAGAAGAATCGCCATGCAAAATTTCAGCCCTTTAGATCCAGCGGTTTGGTCTGTGCGTTGTATGTCAGTCAGTCAGTCAGTGAATGAATGAGTCAGTTACGGAACTGTTTTATATACTACTATCTGAAAACCCGCGCTTCGCTACGGAGTACATTCAAATTAAATACAACGGTCAATGTATGCAATTAATGCCAATATATATATATATATATATATATATATATTTATAAAAAAATCGTAAGGGATATTTATTTTTTTTGGATAATATCCAATCGTCTGCTGCATTAGAAAGAAAAAGAATATCATTTTTGTCTATTTAGTTGTTATGCACGTGACGATAAATTTATTTAAAGTACCAGAAAAAGAAATCACGTGATCAACATTTAATAAATAAAATTCTAGAAATTAATCTTTAAAAATTCACCAAAAATCAGAAAATCAAGATAAAGGTTCGAAAAAGATTTCATTTTGAAGGAAATTTTATGATCTTTCTCGTGATATAAATTTTATAATCCGCAATGCATTATTTTAAATGCAAACGTAAAAAAAGTTTAAAAAACAGCTTAAAAATTTAATTTAAAAAAATCTAAGAAGAATTTTAGAAAAATCTTTCTTAGTGCACCCCTACACTATTAGAAGAATCGCCATGCAAAATTTCAGCCCTTTAGGTCCAGCGGTTTGGTCTGTGCGTTGTATGTCAGTCAGTCAGTGAATGAATGAATGAATGAATGAGTCAGTTACGGAACTGTTTTATATACATAGATTAGCTTAGCCGCTCACTCGCCAAATCGGTTTAGTCCATAAAACAAAAAGTGGAGAAAAGTGATAAAATAATATACATTTTTTTTTTAAATTCCTCCGAAAATAGAATTTCAAATAAATATTGTAGAATGTATTATTGAAGATGTAGATTTTATCTGACGCCGTATAAAATCTATAAAATAGAATATCCTTGAAGTAATTGTTATTATTATTATACAATTTTCTGCGTGACTAAGGGACTTAACCGATTTGGCAAGTGAAAAAAAGGAGTTACATCCAATTCAGTCTTCATTCTTTATTGCAAAATAATAAATAAATAATTGTTTAGTTATTCCCAAGTACTTGCTCCTGCAGCAGTTAAACTGTCTGTGACTCCTTTATTTTACTTTTTTTGTGATGAAACTACGCCAAATGATTGACCGTTATCATCGAGTACTTGCTTCTGAGTTTGAATTGCAGCGATTGACATTAGACTATGAACTTAACCGGATTGCCTTCTCAAAAAAAAAAAGACTTATTATTCGATGGCCCCAAAAAATGTTGTCATTGAATGGTGTTAATCCTTATTATTCAGAAAATTTATTATGAACGTAAAAAGTGAAGAATCAGTCAAATGCTTTTACACTAAAATTTCAAAAATTTCGAAAAGGGGACTTGTGAATTTCTCAATTGTCAGTCTACGAGAAGCATCGTTGTTAGGTCGTTTGAGGACCATGGCACAGCGTAAAGTAACTTTTATTCCAATAATAATATTGTAATATTTTAAATTTTCAATGAACAATATTTAAATTCCAATCATTTATAAAGTGGTTTATTCTTTTAGAAATTCTGAAGTGTCCGTTATTTAATTTTAGAAACACTTTACCAACGTAACTCTGCATTTCTTACACTATACGCATACTGTGCCTTAATAGGACTTACAAATCAGATAAAAATTCAATTTATGCCGTATTTTGTTTACGCATACTGTGCCTTAAAGGGCTTACGAATCAGATAAAAATTCAATTTATGTCGTATTTTGTTTTGAGTTTTAGATTACGAGAAATTTCTAGAAACCGAAAAATATGGATGTAAAACCTTATTTTTATTTCTCGTAAAAATAAAAATAAGGTTTTATATTAGATAAATAAAATTTTTATAACTGAGAGACTTTTGATGTATTGCTATTATGAATGTTAAATGATATTTCACACATATAATTAGTCCACACATATTATTAGTCCTTAACATATTATTAGTCCACATATAATTAGTAGTAAAAATAAAAATAAGGTTTTATATTAGATAAATAAAATTTTGATAACTGAGATACTTTTGATGTATTGCTATTATGAATGTTAAATGATATTTCACACATATAATTAGTCCACACATATTATTAGTCCTTAACATATTATTAGTCCACATATAATTAGTAGTAAAAATAAAAATAAGGTTTTATATTAGATAAATAAAATTTTGATAACTGAGATACTTTTGATGTATTGCTATTATGAATGTTAAATGATATTTCACACATATAATTAGTCCACATATAATTAGTCCTTTAGTCCACGTATATAACTAAAGGAAATACGTGGCCATTGCAGTCTCTATAAACTTTTCTTCTTCTCCAATGCGGCAAACGGTTACTTGGACATTATCCTGGCACCGCCGCTTTGCTGGCTACTTTTCTGGGAGCACCGTATAGGTGGACCAGCACTACCCCCCTATGGTCCGGCCCTGTAATTTTGAACCGAGTCAAGTGACTAGACCGGAACAATTGACCCCGCACCTCCAGAGGTAAATTTGAGAAGTCGGAGGACATTGCAGCCACGCCCAATTTTCCATGCCCCGGCCACCATTCGGGGTGGATTTTGTCAGCGACTGGCCTCGGACCCTCAGATCACCGGCTCGACGCCTTTGCCAACCGGGCCACCGTGCCCCCATCTCTATAAACTTAATGGGAATGGCTCATCTATAACCTCTGCTGCCATACTCATAGATTTGCACATTTTATTAAAATTGCACATTTAATTGTGAATGATATGTGTATTGCAACAATTTTCTACTTTATTTATTTACGCCATTTGCAACTCCCCCGCTTCTTTAAAATGTTGGGTATTTACTAAAATTTTATTATTTTGTAAAACTAAATTTTTATTTAAAACTAAACAGCAATATTCTTATTTTGTTACAGATTTACGCTTGCAACCCTTAAGCAAGAGTAAACAAAAATTGAATTCTCTCAAAAATTGGCATTATTTTTTTTTTAATTTCAAACTAATTTTGGAATATTTTCGTAGCGCAGAGTTTGAAATGCCTTAAACATAAAGAAATAAAATAAATTATATATGTGAAATATCATTTAATATTCATAATAACAATACATCAAAAGTCTCTCAAAGTTATCAAAATTTTATTTATCTATACTAATATATAAAGAGAGAGAGCGGATTTTGTATGTGGAGGGTAATCTCCGGAACCACTGCACCTGTTTGAAAAATTCTTTCACTATTTCAAAGGTACATTATTCAACATGGACATAGGCTATATATTATGTATATCTGACCAGTAGAAAGAAAGCTAGGGGCCTAAATGTTGAGTTGATGATTCACCTTTACAACTTTTCCTTTGTCAATCACAGGCAAGTAACCATAGCAACACATCAAACTACATTTTCATTTATTATCGGTAAAACATTTCATATTTTAAAGATTCAAGTGGAGGAGGTATTGATAAATACAAAAAGGATTTTTGAACATTTAAGGTTTTATTGAAGAAAATTACATTTGGAACTACGTTTTTTTATGGGACATTTAAGGTAAAAAAATATTTACAATTTATTGGCTATCGACTGGAAATTTATTGGTATAATATTACGGAACTTTATTTAACTTATAAACTTTATGTTTTTGAATTTATGTACAATATTATGCGCAATTTTTTAAATCGAACTTGAATTATTGAACTTTATTCGAAAATCCGCGTGTTTCATTGAAACTGAAATTTATTGATTTTTTCGAATAGGCCTATGTTTGTTCCTTTATACATGAAAAAGTATTGCTTCAATTGAGCTGAAAGTTTGTATAGATGACAGTTCATATAGATGATAGTTCAGACTAAAACATAAGTATATTATTTTTTGAAAATCGGGCAACACCGGGTACTTCAGCTAGTCTAATATAAAACTTTATTTTTATTTTTACGAGAATTACATCCATATTTTTCGGTTTCTATAAATTTCTCGTAATCTAAAACTCAAAACAAAATACGGCATAAATTGAATTTTTATCTGATTCGTAAGTTTTTTAAGGCACAGTATGCGTATTATTTATTGGAAGACAAAGGAAACTGATATCTGTAGCGTATTCAGTACGTAACGATATTTTATGACCGTGATAAACTCAGTAAAGCGACAGGAAAAGAAAACACCATACGCTGAATTACAGTATATACATGTATTATTGGTCCCTGTAGAAATTTTTCTTCATTGAAAGCGAAGAGAAGGAAGTGTATATAGAAAGTAATCTATTCAAGGTTGGTTAGTTGGTTTAAAGCAGTGGCTCTGAATTTTTCGTTCACCAGGGACCACTTGTCCCCCCCCCCACCCCCCCACCCCAAAAAAAAAGTCGGGGACTATCTCCAAATTAAGCGTAGTGGTGGCAAAAATGAACTTCAATTCTGAATTTACAAAATACTTTATAAAAAGTGACAAATAAACTTCATAACAATAACAAATTCAAGGTAAAAGTAAACTTAATAGTAAATATTGAAACCCATGAAAACTTAAAAGTGAATGAGATTTTTTGAGCTTGCATTCGCTTTACTAGCAGCAGAATTGTTGAAAAAAAAATAGCAATTTTTAGAATTCGAACAAAAAATTCGAGACAAAAATTTTTTTTTTGTTCATAATTTTATAAAGTTTTCAAATTTGCTGTCGTTTTGAAACGACGATACAATTTTGGTTTATCATTGCTGACTTCGCGAACCAGTTCTTAGGTTCTTCCGGACCTTCGAGTAAGAACCACTGGATTAGAGGGTTACGGGGATCTTTTGACTACTTGACTAATTAGACCTACATCTTAAAGGTCGATTCCGGACGTCTAGAGACACCTACTACAAAGCCATAGTCTCCATTTTGTTTTGGGAATTACCATGTAAAGAGTACATTCATAATCAATGTTGTGCCGATGATTCCTTAACGGGCCAAACATACATTATTTTATCGTATGCATACTAGCTTCTGCACCAAACAATTTGATGACAAATTGAAATATTCGATGTCCTGTACTCCCTTCGACATTGATTCACGGAAATCTTCCCAAATTGCAGTTTTATTCGAAATATAAGAGTGTCCTCTAAGTTGATAGCATTCTTTTCCGCCGGACTGTCTAAAATGTTTTGACAAAGTTAATTCTGACATGCGAGCACATTCATTAAACTCCCGTGATTGCATGTCGCACATGCAAGCACGGGCATTAACCTTACGTGAGCACAATTGCTTGGATCGTAAAATTTTTATTGGACGTTTGGGGTTTGGGGTTCAAATGATATGCAACTAGAGAGAAAGACAAAGGAAAAAGACAGAGAGATACACCAGTCTTCCTCGCATGGTAAGTCACCCCAAATTTCGCATTTAATGAACAGCAACGTTTTCAATTCATGCCATACGAGGTAGCTATTACAGTTTAGCTAAAAAGAAGCTCTACTATGCATCTATGCATTAAGCACGTGCCTGTAATTTATTGAACTCTCATTGTTTGTTTATATATATATATATATATATATATATATATATAAAATATTTTATATATATATAAATATTATAATATATTTTATATATATATATATATATATATATATATATATATATATATATATATATATATATATATATATATATATATATATATATATATATATATATATATATATATATATATATATATATATATATATAAATTGTATCGTCGTTTCAAAACGACAGCAAACTTGAAAACTTTATAAAATTATGAACCAAAAAAAATTTTGTCTCGAATTTTTTGTTCGAATTCTAAAAATTGCTATTTTTTTTCAACAATTCTGCTGCTAGTAAAGCGAATGCAAGCTCAAAAATCTCATTCACTTTTAAGTTTTCATGGGTTTTAATATTTGCTATTAAGTTTACTTTTACCTTGAATTTGTTATTGTTATGAAGTTTATTTGTCACTTTTTATAAAGTATTTTGTAAATTCAGAATTGAAGTTCATTTTTGCCACCACTACGCTTAATTTGGAGATGGTCCCCGACTCTTTTTTTTTTTTTTTTTGGGGGGGGGGGTTTCATAGTGGGTGTACAAACGCAATTTTTTTTTAAAAAGAGGGCGATATAATCTATTAAATTTCTATTAGCCCCCTTCAGATTTCCAGTATCATTCAGAATTCCCTTCCAATCGTACTTCAAAGAATGCTCTATAATAAAAGGTCCTCTCAAGAAATTCTAAAATAAGGGATACCGATGAACAACCTAAAAATGGAAAGTTTGCATTAAGAAGTATATTTTTAAAACTGTCGCTTCTTGTATACATGGTATTGTGCTTGCTGATAAATAAAACGAACTGGGCTTAAATGGAAGCATACCTAACACACAACGTTGATTTTATTGGATCTAATTGCTCTAAAATCTAATTCCGAAAATCATGACGCCTCTTTCCTGTGAGGTTCAGAATTGAAATTCCACATGTTCATTCCTCGTTTCATATCAAGGGGGAAGCACGTAACAGGTTAAGCAAAAAGAATTTTGGGCGAACTCTGTTGGGAGTGGAGAAATAGTTTTATCCTTTCTTTTTTCGTCTCTCATTGTAATTTGTACTTCATTAAATGTTGTAAAATAGATCGGAAGAGAAACTTGAAAGAAAGGAATTATTGTTTTCATTTCTTATTTGAGTTAAAATTGTTTTGATATCAAATTATAAATAATATTTTGTTAAAACTAATTATTTAATGACACTAAGTATTGATTTGTCCAATTATAAAAAACAATTTAAAATTGATGTATATATATATATATATATATATATATATATATATGGATCATATCATATGGATTGTACGGTGTCTAAGTATGTTTATTGCTCAAATCATACTTATTAGAAACAATCCATTTAGACAGTGGTTTTTAGACAGTATCGGCACCGCTGATGACAAGATACTGACAAAAACCTATTACAGTGGAGTCACGATCTATCTTTTTTCAAGGGACCGATTGAAATGAACGATAAATCCGGGAAAACGATCGATGCGGAAACATAACAAAGCAGTATGATCGTTGGGACTGGATAACATGAACGACACATACGGAAAAACGATCGATCGAGATTCCACTGTATTCACTTATCTATTCATATTTTTCACTTATCTGTTCATGTTTTTGGTTCCTGGCTGTAGTGGTTTATGGCTTATACTGGTTTTTCACTTACAACTTTGTCTAATATATATATATATATATAAATGGGCTATGTTCTAAAGACAATAGGATTAAGCATATTATAGACTTGAAAGCTGTGCTAACTCGTAATAATTACCCTATAAGTCTATCCAAAAACATAATAGGTTATTTTTGTTTTAATGAATAGTTTGTTCTGTTGCATTAATATGTTAAACATAGCAATAGGTTAAAATAGAAATAATAACTACTAAAAATAAAAATAAAAATCATAAGTAAAATAAAATAAAATAATAATAAAATTAGCTCAAAGTAGTAACAGTAATAAAAACTAAATAATTAAAGGAATAATAGTCTTAAAATACGGTAACCTAAGTATGTCTGTAACTGAGAATCCACTACCTCAATGGTTGCAAGTTTTATGACGTCAGTCATCTTGCGGTTACAAGTTCTTAACTTCCACTCTGACTAGCGCCTGGCTTGGTGTTCTTTGGTTAAGTACTTTTAATCAAACTTGATTCATTTATTAATCAATTCTTCTGTTAATAATGGATTGTACGGTGTCTGAGTGTGTTTATTTAATAGATCATACTCATCAGAAACAATCCATTGGTTTTTAGACAGTATTGACACCGCTGATGAAGAAATGCTGTCAAAAACCTTATTCATACTTTTATTTACTTGTTTGTTCCTCGCTTGAAGTAGCTTTCGACCTATTACTGGTTTTCTCTTTCATCTTATTCTTATATATATATATATATATATATATATATATATATATATATATATATATATATATATATATATATATATATATATTAAAAATGGGAATCAAAATAAATAAATTACTATGATTTGAATTCAAAAGGTTAATGAAATGCGTAAGACGTGCCCTTATAGCAGGAACCTCTAAATGTGATATTTCATACACGTTTGATTTTCAATATCTTTTCTGTTTTAAGTCTTCTTATTTGTTCGCGAGCATGGGACAGCCTCTGAAAAATATGGAAATAACGTTGCTCTGTACACGGAAAATGATCTTTACTTTCGGGCTAGAAATCGGACTCAATACATAATACAATTTATGAAAGAATGGAAGGAATTGAGTCTCCTTCTAAACTTTGGCATAAAATATCAACATCGACAAATATTATCAGATGGATCGCTCCCTGTTGAAGTGAAATCGAGTGTTTTGGACCATTCCTCTCCTTCGAAAGAAAAAAAATACGTACTTTGAAAACGAATTCCTTCGTAGTAGTTTAAACATTCAAGATGTTTGCGTTAACATGAAATTAAAGTCGCCCGTACTCTTCATAAAACAAACACATTTTATTCAATTTATTCAAGAGCACAAATACTCGATTTGGGGAGGTGTCAATTTTGCCAACATAAAAACAAGAATTCTAGTCTTCCAGCCAGGTGAAAGCGGATTACACACATAATTTGGTCCATCTTGACTTGAAAAAGAGTAATACATTGCATAAATGTTTAAAAAAGCATCAGCAAAATGCATTGACAAAAAATATTCTTACAAATATATACAAATCACTGTTTATATATATATATATATATATATATATATATATATATATATACACATTTATATACACACACATATATATATATATCTATATATACATTTATATACATATATATATATATATATATATATATATACATTTATATACATATATATATATATATATATATATATATATATATATATATATATATATATATATATATATATATATATATACATTTATATATATATATATATATATATATATATATATATATATATATATATATACATTTATATACATATATATATATATATATATATATATATATATATATATATATATATATATATATATATATATATATACATTTATATATATATATATATATATATACATTTATATATATATATATATATATATATATACATATATATATATATATGTATATAAATGTGTATATATATATAATATATATATATATATATATATATATATATATATAATACATATATATATATATATATATATATATATTTATATATATACACACATTCACTCCTATAAAAATGAAAGAGAGAACATATTTTCGATTGAAAATTATTGGTGTTTTTGAAAGGTGTTGAAAAATTGTCATGGTGACGGCTGAATCAATCTTGGGAAGGTGTTGCACGATGATCAACGACAGGTGGCATTATCGTTTACAAAGTGTCCACTTTCCCGATAGACTTCTCTCGCAGATAAACTGAGAAGTTCATCGGGGATATCTTAGACATTGAGCGAAGATAAACATCACGATATCTTAATCATCTCTCAAAATCACTGCCTCGGAATATCAGCGGAGACTATCTTGAAGTAACGTCTCCACTGATACTTCGAGACGCGATCTGATTGATTTTATCGTCTAAACAAAGCAGCGCGATCCGATTTTCATGAGATCTTTACTACTTTTTACTCCGTAACCTGTCAGGGCTTTCTTTTGTACCAAGTAGTATATGAAGTTAAGGATTAGTTTTACTTTAAAGTAGCGGTTTGTCCCTAGGCATATGAATAGAATGCCAGTTCCTTTGCTTTTTAATTCTCTCCGTATTACTCGTCTGCATTGTAAGATCATATAATGAGTTCAACTATTTTGAAATCGGTTAAAATTTCACACTTAAGCATACGAGAGGGGGGGGGCGGAAGGGGTTAAAACTCTGCTTATTTTTGCTAACAAGGGGGGGATCTGAGCAATGCTGACATAGGACAGAAAATGCACCCAAGAAAATGTGCTACGATGCGCTAAGAAAATCACACGTGTGTAAAATACATTGGTGAGGTGCAACATAAAATTCTAATTTAAAAAACGATATTCTACATTTTCTAGGCTTAAAACATAGTTACGGAACTGTTTTATATATATATATATAGATTACATTTCCAATGTAATGATGTGGCTTTTTAGTATAATCTCTATATATAAAACAGTTCCGTAACTGACTCACTGACTGACTGGCTGACTGACATACAACGCACAGACCAAACCGCTGGACCTAAAGGGCTGAAATTTTGCATGGCGATTCTTCTTATGGTGTAGGGGTGCACTAAGAAAGATTTATGAAATTTTTTTAGATTTTTTTTAAAATTAAATTTTTAAGCTGTTTTAGTAACTTTTTTTTATGTTTGCATTTGAAATAATAATTTGAGGGTTATAAAATTTATATCACGAGAAAGATCCTAAAAATTCCTATAAAATGACATCTATTTCGAATCTTTACCTCCATTTTCTGATTATTGGTGAATTTTTAAAGATTCATTTTTAGAATTTAACTAATTAAATGCCGATCACGTGATTTCTTTTTCTGGTACTTTAAATAAATTTATCGTCACGTTCATAACGACTAAATAGACTAAAAAATATTTTTTTTCTCGCTAATGCGGCAGACGATTGGACATTATTTTGTCCATAAAAATATCCCTTACGATTTTTTTATAAATATATATATTTTTTTCTACACCAATTGTATATATTGATCGTCGTATTTATTATAAATAAATATATATATATATATATTTATTTTTTTTTTGAATTAATTGCATACATTGACCGTTGTATTTAATTTGAATGTACTCCGTAGCGTAGTGCGGGTTTTCAGCTAGTACTAAAATATATTAATGTTATAAGCCGTTAAACTTCACAAAAACACATTTTTCCAAAATGCTTCCATAATTTTGGCCACTAGTGCATGTACTTGCCGATTCCGTTTCTTATTCCTTCCCGAACCAACATATAATGTGGGCGGTGGCATCTCAGAAATATTTTCTATCAACGTGAGAAAACGCGTTCTCGAATAAGGGTCCTAAACCCTTCCGCATCGAACACGTCAGAGCCCCCCTTCAAATAAAATACCGGAGGGATCTCCTGACTGACGCGACACTTTTCTGTGACAGTTGTCTAGTGTCGATTGCCACGAAGAACTGTCAGAAAAAAAGGGGCGGAAAATAAACAGGGATTCCGTCTCTCTGCTGCGTTTCCTCCCCGAGGGATTAGGCATGGAAGTTTGGATGCGATTCAGATCCCGGTGGCTTTTGTTCCGACAGACAACGCGTGAAGTCGGCATATTTCCCTCTCTTTTTAAACATTTTTTTCTCCGTACGGACGGAGATGCTTTTGGTTCCGACTTTGCAGACGGTATTGAGCGGGGCCGGTGAGAGGGATGAAGTATCGGTATTGCATTTATCAAGTAGAACAAAGTATATATATATAGAGTTTCTATGCTCACTTCTACCCAGACTTGGGTGTATATAATTTGAAGTGGCACTCTATTTGTATTTTATACAAACACAGTTTATACATGAAACAATGTTTATTGAATTCGTTGCACATATAATTGGCTTTTACAGCAATAAGCATACGTACACTTGTACGGAATATAAATACAGCTTTCAAGAACAATATATTTTCTATACTCACGAACAGTAAGTCAAACCAGCAGTACTGCCACGTAAACTTCTGGCCCGCTAAGCACTAGCGCAGGATAACACCTTTTCAACCTTAACAACCTCCCCTTTTATTAATGACGCTGCGTGGTATTTATACTAAGCGCGTATGCCGAAATTAGCATATCTAAAGCAGCTTCTTTAATTCACTCAAAAGTTCGATTCTTGTGAATCGAATCTTGTGTATACCTTACACTTATATATATATATATATATATATATATATATATATATATATATATATATATATATATATATATATATATATATATATATACTAGCGGCCCGTCTCAACTTTTTCCGGGTTGAACAAAATATTATACCAATAAATTTCCAGTTGATAGCCAATAAATTGTAAATCTTTTTTTACCTTAATAATAACCTAAATAATACCTTAAATTAATTTTCTGATAATAATTAAAATAAATTTTTTAAAAGAAAAAGGCGTGCCGGAGAACGGCTAGGTTCGAACCGCTAGCGTCAGAACAGAAGCCTACCGCGATGGCACCACGATAAGGATTGTTGAAATCTTCGGAACAAAAAGCGGTAGAAGACAGTAGCGGAAACAATGGAGATTGTTAGGATTAAGCCCCTAACTTTATTTCTACTGATCAGATACACATAATATATAGCCTATGTCCATCTGGAATAATGTACCTTTCAAACAGTGAAAGAATTTTTCAAATAGGTACAGTGGTTCCGAAGATTACCCTCCACGTACAAAATCGCTCTCTCTCTTTATATATAAGTATATATATATATATATATATATATACAGTAAAAATTCTCTATGGCGGTCAGTCATGGTCCCGAAAAAAATGGCCATTTTAAGGGGTGGCCGGCTAGAGAAGTTATATATATATATATATATATATATATATATATATACAGATGATAAGGGAGTTGTGTGCGCGGTCTGTTTTCTTCATGCTTCATTGCTCTGACCCCCCTTCCTCCGTTGTCAGCAAAAATAAGCAAAGCTTGAATCTCCCACACCCCATCTTAAATGCCTATGTAATATTTGAACGGACTTTTAAGCAAACTCAACTGTTACTCAACTTGTAGAACCGGTGCTAGTGCAATCACTGTCACCGCAAAACATATTTTATTTATAGTGTTTCTCATCTCTTGATGGGGACAAAAATTAATTTTCTATCGGCAGCTTTTGCTTAAGGACAATTTTTTACCCATTTTAATGAAATGAATTTTATTTAAATGAAAAATGCCTAAGACAGTTTAATAAAAACAGAGAGAGCATAAAATTTTTAGATCAGCTTTTGCCTCAGGCACGATATTTTGAGAATTTTCCCTCTAAATCCAAAATCCTAGAGAAAATTTATAGAAAATAGAATAAAGGAACGCTTTAGAGAATTTCCTGGCGAGGAAGTTAAAATATATCCATTTAAAGATGACAAATCGAGGAAAATTCCCTCCAGAGATCATCCCAGATAACAAGATTATTATGTAAAAAAATGTCTATGTCGTAGACGCTATTATCTTAGTAATGTACAAAATATCCTTGATCCAAATCTCACTGATCACTTTTCCAATTTTTCTCGTTGTAAAAAAATGTTATGAGAAGCTTTTTATACGTTTCCATAAATGAGCCCCTGACTTGCCAAATTGGTTAAGTCCGTAAAATAAAAAGTGGAGAAAAGTGATAAAATAATAGACACTGTTTTTTAAAATTCCCCTAAAAATATAAATTCAAAGAAACATTGCAGAATGTGCTATTGCAGATGGAGCTTTTATGTGTCGATATATAAAATCTGTTATATCCTTGGCGTCATCGTTATTGTTATTACAATTTTTGCGTGAATTAATCGATTTGGCAAGTGAAAAAAACATCCAATTCAGTACCCAAATTATTTTTTGATTACAGAAAAAAAATTGAGGTAATTGTTTAATAATTCACTTAATTCCCATAAGTACTTACTTCTGCAGCAGATAGACTGTCGATGGCTCATTTATTTTACTGTTTTTTTTTTGTGTGACGAAACAACACTCTACGATTGACCGATATCATCGAGTACTTGCTTCTGCGTTTGAACGACAACGATTTACACGAGAGCATGGACTTAACTCGATTGGCTTCTGAAAAAAGGGACTTATTATTCGATGGCCAAAACGAAATGTTGTCACTGAGTGGTGTTAATCCATATTATTTAGGAAATTTATTGCGAATGTAAAATGTGAGCCGTCAATCAAGTGCTTTGGCACTCCAGTTTCAAAAATTTCAAAAAGTGAACTAAGCCGATTTTTCTTGTGAATGGCTCATATGTAGGGGTATGTAAATTTTGCATAAAAAATACAGAAATTTCGCATTTATTCGCAAATATATATATATATATATGACACGAAGCTTAATTCCCACCCAACTTCATTATGGCGTCTTATCTCACGTTACTCCATCTTAACCTATTCTTAAATAATTATTAATGATATAGCAGTCAGTGATTAAAGGCCTGTTGCATAGAGCTACAAATTAGACACACTTAGAAAATTTATAGAGTTTATTTCCGAATGTTAATCTACCCCGATTCAATCTATTAATTATCTGCCAAGCCATCATCTCGAACCTCGTGATGCATGACCAACCCGATTGAAATCCTATCCCGCTCTGGGTTAAAAACTCTTTGTTTCAAACCGTCTAATGGTATAGCGCATGCGCATGACGTCTGCACCGAAGATGGACCCATAGGCGGAGTCACGTTTGATACTATTAATAGACTCTCTTGTTCGTTCAAAAAGGGAAATCCCCTAATTCGCTGAACGTTTCGACATACGATAAGGAAATAGTGGCGATTTACGCCGCGAAATTAACTACCCTGAAGCCCCTCTGTAAATTGCTTAATTTCTATTATTTCCTAAATAATTCTTAACATATATATATATATATATATATATATATATATATATATATATATATATATATACACACTCATGGACAAAAAAATTAGCGCACCAAGAAGGAGTCGTCAAAATGAAACGAAGTTTTACATACGTAATGACTACTTTGATATAAGTAAATGATAAGAAAATCAAAGAAAAAGGATAATTTATTTCAGAGAAAAAGGCAAAAGAACGGAGAAGTTAATACTCCGTTGGACCCCCTCTACCGCGAACGCACGATGCGATACGATCGGGCATTGAGTCATACAATTTCTGTATGATGTCTTGAGACATTTCGTTCCATATTTGCTGTAACCTTGCCTCTAGTTCATTCAAACTCGTGGGATGCCCAATTCGTCGTCCCAAATGATCCCAGATATGCTCGATTGGAGACAAATCTGGGGATCGGGCAGGCCAAGGAAGGGTAGTAACAGTGCGGAGACAGTCTTGTGACACCTTTGCCGTATGAGGTCGAGCATTGCCTTGTTGAAAAATGGCTCCTGCGAGCCGTTGCATGAGTGGCAACACATGTGGTTGCAGGATTTCATGAACATACCGCTGGGCTGTCATGGTGCCACGGAACAATACTAGGGGTGACCGTGTATTGTAAGCAATGGCACCCCATACCATCACACCAGCTGTGGGAGCGATGTGTCGCTGTACAGCAAAGGCAGGATTGAAGCGTTCACCACGGGCTCTCCACACACGAACACGATTGTCATCACTGCCGAGATTGAATATGGATTCGTCGCTCAAGACGATCTGGTTCCATTTCGCTGCAGTCCAGTTTCCTCGTGGGCGGCAAAACTCCAAACGGAGGCGTCGATGGGTGGGCGCCAAGGGCAGCACACGTAATGGGCGCCGCGATACCAACTGTCCTTCAGCCAGGCGCCTTCGTATGGTTCGAGAAGACACAGAGGCCCCTAGTGAAGGTGCTACCTGTGCCTGGATGGCGGCCGATGAAGCAGTTGGCTGTACGCGTGCATTTCTTACGATGTGGCGGTCTTCTCAACGACTGGTCTGTCGAGGGCGTCCTGAGCCTGGTCTTCGTGTACATGACATCTCTCGGGTCCACTGGTCCCAACACCTCCTCACAACACACTCAGAGCGGCCTAATTGACGAGCTACTCGCCTAGCTGAACACCCAACTTCCATCATCCCGACGATTCTCCCCCTCTCAAACTGCGACAACTGCTTATATTGTCTTCGAACACGGCGTAATGGCATGTCTATCTCAGCTCTTCCTTTGTAAATGAGTCAGCACACTCAAACAAGCTTTGGTTACGTGTTTTATACTCCACAGAGTACGATGTTCAACGCCGTCTACCGGCTATACGTAATGCGCAATCACGCTGCATTTCTAATCATATGCATATCCCCCGACCTGTACCTTCATTGCAAGTTTCGTTACGATCCCGCAATTATTTCTTGGTGCGCTAATTTTTTTGTCCATGAGTGCATATATATATATATATATATATTAAAAAATTTCGCATTTATTATAAGAAATCACAGTTTTACTTACTTGGTTAGGTAAGTATGAAAATTCTTAGTTAAAAGCTAACATTGTAGTAGTCTCCCCATTCTCTTCCTTAAGTCTTTAGCAATAAGTAATAAGCAAATTTCGAGAGTGAAATACCTCAGTTAAACACCTTGGTTGGTCTTAGATAATAAATTATGATAATAAATTATTACTTTTATTACCTAATTTCGCTTAAAATAACTGGTAATTCAACAGTGATGAAACGCCCTTCGGATTAAGGGTGACTACAGTAAATGGATGGAATCTGTTACATTGTCCGAGAATCACCCCCATGTATCTCGCTATTAGCAATAACAGAGGAGCGGGCGTAGCGAGCTTTGGTGTCGAAGCCCCTAGTTTACATACAAAAAGGATACATCGCTTGAAATAGGGACGGCTAGGCAGATCGGCTTCTTGTTGCACGGTCAAGATCGTATGAAACAAAATCATACACGAAGAAGTATCTGTGAAAATGCTAGCGTCGAAAACTGGAGAGCGAATGTATAAATGAATAAAAAATTTACTTCTTATATTTTCTCTTAATAAATATTTAAAGCCATTTTCGAAACTTGGTTTCGGTTTGACACGCAATTTTCGCATTTCATATCGAAATGTCTCTTATTTCAATAATTTCATCCACTGCCTGAAAAAACAAACACACACACATATATATTCCGGAATGGAATGTGATATTTCTCGTGTACTGGGTATGAATCGCGCCGAAATGAATCGTAAACAAGTCTGGCGGGATATTCTCTGTTCCGCAACTCAAAATGGAAAATTCCATCACTTGCACTGGCAGGTGTCACTCTTCTTTGTTGTCAGCAAAAAAAAGATGGAAGACGTAAAAATCGTTCGCGTTTCTTCTTATCTATATTTAGAGTTGTGAGGCTTGCTTACTTGGACTTTTTAAATATTGCAAGAGAACGAGACATCTGAGTTTAAACATTTATTTCGTAATATATTTAAAGTTCTTTTTTAAGCTTTAGGAGCGTAGATAACAGGCTTACAAACATATTCACACACACACACACACACACACACACACACATATATATATATATACATATATATATATATATATATATATATATATATATATATATATATATATATATATATATATATATATATATATATATAGTCGAACCTCCATACATCGAACTTCCACATATCGAAATTTTCTATATATCGAACTCTTAGCAAATTTCCATGTTCATTACATAGAAAAATTGTTTCAATATATCGAAAAAATCTCTATATATCGAAATTTTTTCAAGACAAATTGGAAAATTCTATTCCACTTTAGAATAAAATCTCCCAATTTTTGGTATTTGAAACAATATGTCTTGGACTTCGCGGAAAATGTGCCTGATTAAGTTTTTAGTGGACTGAATAAATACGAACATTTCTTTGAACTTTCCGCAAAACTGGCAAGATATTCGTAGTTTTTTTTCTTAAAGAAAGTAACAGTGATCATTGTAACCACTGTCTGGATTATTGTTTTTTTTAAAGGTATGTAGTACTCAATAAATCTTTCATATTAATTCATTTTTTAGTTATTAACTTTCATTTAATGGGATTCGCGTGTAAATTAGAAATGGAGTTTCGTATACGAAAATTAGCTTTAATTTTTTTAGGAGAATTATGATAAAACTAAGCTCAATTCTATATATCAAAATTTCTATATATCGAATTTTTTTCTCGGGAATTTGCTACTTCGATCTAAAGAGGTTCGACTGTATATATATATATATATATATATATATATTAAAACTGGAAACACATCTTAAATTTGTAGTTGTAGGTGGCTCGAGTGTTCAAAACATTCTGAGAGAGATTTTAGGTTCTCCCTACACGAGGAATCTCTATTTGAAAAGTTTAAATTTAGAAAAGGCAAAATGCAAAAATTTAACTTCACGTAACATCCCGATATTCCTGAAATGGAACTTTCCTTGTGGTCAGTATTCTGATTATTCATTAAATTTCGTTCTCTTTTGGGCCATATAACGGCAATGCTCTGTAGTCTAAACTGCAAGCTGACTGTTTTCTCACGGTCATTTCTAACGGCAAAGGTTTAGCTTGGAACGCGCCTGTATGTAGAGTAAAAATTATGGAAAGTTTAACATTCGTTAGTGAAATTAGTTATTAATCTGTCAAATTATGTTAGCGAGTGAATTTTACAACGTAAGGACTGAGGAATGTTCTATATATATATATACATAACTGACTTTCAATATCTCGATGCCTTTGAAGTAATCATTTTTGTGAAGTTTTGTGAGTTTTTGTGAAGGATTATCGTATTTGGTCTAACATATCTGAAGAATGTTTTAGATTTTTTTCGCAATGTAAAATTCTGGTATTTTAATGAGATCATCATGCGCGAAAAAGTAATATGCATCAGATTTGAGGGAAATTTCGGCGATTTCCTATTTTTATGACCTATCACCAACGTCCCGTTCTCGTATGGTTGCAAAGACTTGGGTTGTATCTCTGAAACATGTACTCAAAAATCGCAGATGCAATCACAGTACCATGTCATTACTGAAATAACAACTCTAATTGTATGTAAGAAGTGGTCCAAAATGTAATTAAAAATAAAATTTAAAGATTATTTAAAGATTTATTTCCTGTCCTTTTTCTGATGTACACTTAAGGCTGCTATGTACTAACTCCATTAGATTCGCTCTGTGGAACTTCATGCCATAGGTTAACATGTGGATCTTCATGTTAACCTATGGCGAAAATTTGTCCACGGATTGCCGACTTGGATTCAAAGATTTTTTTTTTTAAATTGTACTCCGTCATAGAGAAAGAAATTTTACATCTGTATACATTTTTCGTTTTTTTTTTAAAAATGCAATTAATATTTTAAAATTTAAATTATTCGGGGAAAAATCTGGTATAGTGTGTTTTAAACGCTCATAAATTCCTTCGGTGGACGAAATTTATAAAATGAATCCCGTAGCGCTTTGCAGAAAAGTTCGGGCTATCCGACAATACCAATTTTATTGGATTATCAGCATTTATGTATCTGTAAATAGTTGACAAAAATATATTTTTAATAAAAAATTGGGGGGCAGCGCTTAACCCCCCTATAGAGAGAGAGCCATTACAATCCCTCAAAATGTCAATCCTAAGGGGGATGGAATTCTCGAACTGGCGACTGGACTCCTCCCACCACAAGAGTCTGCAAGAGAGGAAAAGGGAAATACGATTTTTATTCTTAGTACCTAGCAGCCTTAAATTGAGTTATTTTGTGCACGTCTTACACACACTTCTTCCTGTAAATGAAATTCTCTCATGAAAGGAATAGTGATATATATGCCACCGAAAGTAGAAAATGTAGTTTGCAAAAATAATACGTAGTGCGAAAAGTCTCTTTGCTTAAAACGTTTGCGAGAGTTCGGCACGTTGGCAAAGTACCGAAATTTTTATAGATTTATAACTGTCACACCCTCATTCTGTGATTAAAAATGATGGCATCAACTGATCACTTTGTAAAAGCCATAAACCTAAGTATTCTCTGTTTATCTTCCGGTCAATGGTTGCGGGGCTGAAGGAAAATCCCAGTCGCTCCTCGGATTCCGAAAGATTCGGCGGATCCGAGATCTGCCATCAGCTTCCGTCACACGTGCGGCCTTTATGGGGAAAGCAATCGACGTCGAGCCTTATATTTTGTGTAAAAAGGCCCCACGGTTTTCCCCCGGAGATTTCTTTTCATGTGACACTTGAATATCTGATCTCACATTTGAGCCGTGCCCAATGGAAACGGACGAAATTTTCTGCCAGGAATATTGGAAGTTTTATTATCGGACACACACACATGCAAAGAATTTCAGGTAGTCTCTTCTAACGAACTACCGCGGTTTATTAACGTGGGATTACTTAGAGTTACTTACCTCTTTTGTTCGTATATATGTACGTATGTATTGTTTATATATATGTATATTATATATATATATATATATATATTATATGTATATTATATATATACATATACATATATATATATATATATATATATATATATATATATATATATATATATATATATATATATATATATATATATATATATATATATACATATATGTATGTATATGTGTATATATATATATATATGTGTGTGTGTGTGTGTGTTTGTTTGATGCATTTTGGTACTTTTTTAAAACTGTTTGCTGCTTGCCCAAGCGATAAAGACTGGGTTTGGCGCGCTGCCAAAATTATAACTCGCGACGCAGAACATCTGAAATTTTGCTTTCGGGAGGACCGTTATGGAGGAACGTAATCCTACATTAAAAAAAGTACATTAAACAAACTCGGATTGAAATTCATCACAGTCATGTTGATGCATTTTGCTTGTTTGTTTTGATGGACATAAATGTTATTTTGCCCTGAGCTACATTAAAATTTAGGCTCATCAGAGCCTTTTGCGTCCAATCAGAGCCTTTTCAAGCTGATGCTTTAGCTCATTCATAGCATTAATGACATTGCACCCGCAAACATGTATTTCACAAGATAAGAAGTTGTAAAATGTTAATTTGTATTGAAACACATAAAGCACTCTAGGGTCACGATTTTCGTGCTGATTTACGAATGGAGCCAATCAAAATTTGATTAATTCTAAAAGTTTGAAAAGTTGCGACATTTCATAACTTTTTGTCAGATAAGACGTTTCCTATTTCCGATTAAACTAAACAATGACTGAAAATAAAACTTAATTTACTACATAACCAACATATAAGTACAGTATATTCAATATATAACTTACTAATCCTTTACATTATTAAAACTGTTCTTCAGAATACATAATATACATAAAACAATACATTTCTTAAAATACTATTGTAGAAATTATTTCTAAGGTTATAGAGTATATATCTCACTCAGTTTAGTAAAGTGAATGCTGAAGGTCTGTAGGGGAAAATGTTATCTGGTAAATGCCAAATGCTAGAACTCGCATAGTGAGTTACATTATAAAGTACGGATAAATATCTTCATTTGTATACATGTCCTAAATATAGCGTCATTTGCAACGTTTACCAACAAATAAATCAGGTGATTGGCTGTTCTAAACGACAGCAATTTTTCATCTTTTCTAGATTTATTTAGAATGAGGAGAGATTTAGAGACGTACAACATCTATCTCGATATTAAAAAAAACAATTTTTAAATGTTATTCTTCTTTGCCATAGCCGAATGATAATTTTTTATAATAGTATTTATTTTTAACATGATATGATTCGATATATATTGTATTTAAAGCCATAAAACATGTTCAATGGTGGTTAAAAATGATTTAAATTACGTGGGAAAAAACTAGATACTCATGTCGTTTCAGAAACGCTTACCCCATCATCAGCAGGACTGAGTTATACTAGATGAAACTCAGCCTTAGGTGTTTTTAATTCAGTACTGATACAGTTATACTATTTACTTCTTATATTCATGATTAAATAATTTACGTGTATGTTAAAACTCATTTAAAACTCATTTTTTCTTTTCTTTTTTAGGTAAGTTATCTGGTGATGTTACGTTAAAATTACTTCATGGGTTCAAAAAGGAGGTTTTTCAGCAATCGTTGAGGAGGTAAATAAAGTTTTATTTTTTTAAACCTAATTAACTTTTTCTAATTGTTGCATTCCGTATATTTAAAATAGTTACTGAACATTCTTCGCTATATTTTTTCAATAAAGAACACACGTATTAGATGGTCATAAAGCCTATTTTATAAGCCTTTTCTTTTGAATGTTAGACAAAATAGAGCTAAAGGTGCATTAGCATATCAGATGAAAAACTAACGTATTCCGGTAAATATGCGACAGATAGTGTTTGTTTACTGCTGAAGTTATTGTAAAAAATATTTACCGAGAGGAAGATGGAACACTTTGCGGTTCTCTCTTTACATTTTGATCCCTAAAATGTTCTATGAAATCCAGTTCCGCTTATATAAAAAAAATGTTTTTTTTATTCTAGCATTTATGCTGCTATGCTTGGGGATGGTTTTTGTAAACTTGTCATGCATTTCTCAAAACAATGCACTTACCGTATTGATTCAGAATTATATGAGCCGCTTGCTTGCCAAATCGGTTAAGTCCATAAAACACAAAGTGGAGAAAGTGATAAAATAATATACATTGTTTTTTGAAATTCCTCTGAAAATAGAAATACAAATAAACATTGTAGAAATGTATTATTGCCAATGGAACTTTTATCTGACGACATATAAAAATCTATAATATCCTTGGAGCCATCGTTATTATTATTACAATTTTGGCGTGACTTAACCGATTTGGCGAGGGAAAAAACATCTAATCCAGTCTTCAATTTTTTTAATACAGAAAAAAAAGAATTGAAATAATGGTTTAATAATTCACAAGTGCTTACTGACTGTCACCCCAAAAAATCGTTTAAATTAGCATAAAATGCACCCTTTATCTGTCTTCAGATGTCTGTTGTACGTCAATTTGAGCTTGTTTCTGAACATGGAAAAAATTTCCTTTCCACAGCTATTAGCTACAGATAAATACATCCGTGTTTTCTCTCAAAGAACTTGTTGATATCTGATAATAAAGAGAAGAACTCTTAGAAAATGAGATAACGCTTAAAGAGTGTCCCAAGACTGAAATAAAAATGCCACCTATTATTTAGAAACTAAAGTAATTATCCCCTCAACTAATTGGCCACCGCTTCTCTTTATAGCTTGAAAAATGGTTATTGCAAAGAATTCTCAAAAATCGGCCAAGATGTGTAACAAATTGTTCTAACAAGTGATTTTGAGCTGATTTTTATGGTCCCTAATTTATGATTTTTGTTCCCGGCGGAAAATTTATCGATGTCGATTTTTCCGACGACAGTTCGCGTCGTTCTCGTATTTTGATACTCATTTTAATTAACTTCAACAACAAAAATTACTTATCTAATACGACGTTTAATATGATAATTTAAACAGTTGTTCTCGGGTAAAAGATATTGTCTGTGTAAATGGATAAATTTATGATACTAACTAACTATACTTTCAAGTTTTAATATTAATACGTTTCAGATTATTGTATTGTTTGGATTGCTACACTGGAATTTTATATAATTCTGCTTGTAAAAATTTTAAAAAAAGCAGTGAGATTTCATATCGATGTATCAATGGTCATCTTTATGAACTCCATTTAGGTTTTAAGTACCACTTATTTTACTAGTACACACACACATGCATATATATATATATATATATATATATATATATATATATATATATATATATATAAATATATATATACTAGCTGTAAACCCGCGCTTCGCTACGGAGTACATTCAAATTAAATACAACGGTCAACGTATGCAATTTATGCCAAAAAATAAATATATATATTTATAATAAATGCGATGATCAATGTATACAATTGATGTAAAATATATATCTATCTATATATATATATTTATAAAAAAATCGTAAGGGATATGCATTTTTTTTGGATAATATCCAATCGTCTGCTGCATTAGAAAGAAAAAAAAATTTTTTTTGCCTATTTAGTTGTTACGCACGTGACGATAAATTTATTGAAAGTACCAGGAAAAGAAATCACGTGATCGGCATTGAATAAATTAAATTCTAAAAATTAATCTTTAAAAATTCACCAAAAATCAGGAAATGGAGGTTAAAATTAGAAAAAATTCCATTTTGAAGGAATTTTTATGATCCTTCTCGTGATATAAATTTTATAACCCCCAATGTATTATTTTAAATGCAAACGCAAAAAAAGTTTAAAAAACAGCTTAAAAATTTAATTTAAAAAAATCTAAGAAGAATTTTTGAAAAATCTTTCTTAGTGCACCCCTACACTATTAGAAGAATCGCCATGCAAAATTTCAGCCCCTTAGGTCCAGCGGTTTGGTCTGTGCGTTGTATGTCAGTCAGTCAGTGAATGAATGAATGAATGAGTCAGTTACGGAACTGTTTTATATATATATATATATATATATATATATATATATATATATATATATATATATATATATATATATATATATATGTGTGTGTGTGTGTGTGTGTGTGTGTGTGTGTGTGTGTGTGTGTGTGTGTGTCAGACGATGGTGCTTCACGCCCGATCGAAATATCTCTTAATCTAAAACTTGAGAACCATGATGCAGTCGGTGAACCGTTGGTGAGGACATTCATCATTATTAAATCCATCAAACAGCAAGATGTTAACACAACAGGCATAAAAACACTCCAATTGAGCATCCTAAACATATTTTTTAAATTTTCAATAATTACTCAGCTCCATTAAACTAATACTTAAAAAACCCCACCCAATTTTAAAACCGTGCGCCTACGGCACACGTCCTTTCCATTCCCTAGTTATCCACGACTCTGAAGATCTCCTTTGTCCTTAAGTTTTATTAACGTGCTACCGACGCTCATTACTTATTCATTTCGTCATGTCGGATGATCTTTCTGCTGAACTAAGCATTTCCTTTCTTAGCGACAGCTGAAGGCTACACTACCTAAAATTCTCCCATGTGGTTCTGTGGTTCTTCGGAGATTGAATCAAGCCAACCCATTAATTCTATTTTCACTGCTATACATTACGCCGCTAATTTGAACTCCCAGACTTTTAAATTGTTAACCCTATATTTTAATAACTAAAATCCCGTTTTAAGGTCTCGCGATCGCCCCCCATATTTAATAACCTTACATATATATATATATATATATATATATATATATATATATATATATATATATATATATATATATATATATATATATATTCATAAAAACATACATTCATATTAAACATTTTACTTAATATCTTCTGTTATACTTTATAAAAGTTCTTGGTTTATAATTAGAAATTTCATTTTTTTAATTGCAACATAACATATGGCATACCTTATGTCTTTTCAGCCGAAACTGAAGTGTCATTTAAGCGTAGCTAATAGAGGCTAACCAGAGACACAATATACGAATTTATTGCCAACACCAAAAGTAAACAATGGTGCAATTTTTGAAAATGTCACCAAGGAAAATCTATGGCATTAAATTATTTCCATTTTGTAATATTAGCCAGTACTGGGTATTTTTGCAACTTCCCTAGCTTCAATTTCAATCGCCAAACTCAATTTTCCTGTTAAATAAATTTATAAAAACATGTTATTAGGCTTACGAGACATCTTTTCTGATTACTTCGCCGTCCTTTTCATGATAAAAACAAAATTAGCTACATATTGCTTGTGCTTAACATAAAGAAAATTCCAATGCCAAACATTTTCTTCTCTTGATTTAATTAAAAAAAATACATCCGCATATTTTAATAACATATAAAAACCATGAAAAATCGTTATAAAAAGCATTCATGTATGAATCTGAAATTGAACCAACAGTAAATATGCGGGTGTGTTCTACATGAAATAACTCGAAATTTTCGAAGAAATAGTGTTTCTTACGCTGCTTCAAAAAGTAATCAAAAGCATTCCATTCTTTCCTTTCTTTTCATTTCGAACGAATTATTATTATTAGAAAGGATTATACCGGACTTCAGTGAGCGTTTTTCATTAAAATTAAAAGTATAGGAAAGAAAATTTAATATTTTTCTCTTCCTACTTCCTACATATTCTTGATCTCATTTCCAGTTTTCTATTTTTCTTCTCTTTGGAATAGATATGGTTTGAGAGTTTCGTAAAAATTATCGTGTCTAACGCAAAAAAAAAAAAAAATAAATAAATAAAATGAAATGTAAAACCAATATTCAGAAAAATTTTGACATTTATTACAAGCATCCCTCACAATGACGTCATTTTCAGATACTTAGAGTCCGTAGCTTCAGCTCCTGAAAATTCCAATATCTATTCTTACTGAGTACGTATTTTATGAAAAATAAATTGATAGAAACACTAATCAGTTATGGTTTGATAATAGTGCATACCTTCCAGATTTTCCAAGGATTCGGTAGCCATGATCCGGCTTTTAACTCGTCACGACTGTTTGGCTAAACATCTGAACCGCTTGAAAATTCTAGAGTCCTTTTTGCACTACTGTATGCGATAAACCTAAGGTGACCAGATTTTAACATCGGTAAAGCAACACACATTGACTGGGGGGGGGGGGGTGATTAAAAATTTGTTATATATGGAGCAACAAAAATTTTCATAGAACGCAAAAATAGTATTGAATTATATATATTTTTTAATTTCAACAAAAGTATTCTTTGGCATATGTCTCATTTGAGTGAATTTTTTTTAAGTAGATTGCTGTCGTTGTTTAACCCCTTAACGATCGCATAATTTCAATAAAACGGTAATAAAAGTGCCTATCTTTTTCGGAGGATTCCATTTATTTCTTGATCTGCCATATCTAATTTAAAATAAACCATCCCCAATTACATTATAAATAGTCTAGTGCTGCCATCTGGTATGCAAAATAAGAAATACAATTTTTTCAGGGTACATGTAATGTATTGTTTTAATCTTTTTGGTGCGTTGCTTTTGGACACTCCAGGCCGGCAATATCACGGGCACGACAAATAGAATGCGAAAACTCACCCCGTGATTTTCACGGGAGCGAGAAGGAAATGGTTAAAAAGTCATGAAATTTTAAATGATATTTCACACATAAAATGGCTTTCAAAGTCTCGACACTTAATTGGGATTTTTCTGGTGTCCACACTTTATTTACCGTAGAAAAAATGCGTTCAGTCGCAACATTAGTTCTTGGTAAGGACAGCGCGTATTCCCCAATAATTACTGCCGCCAAAAGCGGGACGTCTGCTCACCTTAGATAAATCACAAGTTCTGGAGATTTCCCACCTCCAGACCTGTGAGGCACTAATGGCTCCAGATCTTTGCAGCCTATATTCGGAGGCAAGAGCATTGAGCAATTGATACGTTCCCGTTTCATTCTTTGTTTTTACATTTCTTTTTCTTGCCCGTTTCCTTGTACCTTCTTGTTGTTTTTGTTTATTGTTTGCCATTGTAAATGAAAAAAAAAACATTCTTATTGAATATGGGAATTACCATGAAATGCAAATCCAAAGAATTGATAGAAGCTTTATTTTATAATTAGAAAAGAAAGAATCAAGATTCCTATGATGATTTGAAAAATTAATAGTCTTTCCCAATGCAGAAATTTTGCATTTTAATTCGTCATATTTCCCCATAAATTCCCAATTTTAGAATGTGAAAAACTGTTAACCAAACCTAAGCAAGATCATTTCACTACAGCCCATTATTTGCTTCTTATATTACAGAAACAAAATTTCGATAAGCACATTTCACGCAGTTTTTAATTAAACTAATTTTACAACGTATATACGATTAATTAATCCGCCCGTTCTGGAAATGTAATTCCTTACAGCCATGCAAAACAGATGTCCCCCCCCCCCTCCACATTCGGAGTGAAACAGGGGATTAAGTTCCAAACCTCCGCATCGAAGATAACTTTTTCCGTCCAATTGTTTTTAATCTTATTAGAAAAGATCTGTAATAGGTCTAGCTTTAATAATCTTCTTAAACCAACAATAAAAACCTAGTAAAAGTACAAGTGAACAGAGTTTCAGAAAAAAAAAATATTTATGATAAACGCATCTACGCTCATTTACCTGGAATTCACGGTTTAATGCTAATAAAGAAAAAATAATAATCAAAGGAATCTCTTAGAAATTCGAATTGATATTCAGAGAAGATTGTTTATAAAGTTTTTTTAAAATTTATTCTGAAATTCTCATATTTTAAGGACTTTAAAATTGAACAAATCTAAAAAGATTAAGCTGCTACATTAAAAAAGGTAAAACATACATATATATATATATATATATACACATACACATGCGTATATAAAGACCGGGATACATGTATAAACACCGGATAAAAATATAGTGCGAGTCCCAAATTGATCACAATCACTTTAATTGGTTTACAATTTTCAATAAACTCTCTCTCTCTCTCTCTATATATATATATATATATATATGCACACATACACATGCGTATATAAAGACCGGGATACTTGTATGAACACCGGATAAAAATATTGTCGAGTCCCAAATTGATCACAATCACCTTAATTGGCTTACAATTTTCAATAAACTATATACGAGGGTTGGGGTATAAGTCATGGGAACTATTTTTTTTCTTGAGGATACCAGTCCGGTTGAAAAATGTGACATATACAGACGAAAGGACAAGGTCTTAACTACATGTGTGGACAATGAATAGCACTGAAATATCGTAACACACTAATTTATTACGGTAGTATACAGGGCAATATGGCCTTCACCGTGCAAAAGTATGATAACACAGTACACATAAAGTTGACATGACAAACCTGGGCCTAAAGACCCTCAATGTAGTGCTACTGTACGATACGGTAGGGCATTATTCCCAAGGGCTTCTACTAATTCACTGTGACATTCCATCGCATTTCTCCCTCGGAGATCGGCTATTTTGATGTAAGCGCGCTGCTCATCACGGGTTACTTCCATGTCGCACGACACTCACCAACTGACTGATTTCAGAGACCTCGCTGCGCTACTACCAGCTATCACAGAGCCATCTGTTGTTCTGCATACACACTATGCCTGCAGAACTTCCACACGACACATATACGTTTGTGATCCGTTCACATATCTACAAGAAAAAAAATAGTTGCCATGACTTATACCCCAACCCTCGTATATATATATATATATATATATATATATATATATATATATATATATATATATATATATATATATATATATATATATATATTTATATATATATATATATATATATGTGTGTGTTTGTGTGTGTGTGTGTAACAAGTCCGCTGGCCACTGCAAGTAGTCCCATCGTAATGCTTCCAGTTGTCCAGTTGAATAAAATACGACTCTGGATTTGTGTATCTCTTCTCTGGCTCCACGTGTGTGTTTCTCTCCTAAATTTCTCCAGTGCTTTCCTGGATGAACACTTCGACTGCATCTACAATAAGGGGGCGTCCATTAATTACGTGAGGCTTTTAGGGGGGGCGTAGGGAGTCGAGCCGAATCTCACCCAGTCTCACGTGGGGGAGAGGGGGGTCTCGGCAAATATCACGTAATTTTTTTCCGCAAGAAACAGTGTAAAATTGCGAGAAAACTGGGTTATATTAAGTAAAACATGTTTCTACACTAAAATATGGCTAAATCTTACACAATAGTTCCAGTAGTCACTCTTGAGACCACACATCAGTCCCCGAGGACTGAATTAGAATGAATATTCTTTTGCGAATTTTAGTAGTTCCTATTTAAGTATTTTATTGTTCGATTTTCTCACTGTGATTCTAGACTACGTTCTTAGTAGTCTTAAATACTAGTCTTAACTAGTCTTAAATAAAAGTAATTTAGCAAATTATGTTTTTTTAAATAATTCCAACGCAATCGAGCACAGATTAACGTATTTTCATTAAAAATACGCATTCTGAAAAAATCTCAAGTGAGATTAGAGGGGGGGGGGGGGGGGTCGAAAAATAGCCAAAATCTCCTCACGAAATTAATGGACGCCCCCTAAGTTCATTCGCATCAACTCATTCGTATAAATTCATTCCCATTGTGATTATTATCACAACAAAGCCGGCAGGATTTGGTTATTTGCGTTAACCCCGCTGGATTTCGAGCGTTTAATTCCATACAGTGAATTTCCAAAGCTTTTTTCGAATCTTCAAATGATATTTTTACGTACAAGAAAGTTATGCGATGTCTACGTTTTCACCTCAACGGATCATCCTTTTATCAATATGAGTGTTCAATTTACTGTTTACGCGGCTCACCTTTCTTCTGTGTCATGTATATATTATATATATATATATATATATATATATATATATATATATATATATATATATATAAGAATAAGATGAAAGAGAAAACCAGTAATAGCTCTAAAGCTACTTGCGGCCAGGAACAAACAACATGTAAAGAAAAGTATGAATAAGGTTTTATATATATATATATATATATATATATATATATATATATATATATATAATACAACGGGAAATACAATATACAGGAACGTATGGGAAACGTACGGGAAATACAACATAGCCCCAATCACACATATCTTACCGACTTCAGTTAATTAATCAGGTTAAATATCAGAGATTTTACAAGAAATTTCGCAGTCACAAACCTTAACAAAAAGACTTATATGGTATAATTCTACTGATAACTTTAAAAAAAAAAAGTTCTCATCAAAAGTACCAACAAATATAACTCCCGTGTTTTCCCCCAAACAGATTTTAAGAGAAAAGAAAAAAATCAAACAACTTCCCTCTTAATGTCACTCTTTTGACGATATCCCCCGCAAATACCGCCGCTGAAAGATGGATTTTTATAATTTCGCTCTACACGAAAAGGGCGGATTAAGGCCGGCTCTCTCCACGTGAAAGATAATTTCTGGAGTTCCGCTTTTCTTTAATCTTATTACCGGGGGCTCAGTTATTGGGATCTCGTAGTCATAATCTTTTTCCTTCCCCGGCAAAAAAAAGAAGAAATAAATGATGTCGAAAAGGTTAAAGAAAAGATGTTCTCAGACTCTGTTTCTCTTTCTTTCGCTCTCGGATCATGATATTTAGAAGGGAAAATACAGACTTTTTCGGCCGGATTTCGTTCGGAAGGGCAAACGCAATCCGTAATAGATCTCGTTTCTCTGGTTCCCGAGTCTTTAAAAGGATGTGACAGTCTAAGACATACTCTTTGAGTCTAAAATTAACGCTTTCTAAATGACCGGGGATTTTTGTCTTTATAGTGTGCCTTTAGGTGGCAATTATAGCATGCCACCTAAAGGCACACTTTATAGTGTGCCTTTTAGTGGCAATTTTAGTATTTTTGCCTTTATTATATAGTGTTTGGATGACAGTGACATTTTCTTTTTTGTAACTAGGCCTAATTCATGAAAAAAATTTTGAAATTTTATTTTATAAATACTAGGGGTTTTGCCCGTAGGCTCGCTTCTCTGTTATGGCTAATAGCGAGGTACATAGGGGTGATTCTCGGGTAATGTAACAACCATTTACTGTTGTCAGTCACCCTTATGCGAAGGGGAATCACTGTTGAATCACTGGTTCAGCTTTCAAATTCAATTAAAAATCGAAATTTCGAGATAGAGACTTGAAATGAGGTTTATATGAATGAGAAAGCTTTCATCTTTCAGATGGTGTAAATATTTTCTTTGTAAGATAAAAACTCGAGGAGCATCGATATTACATCCACATATGTGACAATATTTCTCGAAAAAGTGGGTTTAATATTTTGATGAAAATATTAGTCTGTTTTAAATTATTTTTAAACAAATGAGGGCTTGTTTGAAGGCGAAATGTCTGTAGTTTTAGATTGTAAAAAGATCAAAATTCTACGATTAATTTTTGGCGAGTTATCGTAATCTGAACACGAAAAAGTTAATATTTTCCCACAAAACATAAAATTAAAAAAAAAACGTAAAGTGTGACGAAGATGAGACACGTTTTACTTTCTTCCCCGCATTTTTCTGCATCTATTTGTATCGGTCTCGACCCCATACCCCCAGCGGTTTTGGAGGAGATAGCGTAACAAGCTTTTGATAGGGGCGGCGCTAGTTACTTTATTTTAGAATAGAGAGACTAGTTGGTATCCGTCAAAACATGACGGCTAGATAGCAAATAAATGTACTAATACACAAATTATACTCAACACATCATTGCCAAATGTTGAAATTCATAATAATGCGCAGAAACAAATTAATTTCTTCAAGCGGCCTCGTGCTTAGTGAGTATCTAAAGCCAGATTTCAAAATGTCACTGGGCATGCGCAGAGAGCAATTTTTTTCTTAATTGCAAATTATCGCTCATTAAACTGCGCGAAATAAATTTCCACCATGTTTAATCATATATTTCGCAAACATAATTATCATAAAAATAAAAATGGCAGATAGAGATCTAGAGAGACTGCTCGGAATAAACGTATTTATCATTAAAACATGTCACTGAGCATGCGCAGAAACGGAGTTTCTAAAGCCAAATTTAAACATGCCACTGAGCATGCGCAAAAACAGTGAGATCCTAGACATTTAAACATGCCACTGAGCATGCGCAGACATCAATTTTTAATTGTAAGTTATCGCTCATTAATAGAAATTCCGGTTACAAAAACCAAATTTGACAAATCTACAGATTACAATCTCTCGTTTAAGACCAAAATGAAGTAAATTGATGCAGTAGTTTTCTCTCACGGACTGCCCAAAAAGTCGGCTTTGCAACTTAAATATATAGATATGGTATTCTTTTATTATGTATGACTGGCAGATTAACTGAAGCATCATCAAAGGTAACAACACTGTCGAAATTTGATTCCATTTCGGAACTCTAAAGAGCCAAAAAAAGAAATGAATGCTAAGATACAAAACGCCGATTTCTTTGTTCAGTTAAATCGGGGATTTGCATTTTAATGGTTCTTCATATACCAACCCAAGCGGGAGAGGTATGCGTCTTTGAAGAAAAAAAACGGAGAATGCGACATGAAAAGAATCTGGTCAGTTAATGAGAATTCGGCAATACCTCTCGATGAAAACTGAAATAATTTATATAAGATATATATAAATATTTTAGTTAATATTTAGTTGATATTTAGCCCCAAACCTCGAAACAAAACATTGTGGGACTGCGATGGTTGATGGAAAAGTGAAATCTGGAGGCAAACCAAACATAAAATTATTTCAGACTATTAGGGGGCGTCCATTAATTTCGTGAGGCTTTTAGGGGGCGGGGGAGGGGGTCGAGCCGAATCTCACCCAGTCTCACGTGGGGGAGAGGGGGGGGGGGGGGGTCTCGGCAAATATCACGAAATTTTTTTTTCGAAATAAACAGTGTAAAATTGCGAGAAAACTGGGTTACATTAAGAAAAACACGTTTCTCCACTAAAATATGGCTAAATCCTACACAATAATATTTATCGCGGTTATGCGGACGCCACAAAGTAGCACAGTAGCCCCTCGATTGTTTAGCCGCCACCGACCAATAAAGTATTTTATTGTTCGATTTTCTCACTGTGACTACGTTCTAGACTACGTTCTTAGTAGTCTTAGATAAAAATACTAGTCTTAACTAGTCTTAAATAAAAATAACTAAGCAAATTATGTTTTTTTAAAAATAAATCCAACGCAATCAAGAACAGATTAAAGTATTTATACTAAAAATACGCATTTTGAAAAATCTCACGTGAGATTAGGGGGGGGGGGGGGGAAGTTGGTCGAACCAAATTTCACAACATCTCAACAGTAGGGAGAGGGGGGGGGGGGGTCGTCGAAAAATCACCAAAATCGCCTCACGTAATTAATGGATGCCCCCTTACGAATTTTATTTTCCTTTCTTTAAACAGCAAATAAATCTAAATGACAGCTACCAACACAGAATTTGCCACATCCTATCAAAATTCGCTGAAAACCCCTTTTTTTCGCGATATAAACAACGACAAAAAAATTATAAAAACAATCGTAAAGCGAGAATTTATTTGTTCACTTTCTAAGTAAGTTTATTTAAGAGTCGCCCTTAAAAATTGTAAGCAGGCAAAGGCATATTCTGAACTATAAAAACAGTGCAAAAAGAAACCCGTTTATAGACTCCATCACTTTTCCACATTCTACGATAAGATCCCCTTCTCGTTCGCACAAAATAAACAGCAAATGGCAATTCTTTTTTCCCGCGCATTAAAGACTCGCTTGCTTTATAGAAATGGCTCTGTCGAATTAGAAAAGCATAGATTGCATTTTGCTATAAAAAAAACGAGAGTAAAAACAGAGAATGGGTATCGGATAAAACTAATAAATTATTTCGACCTCCGCTAGAGACAGATTGTACTCTTGAAGTTTTAAGTCAATTGATTATTTGTGATTTTATTTTTAAATAGACACGCATCTGTGATGATGAATGATCTTTAGATCATCTATATATATAAAACAGTTCCGTAACTGACTCATTCATTCACTGACTGACTGACTGACTGACATACAACGCACAGACCAAACAGCTGGACCTAAAGGGCTGACATTTTGCATGGTGATTCTTCTAATAGTGTAGGGGTGCACTAAGAAAGATTTTTCAAAAATTCTTCTTAGATTTTTAATTAAATTTTTAAGCTGTTTTTTAAACTTTTTTTACGTTTGCATTTAAAATAATACATTGAGGGTTATAAAATTTATATCACGAGAAAGATCGTAAAAATTCCTTTAAAATGAAATCTTTTTCGAATCTTTACCTCCATTTTCTGATTTTTTGGTGAATTTTTAAAGATTCATTTTTAGAATTTAATTTATTAAATGCCGATCACGTGATTTCTTTTTCTGGTACTTTAAATAAATTTATCGTCACGTGCATAACAACTAAATAGACAAAAAAATACGTTTTTTTCTTGCTAATGCGGCAGACGATTGGACATTATTTTGTCTATAAAAATATCCCTTATGATTTTTTTATAAATATATATATTTTTTTCTACATCAATTGTATATATTGATCGTCGCATTTATTATATATATATATATATATATATATATATATATATATATTGGCATTAATTGCATACATTGACCGTTGTATTTAATTTGTATGTACTCCGTAGCGAAGTGCGGGTTTTCAGCTAGTTATATGTATAAAAATTCTTGAATGTTTTGGAAATTTGTTTTAATGAATTTTTCTGTTCTCAGAATTTAAAGTAGGTTCGTTTTTTGAGAAATCGGCCAAACCAATCATTCTACTATCTCTCTCGTTGTTTTACTTCTTATATGCAAAAGAAATATTTGAAAAGAACTTACCATCTGGTATATAAAAAGTTTCATTTACAAAATAATTAACCTCTTTAAAGGAAAGAAAATAATTTTTTTTCGGAGGAACATTTTTACCAAGGGAAACATTTTTAAAATCAAGCATACTCAGAATCAAAAAATTCTGAAAACAATTTCGCTAAAACTGAATCAAGGACCTCTATGCAAAATTTATCCCCGAACCAAGATATATACTTTTAAAGATGGCAAACTGTGAAAAAATTCTATTTAGAAATTATTTTTTTAGCAATCACTTTTCGACTTAGTATTTAATCATTCATGTCTAACGCTACGAAATGAAAATTTTCCTTTTTTGAAAAATATAGATAGAAATAATTTTTTTTTTTTGAAGCTCGCGAATTCCCCGCATAGCTTAATTTGAACTAAAGGAAATCTCCGATGCCGGCTCATGCACCGATTTAATATCAAGGATCTTATTAGTGATGTAATTCTTCAGCGAGAAAGTTCAAATAGTCATTGATTAAAGTCTTTGAAGTCCATTTATTAATCAACGAAATAATTTGCCAGTTAAAATTAAGTAAAATATTCTGCAGTAACCAGTGAAGGGATTTGTTCACTAAAACGTTGCTGTTTACCAATGCGGGAAACGTGTCAATAAAGGCATTCGCACTTAATCTGCGAGAATCGTTGGTTGTTTTCAATGGGGGTACCATATAAGTAAGCGAACACCACCTCTTGGTGCCGCCTAAAATTTGACCGAGCACCCCCAGGGGAGACATCTGGGGGACCCGCACCTTCACCCACCCTCTCTTACCTGGTGGAAATAATCTCCGTTCTACAGTTTTGCCTATATCCAGTCTAGACATGAGGGTACTTAATCGCGAACTGAGTACCCCTAATTTAAAGTCCAACGCGCTTCTAGTAGGCTGAGTCTGGCCCTTTTCACTAAAACGTACACCAACGCATTTCAAGGACGTAGAAATTTATTTACCAGTAGGGAAAAAAGGTTTAACAGGTGATTGTAAAAAGGGTTTGTTCCAGTCTGATCATCTCCGGACTTTTCCTTCTTCGATTACATTAACTCTTTTTTATTTTTAATCATAAACTGTTCCCAATGTAATTCTACTAGCAGCTGCTGTAGTGAATTGTAGCGCAAGATTTCTATAAATAGATCACTTCCTGTATAGCGCGCATGCGCATTGATTTTCACCACATTTCGATTCCCGCGTTAAGTAAATTTTTGTCACTTCGAAAGGGCAGGGCCCGATTTAGAAAATTCTTGACTATAGGCACAACTCGGGATGGGGGCCCCCTAATACTGATGTGGGCGTAAAATTTCCAAAATTGACGCACAAAAAAAAATTATGAATCATCGTGAAAGTACCATTTTACCAAGAGGTGGCTATTTGAAGCGTAGAAGGCTAGAACATTATCAAATAACAAAAAGCAATACAATATATTAACTTCATCATTTAAACACCAATGCAATGCAACCACAAAAACTTATTAATCCCTTATATACACTATAACATGCATATGATGAACTATACATATCACTATACATATGATGAACGAATCAATGAAATTTGAAAGGATACATGAAAAAATTGCTATTAAAAAAGGTAAAATTAAAAAAAAAATTGAATTGGGAATTTTTTTCTTTTAAAATAAAATTTTTGGGGCCCCCCAACATTCGGGGGGCCCCTAGGCCCGTGCCTACCGGGCCTAATGGAAAATCAGGGCCTGCGAAAGGGTGCTTCTTACTAAGAGCACATTCTATTTTCATTAAATGTTATTCTTAATATTAATTCTGTTGACTTTCGTTTCTTTTGTCGTTTGCTTTAGAAACTTTTAACCACTGAACCTCGTGTTGATGGCTCACCACTGAGGTGTTTTTACTACGGACTCTTTGTTTACTTAAACTAGGCCATCTTCTTTTAAGACTTTTTGTGAATTAATTCCGTTTTACTGGCTCAATCGTACCACTGTTCCAATATCGAATTCGAAATAATTAAAAGCCACATTTCATACATTCAATTTAAAAGACTGAAAAACATCCGAATATAATTACAAAATATTAAATACCACATCTTTTTCTTAACTTAGATTTCTTGTGTACACAAACAGATTTTTCTTCATATCAATATTTATCATCAACTTATGACATTAGTCTCTATTTTCACCCCGCTAATCTTTTAACATGCATTTCCGTTATATTTATAAATATTTTCGATTCAAGAATAAATTCTTTTGCAAGAAGTGATCAAATAAGATATTTCCCCCTTCCTTCCACCCTAGACAACAAATGCTTGCTTAAGAAAATTAAGGTACTTAGTGCTTAAAGATCGATTTCAATCCTTTGCACTTCATGTCGCCTTAAGGGGACAGTGGACTTTCAAAATTGTGAAATTTGTCCAAAAATTCGATTTTTTTATTTTAGTGAATTGTGAAACTACGGACGAGTAGGAATGTGTCGCAAAAAGAATTTTTAATTTCTGCGATTACTTTCCTAGTTATAGGCATTTGTATTTAACTTAGATATTATGTGGTTACTAATAGAAATAACTTTACATGTGTTTTTCTCAAAATAAAATTTTTCGTGTCATACGAATATTCAAATTGCTCCGGGCGCATTTCTAATGATCGTATTGCTTTGAAATTTAAGTTTTATATACTTAACACTATATAAAATAAATCTTATTGAAAAAAATCATGCTTCGTAGCTCAGAATTTCTAAATTTTGTACTTCAAAAGATGATTTATAGGTATTTTGCGTCATAAAAAGGGTGTTTTCACTACTATTATTTTTTCTCTTTATATTTTTAACGAATGCTTAAAATAAGCAATAAGTTTCGTTGTTAGTTCTATAAGGTATCCCGTAAATAAAAATTACCATATTATATGCAAAAGAAATGCGCATGGAACGTTTTTAATTAGGCCAATTTTTAATATAATTGATAATTGATAAATTATTAATATTTCATCTTTAAATTTTAACCGCTTTTATATATCTATGGTACTAATCACATATTCAAATTTAAAGCAAATCCATTCAAAACAAAAAAAAGTTAGGTTTGAAGGTCCACTGTCCCCTTAACAGTTGGGCATTTCCCCTGTAACTAACTATATGTGAGCCATTCACAAGTCAAATCGGTTCAGTCCACTTTTTGAAATTTTGTGAAATTTGAGTGTCAAAGTTCTTGATGGACTCCTAAATTTTCATATTTATCACTAGTGGTTAGCCCGTCAAAAATGACGTGTTAATTTTAATTTTTATCAATTTACATCTGCAAAGTCAATATTATTTGTATACTTAAGAGCTTCTCTAATTTCTTTTATTAAAATTATACACATTTTAATCATTTAAAATTTAAAATAATAATCGGAGGGTGATAAAATTTGCATCACGAGAAAGATCATACAAATTCCTTTAAAACGAAATCTTTTTCTAATCTTTACCTCTATTTTCCGATTTTTGGTGAATTTTTAAAGATTAATTTTTAGAATTTAATTCATTAAATGCTGATCACGTGGTTTCTTTTCTTTTTGATACTTTAAATTAATTTATCGTCACATACAGAACAACGATATAAATTGAAAATATATATATTTTTTTTCTTTCTAATGCGGCAGATGATTGGACATTATCCAATTCTTCTACATTATTTTGTCTATAAAAATACCCGTTACGATTTTTTTATATTTTTTTTTGCATTAATTGCATACATTGACCATTGTATTTAATTTGAATGTACACCGTAGCGAAGTACGGGTTTTCAGCTAGTTATATGTATAAAATTCTTGAATGTTTTGGAAATTTGTTTTAAAGAATTTTTCTGTTCTCAGAATTTAAAGTAGGTTCATTTTTTGATAAATCGGCCAAACCAATCATTCTACTATCTCTCTCGTTGTTTTACTTCTTATATGCAAAAGAAATATTTGAAAAGAACTTGCCATCTGGTATATAAAAAGTTTCATTTACAAAATAATTAACCTCTTTAAAGGAAAGAAAATAATTTTTTTCGGAGGAACATTTTTCCAAGGGAAACATTTTTAAAATCAAGCATACTCAGAATCAAAAAATTCTGAAAACAATTTAGCTCAAATTGAATCAAGGACCTCTATGCAAAATTTATCCCCGAACCAAGATATAGCTTTTAAAGATGGCAAACTGTGAAAAAATTCTATTTAGAAATTATTTTTTTAGCAATCACTTTCGACTTAGTATTTAATCATTCATGTCTAACGCTACGAAATGAAAATTTCCTTTTCTTTGAAAAATATAGATAGAAATAATTTTTTTTTGAAGCTCGCGAATTCCCCGCAGCTTAATTTGAACGAAAGGAAATCTCCGATGCCGGCTCATGCACCGATTTAATATCAAGGATCTTATTAGTGATGTAATTCTTCAGCGAGAAAGTTCAAATAATCAGTTTAAAGTTTTTGAAGTCCATTTATTAATCAACGAAATGATTTGCCATTTAAAATTAAGTAAAATATTCTGCAGTAACCAGTGAAGGGATTTGTTCCGTTGCTGTTTACCAATGCGGGAAACGTGTCAATAAAGGCATTCGCACTTAATCTGCGAGAATCGTTGGTTGTTTTCAATGGGGGTACCATATAAGTAAGCAACACCACCTCTTGGTGCCGCCTAAAATTTGACTGATCACACCCGGGAGACATCTGGGGGACCCGCACCTTCACCCCTCTCTTACCTCGTGGAAATAATCTCCGTTCTACAGTTTTGCCTATATCCAGTCTAGACATGAGGGTACTTAATCGCGAACTGAGTACCCCTAATTTAAAGTCCAACGCGCTTCTAGTAGGCTGAGTCTGGCCCTTTTCACTAAAACGTACACCAACGCATTTCAAGGACGTAGAAATTTATTTACCAGTAGGGAAAAAGGTTTAACAGGTGATTGTAAAAAGGGTTTGTTCCAGTCTGATCATCTCCGGACTTTTCCTTCTTCGATTACATTAACTCTTTTTATTTTTAATCATAAACTGTTCCCAATGTAATTCTACTAGCAGCTGCGTAGTGAATTGTAGCGCAAGATTTCTATAAATAGATCACTTCCTGTATAGCGCGCATGCGCATTGATTTTCACCACATTTCGATTCCCGCGTTAAGTAAATTTTCGTCACTTCGAAAGGGCAGGGCCCGATTTAGAAAATTCTTGACTATAGGCACAACTCGGGATGGGGGCCCCCTAATACTGATGTGGGCGTAAAATTTCCAAAATTGACGCACAAAAAAAATTATGAATCATCGTGAAAGTACCATTTTACCAAGAGGTGGCTATTTGAAGCGTAGAAGGCTAGAACATTATCAAATAACAAAAAGCAATACAATTATTAACTTCATCATTAAACACCAATGCAATGCAACCACAAAAACTTATTAATCCCTTATATACACTATAACATGCATATGATGAACTATACATATCACTATACATATGATGAACGAATCAATGAAATTTGAAAGGATACATGAAAAAATTGCTATTAAAAAAGGTAAAATTAAAAAAAAAATTGAATTGGGAATTTTTTTCTTTTAAAATAAAATTTTCGGGGCCCCCAACATTCGGGGGCCCCTAGGCCCGTGCCTACCGGGCCTAATGGAAAATCAGGGCCTGCGAAAGGGGGCTTCTTACTAAGAGCACATTCTATTTTCATTAAATGTTATTCTTAATATTAATTCTGTTGACTTTCGTTTCTTTTGTCTTTTGCTTTAGAAACTTTTAACCACTGAACCTCGGTTTATGGCTCACCACTGAGGTGTTTTTACTACGGACTCTTTGTTTACTTAAACTAGGCCATCTTCTTTTAAGACTTTTTGCGTATTAATTCCGTTTTACTGGCTCAATCGTACCACTGTTCCAATATCGAATTCGAAATAATTAAAAACCACATTTCATACATTCAATTTAAAAGACTGAAAAACATCCGAAGATAATTATAAAATATTAAATACCACATCTTTTTTAACTTAGATTTCTTGTGTACACAAACAGATTTTTCTTCATATCAATATTTATCATCAACTTATGACATTAGTCTCTATTTTCACCCCGCTAATCTTTTAACATGCATTTCCGTATATTTATAAATATTTTCGATTCAAGAATAAATTCTTTTGCAAGAAGTGATCAAATAAGATATTTCCCCCTTCCTTCCACCCTACACAACAAATGCTTGCTTAAGAAAATTAAGGTACTTAGTGCTTAAAGATCGATTTCAATCCTTTGCACTTCATGTCGCCTTAAGGGGACAGTGGACTTTCAAAATTGTGAAATTTGTCCAAAAATTCGATTTTTTTATTTTAGTGAATTGTGAAACTACGGACGAGTAGGAATGTGTCGCAAAAAGAATTTTTATTTCTGCGATTACTTTCCTAGTTATAGGCATTTGTATTTAACTTAGATATTATGTGGTTACTAATAGAAATAACTTTAAATGTGTTTTTCTCAAAATAAAATTTTCGTGTCATACGAATATTCAAATTGCTCGGGCGCATTTCTAATGATCGTATTGCTTTGAAATTTAAGTTTTATATACTTAACACTATATAAAATAAATCTTATGAAAAAAATATGCTTCGTAGCTCAGAATTTCTAAATTTTGTACTTCAAAAGATGATTTATAGGTATTTTGCGTCATAAAAAGGGTGTTTTCACTACTATTATTTTTCTCTTTATATTTTTAATGAATGTTTAAAATAAGCAATAAGTTTCGTTGTTAGTTCTATAAGGTATCCTGTAAATAAAAATTTCCATATTATGCAAAACAATGCGCATGGAACTTTTTAATTAGGCCAATTTTTAATATAATTGATAATGATAATTCATAAATTATTAATATTCATCTGTAAATTTTAACCGCTTTTACATATCTATGGTACTAATCACATATTCAAATTTCAAGCAAATCCATTCAAAACAAGAAAACGTTAGGTTTGAAGGTCCACTGTCCCCTTAACAGTGGGCATTTCCCTGTAATAACTATATGTGAGCCATTCACAAGTCAAATCGGTTTCAGTCCACTTTTTGAAATTTTTGTGAAATTGAGTGTCAAAGCTCTTGATGGCTCTTGATGGAAACTTTTCATATTTATCACTAGTGGTTAGCCCGTCAAAAATGACGTGTTAATTTTAATTTGTATCCATTTACATCTGCAAAGTCAATATATTGTATACTTAAGAGCTTCTCTAATTTCTTTTATTAAATTACTACACATTTTAATCATTTAAATTTAAAATAATAATCGGAGGGTGATAAAATTTATATCACGAGAAAGATCATAAAACTTCCTTTAAAACGAAATCTTTTTCTAATCTTTACCTCTATTTTCTGATGTTTGGTGAATTTTAAAGATTAATTTTTAGAATTTAATTCATTAAATGCTGATATCACGTGGTTTATTTTCTTTTGATACTTTAAATTAATTTATCGTCACATAATAACACCGAATAAATTGACAAATAAATACTATTTTTTTTCTTTTCTAATGCGGCAGATGATGGGACATTATCCAATTCCTACATTATTTGTCTATAAAATACCCGTTACGATTTTTTTATATATTTTTTTTTGCATTAATGCATACATTGACCATTGTATTTAATTTGAATGTACACCGTAGCGAAGTACGGGTCTTTACATATCACTACGCATGCGTCGACGTTGCAACTTTCCGAAAATACTAAATTTGACATTATTGTATATCTGGTTAAGAATATATATATATATTATGGTTAAATATAAGTAAAGATATTAAAAAATAATATAATGGAAAACTGTGTTACTGGAATTCAATTTTTCTTAAATTAACGACGATGAATGAGTCACGGTGAATGAATGACTCTCTAGTGATTACATTTCAAGTCTGAGTATATAAAATGAATACTTCTTATTAATTTAAATGAAACACTATGATAACTCGAAAGGTGGCGGAAAAGAAATAATTCTCTAATGAATATAACTATCACAACGAAAATGCGTTACAATGAAAGGATATTTTATGCTCGAGAACAATTTTAAACGGTGCGATATGTTTTGAAACTGTCATAACGCTTATTACAGCCGTCTAAAAACGAACTAAAGTGTTTTGTGTCTATATTACGTTGTTTCTAATAAATTATTGGATTTAGATAACAAATAATCTTTTAACTTTACTTTTAACTTGTAAAACTTTACTTTTACACCTTGTTAAGCCTAACTCATAAAACAAAATGGATGCCATAGGCTGATAAATTTTTGAAGCGGTCGCTCCGGAAGCGTTCCAGAGGACAGAACGGGCTATTATTAGGATAGATAAATTTCCCAATATAATAAGGATAAAACCACTCAATACGAAATTTTTGGGGGGGCCATCAGTCGCTGTTTCAGAGCCAATCCAGTTCAGTCCATACTCTAATCTCAGTCTTGCCACTCAAACGCAGAAGAAGCAACAACGTTGACTATAAGGGTCAATACGTTTCATCACAAAAAAGAAAGTAAAATAATGAGTCTAACTGCCTGCAGAAGCAAGTACTTGGGAATTATTAAACGATTTTTCCAATTTCTTTTTCTGTAGTCAAAAAATAATTTGAAGACTGAATTGGCTGTTTTCCCCCCTTTCCAAATCGGTTAATTCCCGAAAAAATTGTGATAATAATAACTATGACTCCAACGCTCATATAGATTTTATGTGTCGTCAAATTAAAGCTCCATCTGCAATAATACATTCTTAAATGTTTAGTATTTGAATCTCTATTTTCTGAAGAATTTTAAAAAGCAATGTTTATTATTTTATTTTTTTTTCCACTTTTGGTTTTATGGACTGAACCGATTTTGCAAGTGAGCGGCTCATATCGTGTTTTATTGTTATTAGATCTCAATTATTCTTTAAGGGGGTCCAGGGTACAAAATTCTTCAAATTTTCTAAAAAAGTTTTATTGCATTGAAAAATCCTGTGTTCTTTTCCGCTTAAAATGACGTTTAAATCATTTTTCTATCTTAATTAGAACAGGAGATGTTATTTTTTTGTTTGCAACATTCTAAAGCAGCCAATCTTTATTTAACCTCTAATGTGTTTTCTGCATGATAGTTTTTCACCATTTTCTCGTCTTAATTGTTATAAGTCAAGAACCGTTAAAGATAAATGGTTCAAACTTGGAACATGTCTTTTTCAATTATTTTACTTTAATTTTAATTCAGCAAGTTTGAAAAAAGATATTTACTTTTGAAAGTATGATTTTTTAAAAATAAGTTACAATAATTTTTTTTCAAATTTTTTCTCTAATATTTTTAATTTTTTTTTAAATTAATATTTTAAAATCGCTGAATCAAAATTAAAAATTCTATTTTCTGTTTAATTGAATGAAAAAAAAATTTAATTCGACAAATAATTTTTTGGAGTTATAACGATTTTAAATTACTCCCGTTTTTGAAAAAATTTAAATTTAAAAATTTTTTTAACTTTATTGAAGAAGTTTTATCGTTGTGATTTCGTTTACAATATTATATGGTAACCGTCACAAAAAATTTCAAAATTTTAACTCAATAAATTAAAAAAAAAATTTAAATGTGTCCCGGACTCTTTAATGAAAATTCAAATAAAATAAAGAATGCTTTTAGTATTATTTTCCTAAATTACAAAACGTATTGCTCGGAAAAACTAAAGTTCGACATTCATTAATATCGATTTGATTCCTCGGCTCTGCATTCTACCTTAACCCCCCGTGTACTTCATTCTTTTTAATCTTAATAGACATAAATGTTCTTTTCGATGGAAAAGAAATTAAATAAAGATTCCATCCAAGTCCTGCAGCGCTACACTTTCAGTTTCGGCAGCGACGAGAAGGAAACTGAAAGAAAGAAGAAATCATCGAAACGCCGAAAACACGAAATGGGACGGAAAAAAAGTCCTCGTATTCTACACAAAAGCGTAATTTCTTAATTTCCTCTGTTCCTTAATCTTATTACGACGACTCAATTATCGAGCTCAATCATAAACGCAATCTCGTCTGCCGTGGAAAAGGAGGAAAAAAAATGGGAGGAGATTAAAATTAAAAGACCTCGATTTTTGCTGTCTTCGCTTATTATTATTTTTTTTTTTCTAATGCCCATTTTCGTCTTGAAATGAAGATTTGCAGAAGTGCTTCGGTAGAAATACGACTTGAAAAAAAAAAAAAAAAGATTTTTTTTTTCTTCTGCGGTATGCATGTTTGAAGGTTCGTTTATTTAAAAGTCATAGGATTATTTTCGGTAGGAATGACGATAAAAACAATATTTTTTATTTTAATCTCGGAAAATAAGCCGCATTAATTTATTTTTCTTTTTAAGGCGACAATGGACCGTGGAAAAACTTTTTTTTTTATTTATCAACCAATTGGTATGAAATTTTGTATACTTGTACAGTGTTGTATATTGATAAAAATGCTAAATTAAAAAAAAATCAGAATGTAATTAATTAAGATATTAATTATAATCAGTTTGTTAATGACTCTATTTAAAAATGCTCCATGCGCATCCATTTTTGTCTCAGATTATCTAATTTTCTCTCTTAAGCTAGCTTTATATAGTTATAATAAAAGTGAGTAGCAATATTTGATTGACAGTCATATTTATAAAAACAAGAAAAAAAATCGATAAAAATAGGTCATTTTATGCAAAATTTTATCAAAAATTTTTTTTTGACTGTAAAAATTTTAAGGGGTTGCAAAATAGTATAATGAATTTATTGCTAAGTTTTATTCTAACCTATATAAATAATCATTTTATGAAAATTCAAGAAAACTTATGACGCACGGAACATTTTGAACTTACCGAAACGACACGAAAACTTGTTTTGAGAAAATAGGTGTTAATTTAACGTAACATTTCCATTGTTTACGTTTGAAAAAAAATACTTATAACTCGGTTAATAATGATCGGATAAACATACTTTTTTCTTAAATTTAAAGCTGATGAGTTGCAGAATCATTTTCCGAAAAAAAAAATCGTTTTTGGGAACATACTTTTGTCAATGTGAAGGCCCATTGTCGCATGAAGGAAGTTTTAATGCTGTCGTTGTTGTTTGCCAGTGCGGGATGATTGCCAGTCAAGACATTCGCACTTAAACGCGAGAATCGTTGGTTGCTTTCAATGGGGCACCGTACAGGTGAACCAAAACCACTCCCCACTGCCACCTCAATTTTAACCGAGCATACCTCGGGGTGACATCCAGGGGACTCGTACCTTCTCCCACCCTCTTTGACATCATAGAAGGTGTAACGAGGAATTCGTTCCAGAAATAATTAATTTGGTTGGGCTCATAACGCACGTTAAATTAATGTAAAATCTCTAATTCTAAATAGTTGTCCCTTAAAATAAAATAGCGTAATTTCTACACCGTTCCCTCGACGTGTGTGTTCTTGAGAATTTAGCCGTGCCCATTTCTCTTAAACCGTAAAACTTCAAACATAATTTGCTTAGCCAGGTGTTAGTCTCAGGATTCACTTGTTAAGTTTCTCTAAAATGCACTTTTATGGCTGGCAAAGAGCACTTTTATGGCTGGTCTTGAGTTCGACTCAATTATGATGGACAGAATTATGTAAAACGATATTCCTATTCCTGTGCAAAGAGGTCACCTTTTACCCGAAGCTAATTTATTTTTTTTTACTAATGTGGAGGCACTAGTAACATTTACATAAAACCGCAGAAATTGTTGACTACTTTTTATCTGGGGGCACCCTACTGGTGAGTCAACATTGCTCCCTTGGTGCCACCTCCATTTTGATGGAGAACCACATGTGGAGGGCTCTCAACCTTCTTCCACCCACTGACCTCGTGGAAAGACATTTCGGTCTAAGGATTTAATGCGCTCATATCAGGCCCAGACAAAAATGCTTTTTGAGGCCCTAAGCATTGTGTAGGCCCGAGGTAGCTTTGTGGCCGCGCGTTTCTGAGGGGGGGGGGGCTCGATTCAAATCCCGAAAGCGCCATTTATATACCTCCGTGTCTAGGTAGGATAGGGGCACGTTCAATCCGTGGACCGGAAAGTCCCTCTATGAGGTCAGAGAGGGTGGGAGAGTGTATGATCCCCCAGATGCCAACCCTGGGGATGCTTGGTCAAAATAGAGATGGAACCTGGCTCAATTTGACTCCAACCCTTGTGGTTCCAATTATAAACCGGAGCCGAACCCATAAGCCCGGTAGCCTGTGTGGGCCAAATATGGAATACTTTCGACCAGGGGGCAATAGAAACAAACAAAAAAAAAAAAAACCCATTCTATTCATTTTCAGAAATTTTTTTTTCTAAACATCTGCGTATGTAAGTTTAGTATTATCCATG
>OU015491.1:6781677-6824177 GCA_907164885.2 Dolomedes plantarius | reverse complement strand
TTCGAGTACAAAATTTAGAAATTCTGAGCTACGAAGCCTAATTTTTTTCAATAAGATTTATTTGCTATACAGTTAAGTATATAAAACTTAAATTTCAAAGCAATACGATAGTTAGAAATGCGCCCGGAGTAGTTTGAATAGTCGTATGACACGAAAATTTTTATTTTGAGAAAAACACATTTAAAGTTATCGCTATTAGTAACCACATAATATCTAAATTAAATACGAATGCCTATAACTAGGAAAGTAAGCACAGAAATTAAAAATTCTTTTTGCAACATATTCCTACTCGTCCGTATTTTCACAATTCAATAAAATAAAAAAAAAAACTCGAATTTTTGGACAAATGTCACAATTTTGAAAGTACACTGTCCCCTTAAGAGACGAAATATGTTTTATAAAGACATTTCTTCAGCGAACATAGTCCCAGAAGTTTAAAAATAAGGGTACTTATTTAGAGAAACAATAGCATGATTCCCTCTTGCCAAATATTTATCTCGATTTTAATAAATTCAGTCACTTTTATGAGAGATATAACCTTTTTTTTTCATACGACTTTCCAGTTTCTAAAATTGACGGCTCTTGTATGTATAGTTATTTTACTTTTATTAGTAAATGTTATAGTTATACTGTTATCAGACTAAAACTATAACTGATATACTAAAGAGAGTGTATTTTTAAGCAAATAAAACGTGAGTGGTGTAAATGATCACCTAGTGTTTTGCCAAAATACTTAAAGTTATGTTTTCTTTTAAATTTATAGTTATGTGGTTGCCAAACATTTCACTTCTGTGCTCGTGTGTACCGGAATATCTAAAATTCCGATTCTATTTTTTTTCTTTTTTTGGAAATTAATTGTTGAGAAAATTTGTAATTGCACTGATCCAAAAATCAAATTCATTTCCGAAACTTCTCTCTTCAGTTTCAGATTCAAAGTTAAAAGTTTCATTTCCGGTAAATTATCTCCCGTAATAAAAGCATTAATCTAAATTTCTGAAAAATATGAAACTTAGAGAGAAATTTTAGAATTTTAAATCATTTACCCTCAGATTCGGAATGTCAGATGGGTAATTAACTATGTGTTCGTACTAGTTAGGTAATCTATCTGGGATTTTAAAGCTAATACTGCTAATAAAAGTTTTTATTAAGGCAGTTAAGCGCTGTTACTCATGGAACATTTGTCGTAAAACATGGGAATTATTTCAACTCATTTTCAGGCACATTAAATGCAGACTTTTAACCTTTAAAATAATAAATGTCCTTTCATCATGGAAATTATTCACAAATTTCCTCGTTGATATCAAAAATCGAAATTTCGTTTATAATTCTATTTTTTAAGGAAGAAACTTATTTCGGGTATGTCTGTATTGACTCAACTCTCTCAAAGAAATAATTTTTGCATCTCCATTCCAAAGAGGATGGCGATTAATGTTTGCCTTCACTCTTTCTGAATCGATTGCAGCAGGTAAGTTGAAAGATTTGAGCACTTAGAAACGTGAAGAGAGGTCTTTTTTATTTCATTGGTTTCGATGAGCGAGTTTTATTGAGTTTTCTAGGAGAGGATGTTAATTTTTAATTGTTTTGCTCGCAGTTTTCCGCTTTAAATTACCGAGTTTTATTAATTGAGTTCGATTTAGGCAACTGGAATTTTTGTTTCCGCGAGATACGTTGTTCATGAATAATTTGGCCGTTTCCGCGGGCGAAGGATTTATTTTTTTATGGCAGTGGTACGCGTACATTTGGGGTACGTGCTGCACTGTTCAGGGGTACGCTTAACATTTATTTATAGCAATGGTGATAGAAACAGCTTCTCATAAAGAAAAACCAGTCTCTCATTAGTAGACGTCACACACACACAGACACACATACATACATACATATATATATATATATAATATATATATATATATATATATATATATATATATATATATATACATATACAGAGGCTGTTCGCACATTTTTTAGACGATTTTGGTAAGCGGTAATAAAATATCGTTTGCTGCAAAAGAAATCATTGCAATTGTACTATGTTTTTAAAAGTCAAAATTATCGTCTGCGGCTTGAAAGTTTTGTTTTTATTCAAAATGGTGTTTTTTACAAAGCAGGTTTCAAAGTCTACATTTATGCTCTTTCCGAAGAGAAATAAGCATACTCCGTTATCCAAAAACGATGTGAGAGTCATGGTTTTGTGATATCTAAAGCGTCGATAGGTAATATCGTCAACAAGAAAGGAAAAAATCGTCAAATTGGAGCCTCAAGTGGGACAAAAATTCCAAACAAGTATCCAAGGAAAAAACGGTAATCTTCGACTATTGCAAAGGTACGTTGTTTAATGTTAAAAGAAAATCCCCCTAGTCAAAGGACAGTTGCAAAATCATTAAAATGCTCGGTGTCCACTGTAAACAAAATGATAAACGTTGATTTAAATCTTAAGAAAGCGAAAAAACGCAACGTGCATCGTCTTCTTCCAAATCATATCGCTGAACGCAGGACACGCTGCAGAATTCTATATGAGAAACACTTATCCAAAGAAAAATGGAAAACAATTGTCACAACAGATGAATCATGGGTGTGTTTAAATGATTATAACAAAAAAAAGAGCCATTTATTATCATAAAATGGGAGAAAAAAATTTAAGTACATGGTTCAAAGAATTGAAAGAAAGTTTTTCTAAGGGATTCATGATTGTAGCTGGTTTTTCTTATAATGGCAAGTTAAAAATAAAGAGAGTGGAAAAAAATGTCAAGATTAAATTCAAATACTATCACGAACATATTTTATCGCCAATTTTTCTGAATGAAATAACATCGCTTTACCCACAGTGCCATCAATCTGTGAGACTCCATCAGGACAAAGCTAGCAGTCACACATCAAAATCCACTGTAAATTTACTAAAAGAAATGGAACAAAAAACTGGTATCAAGGCCATACCCTTCACTGATATACCTACTAAATCTCCCGATGTATCACCTATGGATTTTTGTGCTTTCGGACTTTTAAAATCTGAGTTATCCAAACGTCGTCTCAAAACCCTTACAGGACTCTGGAAACCTGTTTAGGAGGAATGGGATAGAATACCTCTTCTGACACTTCAAAAGGCAATATTATCCTGGAAATTGCGGTGTCGAAAGATAGTTCAGAATAAGGGATGTCAAATAGAACATTTAAAACACAAGAATTTTATATAATTTAGTTTTGTGAATACAATATACATCGTCTAAAAAATGTGTGAACAGCCTCTGTATATATAAAACAGTTCCGTAACTGACTCACTGACTGACTCACTGACATACCAAGCACAGATCAAACCGCTGGACCTAAAGGGATGACATTTTGCATGGCGATTCTTCTTATAATGTAGGGGTGCAGTAAGAGAAATTTTTGAAAAATTCTTCATAGATTTTTTAAAATTAAATTTTTAAGCTGTTTTAGTAACTTTTTTTAAGTTTGCATTTAAAATAATAATTTGAGGGTTATAAAATTTATATCGCTAGAAAGATCCTAAAAATTCCATTAAAATGAAATCTTTTTCGAGTCTTTACCTCTATTTTCTGATTTTTGGTGAATTTTCAAAGATTCATTTTTAGAATTTAATTTATTAAATGCCGATCACGTGGTTTCTGTTTCTGGCACTTTAAATAAATTTATCGTCACGTGCATAACAACTAAATAGACAAAAAAATATTTTTTTTCTTGATAATGCGGCAGACGATTGGACATTATTTTGTCTATAAAAATATCCCTTACGATTTTTTTATAAATATATATATATTTTTTTCTACATCAGTTGTATATATTGATCGTCGTATTTATTATAAATATATATATTTATTTTTTTTTACCGTTGTATTTAATTGACACATTACCGTTATACACATTGACCGTTAAATTTAATTTGTTTGTACTCCGTAGTGAAGTGCGGGTTTTCAGCTAGTTTTACATATATCTTTTTATGAATGGCAATTCAAGAAACATACGTATCAGAGATAAATAGGCTGAAAGTACAAGTGTTTGACAGAATACACCCAGACAGTATAGTACACCATAAAAGTATACCATAAAAGTATAGTACCGAATAGTACACCATAAAAGTTTTCTATTCGGCATTAATAATCATTTAATGGGAATATTTTTAAATTCAAAACTGTAATGTAGTTTCTAGCTCTAAATCAATGAAAATTTCAAAATTTTTCATTTACATCGTTTAAATCTTTGTTTTAACTACTAAAAAGTTCTTCCAGCCGTACATTAAATTGTATTTCGTTATTTTAAAAATGTTAAAATAGATAAGTGTTAATCTGAGATTAAAAGTTGAAAGGTCTTGCCAAATATTACCCTTTCAACTGTTCATGCGAGGGAAATTAGAACTATTGAAGGAATTTAAGTTGTGGAAACCACACCAAATGGTTACTTTACTCCCTCGACCACATGCTCTCGCAAATCATTTTCCCCTTCTCATTAATTTACGAGAGGAACAAAAAAGTGCCTTACACGCATATCTAAACTTAAAAAATGTGATCATTTTTTTATGTTGCTCTTTTACGCAGTTCTTTAGATTTAATTTTTAATTCTTTTCGTATAATGTTCGGGATGAGAAGCAAGTGTATCAAATTTATTTTGCTATTTTTTCTTGCGTGAAATCTTTTTGTATAAGAATTATCGAATTAAGTTTAGATTCAAGCACTCTTTTGAGTGGGTCTTTTTATTATCCGGGTTTCTGTAATATCTGATATATATATATATATAAGATATTACAGAAACCCGGATATGATAACTGTATATATATATATATAGTCACATCAGTTGACATCATATTATATGTCTGTTCATTTCCCGCATCAAGCTGTGGGGAAATTGTATGCTGACAAAATATTAAGAGATTTATGATTAAGGGTCAGTTAAATCTCCGCCTTAATGAAATTTTGTAAGGTGATGTCCGATTTTCAAAGGAGCTTGTATTCACAATTATTCGGACTCCTGGTCAGTTTATACCCTCGAATTTGCAAAAGGAAGCCGTGGTGGTCCAAAAAAACTACGCAGTTTATGACATTCGTCTATTGATGAACTGCATTTTTTTTAAAACGTAGAGCTTTGCAGCATGACTAACGGATTTTTCCGTTTACAAGACAGCTGACATATTTTTAATACAAAAATTGTTGCCATGTTGAAATGGAGAGTTATTAAAAGAATAAAACTTTTACTCTAGATATTAACATTCTCATTTCAGCTATCTGTAGTTAATATTTACGGTTTGTCTAATCCTAATGTTTTGTCTATTTTTATTCCAGTAAGTTTTGGTGTAAGACAATTTTTTTCAAATATACAGGCTCGTGAGAATTCACTCTTGGAGTTCTAAAATCTTTCCCTCCCGGTTCTTTTAATTCATTTCTTCATTATTATTTGAATACAGTAAACATATTTTTTACTTCGGTATAGGACCCTTTTAAAATCGTATCAGAGCATTTTTGTTATGAATCAATCACATTTCAGGACTTTTTTTTTGCTTTTCTAATCCGGCGGAGCTTGTCGTGAGACATTCTTCTTTTCTTATTCCCTGCGATGTTTTGAAGGCTACTTTAATCGGAGAGTGCCATTAAGGTGAGCCAGTATTACACTCCCTATGAGGGGATAACACATCAACAACCAAGCCATGTACGGGATATGAACCCGCGCCCACTAGCGTGGAAGCTTAAGATGCTAACCACTATACCAGTTATTCTCAACCACTGTGCCGCGCCACTTTTGCGTGCCGCCAAATTCTTAAAGTGTGCCGCCAAATTTTAAAAATGTATATAGTAAATATTATAATGCTTTTTTTTATTACGAGTAAAGTTTGTTTAAATTAAAGAAAAGTACACTGTAAAAGAAAACTGTTGTTTTTACAGTTAAATGCCATATTTTTAACTGTTTTTATCCGTTTTAAGTAAACAACTTTTAAACTTATCTTTTTTTTTGTGTGCTGCCAAATTTGGAAATCGTTAAAAGTGTGCCGCGACAAAAAAAAAAAAAGGTTGAGAATCACTGCACTATATCATACGGGCGGTTAGTTTTAGCAAGATTAATGGTCTTATATCTACACTTCAGATGTAATTTTGTGGTAATCTTTGAAAAATAACCATTCTTTTAGTATGTTTTCATCTGCTAGCTTTTTTTTTCATCGGGAATTCAAGTAATACACAGTGGTAGACAGAAAATACAATTTTAGAGCGAGGAATGTTTTGGATTTGTATTAACCTCAGATTAAAAGATGATAGGTCTTGATTTGAAAAAGTTACCAAGTCCCTTTCAACTCTTCTATAACTAGAAGGTAACCCGTCATTTTGACGTCATAATACTAATAATGACGTCATAATGGAAAAAGTATATGAAAGTTAAAAAATATCCCGAATTATCTAACAATATTGCATTTAATCCACACCTTGTAAAAGCAAACCCTTTCATTTTTTTATTTATTTAGTTTTTCATGCGATTGGAGTAGTAGACTGCCATCCAGTTTTTTACAGTTCACTACGCGATATGAATACTTGAGCTACTCGATTCATTCACATTCAAGTTTGTTTACTTTCAGAATTCATCGCAAAAGTAAACAGATTTTTAAAAACTGTTAAATATACAGCTAAAAGCATCCAATTTTTTTTAGTTCTGAATGTTTTATAGAAAAATAGGCTGATCAAACGTGATTTGATGGTGACGATATTAGTTTTTAGGTAAGAAAAAATTCTGATCCACATCTGAAATTGAAATTAAGCCTAACCGGCCGTTTGTTTACTGAGGGCTTCAGTTGAAAGATGAGTACAGCCCGGAAGTGTTATACAGAGACAACGGCTATTATATATATAATTTCTCTATGAATAATAGTTTCAATTTCTATATGGATAAAAATGTTTCCTGCAGGCAAAAAGAAATTTTAATGCGACTTGAAATTTTCCTGATTGGGATTACTTCGATGATCATCTGTACGTGAACTGGACTAGTCCATATCCTTCTGAATCCTTGAACCTACGCAAGCTTTGAATTTTGCGTTACCTTCCAAAGAGATCCTTGAAAAATAACCATTCTCACTGCAATAATTCTTCATTCGGCGCGTCATTAATAATTTCAGAAGAAGTGTTCGAGGTTGTAAACAGAGTAGTGAATCAACTAACGCGCCGGAGCTTGAGAAACAAGGAATAATTACTGACCGGGAGAGTTGAAATGACTCGAAGATGCTTTTTAATTATCCTCTCTAATAACGTTAGGGGAAGAGGCATTTATTTAGGTAATTTCCGCATTTATCGAAGCCTCTCGGGTGTCGGCTTTTAAGCGGTTTCCTGTTCATAATTTTGACGTAACTGATGGCCTAATCAAAACGAATTATTTTTAAAATGTTTAACTTAATTACGTGTTTCGAAGTATTATGTCTTTAAAGTCACCTTATTGGATGGGCGATAAATCGCAACTGGAATGTTTTGGCAGAAATCCTGCTAGTTTTTGCAATTAATTTCTCACTCCTTTTTACTAAATTTATTTTCTTCAGTGTTATTTAATTTTTCCCATAAATGTTATTCCTTGGTACGTGTTCTTTATATCGTTGATTTTTAATTTATTTATAACTTTTAATTATGCTATTGTAAAAATTGGTTATAAAATTATTTCTTATTCCTCGTTTAATTATTGAACATTCATAAACATTTATAAATAGTTTTACTGTAGTTTTGTCCCAATAACGTGAAATGCACATTAACAGGATGCATCTGCTGTACACCTTTCATTTATAGTTATCTACTTATTTTTCGCCATTAAGTTATATGAGCATTGTTCATATAATCAGAAGAATGTTCATGTCACTTCCATTGAGCATTCTCTAAATAGTAACGTGGTCGACATTAAACAAGGTCGACGTGAAAGCATTCTTCGTATAGAGTCTATGGAAATTACTCCTATAATAAAATAAACAGCAATCGGTTTCAGCCATAAATCTTATGGCCTTACCTTAACCTTTAACTATGGGGAGTTTTCCTGTCTGTGTTTTTATAATTACGGATAAACAAAAGCCTTTAATATTCTGTTTACTGCTTTCGAATATTGGCATTTAAATGCAAAGAGGTTGCTTTTCAAAAATATTTTTATATTTTTTAAAAACTAACTTTTGTTTCTTGGCGATAGGCATCAATGTGTCAGTGCACTTAAAAATTAGTCGGATGATGGACGAATGACTAGGGCGTTGGCAGTCGGAGGGTTCGAGTCCCACTGTTGGCATGGATTTTTGTAGCCATTCCGTATCAGGTTGAAGCAGTAGGTCCCGATATAATTATCCCTCGTGTAGCAAAAAATTGACCGCACTTCTCCAAAACCAAACCAAACCAAACCAAACCTTAAAAATTAACTTCCGAAAAATTCAATATTTCGAAAACTATGCGCGCTCTACACTGTAAAAATGAAATGCTATAAAATATGGAAGTATAACTGGAAGGGTACGACAGTTTGTTTAAATTGCAAAAATGGGATACCCAAAACAGGTCATTCCGCTATCCAAACATGACACCTTGAAACAGGTAGCTTTCTGTTCAGGGTGTCATGTCTGGGAAGTTCGAGGTGTCATGTTCAGGGTGTCATTCTACATAGACATGACACCCTGAAACAGGTAGCTTTCTTTACCTGCAGAAGCATCTCGTTTTAACAGTGTAGTCAAACATCGACCTCCATACACATAAAACAGAATTCAAAAGTAGGCATTTGCTGACCCACGATCTTCTATACTAATAAAGAGACAAGTGAAAGTCGAGAGATCACGTGACCGTAACTCATCCGGGTGGGCCAATCCTCGAAAAAAAATGGCCGACAAATATACAGGAAACGGTGTAATTTTTTTCTCATGAAAGTACATAAATGTTACATATTTGGAAAGAGCTTCGAAAACTGATAATTTTTTCTGCGTAGACTTATTCTGTTAATTCAATAGTTTTAGAGATATTTTCATTCTAAAATCACTCACTGCTGAGAAACCAAATCATCTGGTGCAGTGGTGCTGCCATCTGTCGGCAGCGACGGGAATGAAAATTGAAAGGAATTCATTCACTTGAATTTAATACATTTGTAGGCTTTTTTTTCTTTTTTGGGGCCCGAAGTACATAAATATGTTACACGGATGGCTTGAGCGTAGCTAGGCGAAGCTCAAGCCTAGCCGGGCGAAGCCCGGCTAGTTAGGAATATTCCGAGAGAAATTCCTCGTAGCCTTACATTTGTATTGAGGCACAAGGCAGCCTATTAGGCTTTGGACTAGGGGTGTTCGGTTCGAATTCTGACAAACGCCATTAAATACTTTCATATCTAGATCGTATAGGGGCACGTTCAATCCGTTGACCTTAAAGTCCTTCTACGAGGTCAGTAGTTGGCAGAAGGTATGTCGTTCTTGGGGGTGTTCGCGCAAAATTGAGGTGGCAACAAGGGTTTGTTGACCTATACGTTGCTAACATCAGAACGTACGAACCACCGAATAATTGTAATGATTAAAAGAAAAAAAATTCGTAATTTTCATCCAAATCGACGTTTTAAATGCAGTTTGATACCTTAAATGCCATAGCGCTAGATTTTTATCTGGAGTCAACATCAGAAAAAAGCCAGTTGTCACCGCCTGGTGACCATTCCGTTCCATTTTTGCGGCGGCAATTCTATTTATCGTTGAGGGATTAATTAATGAAATGCTTGATAGCTATAACTTAATAACTCCTTTGTTTTCTCACAAGACTGTTGCCTCATCGAACCCGATCGCAAGTTTTCTTCATCTGTCGAATTTTCTCGGACCATTATCCCGCGATGAGGAGATTCCTATTAGAAAAGTTAATTACAGGACAGAAATTGTATTCTTGCAGCGGCTGCTTCGTGCAATTAATTGTCACATGATAACCTATATTTCGGTAGGGTAAGTAATGATTAATGGATATACTGCATGAAAGTTCATAGAGAATGCCGTATAAAATCCTCTCTGTAATTAACCTTATAATTTAATTTTCCTGACATCTGTACAATAAAATATTTATATCTATATCGTTTTGTAGACAGAGATAACGAGGATCTGTAAGAATGACGTGTTCATTTCAAAAAATCATCAAAACCTCGTGAAATTAAGGTCACTGCCTACGTTCGGAGCCACTTTTTTAAAAAAATTGTTTTTTTTAAAGGATTTTTTTTCTCTTTTATGGTAAAATAGCATTTAAAAATTTTTTTTAAAAAAACCTGCCTGTAAATATCATACTTTTTTTATAAATTGGACAATTTGAAGTAATTTTTAATGAAATTTAGCTAAAACGCCTATCACTCTGGACAAAATTCTAATGCTACGATTTTAATTTCCTTCTCACACATGATACGTGTGACAGTTATCTTCAAAATGACCCACAATCGAAGAGAAATTTTAAAATGCAAAAATAATACAGACCATTTTATGTTCCAATATGAATATTTTCCCCGATTCGTCATTCCTTTCCTAATAAAAACAGCCCCAAACAAAAATCTATTTATTATACATCAATTATTGTGCGTCATTTCATTAACAATAGCACCTAAAACATTTCCTGAAAATTTTATCAAATTGTATGCATTATTATGTGAAAATATCATGATAACGGTAGAGATTTGTGCTGAAAAACATAATTATGAGTAAAACGCAATTAAAGTTGTTTGTTACTTCAATTTTGTACCAGATGATGTTTTTTAAAATAGCTATAACTCTGCTTCTAATTGATGTAGAATAAAAAGCAAAACGGTTTTGAAAAGAGAAATGTAGAATTACACGATTCTTGCAAAAAATAAAATTGACCAAAATAGTAAAAAAAATGGCATTTTCAACGTAGGCAGTCAGTCACCTTAAAGGAATGTATCATTAAGTTCATTTCTTTTTGAATAAGGGTATAAGGGAAGTACAAATAGTTTTAGTGTCCTATTTTTCGATTCATCTAATCTCGCATTTGACATCGCAAAGTTTTCAATTCCCATGTTAGGCTATAGGAATTTATTTCGCTTGCATTTTTCTTATCCCCAGCTGGATAATTCCCATTTTTCAATGCTCTTTTTTTCTCATTGAAGTGGAAATTTAAATAAAAAAGAACTTATTTTACAAAAATGTTGTCACTTTTATAACATTTTCTTACGACATTCATTTATTGATATCTGTGATGATAAAATTAGTGATTTTTTAATAAGTTAAAAAAATATTGAAAAACGTGTGTACTGCATGGAAAGATCCCCATTCAACTGAGAAATTCTAAATTCCAAATCTATATATATAAAACAGTTCCGTAACTGACTCACTGACTCACAACGCACAGACCAAACCGCTGGACCTAAAAGGCTTACATTTTGCACGGCGATTCTTCTTATGGTGTAGGGGTGCACTAAGAAAGACTTTTGAAAAATTCTTCTTCGATTTTTTTAAATTAAATTTTTGAGCTCTTTTTTTAAAGTTTGCATTAAAAATAATAATTTGAGGGTTATAAAATTTATGTCACGAGAGAGGTCCTAAAAATTCCTTCAACATGAAATCTTTTTCGAAACTTTACCTCCCTTTTCTGATTTTTGGTGAATTTTTAAAGATTCATTTTTAGAATTTAATTTATTAAATGCCCATCACGTGATTTCTTTTTCTGGTACTTTCAATAAATTTATCGTCACGTGCGTAACAACTAAATAGACAAAAAAAATTTTTTACTTTCTAATGCGACAGACGATTGGATATTATCCAAAAAAAAATAAATATCCCTTGCGATTTTTATATATATATATATATATATATATATATATATATATATATATATATATATATATATATATATATATATATATATATATATATATATTACATCAATTGTATACATTGATCGTCGCATTTATTATACATATACATACATACATACATATATATATATATATATATATATATATATATATATATATATATATATATATATATATATATATATATATATATATTGGCATTAATTGCATACAATTGCATGTATTTAATTTGAATGTACTCCGTAGCGAAGCGCGGGTTTTCAGCTAGTTATGCATATGTATACATGTAGTAGGAAAAATATCCATAGAATTGCCAACACCTTAACATGAAAATCTGCTGAAAATCTGCACCGGACTTTTTCGAGAAAATACGGAACGTCTTATCAGTCTAAATGACTCTGTTTATGCTCGGTAGTTGAAGAAGTGAAGAGAGGAGACACCCCTTTCCTCCAAGTTCTAAAATTAGAGACAGCATCTCCCAGTGTTCGCGGACCTGAAAACAGAAGTATGGTTTGTTTCAACTTCAACATAAAAATACCGAGGCAGCTGAAGATTTACGCCTCCCGCATTTCGCACCCGATTTTACAAAACGGAATGAAGAGAATTCTTTCTCTCGGGGAGGCTGCATTTTTAACTCACTGCTGCACGTGACATTTGCCGATAGTGTAGCCCCAGTTACCTCTCAACACTTCCAAGCTTCTTCGGAAGCCAATTAGCCAGCATTTTGTGTAGAAATTCCTAAGAGAATTTCACTTGAGCAACACCAGGGCCGGTCCCAAAGGTGAGCCTCGGCCGCCGAATGGAAAGAGGCGGCAAAATGAGACACAGTAAAAATAAGAAATTTTTAACGAGTGGCGAAAATATAGTACTGGTTTAATCTATATATATAAAACAGTTCCGTAACTGACTGACATACAACGCACAGACCAAACCGATGGACCTAGAGGGCTGAAATGTTGCATGGCGATTCTTCTTAAAGTGTAGGGGTGCAGAGAAAAAGGTTTTTGAAAAATTCCTCTTGGATTTTTTTTAAAATTACATTTTTAAACTGATTTTGTAACATTCTTTAATGTTTGCATTTAAAATAATAATTTGAGGGCTATAAGATTTATATCACGAGAAAGGTCATACAAATTCCTTTAAAAGGAAATCGTTTTCGAATCTTTATCTCTATTTTCTGATTTTTGGTGAATTTTTAAAGATTCATTTTTAGAATTTAATTTATTAAATGCCGATCACGCGATTTCTTTTTCTGGTACTTTAAATAAATTTATCGTCACGTGCATAACAACTAAATAGGCAAAAAAAAAATTTTTTTTCTTGTTAATGCGGCAGACGATTGGACATTATTCAAAAAATATTAAAATTCGTAAAAGATAAGTTCCTCAAATTGTGCTATATTAACTGTACTATATTCTTTAGTATGTCCTGTTAGATTTAATTTGAATATTTTATTCTACATTATTTTGTCTATAAAAATATCCCTTACGTTATATATATATATATATATATATATTTACATCAATTGTATACATTGATCATTGTATTTATTATAAATATATTTATACATATTTTTGGCATTAATTGCATACATTGACCGTTGTATTTAATTTGAATGTAATCCGTAGCGAAGTGCGGGTTTTCAGCTAGTCTAATATATGACGAAAATCGTAAAAATACTCATCTATAAGCGAATATTTCGACTACTAATTATAAACTGCTGAATTTGAGATGAGATACAAATTTTGAGTGCCTATTTTTCAAAGGTTGTTGTAGCTCCAAGAGTTCTACTACCTGTAGATTGAGCAGCAGCGGAGAGCATATTTTCATAGCTGAAAATTTTAAGGAGTTTTCTACCAACAAAAACAAATTTTGAGAGACTGAATGATCTAGAAATCATTTCTACAGGAAAGACGGTATCTAAAACAATAAATTATTGACATGCAATCGAGCCATTGCTGCAATAAGGGCTCACAGATTGATTTAGTAATTATTTTATGACATAGCAATTTATGATGCAATTTATTTACTTTTTCTGCTTTTTTAAGTTCTGTCTTTTTATGTTTCTTTAAAATAAATACAATTATTATGTTTCTTTACAATAATTAAAAATTTTCTTTCTCTCTAATACATACTTTTCAAAAAAAGTCTGATATTCTATTAAGTAGACTATTTTCAATAGTGATACATTCATTACTTTAGAGTCTCTCCGAAAATTCGAAGAAGGCGTCGTTTTAAAAATTTACCTTAAGCGTCAGTATAATTAATACTGACGCTTAAGGACGCTTAATGTGACCCCGGCTCTAAATAACACCATACTTCTGAGAGAGGTACTTGAACAGTAATTTAAGAACACTAAATTTTTTTAAAAAATCTGATATCTTTTTTAATACATATTTGTCTCCTTGTAATATAAATTCTGTTAAACTTTAAAGATTATTAAATACTACCTGTTTGCCTGGTGTTGCCCAGGTATTTTGAACATTTCTGTTTATCTTGGTCATTTTGGGCATGTCATTTTACCCCTTTCTCACCCCCTCCCTATCGATGGGGGTGAACTTGGATTTAAACGGCATTGGGAGTGTCATCATTCATCTCAGCGACTACCAAAACTATTGATTCGACACTATATCAGTTTTTTTTTCAAATGTCAACCCCTTCCCTTTCCCTCCGCCTACGGGTGCACTAAACTCGGGCTTAAATGTCATCTGGACTGCTACCACTCAGCTTAGCGATTAGAAAGCAATGGATTCGACACTACTCTCGGATATTTTGGACGTTTTATTCCCCCCCCCCCTCTAAAGTCTTAAAATTTGTTCATTACTGTTTAGAAATTTCTTATATTTAGTGTGTCTCATTTTGGCGCCTATTTAAATTCGGCACCTGAGGCGGTCGCCTTCTTGCCTCATCTGTAGGACCGGCCCTGGGTGGGGGGTTACTTCAGATTCAATGATCAATAGGGATACGTAATCTATATATATAAAACAGTTCCGTAACTGACTGACTGACTGATTGACTGACTGACATACAACGCACAGACCAAACCACTGGACCTAAAGGGCTGACATTTTGCATGGCGATTCTTCTTATGGTGTAGGGGTGCACTAAGAAAGATTTAAAAAAATTTTTGTTAGATTTTTATAATTAAATTTCAAGCTGTTTTTGTAATATTCTTTAAAGTTTGTATTTAAAATAATAATCTGAGGATTATAAAATTTGTATCACGAGAAATATCATAAAAATTCCTTTAAAATGAAATTATTTTCGAATTTTTACCTCCATTTTCTATTTTTTGGTGAATTTAAAAAGATAAATTTTTAGAATTTAATTTATTAAATGCCGATCACTCGATTTCTTTTTCTGGTACTTTAAATAAATTTATCGTCACGTGCATAACAACTAAATAGACAAAAACATATTTTTTTTCTTGCTAATGCGGCAGACGATTGGACATTATCCAAAAAATTATTAAAATACGGTTAAAGATATCTTCCTCAAACTGTACTATATTATGGTGCATATACATTGGTGCAGCGTTCTCTGCCTGTGCCTTGGGGAATCCAGTGATTTATGTCACTCTGTACTCTGTACTATGCGTGGATCGCCTCCTCTGGCGGTCCATCAAAGAAAGGGTGAGGGGTCAGCGGGTCAAATGGTGTCGAGCGGGGTCGGGGGAGACAGCATATCAAAGAAACCTTGCGGGCGGGAATGGGGGCGGTTCTAAATACCGTGTCTAATGTTACCGTGACTAATGTGATGACAGGAGTCGGGCAGAGAACTCTGCACCAATCTATATGCGTTATTAAATGTACTATATTCTTTAGTATGTTCTATTAGCTTTAATTTGAATATTTTCTTCTACATTATTTTGTCTATAAAAATATCCCTTACGATTATTTTTATAAATATATTTTTTCGTTTTTTTTTAACATAAATTGCATACATTGATCGTTGTATTTATTATAAATATATACATAATTATTTTTTTGCCATCAATTGCATACATTGACCGTTGTATTTAATTTGAATGTACTCCGTAGCGAAGTGAGGGTTTTCAGCTAGTTTTAATGTATACGAAATACATGCGAATAAATGTGAAATTTGCCGATATGAGTGTATAAATGCGAAAATCATTTTTCTACTACTTTTCGGCGAAAACTCGGTGATAAACGGCTCATTAAGTGAAATTAGGTTATAATAGTAATAATTTGTTAACATTATTGCTTATCTAAAACCATCCCCGGTCTTTAACTGAGAAATGTCTCTCTCGAAATTTGCTTATTACTTATTGATAAAGACTTAATGAAGAGAATGTGGAGACTACTATAATGTTCCCTTTTAACTAAAAATTTTGATACTTACCTAACAAATTGTGATTTTTTTAAATATATGCGAAAATTTTAAATTTATGTGTTTTTTGTTAATAAATGTAAAATTTTATATATTGTAATTTTTTGCGAAATTTCGATAGTTTTTATGCGAAATTTACGTCCCCTACTGATCAATTTTGCTAAAGGATTTTTCTAAAGGAAATTTGCGTCCCCTACTGATCAATTTTGCTTTTAGGATCTTTCTCGCGATATAAATTTTATAACTCTCGAATTATTATTTTAAATGCAAACTTTAAAGAATGTTACAAAAACAGCTTAAAAATTTAATTTAAAAAAATCTAAGAAGAATTTTTCAAATATCTTTCTTAGTGCTCCCCTACACCATAAGAAGATTCGCCATGCAAAATGTCAGCCCTTTAGGTCCAGCGGTTTGGTCTGTGCGTTGTATGTCAGTGAGTCAGTTACGGAACTGTTTTATATGTATAGATTATTTCACTTTTCATATTAAGTAGGTATTTGATCATGGTTAGTTTTCAGTACACACATATATATATATTTGCATTTCCATTTAAAGAAATTTATGAAATCCCCAATTTTTAGTTTATATGTGTTCAAGAAACAAAAGGCAATTCTATTTTTCAAGCAGTTGCATTTCTTATGATGTTCATATTTCTTGACCCTTATACCTCGTGATGTATAAGTGAAATAGACCTTTTTATTTACTTCCTACATAAATTAACAGCGATCTAAAGGACTTGATGACAATCCGCAATATAATGGCAAAGGACTAGTTCAGCGCAATTCTTTGTAAAACCTTCTGAATTGAATTTCGGAATAAGTAATTAGTGAAATTGAAGAGCGGACGATTGTATGAATTGCCGATTATCTGGTCGACAATAACTTTGTAGCTGACCGCTCCAAATTCAGGACTCGTAAATTCTATATCAGCGTTTCATTTGCGTTTCTCTGGGCAGCAAAATGCCATTAATCAGGCCTGATATTAATTAAAGCCTGATTAATCAGGGCAGAGAAGATACCCCGACCTAATTTATCTCGCGGAAGATTTATGAGTGCCAGAAAGGAGGAAAGTTACAATCAGCGGTATTATTTGTCTTTTCAAGGAATTGACCGTAATTAGCTGAGAGGGAGAGACGTGAAATGATCCAATGTGATGCAGTATCGGGGATGTGGAATATGTTTAAAAGCAAAAAATTAATCTCGAAATAATTTGTGGCTAAAGGGTCGGGGCATTTATTGTTAATTATGCCATAATAATTGGGTCCTTTGGCTTGTTTTCATAAATACTTTGATGTTGCCGCAGGAAAACGATACACAGATCCTTTCGAGGTTTATGAATTTCTATTCCTTTTCTTTTTTTTAATAATCCTAATTCCCCAGCATTTTACTTCGTTTATTGTTTCCACCAACTGTTTGCGGTGTAATGAATATCTACCTACCCAAGTGAAATATTTAGATACTGGTTTTGGGCAAAAATAATGTAAATGGCGTGTTTCGAAAAAGTTTCTATTTGTTTTTGTACATAATCTCCCTGAAATTTGATACATTTGGTTCCGACAATTCTCAAGCTACTTTATGTATAAGAACGCGAACCCTGCAAAACAAGCGTTTGTCTCCCCAACTTCGTAATTTAATACAAATTTCGGCCCTGCAAGAATTTTTCTTGTATTTGGTGCAAGAAAAATTCAGTTTTGGGAGTTTTGGGAAGACCCGCCCCGCCTCAGAATGCATAATTAAGAATTGGAATAGACCCGCCCCACCCCTGAATAAATTATTAAGAACCGGCATAGCCCCCCCCCCCCAAAAAAAAAAAAAAAAAAAAAAAAAAAATCCCGCCTCGAAATAACAGAAATCCACGAATGAAAGTCCTTTTGATTGGGGTAATGCTTTCCACGCCAATTTCGGTTTTCGGGATCGAAACTTCGCCAAAACCTCACCAAAACGGTCCGGATTTTGGACCGTAGCCCAAGTATTAGTCCAGGGAAGCCAAAATTGGAGAGTACAGAGTGTGGCGTAATTCTAACAGTTTTTCCGCCTCAGTCGCATATTGAACGAACCGGAGGAATATCATAATGGAAAAGAGCCTTTTTTTTCTCTAAATATGACCTTTTTCTTTTAATTTCGCCATTTAAACGATCGAGGAGAGATGAGTAGTACTCTCCGGTGACTGTTTTGACCTTTTCCAAAAAGTCGGTAACGATTATACTATGGGTGTCCCCAAAACAGAGACTATCTTTTTCTATTGATGGAAACGTTTTTATCTTTCTTTGGTCCAGGTTCACCAGCACCAGTCCACTTTTTTTTGAGTGATCTTTCGTTTCTGGCTGGTAGTGATGTATCCATGCATCATAATCTGTTATGAGACAATGCAAAATTTTATTTGGATTTCTTTGAAACAGCTTTATATATATATATATATATATATATATATATATAAGTTGCGCTCCGAAGAGTGGACTTGCTAACGTTTTTGATCGATTGCCACCTTGCCGACGGCTTTCTCAAAGCCAAGTATGTATGCAAAATATAATGTACGAACTCTAATGGGATGCCAACAGCCTCAGAAATATTACACATTTTTAATCATTTACCCTTCGTAAGCAGTAGATATTTTCAATAATTTCTGGCGTAGTGTTCTCAGCGGAGCGATTAGAACATTCAGCGATATCTGTGCTTATTCTGTAGCACCCAAAATCAAGCCACATATAAATATCATTCCAAGTGAACGTGCAGACTCACCATAATATTTACGGAGTCTGGATAAAGTTTCTGCCGCCGTTTTATCAACACGTGTCATCAACTCGTTTTTCTCCACTGTGGGACCATTAATAGTAGTTGACTTACTAAAATGACCGTCAATCACAGACTAAGCGTCGAATTAGTCTGCAGTTTGTCTTTGAAGTATGTTAAAGGTGAGAGCGTCAATAATTTCCGCACAGTACCACCATTTTTTTTTGCTTTTTCGAACTACCTGAACTTTTGGAAGACTTGCGACATTCAGTTTCAGCCTGAAGTAGACCAGAACTTTGAACTATTTGACGTTTTCATGAGACAGGTATTCATATTTTACTCAGTTTTTCGCTGCGCGTGTTATTTACGTATTAAAAAGAAAGATTGGTCTCTCTTGTTCCATTTAGACACACCGTTATTACCCATCATTTAATTCACAGGTTAAAATTTAAGTCTAATTATGTCTAATTCGATCACTGAATTTTGTCTTTAATATGCTTGCATTTCACTCGTGTGTATATGTATTGCGTAAGTGTGCATGTGTAAAATGGTTTATATGAGTGTTATGTGCAGTGTTTTGTGTATCTCTCTCCCTCTCCCCCCCCCCCGCTTCTCTCTCTCTCTCTCTCTCTATAATAAATATATATATATATATATATATATATATATATATATATATATATTTATTTATTTATATATACATATATATATATACATATATGTTATGCCAAAAAGTATTTCTCATTCCCTATCTTAATTAAAAGCACAGCATGTAGGATTAACTACTAAATTTATTAACACCCTTAATCGTTTCGTAATTTTTATATTTACCCTCAGGCGAACTCTGATCTAGAATGCCCGTGAAAATATAGACCACTTAGCAGTGTTGAGAGTAGAGAGTATCGCCTTATTAGACAATGACGAACTTGAATATGTCCTGAGGTAATGACAATTCTGAACACGGGAAGGGTCCAATTTGGGAATTTGGGTCTGGTGATGATGTATAATTACATTTTTACATTTACTCTCTTCAGGACACACGTCAGGATTCTTTGTCTAGGGAAGGCGTCCGTCGTCTCTTTCATAGAAATGTTTTAATAAATCTGTTCTTTTTCTATGAAACTGCGTTCTTTTTTGAAAAATTGCCCCCTTGAGCCGTAAGACTATATATTCATGATAAATATTTCAAGTTTAATATTTAATCGTAACATTTTTTACTTCATAATCCCTATATATAAAACAGTTCCGTAACTGACTGACTGACTGACTGACTGACATACAACGCACAGACCAAACCGCTGGACATAATGGGCTGAAATTATTTCATGGCAATTTTTCTTATGGTGTAGGGGTGCACTAAGAAAGATTTTTGAAAAATTCTTCTTAGATTTTTTTAAATTAAATTTTTAAGCTGTTTTTGTAACATTCTTTAAAGTTTGCATTTAAAATAATAAATCGAGAGTTATAAAATTTATATCGCGAGAAAGATCATAAAAATTCTTTAAAATGAAATCTTTTTCGAATCTTTACCTCCATTTTCTGATTTTTGGTGAATTTTTAAAGATTAATTTTTAGAATTTAATTTATCAAATGCTGATCACGTCGTTTGTTTTTTTAAATTTTGCGTCACGTGCATATCAACGAAAGAGACAAAAAAATATTGCTAATGCGGCAGACGATTGGATATTATCCAAAAAAATATTAACATACAGTAAAAGAAATGTTCCTCAAACTGTGCTATATTAACTGTACTATATTCTTTAGTATGTTCTATTAGATTTAATTTTCTTCTACATTATTTTGTCTATAAAAATATCCGTTCCGATTTTCTTATAAATATATTTTTTCTCTTTTTTACATCAATTGCATACATTGATCGTTGTATTTATTATATATATATATATATATATATATATATATATATATATATACAGTTGAACCTCCATATATCGAACTTCCCTATATCGAAATTTTTTATATATCGAACTCTTAGCAAATCTCCATGTTCATTACATAGAAAAATTGTTTCTATATATCGAAAAAATTTCTATATATCGAAATTTTTTTCAAGAGAATTGGGAGATTTTATTCCACTTTAGAATAAAATCTCCCAATTTTTGGCATTTGAAACAATACGTCGTGGACTTCAATTCACGGAAAATGTCCCTGATGAAGTTTTTCGTGGACTGAATAAATACGAACATTTCTTTGAACTTTCCACAAAACTAACTGTTCAGCAAGATATTCGTAGTTTTTTTTAAAGAATGTAACTGTGATCATTGTAACCACTGTCTGCATTATTGTTTTTTTTAAAGGTATGTAGTACTCAATAAATCTTTCTTATTAATTCATTTTTTAGTTATTAACTTTCAATTTAATGGGATTCGCATATAAATTAAAAATGGAGTTTCGTATACGAAAATTAGCCTTAAATTTTTTTTTTAGGAGAATTATCATAAGACTAAGTTCAATTGTATATATCGAATTTTTTTCGTGCAATTTGCTACTTCGATATATGGAGGTTCGACTGTATATATATATATATATATATATATATTTATTTTTTTTTTGGCATTAATTGCATGCATTGACCATTGTATTTAATTTGAATGTACTCGGTAGCGAAGTACGGGTTTTCAGCTAGTTTACTATAAAATGTCTTTAGGTCTAATTTCGGAAATAGTTCAAAAGAGCCGCGTGTGGTCCAATGGCAGACGGCGCTTGAAAGTTCCAGTTAGAAAAAGAAATTAAAAAAATTATAACATCGACTCGTTTTGAAAGCATTGTGCCCAAAACTCTATTACACGTTTTCTTTCTGCGTTCACACATTTGCAGTTAACCTTTAGCTTACGGGATTTACTTTTTCATACTCCCTTTGAAAGGACGGCCATGAAGGGAGTTATATATATATATATATATATATATATATATATATATAAATAAGAATAAGATGAAAGAGAAAACCAGTAATAGCTCTAAAGCTACTTGCAGCCAGGTACAAACAACATGTAAAGATGAGTATGAATAAGGTTTTTGACAGCATTTCTTCATCAGCGGTGTCAATACTGTCTAAAAACCAATGGATTGTTTCTGATGAGTATGATCTATAAAATAAACACACTCAGACACCATACAATCCATTATTAACAGAAGAATTGATTAATAATTGAATTAAGTTTGAATAAAAGTACTTAACCAAAGAACACCAAGCATGGCGCTAGTCAGAGTGGAAGTTAAGAACTTGTAACCGCAAGATGACTGACGTCATATAACTTGCAACCATTGAGGTAGTGGATACTCAGTTACAGACTTACTTAGGTTACCATATTTTAAGACTATTATTCCTTTATTTATTTAGTTTTTATTATTGTTACTACTATGAGTTAATTATTTTTTTATTTTTCTTATGATTTTTATTTTTGTTTTTAGTAGTTATTATTTTTATTTTAACCTATTGTTATGTTTAACTTATTAATGCAACAGAACAAACTATTCATTAAAACAAAAACAACCAATTATGTTTTTGGATAGACTTACTGGGTAATTATTACGAGTTAGCACAGCATTCAAGTCTATAATATGCTTAATCCTATATATATATATATATATATATATATATATATATATATATATATATATATATATATATATATATATATATATTCTTGGGATACATGCTATCCCACCCCGTGAGGAAAAGGTTAAAAGGCGGTCGAAGTATCGCTTCCCATTTGCTACAAATGCTTAGTGAAGCCCAGCGGTACTTAAACGACAACGAGATCTGCCCTTTAAAGCATCCATGTTTTATGTACCATTGTTCTTCCAAGACAACTCAATGCTGTGCAGTGGGTACTAACCGGCCTTCCGCTACCTAAAACTGGGTGTGACGTCCCGCTATTTCATTACGCAGACGGTATCGAGGCCGCTGGAGGAACGGAAGGAAAAAACAAAAAAGTTGGCGCTCATCTTTCGTAATTTTATTATAGGTTTGCCAAATTGAATTCGCTTTTAAAAACCACGTCCCTCCGGGCCGATATGGTCTCCTGATATAATAAATTCTCTCCGGTAAAATTTTTTTTTTCATTTATCCTTCGTTGTCATAACAACTAGGGCGGGGTCGATGCATTTAAACGTCATTTATCACGTGTCATGCGTTCTGCCACTGATTGGATGTGATATCTGTGATGGATTGAGGTTATTTCGTCGTTACCTTGCAGGACAGATGTCTAAATGCTAATGGTCCATTATTTATAAATATTACCTACTGTTAATTTTAAGTGGTATAACAACAGGTAATATATATATATATATATATATATATATATATATATATATATATATATATATATAGATAGATAGATAGATAGATAGATATATAAAGTGAAACTTCTCTATGGCGGTCAGTCATGGTTCCGAAAAAAGTGGCCGTTTTGAGGGTTGGCCGGCTAGGAAATATATTCTGAACGGCTACAAACATCCATGCCAACAGTGGGACTCAAACCCACAGGATCTGAACCCTGAACTGATTACATATATATATATATATATATATATATATATATATATATATATATAAATTTGTATAGAACATTGTTGTGCAGAATGGTAATTTTTTACTTAAAGCTAATGTACCTCATTATCGGGCAGTGCTGACCGAATGGCTAGGGCGCTGGCATTCAGTTCAGATCCTGTGGGTTTGAGTCCCACTGTTGGCATGGATGTTTGTAGCCATTCAGAATTGGCTTTAATTTGTAGGTCCCGGTCTAATGAACCCTCGTGTAGCAAAAAAGTTAACCGTAGCGCTCCCTACGAAAAACCAACCCAAAACTATATCTCGTTGTCAGGCTTGAGGGAAGAACGTGCAAGTTGCAATTACCCATGTCTATACACCTACTGCGACTATAAGTGGGTAATTTTGTGTGTAACCTGCTTTTCTCTGATGAAAGGCTGGCAATTCAGCTATTGTACAAGATAGTTTTAATATGGAATGCTTTTTAGCGTAGGTTTTCCAATCAAAATACGTAGAGAATGAAGATGCCTCACGCAAAGAATGAAGTATGGTTTAGCAATGACTCTTTAATGTACTGCCTCGGGTAGTGCATAAAAAAGCAATGATAATAAGTTTTACTACTGGCAATGAAAATACTTTAGCACTGTGTTCGTACCTTAGTCTTGCTTGAACGGCAGTCGAGGAGAGATCATTCAGAACGATGGGAGATTATCCACACGAACATGTTCCATGCACTGATTCTCTAGTTGCAAGACAGACGTGGTGAACCGACTGCAACACTCCCGAGTTTAGCTATCACATTCCGCTTCTTGGGATATATGAGCCATTCACAAATCAGATCGGTGGAGTTCACTTTTTGAAATTTTTTAAAAATTTTAGTGCCTAAGCACTTGATGGAGTCCGCACATTTTAAATTCACAATAAATTTCCCACATAATATGGATTAACTCCAAACAATGACAATTTTTTTTTCTTGGGGGGGGCGGGGGGCGATCAAATAATAAGTCACTTTTTTCAGAAGCCAATAGGAATATCTATATATTTAAGTTGCTAAGCCGACTTTTTGGGCAGTCCGTGAGAGAAAACTACTACTGCATCCATTTACTTCATTTTGGTCTTAAACGAAAGATTGTAATCTGTAGATATGTCAAATTTGGTTTTTGTAACCACATTTTCAATTAATGAGCGATAATTTACGTTTAAAAATTGATTTCTGCGCATGCTCAATGTCATGTTTAAACCTGGCTTTAGAAACTCACTGTTTCTGCGCATGCTCAGTGAGATGTTTCAATGATAAATACGTTTATTCCAAGGAATCTTTCTAGACCTATGCCATTTTTATTTTTATGATAATTATGTTTGTGAAATATAACATTAAGCCTGTTGGAAATTGTTTATTTCGTGCTGTTTAATTAGCCATAATTTACAATTAAAAAATTGCTTTCCGCGCATGCTCAGTGACATTTTTAAATATAGCTTTAGATACTCACTAAACACGAGGTCGCTTAAACACATTAATTTGTTTCTGCGCATTATTAAGATTTTCAGCATTTGGCAATGATGCGTTGAGTATAATTTGTGTATTAGTACATTTATTTACTACCTAGCCGTCATGTTTTGACGGGTACCAAGTAGTTAATATTAAGAAGTGATATTTTGGAATAAAATAGAATTAAGCCAGACTTCTGGAAACGAAATGTATTTTGTATCATTTGGGGGGGTGCTTTCAGGGATCATTGTAAAGTCCGTAACAACTCCTTATTTTTGATTTCTGAAAACGAGCCCCGATTCGCGAATAGACGAGCAAAATCCAGGTCTGATTCGAAGTCTTTGGGACGTTCCGCGAAAGAAGCTGTCTCTTTGCTCAGATATTTGGGATAAAGGCATCCCGCGCACTAACATCCATCCTTGTCTCATACCACCCCCCCTCCCCCCCTCACGTCAGGATTTCGTTTGACATTTCTGGGGGCCGTCTGTTCGGCATTGACGAGCCAGCTGCGAAATGGCGAGATTGTGCCCAGCGGGTGCTAAGGCTTGTGTAACTTGAACTTCGTAATGGGCCACTTTGTGGTGTTTTAGTGGTTGCATGCATTTTGGGATACTTTATAAGACACTAGCTGAAAACCCGAACTTCGCTACGAGTACATTCAAGTTAAATACAACGGTCAATGTATGCAATTAATGCCAATATATATATATATATATATATATATATATATATATATATATATATATATATATATATATATATATATATTTATAATAAATGCGACGATCAATGTATACAATTGATGTAATATACACTCATGGACAAAAAAATTAGCGCACCAAGAAGGAGTCGTCAAAATGAAATGAAATTTTACATACGTAATGATTACTTTGATATAAGTAAATGATTAGAAAATCAAAGAAAAAGGATAATTTATTTCAGAGAAAAAGGCAAAAGAACGGAGGAGTTAATACTCCGTTGGACCGCCTCTAGCGCGAATGCACGATGCGATACGATCGGGCATTGAGTCATACAAGTTCTGTATGATGTCTTGAGACATTTCGTTCCGTATTTGCTGTAACCTTGCCTCTAGTTCGTTCAAACTCGTGGGATGCCCAACTCGTCGTCCCAAATGATCACAGATATGATCGATTGGAGACAAATCTGGGGATCGGGCAGGCCAAGGAAGGGTAGTAACAGTGCGGAGACAGTCTTGTGACACCCTTGCCGTATGAGGCCGAGCATTGTCTTGTTGAAAAATGGCTCCTGGGAGCCGTTGCATGAATGGCAACACATGTGGTTGCAGGATTTCGTGAACATACCGCTGGGCTGTCATGGTGCCACGGAACAATACTAGGGGTGACCGTGTATTGTAGGCAATGGCACCCCATACCATCACACCATCTGTGGGAGCGATGTGTCGCTGTACAGCAAAAGCAGGATTGAAGCGTTCACAACGGGCTCTCCACACACGAATACGATTGTCATCACTGCTGAGATTGAATCTGGATTCGTCGCTAAAGACGACCTGGTTCCATTCCGCTGCAGTCCAGTTTCCTCGTGCACGACAAAACTCCAAACGGAGGCGTCGATGGGTGGGCGTCAAGGGCAGCACACGTAATGGCCGCCGCGATACCAACTGTCCTTCAGCCAGGCGCCTTCGTATGGTTCGAGAAGACACAGAGGCCCCTAGTGAAGGTGCTACCTGTGCCTGGATGGAGGCCGATGAAGCAGTTGGCTGTACGCGTGCATTTCTTACGATGTGGCGGTCTTCTCGATGACTGGTCTGTCGAGGGCGTCCTGAGCCTGGTCTTCGTGTACATGACATCTCTCGGGTCCACTGGTCCCAAAACCTCCTCACAACACAATCAGGGCGGCCTAATTGACGAGCTACTCGCCTAGCTGACAACCCAGCTTCCATCATCCCGACGATTCTCCCCCTCTCAAACTGCGACAACTGCTTATATTGTCTTCGAACATGGCGTAATGGCATGTCTATCTCAGCTCTTCCTTTGTAAATGATTCAGCACACTCAAACAAGCTTTGGTTACCTGTTTTATACTCCACAGAGTACGATGTTCAACGCCCTCTACCGGCTATACGTAATGCGCAATCACGCTGCATTTCTAATCATTTGCATATCTCCCCGACATGTACCTTCATTGCAAGTTTCGTTACGATCCTGCAATTATTTCTTGGTGCGCTAATTTTTTTGTCCATGAGTGTATATATATATATATATATATATACTAGCTAAAATCCCGCACTTCGCTACGGAGTACATTCAAATTAAATACAACGGTCAATGTATGCAATTAATGCCAAATAAATAAATATATATATATATATATAATAAATACGACGATCAATGTATACAATTGATGTAAAATATATATTTATATATTATATATATATATATATATATATACATATTTATAAAAAAATCGTAAGAGATATTTTTATAGACAAAATAATGTAGAAGAAAATATTCAAATTAAATGTAATAAGACATACTAAAGAATATAGTACAGTTAATATAGTACAGTTAATATAGTACAGTTTGAGGAACATAATATCTTTTACGGTATTTTAATATTTTTTTGGATAATGACCAATCGTCTGCCGCATTAGGAAGAAAAAAAATATTTTTTTGTCTATTTAGTTGTTATGCACGCGACGATAAATTTATTTAAAGTACCAGAAAAAGAAATCACGTGATCGGTATTTAATAAATTAAATTCTGAAAATGAATCTTTAAAAATTCACCAAAAATCAGAAAATGGAGGTAAAGATTCGAAAAAGACCTCATTTTAAAGAAATTTTTAGGATCTTTCTCTTGATATAAATTTTATAACCCTCAAATTATTAATTTAAATGCAAACTTAAAAAAAGTTACTAAAACAACTTAAAAATTTAATTCAAAAAATCGAAGAAGAATTTTTCAAAAGTCTTTCTTAGTGCACCCCTACACCATAAGAAGAATGGCCATGCAAAATTTCAGCCCTTTAGGTCCAGCGGTTTGGTCTGTGAGTTGTATGTCAGTCAGTGAATGAGTCAGTTACGGAACTGTTTTATATATAGAGCTTATTAACTCTGTGTAATCGCGAGCCGTATGTATGCGGCAATAAATCACTTTTATACATAACCAGCCGGAATCTCCTGGGTTCGATCCCCAGTGGCGACGTTTCTGTTCATCGCAAGTCGCAGATATCTGAGTTTTCCCCTCGAGCTTAAGAATTAAATGCTTATTCATAGAACCTTATTTTTAATTATTTTGACTTAACTGTCAGAAATTTAATTCTTAATCCTCTTAAATATATTTATTTTAATTTGTTCCATAATATAATTTCTAATTATGGTTTTACTAAACTTGTTAATTATTTTAAAGCGTGTCAGGGGAATTCCATTAATACCTTAATTAATTGTCAATATACATAACTGAAACCTTTTTAGTTTTGTTTTGCTTGTTAATTAAGTCATTTTCTTCGTGGATCATTTTAAAAAAGAACAGTTGTTTTCACAATTTTCCGACCGAAGGTAAAGAGACTCTTTGGCTCTTTCGTTAAATTGGTGTCTTTTCATCTGATGGCTTTCGTAATTTCTTGTTTTGACACCACCTCCCTAATCCACCATTGACTGTTACCTAAATCTGAAGAATCTAGGTTTATCATCAGATTTTTCATCTGATGGGATATCTTGTCATGGAAATTTAAAAAAAAATTAGAAATTTTCACAATAGATGGTACTACACAATTACCAATGTTATGGTTATTTTAAGGTGTAAATTCTTGATAAAAGTTGCTATTCTGAGGTCCCTGAGGCTCAAGCTTGTGCTACCATAGTCAAATGTACATGTGAAGATAAGACAGGAAATCTATATACTATATAAAACAGTTCCGTAACTGACTGACTCACTGACATACAACGCACAGACCAAACCGCTGGACCTAAAGGGCTGACATTTTGCACGGCGATTCTTCTTATGGTGTAGGGATGCACTAACAAATATTTTTCAAAAATTATTCTTACATTTTTTTAAAATTAAATTTTTAAGCTGTTTTTGTAACTTTTTTATGTTCAAATTTAAAATAATAATTCGAGGGTTATAAATTTTATATCACGAGAAAGATCGTAAAAATTCCTTTAAAATGAAATATTTTTCGAACCTTTACCTCGATTTTCTGATTTTTTGGTGAATTTTTAAAAATTCATTTTTAGAATTTAATTTATTAAATGCCGACCACGTGATTTCTTTTTCTGGTACTTTAAATAAATTTATCGTCGCGTGCATAACAACTAAATAGACAAAAAATTATTTTTTTTTCTTTCTAATGCAGCAGACGATTGGATATTATCCAAAAGAATAAATATCCCTTACGATTTTTTTATAAATATATATATATATATATATATATATATATATATTACATCAATTGTATACATTGATCGTCGCATTTATTATAAATATATATATATATATATATATTTGGAATTAATTGCATACATTGACCGTTGTATTTAATTTGAATGTACTCCGTAGCGAAGCGCGGGTTTTCAGCTAGTAGAAACATAAACACACACTCATGATCTTGATAAAAGTAAATGTGAAAGCATTTGATAAACATCTGAAGCGCACCTCAAGGCTTCTGTGTACTGACCCTATTATATTTGCTCATCTCATCGTTAACCTATGGAGAAAATGTGCCCAAGGATTTCCGACTTGGATTGAAAGATTTTTTTTAAAGATTGTACTCAGTAGTAAAGAAAGAAATTTTTGCAACTGCATTTTTCTTTATTTAAAAAAAATGCATGTAATGTTTTTAAATTTAAATTATTCGGGGAAAAATCTGTCTTAGTGTGTTTTAAACGCTCCAAAATTTCTTTGGTGGACGCAATTTGTAAAATGAATCGTGTTTGCAAGGTGCAGGAATGTTCAGGCTATCTGAAAATACCATTTTTATTGGATGATGGCATTTATGTAGCTGTCTATAGTAGACACATTTTCTCCATAGGTTAACATTGAGGTGCGAAAATCCAATAGGGTAAATACACAGCAGCTTTAAAGCAATGTACCTCTCTTCCACTTTTTATCCTCAGCATTATACAGCAGACGTGTACGTTGTGAGATGAAACATGCATGTTCCATATCATAGTGTTATACACTTTTATTTTATGGTTCAAATTTTAAAACAAAATTATGTCTATGAAAACGATCTTAAGACTGCTATGTACTAACAAAAAAATCGTATTTCCCTTTTCCTCTTCTTGCAGACTCTTGTGGTGGGAGGAGTGCAGTTGACAGTTCGAGAATTCCATCCCCCTTAGGGTTGACATTTTGAGGGATTGTAATGGCTCTCTCTCTATATAGTTGCGTTGAGCTCTACCCCAAATTTTTTGACTTAAAATATATTTTGTCAACTATTTACAGGTACATAAATGTTGATAATGAAATGAAATGGGTATTGTCAGATAGCCTGAACTGTTCTGCAAAGCGCTACGGGATTCGTTTTATAAATTTCGTCCGCCGAAGGAATTTATGAGCGTTTAAAACACACTGTACCAGATTTTTCCACGAATAATTTAAATTTTAAAATATTAATTGCATTTTTTTTAAAAAAACGAAAAAATGTACACAAATGTAAAATTTCTTTCTCTATGACGGAGTACAATTTTTTTAAAAAAATCTTTGAATCCAAGTTGGCAATCCGTGGACAAATTTTCTCCATACGTTGACATTGAGGTGAGCGAATCCAATGGGGTTAATACATAGCAGCCTTAATGGGTTGTATTTTAAGTATTTTTTCATAATCTTCTCTATTTTTACGTTATTCATTGGAAGTTTAATGGTTTATTTTTTAAGATATCTATATACGCTCACTCGGAGCACTTTTTTTCAAAAATATATAGCACTTATTAAACATATATATTTTTAGTTCAAAAGTGATATAAAATCCTGAAAATATATAATTTTGATAAAGATTTCATAACTTTTAAAATGGAGGGAATTTAAAAAAAAATTAATGCAATTGAGTGCTTACGCTAGTGACGCTAAAATCCATTCAACTCAATGTATTTTAATTTACTTTATACGATATACTACCATGATACTTACCTGTGTTCTGGAGCAAAAGTTTTACAATATTTCCAAAAATCCCTGAAATCAAAAAAGGTATCAAAAAAGGAAAAAAATACTGATTTTTTGAGAAAAATTATCATTTTATAAGTGCAGGTATCCATAGGAAGATTAAATGAACACATATAGCTTAGCTTTTAGGTCAAAACATAGTTAGTAATATGTAAAAAACTATCGCAAAATTTCATTCAAATATATTGAAAACTTTTAAAATTATTAAGTTTCTTGTTTACAAAAGTAACTGAAAAATGAGTTTTCTAGTAAATGCACTTGAAGATACTACTTCCGGTATTTTAATAAAGCTTTCGGTTATTAAATTGGCCATGTGTGCAATGTCTCATGTGCAATGAGACATATGCACATTGAGTCACAAAGACATATGCACATTGACATTGACACAAAGACATTGAGTCTCATTGAGTCAAACGTGCATATGTCTCAATGTGCAATGTGCAATGCAATCATTCTCAATCTAGCATATGTAGATATTTTAATTCTGACATTCTTTCTATGAAAATTGTCATTTAAATAAAGATCGCGTAGTTTTCTAAATTGCAGTTTTTCGGCACACACACACACACACACACACACACATATATATATATATATATATATATATATATATATATATATATATATATATATATATATATATATATATATATATATATATATATAATTTTTCAAATGTGCTGCATTTCGAATTGCACACATGGCCATTCTCATACAATGATCTTACGAATAAAAGTAAAGCAGTTGTAGAATCCTAAAAGACTGGCTTTTGAAATAAAGCAATAAAAAAAGATTTCGAAATTTTGCACGAGAATAGCCATTTCAAATGAAATAGCTATACATTAAATAACCCTAATAAGTTATTCATAATAATATGGCTAGAATGAACAGTCGGATAGATGTTTTATCACCAGAATTACTTTATTTTCATAATGCATATTATTTTCATCTTAGTTTGAATCCTCGCAAATTAGTTTACTTGCACTGCTCCTTTCTCGTAATCTTATTGCATTTTAAATGCTCACTTTAAATTGCTAATAAGACAACTTAAATTACATTTTGGTAATTTGTAATAATAATTAAACTTTTGAGTCGAGAGAAATCTAAAGAAATTAAGATTATGTAAATTCAACTTTATTAATATGCTTGCAATTTTTTTTTTTTTTTTTAGTTTTTGGTAGGTCAGGTCCGTGATATACCATCTGCGTAAACCTGTTTGGTGGATTTTCTAACTATACGATATATCGATAAATGCATAAGTTTAAAAATAACTATAAGCATAATTATTTATAATTTGCATATTTTAATATAATTTCCATTCAAGATGCATAAAGGAAGAATGCTTGAATAAATCTTTAGAAAACCGTGAATAGTTAGCTCTCAGATCGTACATCTTAAATTCATCAAAAGAATCTGAAGAAATTTAGATTGTCCTTTGGTTCCAAGCAAAAATCTTTAAGTATCAAAACATGAGGGTAATTTAAACTCGAATTTACCGAGAACACTTTTGGGCGCTTAAGAGCTGCAGCGTAGCGTTAGCGGATATGCGGAGATTTAAAAAAAAAATCAACAAATTAAAAACGTGCATAATGCATCATTTGAAAAATTGCGAAAGTTCCCAAGGATTTCAAAATGTACTTATTAAAGAATTATTCAAGTTGTGTGCAGAAGATATTTAATTGAAGCTAAGTTTAAAAAGCTGCCAATATCTCTCTTTATATTTTTTATGAGAAATTTTGCTCTCCGTGTTTTTTCTGTCTCAATCTAGCATATGTAGATATTTTAATTCTCACATTCTTTCCATGAAAATTGTCATTTAAATAAAGATCGCGTAGTTCTCTAAATTGCAATTTTACGGCAGCAAATTTTTTTAAAGGACATTATTGATATCGATCGCTTCAAAATGATTTCTTAATAAAAAAATTGAAGTCTTTTGAAAAATGCATGTATGACATTTAAAGATCTATTTCGAAATGCAGCACATTTGAAAAATTATATATATATGTGTGTGTGTATATATATATATATATATATATATATATGTGTGTGTGTGTGTATATATATGTAACATCAAGACCGGGAGGCGAGGGGCAGGCAGAATTATTTTAGAAAGTCGTCCGGCCACGATGTCACAACTTTAATTTTTCCGCATCCAACATTATGGCACAAAGCGTATCCAAGAACTTGACGTCACATTGGCCCTTCAGGTCCCAGGAACACAGGAACACATCGCCACTTTCAATACTTTTATTTTATACCGAAGACTACATCTTTACTATACAACAAAAAAAAATTTCCCGAAGTGTCTACCTTTACATGAAACAGGCTCTTTTATAGAATTACTGAGGTCATCAGTCATGTGATCTTGATAGTAGTGTTTAATTGGTTAAAACTTAAAAGTGACGTGATATTGCCCAGAACTACTGAATTTAGGTACCCACGCCACTCAAGTCCGGTTTCAAAAGGAAAAGAGACGCCATTTTAAGGTTTTTCGCCCAAAGGTTTTTAGAACTTAGAAATTAGGTTAATTTGGAGTTTTAATTTAGGTTTCATTTAACTTTAAATGTTATATATATATATATATATATATATATATATATATATATATATATATATATATATATATATATATATATATATATATATATATATATATAAATATGTATATGTATATGTATGTATATATATATATACATATATTTTTTTTCCAGTGTAACAGGTACATTATCATCAGAGGCAATATTGAATGCAATTTAAATTAAACTGCAATAGTTTCGATGCTTCTGAATAGATTGACTATGTCAAGAATGAGGTGAAATCATCCCCCCCCCCCCCAGGAGATGCCAAAGAAACAAGCTTGACCAAGAAAATATTTTAGACTTGTCCTAGATATTAGTTAAATAAGAATCGATTGTAATTTCAATCATTCAGATGTTCATAAAACAAAAAAAATTTTAAAACGTTACTTAAAATTTTTATCACAAACATGTAAAATATAATAAATCTATTTCACAGCACATTTTTGGTGAAAATATTTTTTGATAAGTAAGTGGTTCCTAAGATTTAATTCACCAAAGACACTTTAGTGAGGAACGTCCACCTATTTTCAGTGTTAATTCAGATATTTTGAATTTAAAATTTAATATTTCCCTTCCTAGTGAAGTTTTTGGGTATACACCGTCCAGACATTTCTTGATTTCTAGTTAATACTTACCGCCTGTGGTGCATAGAATTAACTGTGTATCCCGGCGAATGTTCCTTTTAAGACTTAATATTTCAGTAAACACGCTTCCCGGGTAACTTGTCTAAAAAGGCGTTCAATGTAGACCTTAGTAGACTTGATATTTGATGACACATAACGCAGAATTGCTTGATCACAAAGAAATTGAACATCGCTAAATAGCTCAGGAGCAACAAATTAGGCTCGGTTACGTTAGAGAGACGCGTGACGTAGAGACTTTAAGCAGTCTGTAAGAATTTTACACACTAATACTAAATCCTTAAGCTGTACGGATAATATATATATATATGCATATATATATATATATATATATATATATATATAATATATATATATATATATATATATATATATATATATATATATGTACATATATATATATATATATATACACTCATGGACAAAAAAATTAGCGCACCAAGAAGGAGTCGTCAAAATGAAACGAAATTTTACGTACATAATGACTACTTTGATATAAGTAAAAGATAAGAAAATCAAAGAAAATGGATAATTTATTTCAGAGAAAAAGGCAAAAGAACGGAGAAGTTAATACTCCGTTGGACCCTCCTCTAGCGCGAATGCACGATGCGATACGATCGGGCATTGAGTCATACAAGTTCTGTATGATGTCTTGAGACATTTCGTTCCATATTTGCCGTAACCTTGCCTCTAGTTTGTTCAAACTCGTGGGATGCCCAACTCGTCGTCCCAAATGATCCCAGATATGCTCGATTGGAGACAAATCTGGGGATCGGGCAGGCCAAGGAAGGGTAGTAACAGTGCGGAGACAGTCTTGTGTCACCCTTGCCGTATGAGGCCGAGCATTGTCTTGTTGAAAAATGGCACCCCATACCATCACACCAGCTGTGGGAGCGATGTGTCGCTGTACAGAAAAGGCAGGATTGAAGCGTTCACCACGGACTCTCCACACACAAACACGATTGTCATCACTGCCGAGATTGAATCTGGATTCGTCGCTAAAGACGACCTGGTTTCATTCCGCTGCAGTCCAGTTTCCTCGTGTGCGGCAAAACTCCAAACGGAGGCGTCGATGGGTGGGCGTCAAGGGCAGCACACGTAATGGGCGCCGCGATACCAACTGTCCTTCAGCCAGGCGCCTTCGTATGGTTCGATACGAAGGCCCGAGACACATAGGCCCCTAGTGAAGGTGCTACCTGTGCCTGGATGGCGGCCGATGAAGCAGTTGGCTGTACGCGTGCATTTCTTACGACGTGGCGGTCTTCTCGACGACTGGTCTGTCGAGGTCGTCCTGAGCCTGGTCTTCGTGTACATGACATCTCTCGGGTCCACTGGTCCCAACACCTCCTCACAACACAATCAGAGCGGCCTAATTGACGAGCTACTCGCCTAGCTGACCACCCAGCTTCCATCATCCCGATGATTCTCCCCCTCTCAAACTGCGACAACTGCTTATATTGTCTTCGACCACGGCGTAATGGCATGTCTATCTCAGCTCTTCCTTTGTAAATGATTCAGCACACTCAAACAAGCTTTGGTTACCTGTTTTATACTCCACAGAGTACGATGTTCGACGCCCTCTACCGGCTATACGTAATGCGCAATCACGCTGCATTTCTAATCATTTGCATATCTCCCCGACATGTACCTTCATTGCAAATTTCGTTACAATCCCGCAATTATTTCTTGGTGCGCTAATTTTTTTGTCCATGAGTGTATATATATATATATATATATATATATATATATATATATATATATATATATAAAGATACATAAGTTAGGTGAAATAAAAAGTTACAATACAATATTTTCTCATAGGAAACCACAATGATTTGCATATTTACAGACTTTTGGAGCTATTTTTCTTCATTTTAGCCTGCCCACAGTTTCACATGAATAATATTCAGATTGAAAGCTACCTTCATTGAACATGATACTAATGGTATTAAGGAGACCTCCCACCTCACTTGTTTAAAGTTTTCAATATTTTACCCAATATACCAAATGAATATAATTAATATTATTTTTTTCTTCATTGAAGTCACTTCGAATTCACAAATAAGTATTTTGTGGAACAAAAAGACTTGTTTTCCAAGAATTTCTTCAAAATGCTCCACCCGCATTCATTTTATTCTGATTGCCTCCAAATTTCTCAGAATTGTTAATGGAAGTGTTTGTCATAAAACTGTCCCTAGTTCTTTGAAACCAAACATGTTTTTTAAATTTATAGACCATGAAAAAAAAAGAAAGAACATTTAAAAAGCAGGCAGAATTAAACAAAAAATTATTTAAGATTGAAGATCCTTACAAAAAAAAATTTTTCAAAGCACAATTATGTTGATATATATACGGTAAACTTATACTTAAAAATTCAAAGTGTTTAAATGATATGGAATGCACATGGAGAATTTTGAAAAACGTCAGCATTATTGAAAACAAAAAATTAGAAAAACTGGTGTTTTTCTGCCAAAAAATCTTTATTTTGAATTATAGGGGTCTTCAATTTAGTAAAAAAGAATATTAATTTTTCTCATTCTGTATATAGAGTTAAAAATTGAAAATTTAAAAATCGAGATTGAAGGTTCCATGTCCCCTAAAATAGTAAAAATAATCTTGAATACATATTTTGCTCAAAATTTTTTCATAATGTATTAAAAATAGTTAAGGGGACTCACGACCCTTAAGTCGAGGAATTAAAGCATATTTTCATACTTTTTGACTCTTTGTAACTATTTCAATTGACTCTCAATTTTTCCAAATTTTATGTATATGATAAATTGATATATTTATTTTAATAAACAAATTTTCAACTCTCAAAATAATTTTAAATAATTTTTTTTAAATGCTTTAGATATACCTCGTTTTTTAAGCATTTTTATTGTATACTGGCTCGCGCGCGGAACTATGAAATTAATTTTACACTTAAATGTATAATTCCCGTTTTATATTTAAAATAAATAATTCGAAATGCAATTGAACATAAAACATTCAACATTAAAATATTTTTTTCAATTTTTTTTTAAAACTGCTCAATATATACTTAAAATTTCTTTCAATTTTTGCATTCATTTACCCCCGAAAAAATAACAAAATGAGCAGCGATTGCAATAATTCTAGTTCAGACGCAATAAAATAACACGATTATGCGGTGATAAAAATTTCGTGGAATCATGTTTCATAGTTTTTGAGATATCAGTTGCGGAATGATACAAAATTACATTTTGAGAAAAATGAGTTTAAAATTTTTCTTACCATAAACTTGATCAGTAATTAAATATTTAGAGTATCAATATCTCCGGAACTCAGCGGAATATTTTCATGCAGTTTGTTTTATTTTGTTCAGAAATGATCAGGCTTTAACATATATTTTTTTCAAAAAATCGAATGTTTTAAAGATTTAAGAGTAGCGAGTCTCCTTAAGAGGTGTATTTTAAATTTTTGTTGAGAAAAATAACAGGACGTTAAAGACGTTCCTCGAAGAATAGTACAACAACCTTCCTGTTGCATAATTCCTCATTAAAATGGGCTTTAAATCTTTCTTTTTCTTATTGAAATAATTTCTCGCTAATTAAAGCCTAGTTGAGGTTTATAATCATTTGATCTGTTTGGCTGTAAAATATTGGAATCACAAACAATCCAAGTACATTTCGAGAAAGAACGATTTTGCATAATCCGTATCGAGTGAACGCTCGAAATATCGAGGTGGCGCGATGCATTTCCTCCCGGAAAGTGTCGTTTGCGAAATTATTTCCCCTAAAAGTGATTTAAATCCAGCCTAATTTGAATAATCTCCTTTTGAACGGCGAATATGAAAACTTTCAATTCCTTTTCTTCGTTTAACGTTGTTTTAAGCTGTCGAGGTTATCTCGGGCACGCCGTGTTAATAACGTTTCCCTGCGGTGCTAATTAATTTCTTTTCCCGGACTGAGTAACGGCCTCGGATGTTTACACTCTGACGCCCCTCGAAAATGCCGACAGAGCCTTTTAAGACCGTGAATTTTCAGATGGGAACTTGGGAATGGGAATCTCAATTTCGGAGGATTTAGACGTGTTGGGGAACAGCAATGTCTTCCAGCGAAATTGGACTGATGCTAAATGGCTGCGCTGAGATCATCGGGATGCGAATTTCGAATACGTACGTGGATTTTGCAACCGAGGGCGGGGCTAACCGTAACGGTCAATGATCGCGAGCGCATGCTTTCTGTTTTCAAAAGCACACAACGGTTTAATGGCGTATACTGAAAGTTTACCGATTGTCGTTAAAATCGTGTCCTCCGCTGTTTTAAATGAAGATAACTTTGAATGTGAAGTAAGAGCGAATATCCAGGATGAAGGATCATTTTCTGAATGGGTGAAAAATTTTTCGGACTGTTAAACTGACAATTGTTTGGTATTTTTGGAGATTGCCAGAATTTAATTGAACCTTTTCAAAACATATCCAACATATCCTACTTTTTTCAGTAGTAATTCTTTTGTAGGGATTACTATTCATGATTGATTGATTTTAGAATGGTTCTTAGTGTTTTCAAATTTCTTGTGGATGCAACATTTCAACAGGTAACATCTAATTCTAAAGATAATCAAGAAATTTATACGTTGAAAATTTTCTTCTGTTGCCTAAAATGGAATAATGTTGACAGAAAGTAGCTTTTTATTAAAAAAAATACATAAATTCGAAGTCTTTATTAGATATTAAAAAGGTGCGTTAATTTACTATTTATTTTTTTATACAGAAGAATACTTGATTTTCTTTCCAATTTATAAGCGAGCGAGAAAACTAACAAACGCTACACACAGGGTGAGTGACTAGATAAACAGAATGTAAACAAACATAAAAGTCCAAACATAAAAGTTTCAAAGTCCAAATGCTCGCGTAGTAAAGAAAAAGTGCTCATTGGCTGTTACGGTTAGCCCCGCCTTCGGTTGCAAGATCCATGTACGTATTTGAAATTCGCCATCGGGCGAAGGTTGTTTGGAGATTATTTGAATTTTATCCCAAAGTCTACATTTTACTACGGCATATCACTTAAAAGTTTGAGAAACGGTGAAAATGGAGGCAAAGAAACGTACAACCCAAAAGAAACAAATATAGAGTTCTTTTCCCAATTACGTGATTGACTTGGCAAACTTTTACTGTAATCTGGATTAGGGATTCGACATCGATGTCGATGTTTTAAACACCGATTTATTGAAGCCGATTTTTTTTAACATCGATGTTTTGGGCTCGATGTTTTACGTTGTCTCGATGTTTTTTTTAAAAATAAAAATGTACCATAATAAAAAAAAATTAACCACGTAGCATAATTTTCCCACTCAGTAAATGTCTGAATTCTGAAAAGGACGAATACGAAAGGGGGAACGATTAGAGACAAATGGCGATGAACAACCAACGAATAATAATCATATGCCCCAATAGCCCCAATAATCGTTATTTACAGTAAAGAAAAAAAATAAGATTGTTCAGTTTTCCCCCATACGTTGGTTTTGCATCGGTACTTCAAATTGGTGTAAATATATGTAATTTTCTTTTCTATTATTTAATTTGAAAATAAAAGATTTGTTAGTAAATTGCAATAATTTCTTCTTCAATTTTCTGGTAAAAGTAATAAAATGTGTAGTTGAAATTCTGCGATATGCGCTGACTCTAAGAACCAAGTTTTTGTCATTTGTGTCAGCCCAACCTGACAATAAAATTACCCCCCCCCCTCCATGACTAACGGAAGTAACATTAATCTGAGAGGTTACTAAACCAGTTTTAAAAGATGAAAGTTCATAAACATCGATGTTTAAAAACATCGATGGTTTTGGGGCGATGTTTTATTAGCATAGATGTTTTAATATTGAATATCGATGTTTCGAAACATCGATGTTTTGTTGTAGATGTCTAATCTGGGATTCATAATGTCTGAAGCACCTCAGACTTGAATCTTATTGTTTCAATCAGAGACGAGAAAATATATAAAAAATATTAAAAAATATTAAGGTATCCGTACACCTTCGGACCTACCTACTTTCTTACACCAAGAGACCATATTAACGTTTACTTTTACACTCTTTTCATCGTTGCAAACTTATTTACATTCATTCCCAATATGCATTTCTGTTGTACACTTATACTATAATACTTATACACAGGGTCGGGTACATTTTAAAAACCAGGAGAATCGACAAGCATATCCCTAATTTCCGTTATCAGTGGTTATGAAAATCATTTATTCAGAAATATGAAAGTTTTACTGCGAGTTTAATACTCTTTTTTCTTTATAAATATGGCTCTAAATTTTTTGTAGCTTTAAGGGAAATTTTTAAATTGCGTAAAATTTCAACATTTGTTTTTTTATTATTATTGGTATGTTGTTGCGCACATGATATCACGAGAACAGTTGGCTAGATTACCATGAAGTTTTATACACATGCAATATAAAAATGTATAATTAAAATGGCCAACTATTATGTCATCCTATATATAATAGCCGTTGTCTCTGTATGACACTTCCGGGCTGTACTCATCTTTCAATTGAAGCCCTCAGTAAACAAACCGCCGGTAAGGCTTAATTTCAATTTCAGATGTCGATCAGAATTTTTCTTACCTAAAAACAAATATCTTCTCCATCAAATCAAGTTTGTTCAGCCTATTTTTCTATAAAACATTCAGAACTAAAAAAAAATTGGATATTTTTAGCTGTATATTTAACAGTTTTTAAAAATCTGTTTACTTTTGCGATGAATTCTGAAAGTAAACAAACGTGAATGTGAATGAATCGCGTAGTGAACTGTAAAAATTTTTTTTTAACTTTCATATACTTTTTCCATTATGACGTCATTTTTAGTATTATGACGTCAAAATGAAGGGGTTGGATGGCAATCTACTACTCCAATCGCATGAAAAACTAAATAAATTAAAAATAATGAAAGGGTTTGCTTTTACAAGGTGTGGATTAAATGCAATATTTTAGATAATTCGGGATATTTTTTAACTTTCATATACTTTTTCCACTATGACGTCAAAATGACGGGTTACCTACTAGTTCTTATAATAAAAATTTTAATTTCAGTAAAATTTGTCACAAAAAAGCTTTGATAGTAAAAATTTGAAAAACTTTTTTCTATAAGAACTAAGAATTTTGATTTCAAAGTTGGTCATTTTAAAAATATATTATATAACTTGATTTTAAAAACTAAAAAAATTGTGTATAGAGGAAAGTCTATGACATAACAATGGTTGAAATTAAAAAGAAATTTATGTTATCTTCCAATGCTTCAGTGGTGGCCCGATGAAGGAAATTGGAAACACGCAGGTTTTTTTTACCTCAATGGATAAATCGTCGTCGATCTTGACTTCCTCTTCAACGCTGACATTTGAATCCAAATTGGCTATTAGATCCACAAGTTCTTTTTTGCTTTTTTCGGTAGCACTGTCAGTTACCACTTCGCTTGTACTCAAAAATCCCGTCTTCTTAAAACATTTTTAGAACGCACCCAGGTTCCACCTTTTTAAGGGCTGACGTAGTCCAGGAAATTGCATCCTAAACAGACACCGATTTTGCCAACTCTTCGCTGGATTTGCAGGAGATAATCCGTGAAAGCACATGTCTCAGAAGCAGCTTTCTGTATCGTACTTTAAAGCTGAGGATAATTCCCTGATCAAGTGACTGTAGCATCGAAGTGGTGTTAGGAGTCAAGAAAATTAAATTAACACTTTTTAGCTTTAAATCATCAGGTTGGGAAGTAGCATTGTCCATGAACAGATTGATTTTTCTCTTTTTATTTTTTATTTTGTCGTCTAACTCCACCAACCAATCGCTCATTATCTCAGTGGTTATCCACGCTTTCTTATTTCACTACCACAAAACACTAAATTTTCGCACATTAATGTTCCTGAAACATCTAGGCTTCTTAGCTTTTCCAATAACAATTGGAGTTTCGAAGTCTCCCAGCATGTTGCAACGCAGCAAAAGAGTGATCAGCTCTTTTGAAATTTTCCCGCCACTACATTTTTCACCCTTAAAACATAAGGTCTTGTCCGGAAGGACGCGGCAAAAGAGGCCAGAATCATCGGCATCGAAAATGTCTCTGTCATCATATCCTTTGCACAAAGATTTAAGCTTTCCGATCCAATCTGTTACTTCATTTGAATTTACAAATTTTTCTTCGCCTCAAATCTGCTTAAAAAATATGTTGTGACGTGTCCGGAATTTTCCCATCCCTCCATTTGAGGCATTAAAAGTTTCTAATTTTGAAATATTTGCCAAAATAATTGAAAGTTTTTCAACAATGCC
>OU015491.1:6764177-6776677 GCA_907164885.2 Dolomedes plantarius | reverse complement strand
TATTTTTTTTAATTTTGTCTGAAAAACAAAAGTAAATATTTAAAATTATTTAAAATTATATTTTAAACGCAGAATAATTTTTAAAAAATAATAATATAAAAGAGTATTTACTTTCGGGTGCTGTAAGTTATAAATGGTTACTATAAGTTTACAACGAACCAATATTCTTATTTTTTATGTTTTGTGCACATACTGATGTACTAGTTAACTGTTCTAGTGTTTAATATTTTTTTGTATTTCACCTGGAAACAAGTTAGATATGTTTGATTTTACGATATGGGATTAGTCAACAGTTAAATCACACTGATAAATAAATTTGAATTTTGATCTCACTTCCCTTTATAATCATTTATCAAATATTGACAATACAAATTAATTAAATTGTTTAAAAAAACTGCTTACAAATTTAATAATCTCATTACTTAAGGGGACGGTGGATCTTTATTTGAGCAAATCTTGTCATTGTAATACTGATTGTGTTATTGTAAAAATATATATATATATATATATATATTTCTGTAAATTAATAAGTAATAGTTTGTTTCAAGTTCCGAAATAGTTTTTTTCAAGTCAAAAATAATTTATGAAGCTTCTACGAAGTCATTTATTAAGGGTAAGTGTAGTAATAAACTTTAAATCCGTTTTTCTCAAAACAGAGTTTTCAAGGTTTTTAGAATTTTTAAATGTTCTATGCTACTTAATTTTTGTTCAAAATTCCCGAAATTGATAAGGAAGAATTCTGATACTGTTTACAAAAAATCTGGGCATGCATTTTACAATTCGACTTCATTAAGGTAATTAAATTCAAGTTATACCTTATTAAAAGGCAAAATTTTGAGGAAAATCGAATTTTTCGGTGTTCAATTATATGTTTGTGTATAAACACAATATATATATATATATATATATATATATATATATATATATATATATATATATATATATATATATATATATATATATATATATATGAATATATATAGTAAAAAAAATTTTTTAACGTCCTCCGTCCCCTTAAATTATTTTATCCACATGAGATGAATTGATAGGTAACTTACTGACATGATGAATAAATCCACCTTTATATAACACCCTATTCTTCAAAAAATTCGTTTATCGAATGGGGATAACACAATTCAAACAATTGTACAAAAGTTTCTCTTTTTACTTTTTGCAGAATTTAAACGACCCTACTATTATTATTATTCTATTCGTGCTAAATAAAATGTTGGGTTGGTTGATACATTGGTATAATGAATAAACTGCCCTTTATTTAGCACCTTATGCCCTTTTAAAATCATGAATCAGATATTGATAATACAATTCCTGTAACCGTAAAGGAGTTCATCTTTTTACTTGCTTAAGCGAACCCGGGACCTCAAACCTCGATTTCTTTAACTATCAATTTTCGAGATCATAGTTCGAGAATTCCACCTCCCTTAGGATTGACATTTTGAGGGATTGAAATGGCTCTCTCTCTAAAAGGGGGGGGGGTTAAGCGCTGCCCCCCAATTTTTTATTTAGAATATATTTTTGTCAACTGTTTACAGGTACATAAATGCTGATAATCAAATAAAATTGGTATTGTCGGATAGCCCGAACTTTTCTGCAAAGCGCTACGGGATTTAAAATATTGACTGCATTTAAAAAAAAAAAAAACGAAAAATGTACACAAATGTAAAATTTCTTCCTCTATGACGGAGTACAATTTAAAAAAAAAAATCTTTGAATCCAAGTCGGCAATCCATGGACACATTTTCTCCATAGGTTAACATGGAGTTGAGCGAATCCAATGGGGTTAGTACATAGCAGCCTTAACGTAGGATTACCCATAGTTGCTTACCTCTTTTTTTTTGGCGTATTTTGGTACTTTTCTGTTTAACCGTTTGCTGCAACTGGGTTTGGCGCGCTGCCAAATTTATAACTCGCGACGGACACTGCATTTTTTCTTTCCGGAGCACCGTTATTGAGGAACGTAATACTACGTTAAATAAGATAATTTTTTAAAAAAATCTGTTTTTCCACTTTTTTTTGGTATATTTCAGTGATTTTTAGAAATAATTTAAAACTTTTACTTGAGAACACAGGTAAATGCCACTTTCGTATTATAGTATAAAGCAGAGGTGGGGAACGCGCGGTCTTGAGGCAGCATGCGGCCTGCGTGATCTTCTTGTGCGGCCTTCATAAAAGCTAGCATTTGTTTAATTAATATTTAATTTTATAGATTGCAACAATTTGCAAATCAGTGGAATTAATTAAAGAGCGGCATGAATGTATGTACGCAGGCTTCGCGTTACGAAGCTTGATCCAAATATTCAATTACTTTTAAGCAAGAATGATATGCAAATATCCCACTAGCTTAAATTTTCCGTCGGATTTTAAAATTATTTTAGGAATTATTGCCATGTCAGATATTTATAATTTAGTACTATTATTTTTCTATTGTATTTCTTTATAATGTTAAAATTATTTAAAAATACTTCTATTTTATTATTTTTATTTGAAGTGGTATTTAATTATTTAGTTGTTTATTAAAATTAAAAAAATAAATAAATACGAGTAAATAAATAAATAAATATATATATATATATATATATATATATATATATATGAAATGTCCGGAGTGAACATCTCGTGAAAATACTGCAATCGAGGCCGTAACAAAGATTCCAAATCATAATGAATAACTAAATTTTATTTATCGTAAAGATTAACTCATCTTAAGCAGTTCGGAGGCAGCTCGCGTCTCTCTCAAAAAGCGCCAAAATAGAATTAGGTGAAAGAGGCTGACAGAATTGGCGGAGGAAGTTAGGATGTGGAAGGCGAAGCGTTTACGTCAAGACATGAAGGACGGGTTACCATGGCAGAGATGAAGTTCAGAATGGGCGATTATAGGTAGTTAGTAATATTATCACATATATATATATATATATATATATATATATATATATATATATATATATATATATATATATATATATATATATATATATATATATATATATATATATATATATATATAAGTGTGTGTGTGTGTCCGTCCGTACGTCCGTCCGTCCGTGTGCTTACATAAAAAAATACCAACAGTGAAATATAAAAAATTACAGTGGTATCTATGAATCTAATAATTTTATAAAAAATAATAATTAATGATTAATGTTATAGCAAGTTTTTATCCTTATGTGAATACAAAAATATTTTATATTGTAACTTTTTAAGTCAAATAATAAATAAATAAGGACTTTTTTGTTATTTTTCTATCTAATGCACCAAATTGTTAAAATTATACCTAACTATAATAATTTCATAAAAGTCGCATTTATAGGTACATCAACTTATGCGGCCTCTTTATTACTACCTAATTTACATGTGGCCTCTAATGGTAAAAAGTTTCCCCACCTGTGGTATAAAGGAAATTAAAATATATTTAGTTGAATTCAGTGTAAGGTCTCTGGCGTAAGCACTCAATTATACTAAAATTATATAAAAAAAATCCCTCTATTTTAAATTGTTATGAGATTTTTACTAAAATTATATTGAATTTCAAGATTTTATATCACATTTGCAGTAAAAATAAATGTATTGAATCAGTACTGTATTCACTTCAGTACAGTTTTTTAAAAAGTGCACCTAATGTAAGCAGGTGATACCTTAAATCAGGGGTGGGCATTAAGTCGATTTCGGTCGACCGGTGGACCACCAAGACATTTTGGGGTGACTGCCTTTACTAAGACCTAAGACGCGCATACTAAAAGAAACACATTTAGGAAACACTGGCGCCAGCTAGACATCGTTCTTTGGCTCTACCTACCCGTGAGAATCTGCATTTTCAACGATGAATATAATTAAGACAACATATCGTTCCCGTCTCACAGACGACCAATTAGAATCCAGCGCAAGATTAGCCGTTAGTAATTATATACCGAGATATTTTATATTGGCGGGCAGCAAGTCTTCTACTAACTATAACTACGAGAACGAACTTTAGATGAAAAGGATTTATTTTTTAATGTATTTTCACTTGTTTGATAATAAATGCATCATATGATATTATTATATTTGTGGCTATTATTATTATGTTTGTATCTTGCGTTTTGCTTTAAACGCGGTTTTAAAAGCTTAAGTTTTTTTTATTGTAGTTATGTAGGCAAGTACATATTTCGTATTTATTATTAAGTTATAATAAATATTGTAGACCCTTTTTTAGCTCACCACACTTACGCCACTGGGTGGAAATTAGAAGTAGCCCGTACCCTGGAAAAGTCTCCCCACCCCTGCCTTAAATGATATGGAATTTTGAAAATTCTAGCATAACGCCAAAAACTTTGAAAAAAGCCTTTCTTCCATGTAGTAAAAAAAGTATACTTATTATTATAATTTTGTATCTAGAGTTAAAGATTGAATAATCATATAAACGAGGTTGAAAGTCCCTTGCCCCCTTAAGTAACCCAAAAGCAAATTAACTTTTCAATCCATGGGCGATTAGTTGATAGGCCAGCCGACGACTTTATTTACTTTCCGGTTGCTAAGTACGAATAGTCAAAATTGCGATCCTAGATTTTTTTTAAAGTTTTTTTCCCCTTTTTTTTCTTTTTTTACATTGGAAGCGATAACTTTTCTCCCCCTGTCTGAAATTCAGATAGGGCGAAATATTTCACGTGGACGCTACAGATTGATTTTATATTCAATGAAATAAATTTCTCTCGTGGCTGGCATTAAGCCCGTACCTAACTGTAATGCAACTTTTAAAAGCGAGGGAGAATGTAGTAGTCTACATCTGTACGATTTATTCAGAAAAATCACCCCCGAAAGCTTCCGGTTTACTAAGAATGGTAGATTCTTAGTAAATAATAGTAATTCTTAGTAATTCTAAATAATAGTAATTAATAAAATAATAGTAAATAATGGTAAATTTAGTAAATTTACTATTATTTAGTATAATAGTAGTAAAATTTACTATAATAGTAGTTTTATTATTTATTATAATAGTTTTATAGTAAATAATAAAACATATAATAGTTTTAACATATAATAGTTAACATATAATAGTGTTAACATATAATAGTTAAAACATACAATAGTTTTATTTACTATAATAGTTTTATTATTTAATATAATAGTAGTTTTAAATAATAGTAAATTTCTAAATAATAGTAATTCTTAGTAATTCTTAGTATTATTGTGTTATTTAGATTTCAACACAAGATTGTGGACTATTTTGTTCTAAAACGAATTCTTTTCTTTTTTTTCAGGTAAGATTTTTTACCACGATTTGTTTGGAGAAGGAACTTCAACCCCGTAGCATTTTATGAATTTCAGTACATTTTCTCTTACTCACGATGGAAGTAAGCTTTTTAATATTTCATAAATGTTTTGCATTTTATGGCGGCATAAATTCCGTTATTATGCACTTCAGAAGTTGTTTTCTGTTTGTTTGAACAATGCGAATTCATAATTCTTTTACTGGTTTGCTAAAAATGTTTTCTTTAACGAAAGAAAATATTACTGACGTTATGAAAATGGGAGGGAATATTTAAAAACTAAAACTGATTTTTTTATTATGGAAATTTGAATCCTATTTGAACCAATGATCTTAGCTTATGACCAGGTATTTTAGTCAATATCCTTTGCAAAAATACCATTGTTTGGAAATTTTAATGTTTAAGTGATACCATGATATCTAATTTGTGCTAAAATAAAACTGAATCTGTTGTGTGTACGTTATATTTTTAAAATTTTCTTCCCTTGCAGACTATAGATGTATTACTTAAGTATTATAGCTTCGAAAACACTGTGGGTTTTATTCTATTGATAATAAAAGGAGAATTGATTATTGATTTTTTCTCGTGAAGACAATGGGTAAATGAAACATGGTATCACTTCAGTTTTTACTAATGACCATACCTAGGAGGACTTTAGCTAAATGACTTGTCAGCGGCCCGGTTTATTTTTGTTAATATTTTCATTATATTCCTTGTAATTTGCTTCTTTTGTTAAAATTTTAGAATTCGATTGTATCATACACATTTAACATAATCGATATTTTTTTGCTCGGTTGAATGGTTTCAGGCAAGTGCATTTAGCTCATTCAAAATCTTATTCATCTTATTATTTTCATAAAAAAATTGTGTATTCTTCAAATATATTCTACTTTTATGGCATTCTGATTTTAAGTTTGTTACGTATCTGCTTAAACGTCGATAGCAAAATCGGTATTATTTTAATGACTGTTTCGAAAATATATTTATTCGGTAAAAGCGCAGCAAATTAAAACACAAATCTTACTCATCTGTGGTTGCCGGATTTGTATGAAAATTTTTCCGATTTGTTATATTCCCGGATAAAAAGATTGAATCCCGTATATAATTCGCAAAACATATTGCTGCTCAGAAATTCTGGGCTAAAATCTTTCATCTATAATTTTTAAGAGAGGATTCATTCATGATGCTTAGTATATTTAACCACAAATTACTGATATTAATCCTCGACATTAACTTTTTCTATGACCCATCTTCATGGAACTTATTAACCTTTAGCTTACGGGGTCTAATATATATATATATATATATATATATATATATATATATATATATATATATATTTATTTGTATATATATATATCTATATCTATATCTATATCTATATATATATTTATATATATATATATATATATATATATATATATATATGCATATATATATATCTATATATATATATGTATGTATATATATATATATGCATATATATATATATATATACGTATGTATATATATATATATATATATATATACACGTATATTATATATATATATATCATTCTTGGGCTCGAATTCTTGGGATACATGCTATCCCACCCCGTAAGGAAAAGGTTAAAGTTTAAATGCTCGGACTAGGACACTATTTCGATACTTATTGCGTAGAACACATTCGGATTTTCTACCGAAACATGCAATTAAGTCTTCCAAAACGTTATAAAGTTGAATATAAGCTACTTATTAGCAAAATGTATTGGATGTGTGTAGGGAGGGGGGTAGACGGAATTGCGAAATCTTACAATAAAAAGGCCAATATCATTTTCTTGGCATAAAGACAATATTCTAGAGTCTTTGGTTATCAAATAAAGCAAGCCGCTTGATTCTACTATGAATATAGTTTTAGGTGTTTATGTGTAGGGGAAACTCTTGTACCTAGGGCCGGCTATTTTCCAATGGCAGTATCTTTACTTATAACTAACTTACAATAATAAAAATAGTTTGTATACATTACGCGCTTTATTCTCTTTAAATAAAAATCACATCAAGTGTAGAAAAAAAAATTTTGTAAATGATATTGAAAATTTAAAAAAAATTACGAATGACCCTAGTTACAATAACACTATTGTACCTAGGGCCAGTTATTTCCAAAAACTGAAATTGTTGTTTTCAATTAAAAAAAAGCAATTTGTATGCATTATTTCTTTCATGCACAACTTCTAAAATCTTCGTAAGGAAGAAATGTTAATTGTAGGCAATGTCTTAAAGGAAGAAATGTTTATTATTTCATCGCTTTCTAATGTATGTTTTTTCTCCATTGTCTTCTTCATGATACCACATAAATTTTCTGTTTCAAACACAGATTTCGTAACCTTTTATTTAACAATTACTTTTTTCAATATTTGTGCTCGAATTTCATTTTTCTCGGGGGTATCGGTGAGAATTCTACACCTGCCAAGTTTTCGTCCACCTCTTTTCTACTAGAGGCCATGGCCCTAGGTACAAGACAAGATTATGGCCCCAGGTACAAGATGTTGTTGTTTTTTGGCAAAATGGCTTCCACAGCCAAAGACCTGCAGAAACTAAACTTTGATTTTATATATTTTTTTCCTTTAATGATTACAAAAATTATCTGCTATACATTAAAACATAAGTTTGCACTTACTTTCACAAAATAAGACTTCAAATTGAAGTGAAAAATTTTAGTTTTGATCATCCAACCAAGACTTTCTTTTCTATTTAACTATAGCTTCTTCTTGCTTTCATTAAAAATGACCGTTATGAATTGAAACAGTGTTGTCACTCACTCCAATGAGTAAAAATGCTGTAAAATAATAATTATTTAAATAAAGCATGGTGGCCCTACGTACACGATGGCCCTAGGTACAAGAGATTCCCCTACTCTTGTGTACACGTGTACTTTTAATCTGTTAATGTCTTACTAGAATTTTTCCCAATTTGCAGTCCAAAAAAGGATATATCTTAATATTTCTTCTGTGTGTCGCCACGAAATTTTGTAAAGCGTTGCCCTGTTTTATTTTCATCAGTTTGTTCCCCGGAATCTTTAATTGAGCGGGAGTATTTTCTCTGAAACAAAAATTACTCTGACAATTTTTTTTTTATCCTATAAAGTGATTAACAATTTTACAGATAAACATCCATGCATGAGAAAGAAAAATTCTATTGAAACCAATGTAAATTGTATGTAAATGGAGATATTATTTCGGAAGATGTTCTGAAAAACGCTACAAACTTTGGGTTAAAAGTTTTTATAACATAATTTCAAATTGTTTGATTATTTTTCGTTTGTGTCGTAATCTATATATATAAAACAGTTCCGTAACTGACTCATTCATTCACTGACTGACTGACTGACTGACATACAACGCACAGACCAAACCGCTGGACCTAAAGGGCTGAAATTTTGCATGGCGATTCTTCTAATAGTGTAGGGGTGCACTAAGAAAGATTTTTCAAAAATTCTTCTTACATTTTTTAAATTAAATTTTTAAGCTGTTTTTTAAACTTTTTTTACGTTTGCATTTAAAATAATACATTGAGGGTTATAAAATTTATATCACGAGAAAGATCATAAAAATTCCTTCAAAATGAAATTTTTTTCGAATTTTTACCTCCATTTCCCGATTTTTGGTGAATTTTTAAAGATTCATTTTTAGAATTTAATTTATTAAATGCCGATCACGTGATTTCTTTTTCTGGTACTTTCAATAAATTTATCGTCACGTACGTAACAACTAAATAGACAAAAAAAATATTTTTTTCTCTTTCTAATGCAGCAGACGATTGGATATTATCAAAAAAAATGCATATCCCTTACGATTTTTTTATAAATATATATATATAGATAGATAGATATTTTACATCAATTGTATACATTGATCATCGCATTTATTATAAATATATATATTTATTTTTTGGCATAAATTGCATACTTTGACCGTTGTATTTAATTTGAATGTACTCCGTAGCGAAGCGCGGGTTTTCAGCTAGTCTTTATATAAAAACACATTTGAGAAAAAAAAAATATGACCGCGATATGCGTGCAATAAAACAAAATCTGTCTCCTTAACATCGTTCTTAAACATCCATTCAAACTAACCTGAAATTTGCTCAAACTTTTCTCAAATGAACCATAGCTGCGACACAAGTTTTACGGGAAATTTTTAATTTATAAATATATTCAGAATCTTTCGATTCCACACACGGGAAGTCTAGAACCCCTCTGTATACACCGAAAAGAGGAAATGGGATAAATATTTACCTTCCTTTCATCAGGAGCGTGTTAGAGATTTTTCCACGCCTCTGCGTTTTTAATCGATAGTTCCGTTAACTTGGCAGCTCTGCCTGTATCGGCAAGCGCGGGCCCGCTCGTTTATTCGGCTCGCGGTTTCGCGAGATGTGTTACACTCGCAACGACTTGTAGCAGTTAATTTATCAGGGCATTTTCCGCTCTGCTCACGAGAGTTTTATAAGCGAATGCATTTTTTTTTTTTGTTTTGCTATTCCTATGGAGAATGATATTGAAATTCGTTATTTATGTTGAATGTAAGCAAAGAGCTTATTTTACATAAACTTTGCATTCATTTTCTCCTTAAAAATGGTTAATAGTTTCTGTGAAAGGCTTCGATTTTTTTAAAGCAGAGAAGGACATGAAATAAAAAAAAAAAAATAAAAAAAAATCCATCTTGAAAATATGTAGTAATTTTTTTTAAGGTATTAAGCGAAATTCCAGCTCGTAAATTATCCGTATAATTAGAGTTCGTATTTTTTTATATTGTTGAATACAGCAGTGTCAAACAAAGAAGATCTGAATGCTTAAGGCTGCTATGTACTAAGAAAAAAATTGTATTTCCCTTTTCCTCTTCTTGCAGACTCTTGTGGGAGGACTCCAGTCGACAGTTCGAGAATTCCACCCCCCCCCCCTTAGGATTGACATTTTGAGGGATTGTAATGGCTCTCTCTCTACAGGGGTGTTAAGCGCTGCCCCCCAATTTTTTATTTAAAATGTATTTTTGTCAACTATTTACACGTACATAAATGCTGATAATCCAATAAAACTGGTATTGTCGGATAGCCCGAACTTTTCTGCAAAGCGCTACCGGATTCATTTTATAAATTCCGTCCACGAAGGAATTTATGAGCGTTTAAAACACACTATACCATATTTTTCCCCAAATAATTTAAATTCTAAAATATTAATTGCATTTAAAAAAAATGTACAGAAATGTAAAATTTCTCTCTTTATGACGGAGTACAATTTTTTTTTAAATCTTTGAATTCAAGTCGGCAATCCGTGGACAAATTTTCTCCATAGGTTAACATTGAGGTGAGCGAATCCATTGGGATTAGTACATAGCAGCGTTAAAGCTGCTGTGTACAAATCCTATTGGATTCGCTCACCTCAATGTTAACCTATGGAGAAAATTTGTCCACGGATTGCCGACTTCGATTAAACGATTATTTTTTTTTAAATGTATTCCGTAATAGAGAAAAAAAATTTTACACCTTGGGTCATCTTTCGTTTTTTTTTTAAAAATGCAATTAATATTTTAAACTTTAAATTATTTTGGGAAAAATATCTGGTGTAGTATGTTTGAAGAGCTCCTCAGTTCCTTTGTTGGACGAAATTTATAAAATGAATCGTGCTGCAAAGTGCAGAAAAGTTCAGGCTATCTGAAAATACCATTTTTATTGGATGATCAGCATTTATGTAGCTGTCAATGTTAGACGCATTTTCTCCATAGGTTAACATTGAAGTGAGCGAATCCAATAGGATTAGTACACAACAGCCTTAAATCGTAACCTACACAGCCGTAAATCTGCACAATCGTAACACAATAGCCTTAAATCGTAACCTACACAGCCGTAAATCTGCACAATCGTAACACAATCTAGCACAATCGTAACACAACAGCCTTAAATTGTAACCTACACAGCCGTAAATCTGCACAATCGTAACACAATCGTAACACAATCTAGCACAATCGTAACACAACAGCCTTAAATTGTAACCTGCTGTGCACCGGTACTCAATCATGATCGCCGTGTGGCGTGTATGCACGAATGTGTAAGCCAGGAGGCTTTATTCTTGCTGCGTTGTGTTAACGAGTTGCTTAATACGTCGTTTTGTTAAGTTTTAATAAATTTAGTTTATATAAGGCTGCATCTTATTTAATGTGGGATCAGTACTGCAATAGTCCGGCACCTGAATCCCAAAATACGATATGGACGAAATAAAAACACTGGACTAAATGTATAGACCTCAGGGGATACTATGTTGTAAAAAAGAGTCCTTTTTCACAGACATATCGAACGGCACTAGTATAGCCTCTCTTGTTCGCTCAATCTAAATGTATAAAACAGTTCCGTAACTGACTAACTGACATACAACGCACAGACCAAACCGCTGGACCTAAAGGGCTGAAAGTTTCCACGGCGATTCTTTTTATGGTGTAGGGGTGCACTAAGAAAGATTTTTGAAAAATTCTTCTTAGATTTTTTAAAATTAAATTTTTAAGCTGTTTTTGCAACGTTTTTCAAGTTTGCTTTTAAAATAATAATCTGAGTGTTATAAAATTTATATCACGAGAAAGATCCTAAAATTTCCTTTAAAATGAAATCTTTTTCGAACCTTTACCTCTATTTTCTGATTTTTGGTGAATTTTTAAAGATTCATTTTTAGAATTTAATTTATTAAATGCCGATCACGTGATTTCTTTTTCTGGTACTTTCAATAAATTTATCGTCACGTGCGTAACAACTAAATAGACAAAAAAAATATTTTTTTTCTCTTTCTAATGCAGCAGACGATTGGATATTATCCAAAAAAAAAAAATGCATATCCCTTACGATTTTTTTATAAATATATATATATATATATATATATATATATAGATATATATTTTACGTCAATTGTATACATTGATCATCGCATTTATTATAAATATATATATTTATTTTTTGGCATAAATTGCATACGTTGACCATTGTATTTAATTTGAATGTACTCCGTAGCGAAGCGCGGATTTTCCGCTAGTCTTCCAATAAGAACTTACACAGTTTACACATTCTCCAATTTTTCTTTCATATAATTCTGAGATTAAACATATGAGATTCAAACTTAGAATCTCATCAACAGATACTATTAGAGTCAAGTGAAGTCAGGAACTTGTTTGTAGAAAAGCGAGCCGTACTATTCTATAGATGAAAGGATTCAATAGATGAAGG
>OU015491.1:6739177-6756677 GCA_907164885.2 Dolomedes plantarius | reverse complement strand
ATCCTAAAAATTACGTCATTGTAACATTACTATAGCGCCACCCCCCATTACAGCCTAACCAAATGAAAATACGCATACTATTCTAAACATCTTTAAAAATTCCTGAGTCTAAATGCCATTTTTTAAAAACTTTTAAATTGCCGAAATTTTTAGGGAAATCATTTTTTCTTAAGTTTTCCTCGAAAATGCTACATGCCTCCAAAAACTTAAAAATACATAATCAGACATATAGATCGACGGAGGAGAGGTATATTTATTACAAAAATTAATACATTACCGGCCTTTGGCTGCAATGACTGCCTCAGTCTCTCTGTTGTTGTTTTCAACCCATTTACGGTATATTTCTTCTGGTATTTCTTTCTTTTCCAAGAATTAAAGCGTCTGCCTTGATCAAAGCTTCTAGTGTGGGCGTCTCTCGGTCGAAGTAGTGTTCGGCTTTATAATTCGCCCCATTAGAGTTGGGCAGAGAACGACGCTGTAAGCCGGTGAATCTGAAATCTGTACGTTTTGTTTCTCGAAGCAGGGCTCAAAACAGAGCTCAAAGTGTGTCGGGGAACCAGGTCCTGTTAAAAAATAAATATATATGAGTATGCCCGAGGTATTGCCACAATGCAGGAAGTGCACATTTGTCGAAAATGTTTATGCCCGTCTCAGAATTCATAGTTAAAGGCAAAAAGATTTATCTTTTTGCAGCAAAAATAGGCCCAAGCCATCACAGAATTCCACAGATGGGACAAAACTCTATAACCTAGGCACTTCCATGGAAAAATTTGAAATGGGATTCATCACACCTTTTCATCTTTTACGATCTTCTATTGTCTATGAATGACTTGCTAAACATCACTGCAGTTTCTTTCTGCCATGAGGCCGGGTAACTAGTGTGGGGCTGGTGTGCAGCCGATCTGCCTTGATGTTACGCAGTTGTTGTGATGATGTTATGCAGTTTCCTCCGAATTGTACAGCTACTGATATCAGTTTCATGCGGTTTGGAACACCTATAAAAGACAACAGTGATGCAGTGTGTCAGCTCTAAAACTACAAGGGCTTGGTAGAGTAGACAAGATTACACGTAGGGAAGACTTAGGACGTGGTGGTGTAGATGAAATAAACAGTAAAAAATTCTGGAGCATACCTTTTATTAGACGAATACAACACATAAAAACAACTCAAAATTATGAATATTTACATTATGAGAAGGGAACAGAAACGAGCTCCCCAACCTCTCACGGTTCGCGCAAATTACCCACGGCGCACTTCGCTGCTACACATATTTCTATTCCACATAGATCTATTAGAACAAACTGATTTGCATAAACTAATGCCCCTCAGTACTGGACAAACTTTGACGTGAACGCGATTATGACGACACTATACGCCAGTCACTGATTCCTGTGATTCATTCACGCCAGTTACTGGGGAAATTTTCATCAATCTAGCAGATGTTAACGCATCGACCAGGTGAAGATTATCTAACCAACAAATAAAGGAACCCCACATTTCGGACTTTACCTATCCCTGAACAATTGTCTCTGCAATAGCTAGACAAAGAACCAATCGCTTTAAGGGTATTATAATCCACCCTGACGGCATAAGATACTTTATCAACTGTAGAAATTGTCCAGAAACCTAGCTTTCTCCAGAAGATTTCTTTAACTGTCCACTCATTGTGGCTGCCTTTTTTCAAACTTGCTTTGTCACCGCAAGAATTCCTCTACAGTACACAGTCAGATGATTTGGCAGCTGCTGTTATCCAAGATTTTGGTTCTATCAAAGACTTTTTCATTCTGCATGTTCGGAGACAACGACAACAACTGGGCAAGTGGTTTGTGCACAATTTAATTACGATTACGATGACCGATTAGATTGTTAAAGCATGCCGCGTATCATGAATTTGAATACTAAAATTTTTACTAGCTCTCTAAACAAGAATAGGTGAATAAACATGAACCTCTACCTTACAAAATATTAATTTTACCTAGTATCATCTATATATATAAAACAGTTCCGTAACTGACTCATTCATTCACTGACTGACTAACTGACTGACATACAACGCACAGACCAAACCGCTGGACCTAAAGGGCTGAAATTTTGCATGGCGATTCTTCTAATAGTGTAGGGGTGCACTAAGAGAGGTTTTTGAAAAATTCTTCTTAGATTTTTTTAAAATTAAATTTTTAAGCTGTTTTTTTTACTTTTTTTAAGTTTGCATTTAAAATAATAATTTGAGGGTTATAAAATTCATATCACGAGAAAGATCATAAAAATTCCTTTAAAATGAAATCTTTTTCGAATCTTTACCTCTATTTCCTGATTTTTGGTGCATTTTTAAAGATTAATTTTTAGAATTTAATTTATTAAATGCCGATCACGTGACTTCTTTTTCTGTTACTTTAAATAAATTTATCGTCACGTGCATAACAACTAAATAGACAAAAAATAATTTTTTTTCTTGCTAATGCGGCAGACGATTGGACATTATCCGAAAAAATATTAAATACAGTAAAAGATATGGTCTAGAAACTGTACTATATTAACTGTACTACATTCTTTAGTATTTTTTATATTAGATTTAATTTGAATGTCTTCTTCTACATTATTTTGTCTATAAAAATATCCCTTACGATTTTTTTTATAAATATATATATATATATATATATATATATATATATATATATATATATATATATATATATATATATATTACATCAATTATATACATTGATCGTCGTATTTATTATATATATATTGGCATTAATTGCATACATTGACCGACGTTTTTACTTTGAATGTACTCCGTAGCGAAGTGCGGGTTTTCAGCTAGTGACGTATATAAACACTGTGAAAGAGTGATTCTCCTTCAGAGTCCTTACTAAGCACTCTAAAATACGCGTCTAAGTCATTCTTTCAAAGTGCGCGGTTTGCGAGGTCAGGGTTTCCATTTTTGAATGACATCTGCCACAGTTGATTTTGGGATGCCCAGAGGACCCAAAATACCATGTATAGACTGCTTGCTGATACTTAACGATCGCGCTTGTATATACTACGGAATACGTGCTTCGCATCTTCATTTGCAAAAGCAAGTTTTCTTATATTTACGTATTCCTAGGTGTCCTATTACTTTTTGAAATATAGTATATATTGTATATAAAGTACGTATAAGAAATTTCCCCGAGAGTATACATTTTATAATACGTCATTTTCACTCCACTTTTAAATATTTATAATTATTTCAGGATTTTCAAGCCCAAAAGCATTTTTTTCGCCTATAAATAATTTAACGGTAAAATTCTTTATTAACAGTGTTAAGACAAATGCTGACATTTATATACCAGACAAGCAGCAAAGCCTTCAATTGTTACCAAGAAAAGTTCCGATGAAATTTTCTTACTCAACCAAGAAAGTCCTTGAAATAAGGGACTCGGAAATCTGATCCTGAAGGAGTGATAGCGATGTCTTGAAATTTTTTGAAATTCCCATCTTAAAGGCAGATTTTGAGGGAAAGATGTGAACCTATGGAAACTTGAAGCTAAAAGATTGTTGTTGATTAGATTAAAAAAATGTGTAACATTTAAAAAGGCAAATTTATGTTACAACTTCGGAAATGGTTTTCAAATTTAAAAAGATTTTCTATGTGCCTGACAAAACTACGCAGAGCGCTTAATCTCTGGGAAATGTTTTTAAAAAACAAAAAGATTACGTAGATAGTCTTGCTTCTAAAAATTTTATACGTGCTATCGATCGAACTTGTATAGAATTTACACGGATGGGTGAACAACAAAAGCCAATACTTAAAACCGTGCAGCGAAAATTCTTCTCAGACGAAGATATTTGTTCCATCCGTGGAGATTAATGATTTTTACCTTTCCAAGATTTCGTTCAAAATTTAAAGGGAAAAAACCCTTAACTTTTATCCTGCATCCTTAACCTACAGCTTTTTTTTTTCGCTTATTTTGCGAAAAATAAATGGGATTAGCTCATGCAAAAATGGCGAAGTTTTTGCGAAGAATAAAAGCATTTTGGGGAAGTTTAACACTTCTAAAATATTTTGCGTGATATCCATTTCGGGCTATTAGCACACTTACGGCCTCGAAAAGCGGAAGGAAAAAACAATAATGAAGGCAGCATAACACCTTAAACAAAAGGTTTTAAAGCTCATAAGTCCGTGAAATAATAAGACGGATATGTTCTTCTGTCTTCGCTTTGGAATATAATGAATTTGGAATTCCTCTTAACTTTTTTTAAGCCATAAAAAAAAGAAAAGAAGCTTTATGTTAAGCATGCTTAAGAAATAAATTTGAGCCGACGTGTGAATATCTTATAAGGTTATTTTTAGAATTTTTGTAAAGCTAATTTTTTTAAAGTTCTTTTAAAGGATTGACGCCTTACATGATAGATTTGTTTTAAATATATAGCTTCATGCGCTATTGTTTAGTCCTCTTATGTCCATAAGAAAGGTGGTTTGAGGTAGGCAAGATATTTAATGTAAAAAAAAATGCGAGAGAGTTATTGCTATGCCATTGTTTTTATGTCTCCTAACATTTCCAGAAATCCCCTAGGGGTGCTCGGTCAAACTTGACTTGTCACAAAGGGGTGGTGTTAGTGCCGCCTCAAGTGTTGGTAAACAGTGTCCTCGTTAAAAGCAATCAATGATTATCGCGGATTAAGAGCGAATGTCTTCATTGACAAGTGCCCAACAACAATACATTGCCAGAAATAACAATTTGCAGTTACTTACACACACATATATATATGTAGTATGCATGTATGTATATATGAATATATATATATATATATATATATATATATATATATGTATATGTATATGTATATGTATATATATATGTATATATATATATATGTATATATATATATATGTATATATATATATGTATATATATATGTATATGTATATATATATGTATATATATATGTATATATATATGTATATATATATGTATATGTATATATATATGTATATATATATGTATATATATATGTATATATATATGTATATATATGTATATATATATATATATATATATGTATATATATATATATGTATATATATATGTATATATATATATATATATATATATATATATATATATATATATATATATATATATATATATATATATATATATATATAAGGTTGTTTTTGTTGTTAATGTTATCTGTTGACTCCGCACATTGCTACTTGTCTGTTCACCAAAGAGAGACTGATAGTGGCAAGCGACTTTTGCACCACTGTACTTTCAAAAAGAAACTAAAAAAGAGGCTGAAGATGATGTCAAATTTGTTCTTACGAGGATAACCACAATAAGATTTTAAACATTTGCCTTGCGTCATTTCTTAGAAACAAATTTCTCTAAAACATCAGTCAATTGTAAATCCTGCAGAATATCATTTCCAATTGCCATAAGAGCAAGTCTGTCTATAGTGTCTCTTGTGCCATTTGTCGATCTGTCTATAGTGTCTCTTGTGCCATTTGTCGATCTGTCTGCGTTCTCTAACTGCTCCATCATGCTCCTTTCTTCAGTGGTATCAGTCATCATCGAGCACATGCTAATCTGCAGAGCTATCTCGACATTAGGGAACGAAGAATTGAATCCATTGTTTGGTGCAAGGTTTTGTTGTTCGTTGTTCCTATTGCCCCTTGGCCGGAAGTCCCAAACCAGGTCAATGTAGGCTCCGGGCTGAAGTGTGCGGCTCCAGTTTTTAATACAGCATCACAAGGGTCGGAGTCAGTCCTAGCTAGTTTAGGGATGCGACATCGATTACAAAACATCGATGTTTTAAAACATCGATATTCAATATTAAAATATCGATGCTAATAAAACATCGCCCAAAAACCGTCGATGTTTCTAGACATCGATGTTTTAGAACATCCATTTTTTAAAACTGGTTTAGTAACTTTTAATATTAATGTTACTTCGGCTAGTCGGGGGGGGGGGGGATTTAATTTTACTCTCTGATTGGGCTGACACAAATGACAAAACCTTGGTTGCTTTTGCCTTGGGCTACATCGATGACTCAAAATTCTCGTTGTAAATATCGCCATGTTTTGCCTTCAAATGTCCGGATAAATTCGTGGTATTGCCAGAAGTTTTGAGGGACTTAAGGCAAATTTTGCATTTCGTTAATTTGTCAGAAGTTTTGCAAAAATATTTCCAAACGGTACTTTTGGGAGGCATCTTACTAATAATATTAACGTCAACTTATATAAAACCAGTACAAAACAAAAACTTAAAATGGCTGCTCTCGTGTATATACTATTTATAAAATAAAACCCCATCGAAGGTTCTGGAGTGTCAAGAACATTCCGAGCGCTCTGATCGGTTCATTGGTTGTTGATTGCCATTTTTCTGTTTGCTAAGGAATCGTTCCCCCCTTTTGTATTCGTCCTTCACAGAATTCAGACATACATTTACTGAGTGTGAAAATTATGCTACGTGGTATATTTTTTTTATTATGGTACTTTTTCATTAAAGAAAAAAACATCGAGACAACGTAAAACATCGAGCACAAAACATCGATGTTAAAAAAAACATCGACTTCAATAAATCGATGTTTAGAATATCGCTGTTTTTATCAAAACATCGATGTTTTGAAAGCATCGACATCGATGTCGCATCCCTAAGCTAGTTGCCACCTCAATTTTCCACAAGCGACCCCAGAGGCGTCATCTGGAGGGGAACATACCCTCCCTGAACTCATAGAGGGACTTTCCGGTCTACGGATTTAGCATGTCCATATCCAGCCAAGACACGGAGGTATTTAATGGCGCGTGTCGGGATTCGATCCGTAAAACCTCAGCTAAAAAGCCAGAGAGCTAACACAAGGCTACCTCGGGCCCTCTTGCTACGGTTGGAGTGCTACAGTTCTCTTATGCTACTAGCGGGCCAAATTGAATGAAAGAAGAAGTAAGTCATAATGACTCAGAACTGCCTGAAGCAATCTGTCAACAGTTATATGGTTTCAATAAACAAATATTTTACGAAATACTGATGCTGTTTTTATAAACAGAGTATTTAAGTGCGGGAAACGACAAGTCTCAGTAACACCTTTTCCCATACAAATCCAACGCGTTTTACGTATTTGCAAACTTCAAAGCTATTTTTTTAGGTGAAAAATATACATATATAAATATAAATACATATAGGTGTACACACACACACATACACACACACACACACACACACACATATATATATATATATATATATATATATATATATATATATAGTATATATATACATGTGTGTGTGTGTGTGTGTGTGTGTGATATTATTACTAACAACCTATAATCGCCCATTCTGAACTTTATATCTGTTCTGGTAACCGCTTTTTCTACTCTCTGGCGAAAACGCCTCGCCTTTCCACACACTAACTTCCTCCGCCAATTCTGGCAACCTCTCTGAGCTAATTGTATTTTCGCGCTTTTACTATAGACGCGGGTTAGCTTCGATGCGAGTAAGATGTTGCTGTTTTCATGGAATAAACTTCAGTTGTTCTTGTGATTTGGAATTGCATTTAATTTCGGCTTCGATTGTGTTTCTTCAAGAGATGACCATTCGGGTCATATACATATATATAAATGAATATATATATATATATATATATATATATATATATATATATATATATATATATATATATATATATATATGCATATATATATATGCATATATATATATATGCATATATATATATATATATATGCATATATATATATATATATATGCATATATATATATATGCATATATATATATATATGCATATAATATATATATATATTGCATATACTATATTATATGCATATATATATGCATATATATATATATATATATATATTATATATATATATATATATATGCATATATATAATATCTATATATATATATATATATATATATATATATATAATATATATATATATATATTATCTATATATATGCATATATATATATGCATATATATATATATATATGCATATATATTATAATATGCATATATATATATATGCATATATATATATATATGCATTATATATATATATATGCATATATATAATATATATATATATATATATATATATGCATATATATATATATATATATATATATATATGCATATATATATATATATATATATGCATATATATATATATATATATGCATATATATATATATAATATGCATATATAGATATATATATGCATATATATATAATATATGCATATTATATATATATATATATATGCAATTATATATTCATATATATATGCATATATATATATATATATATATGCATATATATACATATATATATATATATATGCATATATACATATATATATATGCATATATATACATATATATATATGCATATATATATATATATATGCATATATATATATATATATATATATGCATATATATATATATATATATATAATATGCATATATATATATATATATACACATAAAAGACATAAATGTTTAAACTTTAAACAATTAAATAACCTTTTTAGCTTTAGTGTATAAATGAATATTCTTCTCTGCGTAGACATTCAAGTCTTATTCATTTTGAATAAATTAATCCTTCTTCTGAGACCTTCTGAAACGAAAAAAAAATGTAATTCTTTTTTCCCCTTTTAATTCTGATTTTCGTCACTTATTACGTTCTAAATGTGCGAGGCCATGTTATGGAGATGAGGAATGCTTTTTTATTTCTGCCTGGGTTAAACAAAAGGCTGTTAACACCTCTGCGTTCCGTGCGTGCCACTCGTTTTCATGAGCTCTACATCTCAGGGGCGCTAAACATGCGAGCAGTAATAAAAGTGAAATTATAAATAAAGCAACGTTTTTGTTAACAGCGTGGACCCCGCACTTTTCTCCCAAATTAGAAAAGATAGGGTTTTCCCTGCGCTAATGCAGAGCTGTGCGTTCTTTTTATGTTTTGTTAAAAAGCATACAGAGTGAATACAGAATGTTGTTGGAGGTAACAGCAGTTTTTCTTAACTGGAAAATATTTTTAAGAGTTACGCATGGAATTAAGCTGTTTAATCCCTTAATTAAAATCTCTCGTTCCGAAATTAACTCGCATCACTTTAGTTTTGGATTGTAGGAGAAATTACGCAACAAATTTTCCCCCTTCGTATCAGCGTATTTTTGGAAACTACCCGAAAAAGTGAGTTGCTAATAATGAAGTCAGATTGTCAAAGTTTAGTCGACTTGGAAAAGTTTATTTCGAAGAAAGGACATTAAAAAAAAGTTTGTTTTGTGTTTGTCTGCGTTCATGTATTGGCAAGGGGCTTGTGGCGGCCCTGTGGTACAGCGCGCTGGCTTGCGGTGCTGAGGGTGCTCAGATCGAATCCCGGCGTTGCGCCACGAAAAATGCCTCCGTTCATGTCGTCCCTTCATAGGGGGTAATGCTGTCCGCCTATGTGGTGCCCCCACAATAAATTGGACAATAAAACTGCGGCGTAGTAAGGGCGAATGTTTGATTACAAGTGCCCCCGCATTGAATAAAAAAAAGTTATTGACTATGCCTCCTTGATGGATTTTCATTTGCTGGTTCACACTATTGATGAGGTCCGAGGTAGCCTTGAGGTAGCGCGTCAGTTTTCGGTGCTGAAGGTGATCGGATCGAATTCCTACAAGCTCATTCAATAGCGTCTAGGCCGCATATCGGCAAGTTAAATCCGTATAGCGGAAAGTCCTTCTATGAGGTCATAGAGGGTGGGAGGTGGTACGTTTCCCCCAGATGTCGATCCTGTGAAAGGGGGGGGGGTATCCCACCATTATAAACTATATATATATATCAGATTTAAAATGATCCAATTTTGGAATAAGTATAACGTTTATTCATTTTAGAATAAAAAGCATATTTAGTATATTCAGTTTTAGTCTAAATAATAACTGAATGCATATTCAGAGAATATTGGACTTGGAAAGTGAAGAATCTTTAATTGAAGAGTGACCCACTGACCCACCATTATAATATATATATGTTAGTTCTAAAATGATCTAATTTTAGATTAAGTTTCAAATTTATCGATTTTAGATTAAAACTAAATTCGGTGTATTCATTTTTAATCTAACATTTTTAATTTTTGTTCCTCTATTTTAAAAATTTGAGTCTTAATTTAACCAAATCCTTCTCAATCCTTGAACAATTTCGGCTAAATTTCGGACGGTTTATTGAAATGGAAGCAAATTGCAGCCGAAGAAACTTTATAAACTTTTTATACTGCTATCTCCAAAAGTTGCAGAAAAAATACTTTTTCAGTCGAAATTGATTACTTTTCCATACAAAACTCTCTTTAAAGTCCTTTTTTTTTTTTGAATAATTGGAAGTTATTACAGAGCCGTGACCCATGTTTTAATAAATATGCAAATTTTAAGCATTTCTTTTTATATTTAATGTATGTACATTTTTTGAAAACAGAATCTCAAGAGAACAGTTTCAGAAATTTAGTCCAAATGTGAACCATTCTGCCTTTTTATTTAATTGTTTGTGCATTTATTTTCCACTTTCGAAAAGAAAAGTTACGGTTTCAGGAATTCAAGCTAGAGTACCTTATATTTGTACTACAATTTGCGTTATGCAAATGAGGAAAACTGAGCGAATATTTTACTACTTCTTTTGATTAAAATTTTAAAGAATCTTTAAGCAATAAAATTTTTTGAGTAACTTTTTTTTTGGCACGAGGAGAAAGGGTTACTGTGCAGATTGTTTTCCAATTTTTTTTTCTGCAAAGGCTAAATATAAATCAACTTCTTGAAACACTTTTTTATACTGAAGTATTTTTTTAAGTATTTTCATAATTGTGAGTACCGTGAAGTTTAAATGAGATATTAATATAAGCTCACTTATTTCACCCTTTTATTAACTTCCAAATAAAACGCAGAACTTTTTTCAAAGTAAAATACCTGGGGCAGTTATTTTTTTTTTGCGCAAAATTTAAATATCGTAACCTATCTACTTTTTTTTTTATGAGAGAAGCAACGATTAGTGAACTTAAAAAAAAATCTTATTATCTTCAGAAGAAAAAAAATTTGGGGGATACACAGTTTAAAGATGAACTAATTAAAACATGAAATGAAAAGATTACATTAATCCATTTCATTCATTTGTTTTACTATATTGATTGCCAATGCGGGGCACGTCTCAATGAAAACAATCGCACTTATTCCGGTTGCTTTCAGTGGTGGCACAAAATAAATTAAATAGTAGACACACACACACACACACACACGTACATACATACATACATACATACATAATAAATAAATAATAAATAAATATATATATATATATATATATATATATATATATATACAGTAGAGTCCTGATAATCCGAACTTCGGTAGTCCGAAGGTCCGCTTAATTCGAAACCAAAAATCAAAAAGAACTAAGGTTTAATAAAACGACTAACTTAGTTCTTTGTTATTATCCCGCTCAAACTTTCTGCTGAGTCAGATCGACTGTTCTCTAACTTTCTGTGTTATATAACGTTAACCCCTTCATCTGAATAATCTCCCGTTTAAAAACCCGACCGTCAGGTGGCGATCTCTATTGGTAACTTTGATATAAAAACCCCCGTTCCGTTTTTTCAACGATATTTCGTGAATTAATAATATTTAATTGCTAATTCCTATTTTTCTAAACAAAAACCTCCCGTTTAAGGTTCTCCAAAGTTAAGACATTACATATATATATATATATATATATATATTATATATATATATATATATATATCTATATATATATATATATATATATATATATATATATATATTATATATATATACACACACACACCCACACACATGTATATGATAATAAATCTAAGTCTGTGGGTTGATTTTCTTTCCTTTTAATGTACGGATGCATATTAAGGTATAGGAACTCAGTTGAATCAATGGATCAAGTTTCACTCGACTGAAAAACAAACAGCACAGTTCTCGGTTACTGAATCATGATAATTCTGAAAGGGAAAAGTTTAGAGGATCCGATGAAGATGTCGAACGACGCGTGAATACCCTCATCTTACCGATTCTTTGAGCAAAATATATCCCGCTCATAAATTTCAACGAAGACTTTTCACGCTGGCTTTCTAAATCCCCCTAAGAAGCGTGTGAGAATGTTATATTGAATGCCTCGTTGGCCGAAAAGGGATTTTCGGCCGCATAGAGTTCTCGCATTTGAGTGACAGCTTGAAAAGGGAATAAAATCAAGTCCACTTTTTCGTTGCGAGTTAATACTCCTCCAGTCTTGGTGGAGTTAAAGGACCTCATGAAGTAACGGATGGGGCGTTAAGGGAAACCCGTTTCAAGTATTGTGACGTGCATATATATATTAGGGTGGGTCGAAAAAACATTTTTATTTTTTTTTTTCGGAAACGGCTAGTTGAAAAATAGTTGTTACACTTACATATAAGAAAAACCGTAAAAAAAAATTGTGAAAAAATAATATCTTCCCATCGCGCATTCACTTCAAAGATTTGAAAAAAAATAATAAGAAAATGAAGGTTTCTTTTCCAATTTTTTGAAACCCTCAAACGTTTGAAATTTGAAAAGCGCTAGTTTAGGTTGTGTAAGGTAAAGCTAATAGTACGTGAAAAAAAATTAAAACCCTTGATTATTCAATGTTAACTATTCGCACAAAACTAGCGTAAAAGCCGTATTTTGAAGGATTTCAATAAGGCGTTCTTCCACGTTTCTTTTTGATGTAGCTGCATGTAAATGCCCTATTTTTTTTAATGTACATGTAAGAAAACATGTGTATGTATCCAATAAGTATAAAGTGTCAGTGCAAAAAAGCCAAAAAGATACCAGTTCCTTGAACTGAGATTCATTATCGTCAAAGAAAGTACAATTTGGGCAAAACAGGGTCTGTAGACATACTGGAAACACAAAAATTGGAGAAAAAGGCAAACGAAGAAATACCTTGTTGGCTGATTACTGTAAATAAACCAAGGTGCAAGTCCCCGAGCTAAAGTGGGCATAATGTAAGAAACCACTGAGCATGAGCAGCCCGAAAATGAACAGGAAGAAGAAAACAATAATAGTGACGCTGGAAGAGATGAGCTTTTCGAACCAGATGAGAGAAAACTGAAAACATCTAAGCCCGGCAAAATGAGGATAAAACTCAAAGCAATTGCTCTGGCAAGTGATCGGTGTGGGGTATCTGACCGCGCTACAGCCGTGCTTACGTCTAGTGTGCTCCAAGACTTCGGCATCATAAACGAGGAGACTTGTCTCATGTTTGTCGACAAGAACAAAGCGAGAAGAGAAAATATTAGTAACAGACATCATTTGCAGTACAAAGCTATTAATGACCCTTTACGTGGTCTTTACTTTGATGGCAGGAAGGAGACTGTGGTTATTGAAATGGTTGGTACTAAACGTTATCGTCGGATCCAAAAAGAAAAACATTATTCCTTGGTTCAAGAACCAGGCTCAAAATACCTTTGCCATGTTTCACCCCACTACTGGGCTAAACATGGCAAAGTGGTGGCTACTGGGCTAAACTGGGCTAAACATGGCTTTCTAAAGACATTGCTGTGGCAATTGTTACACATTTGGCTAAACTGAATTTTTTTCTGGAGGAGCTCGATTTAATTGGAAGTAACGGAACGGGCACCAACACTGGCTGGTGTCATTCATCAAATTGAGCTAAAAGTTGGTAGACCACTGCAACGGTGTATTTGCCTCCTACATTTCAACGAGCTACCTTTCAGACATCTTTTCCATCACTTGGACGGAGCTACTGTAGGACCATCATCCTTTAGTGGTTGAAGTTGGTCAAAAACTGAGAGCCTGTATAAAACTTCCCGTGCCAGATTTTTTACCTATTGACTGCACTATTCCTAATGCCAACAGCACACAGCTGAGCAAAGACCAGCTGTATCTCCTAGATATTTCCGCAGCAATCAAATTTGGTCAATGCCCATCGGATTTGGCAGCTCGAGAACCAGGTCCACGAACACATTCACGATGGGTAACATCAGCAAATAGAGTATATGTCAGTGAAGAAAACCCCTCAGATGAACTGAAGCAACTGGTGTACTTCATTTTGCACTGTTACATGCCACTGTGGTCCTGTATCTAAGCAAGTGGTTATTTTTTCTGAAGGGTCTAAGATTGTGTTTGAGGCAATCAGATTAACGCGATACCTCCCTGAACATGTTGAGAAAAATAATCGACCCAGTAATAGAACGAAACTAATATTTTGCACACCCCGATAATTTAATTGTGGCTATAGTTATGAACGAAAGACAGCATGTGAGAGAGCTGGGATTACGTCGAGTTCTCAAAGCTCGGGTAAATTGCAAGGGGAAAACAATTAGAGACTTTAGAGTGCCAACACTTGACTTCAACGCGATCGATTACGATGACATGATTAAGTGGAATGTTTTGTAATGTCACTCCGCCACCTTTGCTAAGGAATGTACCGGACGAAGAAATAGAAGAAATGATCACAACTGGCAGACCATTGATTTCAGACTTCGATAGATTTTCATGTCACACCCAAGCTGTGGAGCGTTGCGCCAAACTTGTCGCCAAAGGTAGCCAAAGTGTGAGCGGTACTGAAGCTAGAGATGGCTACATAAGAAGCACCCTGTTGTGTCAGTTATGCCGGAATTTTCTTCAAAAGCTGCCTTCAATGTCTTTGAGTTCAACAATCAGTATGTGGCATAATAGTAGGAACGAAGAAAGTAAAAAAGTGCTCTAAAAACAGCATTTGCAGCAATCTTATGAAAATACGTTTTTTTAATGGTACTTTTGAATGCTTGTGTTGTACAGAAAATGCTTCAAACAAATATATAAAAATTTTTCCCTGTCTTTTAACACCCTTTTACTATAATTGAACATATAATTGAACATATAAAACATATAATTGAACACCGAAAAACTCGATTTTCCTCTTGAAGAGACTATGTATAAAAGTGTGAAAGTTGATCTTTTACAATATTTTTACTGTATATTTAAAGCTCGATTTACCAATAAGATATATCTTTTATACCAACGTTTAAACCAATCGTTATGGCTGGCTTGGTAGTTTCTAAAGCAAACAATTTGGAGGAAGGACGCAGGGTGATATTTCTCTACTTATAGCAATCCTTGCGATACGGTATTAATGTGGAGAACGCAATTAGTTGTTGTTGGAAACTTGTTGCAAGAGTTAATCCCTAAAAGCCTGAATTAATCTTTATACCATGATCACAATTAAAATCGATCACGAAAATACGAGAAATGCTAAAGTATAATGAAATGACAATACGTCCTATTAAACCTTATTGAAATGAAGTCTCGATTTTTATATTTCAATAGTGTGCAGATTTGTGAATATTTTACTATCTCTGAGGTGAATTCATTTTCATAAGGATGTTATATTGGTACTTATAAACTAAGTATGGCAATAAAGTTGAAATATGTGTTTCAGGATCATTTTTGGTCACAAATTTTATATGTTATCATAAATGCGATAGTATCAACAGCATTGCAGTAATTTAACTATGATTTTATATTATCGTTATTTAGAAATGTTACGCATTTTCTCTTGGAAAGTGTTTACATCTGAATTTATCAAAGAAAAAAATTCCGTGATGGTGAGACATTTTTTGCTCATGTTACTACACCAAACTGAGCAAAACATAAAAAAGTAAAAGAAACATAAATTTTCATAAAACTCTATCCTAAAAATGATATCATGAAATAAAAGTATAAAAGTTTAATTTAATAATAAACACTATAAATGATTAATAATAAAACACTATATATGATTGCGAACATCATTCATTTATAGTGTTTCGTTCGATTCAAGTTCGATTTACGCAAATTATGCATAAAATTGTACATAAATTCAAAAACATAAAATTATAGGTTAAATAAAGATCTGTAATATTATACCAATAAATTTCCAAACTGATAGCCAATAAATTGTAAATCTTTTTTACCCAAATGTCCCATAAAAAGCGTAGTTCCAAATGCAATTTTCTCAATAAAAACCTTAAATGTTCAAAATCCTTTTTGTATTTTATCAATACCTCCTCCACTTGAATCTTTAAAATATTAATGTTTTTACTGATAATAAGTGAAATTGTAGTTTGATGTGTTGCTATGGTACTTGACTATGGTTGACAAAGAAAATTCAAATGTTAAATGTTTTACTGATAATAAATGAAAATATCGTTTGATGTGTTGCTATGGTTACTTGACTATGGTTGATGTAAAGGGTGAAGCATCAAGCTCAACATTTAGGCGCCTAACTTTCTTTCTACTGATCAGATATATATAATATATAGCCTATGTACATCTGGAATAATGTACCTTTCCAATAGTGAAAGAATTTTTCAAATAGGTGCAGTGGTTCCGGAGATTACCCTCCACATACAAATCCCCTGTCTCTCTTTATATATTAGTATAGATTAAGCCATTCATAGGCAAAATCGTTTAAGTTCACGTTTTGATTTTTTTTAAAAATTTTATTGTCAAAGCAATTGATGAACTCCTCACTTTTACATTCACGATAAATTTCCCACACAATAAAGAAATAACACCACTCAATGACAACATTTTTTTGGCCATCGAATAATAAGTCACTGGTTAAGAAGCCTATCCAGGTAAGTCCATACTCTAATGTAAATCGGTGCTATAAACTATTTAAACGCTTAGGCAAGTACTGGGATGATAACGGTCAATCGTTTAAGTGTTGTTTCATTACAAAAAAAAAGTAAAATAAATGAGTCAGTATTGCTGCAGAAGTAAGTACTTGTGAATTTTAAACAATTATTTAAATTTTTTTATGTCGCAAAAAGTAATTTGAAGAATGAATTGGTCGTTATTTTCACTTGCCAAATCGGTTTAAGGCTTGCTATGTACTAAGAAAATATATAGTATTTCCTTTTCCTCTTCTTGCAGACTCTTGTGGTGCGAGGAGTCGAGTTGACAGTTCGAGAATCCAACCCCCTTAGGATTGACATTTTGAGGGATTGTAATGGCTCTCTCTATATATAGGGGGGTTAAGCGCAGCCCCGAATTTTTTATTTAAAATATATTTTTGTCAACTATTTACAGGTACATAAATGCTGATAATAGAATAAAATTGGTATTGTCAGACAGCCCTGACACATTTGTGCAAAGCGCTACTGGATTCATTTAATAAATTTCGTCCGCCGAAGGAATTTATGAGCGTTTAAAAACACACTAAACCAGATTTTTCCCCGAATAATTTAAATTTAAAATATTAATTGCCTTTTTTTAAAAAAAAAACGAAAAAAATGTACACAAATGTAAAACTTCTTTCTCTATTAGGAGTGTAATTTAAAAAAAAAATCTTTGATTCCAAGTCGGGCAATCCGTGGGCAAATTTTCTCCATAGGTTACATTGAGGTGAGCGTTATCCAATGGGGTTAGTACGTAGCAGCCTAGTAAGTAAGTCACGCGAAAAATTGTCATAATAATACGATAACTCCATGATATC
>OU015491.1:6721677-6734177 GCA_907164885.2 Dolomedes plantarius | reverse complement strand
AGATATTGGTTTCCCAGAAAACTACCATTGGTTTGTAGCACTGATTGAAGCTGATCGTCACATAACTGTACGTGAGCTTGCTGAGAGTATAATTCATCCAAAAAATTTATTGATGACTATTTGGAAAAGCTCACTTACGAAGGAAAACTTGATGTTTGGATCCAACATGAACTTTTATCAAATAACGAAACGATCCATTGCAAAGTGTATTGTCGACAACTACAACCGAAAGATGCTTTGAAACAGAAACGTCCAGAATTGACGAATAGCAAAGGTATGGTGTTCTATCACGACAGTGCCGAACAACATACATCTTAAGTCAGTGGTCAGAAACTATTGGGACTTGGTTAGGATGCGTTACTACATCCACCCTATAGTGCTGACATTGCATCATCAGACTACCACTTGTTTCGTGCTCTGCAAAACTTCTCATCTGGAAAAAAAACCTTCGTTTCAGACAGCAGTGTCAAATCCCAGTTTTTTTTAAAGTGAAATCTTAAAATTGCCTGAAAGAAGGTAAATAGTTGTTGAACAAAATGATCAGTACATCTATACTTATATATAAAGAGAGAGCGATTTTGTACGTGGAGGGTAATCTTCAGAACCACTGTACCTATTTGAAAAATTCTTTCACTGTTTGAAAGCTACATTATTCCAGATGGACATAGGCTATATATTATGTATATCTGATCAGTAGAAATAAAGTTAGAGGCTTAATCCTAACAATCTCCATTGTTACCGCTACTGTCCTCTACAGCTTTTTGTGCCGAAGTCTTCAACGATGCTTATCGTGGTGCTATCTATACTTATATATAAAGAGAGAGCGATTTTGTACGTGGAGGGTAATCTTCAGAACCACTGTACCTATTTGAAAAAATTCTTCACTGTTTGAAAGGTACATTATTCCAGATGGACATAGGCTATATATTATGTATATCTGATCAGTAGAAATAAAGTTAGGGGCTTAATCCTAACAATCTCCATTGTTTCCGCTACTGTCTTCTACCGCTTTTTGTTCCGAACATTTCAACGATCCTTAGCGTGGTGCTATCGCGGTGGGCTTCTGTTCTGACGGTAGCGGTTCGAACCTAGCCGTTCTCGGGCACGCCTTTTTCTGTGAAAAAAATTATTTTAATTATTAACTAACGTAAAATTAATTTAAGGTATTATTTAGGTTATTATTAAGGTAAAAAATGATTTACAATTTATTTGCTATCAACTGGAAATTTATTGGTATAATATTTTGTTCAACCCGACAAAGTCGGGACGGGCCGCTAGGTACTGAATAAAGTCATGTATTTGAAAAATAGTTATTAATTTTAACGAGAAAATAACAAAAGTAGTTTCCGGACAACCCAATAGAATAAGTTATTAGAAACTTAAGTTGCTACCACAAACTATTCTAAGCGAAGAAAAGTTTCATTTCAAGCTATTCAAACGCTTCAGAAAAATTTTAGGAAGGTTTTATTCCAGTCCAAGACGAAAAATCTGCGAAAAATATTGCATGAGAGAAGTGATCAATAAGCAAACAAAATAATATCTACGAGTGCCGCAGGCATTTCTTTAGGAACATATATTGGTATATGTAATGGATATTTCTATTTATTCCACAATGCTTTCTTTACGACGTAATGATTTTCCGCTACTTTCTATTTCATTATTTTATTATGCCTGTTAAAAACTCTTTAAAAAGTTCGTATAGCGGCACAAAGAAATCTCATTTTCTATCAAATAAAGAATTTTAAAGACTTCCTTGAAAATAATCTCCTGAGTCGCCGTGTTCTCGCGGGGGAAAACGAGTCATTTGTCAATTTGGAGGGCTGTTAACTTTTTAATAATTCGTGCTCGGGATATTATTTTTTTCTTTATAAAAATTTCGGAGTCTCTGCTTTTTGTGTTCGGAAAACTGAAAATATAAAAATAAAAAAGATGAACGAAAGGGCATATAGAAAGTTTAATAATTGGATTTCCCATATGTTAAACTAAATATTCCGAGAACAGGAGGAAAGAAATATTTTTTTTAACGTGGTTTCAAGGGATTACTGGTCACATAACTATGCATAATTAAGAAGTCACATGTGAAGTAACAGCATTTTAAAATCTTAAATTGTGTTATTTTATGCCATCACATCTGTTGCTGGCAACATTAATAAATTCTGAAAGATTTGTTATGGGCGTAAGGACAATTAGTTCTTTTTTATTTTTTGTATTTCCCTTATAAATGGGTTGTAGTGCCAGTTCAAACATTTTTATAAAAGGATGAAATCATTATGAGGATATGCTCTATTTTTCTAAAATTCACGAGAAAAAAATTATTAGCTTCTTTTCTGTAGCCCTTAGGGATTTTTTATTCTTATGTGAGAATAGCTATATATTATGAACTGTAAACGTTCCCGAAATACAGAAATAAAAGCAAGAAAACTTAAAAGCACCCGAAGAAAAGAGAAATTGTATATATATATATATATATATATATATATACTCTTAGACAAAAACAAAAACAAAAAACGACGCACCAAGAAGGAGTTATCCGAATGGAACGAAAATCGGTAGACATGATGTACATGTACAGAAAAAACAAATTATTACAATTTGAGAAAAATTTGTTGATTTACTCAAGAGAAAGATGAAAAGTCAATAACGCGTTGATCCACCTCTGGCCCTTATGCAATCAGTTTTTGGCTTGGCATTGATTGATAGAGGTGGCGGAAGTCTTCCTGCGGGATATCGTGCCAAATTCTGTCCAATTGGCGCGTTAGATCATCCAAATCTCGCTCTGGTTGGAGGTCCCTGCCCATAATACTCCAAAAGTGCTCAATGGGGAAGAGATCCGGTGAGCTTGCTGCCAAAGTTAGCGTTGGGCAAGCACGAAGACAAGCAGTAGAAACTCTCGACGTATACGGGCGGGCATTATCTTGCTGAAATTCAATCCTAGAACGGCGTGATATGAAGGGCAACGCGACGGGCCGTAGAATATCGTCGACAAACCGCTGTGCTGAAAGGGTGCCGCGGATGACAACCAAAGAGGTCCTGCTATGAAATGAAATGGCATCCCGGACCATCACTCCTGGTTGTCGGCTCGTATGGCGGAAGGCAGTCAGGTTCGTATCCCACCGATGTTCGGGGCGTCTCCAGACACGTATTCTCTGGTCATCGGGGCTCAGTTCGAAGCGGAACTCGTTACTGAAGACAATTGTACTCCAGTCACTGACATTCCAGGTGGAATGCGCCCGACACCACCGAAAACGGGCTTGTCGGTGTACAGAGGTCAATGGTAGTCGGCGCAAGGGGCGCCGTGAGCTCAGCCCTCTTTCTCTGAGCCGTCTATGAAGGGTCCTTGAGGTCACTGAAGCACCAGTTGCACGTGCGATCGATGATAATGATGAATCTGGGGTTGTGAGTGCCGCTCTTGTGATTGCTCGGTCCTCACGTTCTGTCGTTTCTCTAGGCCGACCGCTTCCTTCTTGACGCTTCGGTTCACCCATTCCCGCCAACATCGTCTAATAGCGGCATCGCTCCTATCCAAATGTCGAGCGTTTCGCCGATTAGACCAACCGGCTTCTTTCAGCCCGACTACACGTCCTCTCTCAAATGCTGACGTCTGAGCACATTGTTCGCGCACCTGTATGCGAGGCATAGTTACTGTCTACCTGAGCACGCGGAATGAAATTCGCAAAGAATTTATGACCTGGAATCGAAATTTCTCCTCTGTAATATCCTGCCAGTTGCTCAATTAAGATGCGCTGCAGCGTCACATGTTCATTCATTGGCCGCCAAACTTTAAAATTTTGCATTTTCTTTTGAAACCTGTATGCATATCAATTTGTGTTCAATTTGCATTAAGCTGTCTTGGTGCGTCTTTTTTTCTGTCTAAGAGTGTATATATGTATATATGTATATAAGTATATATAGCGAGGCCCAGATATATATATATATATATATATATATATATATATATATATATATATATATATGTGTGTGTGTGTGAGTGTGATCTCAAAGATTCCCAACATCCCCCAGCTACAAAGATAGGTGGAAGGAGTAACGTAAAGATAGTTCTTATATGCCACAAAGATAGGACATAATCAAAATTCTAACAGTGTACTTTTCTACAGCTAATAGTTAGTAAAAGATATTTTCCTTATTTACTTTCTTATTTACTTTCGTTTCTTATACCTCAGCACTTCAAGTGATTTTTTTCTCTACTTACCGTTCTTGATTCAACATTTAATTTGGTGCATTTAATTTTTTTTTTCTGCAGTCTATTTACTATGTAGAAACTATTTTGTGGTTCCATATATTTGATGATTCGTTTATTGATATTTATTGAACCGTATATTTTACTGCCTTTTTTATTTTTAAATATTTTCAGATTTAATTTTTTATTCTTCGATTTCAGTCTTTATTTACTATAGTAAAGCCCTGATGCAACAAGACAAATTCTAATTTCCTGGCGATTCACAAAGAAACCCGATTAATCAAATTTTTCTATGCAAATTTCCCAGTAAAGCGCTTGCACTGCAGGTGTAATCTTGACCTCATTGACTTCTAAGATTGTCTTGCTTTGATTTTTCATAATGCCGTGGGAGAGAACTGAACCGCTCGAAAGCCGAATCGTTTAAGTCCGTAAAACAAAAAGTGGAGAAAAGTTTCAAAATAATAGACATTGTTTTTCAAAATTCCTCTGAAAATAGAAATTCAAACAAATATTGTTAATGTATTAACAATATTTGTTTGAATTTTGTTTGAATTTGCAGGAAATTTGGCTTTATTATCTCTCTATTCTGAAAAAAAAAAGTAACTCCCGCTGCCGCCGCTGTCAAAAGCTTGTCACGCTATCTCCTCCGAAACCGCTGCGGGTATGGGATCGAGACCGATACCAATAGATGCAGAAAAATGTGGGGAACAAAGTAAGACATGCCTCATCTTCGTCGGACTTTAATTTTTTTTTTATTTTATGTTTTGCGGGAAAATATTGACTTTTTCATCTTCAGATTACGGTAACTCGCCTAAAAATGATCGTAGAATTTTGATCTTTTTACAATCTAAGACTACAGACATTTCTCTTTCAAACTAGACTTCATTTGTTTAAAAATGTTTTAAAACAGACTAATATTTTTGTCAAAAAATGAAACACAGCTTTTCAAGAATTATCGTACCCTATGTGGATGTAATATCGACGCTCCTCGTGTTTTCATCTTACAAAGAAAATAGTTACATCATCTGGAAGCCGAAAGCTTTCTTATTCATATAAACCTCATTTCAAGTCTATATCTTACATTTTCGATTTTTAATTGAATTTTAAAGCTGATAATTCAACAGTGACGAAACGCCCTTCGCATTAATGGTGACAACAGTAAATGGATGGAAGCTGTTACATTGCCCGAGAATCACCCCTATGTATCTCGCTATTAGCCATAACAGAGGAGCGAGCCTAAGGGAGAAGCCCCTAGTGAATTAAAAAAACGTTCAGGCATGTTTTTACTAAGTTGTTTAGAGCTCGAATAAGAGTACAAACTGCAAACATTTAGTTTACGCACAAAAAAAATTATTTCATTCTACAATGGGGGAAATCCATCTAGATGCATCTAAACCTAGACTCCTGCTGCATATAAATAGATGGTTTTACCCGCAGTTAATTTGAAATTCCGGGATGAAAGAGTAAATGTGTGTAGGTGTGAATTAATACACACACCGCACACACATCTATGTACACCCACAAAGTTTTTCGTTGAGATGGGAGGCGGAATATTTGAATGAAACTAGATTAAAAACGAGCGATATCCAGGCATAATTAAAAGTAATCAAAGTCTTTTTCTTGTCCGTAATGGAAACACCTCCTTAATAATTAAATACGACACGTTAAGTCCGTATTATCTCTCGAAAACTAATGTTCGTGAATTACACTACTTCGTTTCGTAAGAAATGTATAAATAATGATTGAACTTAAGGATCCGAACCGAAAGATGCATTTATCTTTGAAATGGCGTCTCCGCCTCCGAGCATTTGTAAAGAATCGGAGCTTTTCGATTAAGCGGTCGGGGCCACTGCATATTGCTCGGCATGTTGAATAATACAGGTGGGTAATGCGATCTCGAAACGGCAACCCTTTTATGCGACATGTTTTTCATGCACTGCCTGCCATTATGCATATTTCCAACGATACTGTGGCGCGACCTTTTCCCGGAAAGTTTTTTTTTTTTTTTATCGATTTGCATATTCAAGTGGCGTAGACATTTTCGTATTTTTCTTTGGCATTAAATTTAAAGTGCATTAATTTTTTTTTTTACCCTTACTGAATACTGCCACAAAGTGAAAAGGAAAATTCACATTTGTTTCGGGTGATGTTCCATCATCTATATATTTAAGTTGCTAGCCGATTTTTTAGGCAGTCCGTGATAGGGATGCGACATCGGAAACGAAACATCGATGTTTTGAAACATCGATATTCAATATTAAAACATCGATGCTAATAACATTTATTTACAATCTAGCTGTTCTGTTTTGACGGGTATCAACAAGTATACTATACTAGCTGAAAACCCGCACTTCGCTACGGAGTACATTCAAATTAAATACAACGGTCAATGTATGCAATTAATGCCAAAAAATTAAATATATATATATATATATATATATATATATATATATATATATATATATATATATATATAATAAATACGACGATCAATGTATACAATTGATGTAGAAAACAAAACATATTTTTAAAAAAATCGTAAGGGATATTTTTATAGACAAAATAATGTCCAATCGTCTGCCGCATTAGCAAGAAAAAAAATATTTTTTTGTCTATTTAGTTGTTACGCACGTGACGATAAATTTATTGAAAGTACCAGAAAAAGAAATCACGTGATCGGCATTTAATAAATTAAATTCTAAAAATTAATCTTTAAAAATTCACCAAAAATCAGGCAATGGAAGTAAAAATTTGAAAAAAATTTCATTTTGAAGGAATTTTTAGGATCTTTCTCGTGATATAAATTTTATAACCCTCAATGTATTATTTTAAATGCAAACGTAAAAAAAGTTTAAAAGACAGCTTAAAAATTTAATTTAAAAAAATCTAAGAAGAATTTTTCAAAACTCTTTCTGAGTGCACCCCTACACTATTAGAAGAATCGCCATGCAAAATGTCAGCCCTTTAGGTCCAGCGGTTTGGTCTGTGCGTTGTATGTCAGTCAGTCGGTCAGTCAGTGAATGAATGAGTCAGTTACGGAACCGTTTTATATATATAGATTACTCATATCCCAGGAAGCAAACTATTCTCGGCAAAACAACCTTAGCCGAGATTCTAGTAACATAGGGAAGCTAGTAACATAGGGATGTTGAATCCGGAACACATGAGCATTTGGGAAGAAAATTTACTGCTAAGACAATACATGGCAGCAAACGCCGAGAAGCCGAACATTCCGAAAAGCCTCCGATGTGCTCCCGAGCTCATTCCATTTAGTTTTGAATATTTTAATTGTTACGTTTTTGTGCTCGAACCCGAGAAAGCCTAGTGGTAGACCTTGGGGGGGGGGGGGGAATCTCTGTTCAAATCCCGATGAACCAGTGGCGTAGCGATCACAACTGGCGCCCGGGGCACGATACCTTTGTGGCCCCCCCCCCCCCCCGAAAAACATATAGTAATATAATATATGGACCTTATATTGGCACCCTCGATAAACATATAACATAATATATAGACCTTATATTGGCACTCCCCCCCAAAAAAGCATATAGTAACATAATATATAGACCTTATGTTGGTGCCCTCCCCTAAAAACATATAGTAATATAATATATAGACCTTATATTGGCGCCCCCCCCCCACAAAATAATATAGTAATATAATATATATACCTTATATTGGCGCCCTCCCCGAAAAACATATAGTAATATAATATATAGACCTTATATTGGGGCCCTACCCTGAAAAACATATAGTAATATAATATATAGACCTTATATTGGCATCCACCTCGAAAACATGTAGTAATATAATATATGGATCTTACATTGGCGCCCCTCTGCGAATCGCGCCCGGGGCATGATAGACCCCCTTGCCCCCCCTTTGCTACGCCACTGTGACGAACGCCTTTAAATACCTTCATGTCGAGGCCGGATAGGGGCATGTTAAATCCGTAGACCGGAGTGTAGTTCTACGAGGTTCGGTGGGTGGGGGAAGGTGTGAGTCCTCCATATATCGCTTTTTGGGGTGCTGTAACAAAACTGAGGTAGCACCAAGGCAGCAATGTTGAGGGGTGCTCCCAGATAAAGAGAAGTCACAAATTTGCGTGGTTCTATGCGAATGCCTCATGATCACTGCCTTCGCAGCAAAACAAAACCGTTTTTATGCTCTGTGCACACACGTGTGCATGCAAAAATGTTATATGCAAATTTTTCGTTTCCATTCTATACTGTCACGACTTTTAAAATCCGAGAGCATATTTTCGTATCTATATATATAAAACTGTTCCGTAACTGACTCATTCATTCACTGACTGACTGACTGACTGACATACAACGCACAGACCAAACCGCTGGACCTAAAGGGCTGACATTTTGCAGGGCGATTCTTCTAATAGTGTAGGGGTGCACTAAGAAAGATTTTTTAAATTCTTCTTAGATTTTTTTAAATAAAATTTTTAAGCTCTTTTTTAAACTTTTTTTACGTTTGCATTTAAAATAATACATTGAGGGTTATAAAATTTATATCACGAGAAAGATCCTAAAAATTCCTTCAAAATGAATTTTTTTCGAATTTTTACCTCCATTTCCTGATTTTTGGTGAATTTTTAAAGATTCATTTTTAGAATTTAATTTATTAAATGCCGATCACGTGATTTCTTTTTCTGGTACTTTCAATAAATTTATCGTCACGTGCATAACAACTAAATAGACCAAAACATTTTTTTTTCTTTCTAATGCAGCAGACGATTGGCTATTATCCAAACAAAATAAATATCCCTTACGATTTATATATATATATATATATATATATATATATATATATATATATATATATAAATAAATATTTTTTTACATCAATTGTATACATTGATCGTCGCATTTATTATAAATATATATATAAATATATATATATATATATTTTGGCATTAATTGCATACATTGACCGTTGTATTTAATATGAATGTAATCCGTAGCGAAGCGAGGGATTTCAGCTAGTTACTTACATAAAACTTGCGGAGAAGACACAGCAAGAACATACTGAATAATGATATTCGTAGTAAAATCGAGGGGTAATTAGCTTCGGACTAGTACATATAGATTTTCACCAGGCCTAGGAAAATTAGGTGTGATTGTCTTAAAGGACATTTTCGATGAGGGGTTTGTGAATGGCCCATAGGGACAATCCCACATAATGCTCCTTAGCCTGATTAAGAACTATTAATTAGTTCGAAACTATTTGTCTTCACTGTGCGCTGCCGTCAGATTTTCATAGTTATAATTTTGGTAATACATTTAATGCGGTAGCTAATCGTATACTTTTACTACTTCTCAGTAACCATTACAGGGGAGCTTTCTTAACCTTTTCCTTACGGGATGGGATGGCATGAGTCCCAAGAGTACGGGTCCAGAAGGAATATATATGCATATATATATACTATATATATATATATATATATATATATATATATATATATATATATATAATAATCATATACTATATATACACATATTATAATAGACATATACAATATTTACATATCTATATAATATAATCTATATATATATTATATATATAGGAATATCACTATATATATATATACATATATATATATACATATAGCATATATACATTATATAATCTATATATACATATACAATAATAATTTATAATATATATGATAATATATTATATATTATATATATATATACTAGTATTTATATATACCTATTATATATATACATTATATATATTAACATTATTATACATATACATATATATAATATATATAATATATATATATATATATATATAATATATATATATATATATATTATATATATATATAGATATATATATATATAACTCCCTTAAGGGACGTTCTTACAAAGGGGGTATGAAATTTCCCGTTCAAATGAGGGAATCAGAAAAATGGGCCCCGTAAGCTAAAGGTTAAACTGTTATTAAATTAATTACTGCAATCGTAACACTTTCCCATGCCTAAACATGTCACTACACAACAGTCTTTACACTTTTTTTACCATGTTTTTATTAACTTGATTTCCTGTTTGTGTGTGTGTGTTGTCCTAGTACAAATCTGGCAATCGATTTTTAACTCACTTCCCGACTAGCTAGACATTTGAAACTTTTAGAATAGCTCGGAACACGATGACAATGCACTTTTTTAGTACTTTTAGCCATCTTTAAGCAGAATTAAATTAATTTTCAGTTATTTTCAGTTAATTTTGTTTTGTAGACTGGTGCAGCCATCTATCAGCCGGGACGGGAACGAAAAGTTAAACGCAAGTTAACTTCCAATTAACTTCATTTTCTTTCAAGTTGGTGGGATAATTCATAAAAAAAAATGTTAAAAAAGTATTTATTATTACATAGAATTGTCAAGTTTATATGATTCAACAGAAAATTTAAAATCATGATTTATAAAAAGTTCTTTTTATCTTGCAATTATTGAAGATTGATTGTTTAGCCCTCGCACAACAAAGAGATGACTGTAATTGACAAAAAATCGAACAAACCAACAAAAGCCGGGCCGGTCCATCGTGCCCTTTCAAAATTTTCTGAAGGCTCTAAATGATGAATTTATCCCTATTATAAATAGTCTACTTTTAGAATAACGTTCATTTTAGAAAAAAAATTGTGTTAATTTAAAAGTTTTATTTACCTAAAAAATACAGACTTTTAAAAATGGCAGAACTTTAAAAAAAAAGCAGAAAAATTAAATAAATTTCAATATAATTTGTTACGTAATAAAAATAATGACTAAATCATCCCTCGAACTTTTATTGCAACAAATTGCTTGATAGAATCTCTATAATTAATTATTTTAGATGCATTCTTTTCCATAGAAAACTATTTCAGATCTTTCAATCGGTCTTGGGTTATTGATTGCAGATAATTTTCTAAAATTTTCAGTTTCGAAAACACTGCGCTCGGCACCTGCCACAGTTTCAGGTCGGGTTAATAGAAATCTTAAGCTACAACAATGTTTGGAAATATGTATTCAAGATTAATTTCTCATGATCTCAAATTCATCAGTTTAGCCTATATATTCGCTTATAATATTCACTTATAATCACTAATTTTTATGAACTAGCCGCTGCGCGACCAGAATGGTCACTTTTAGTTTTATATTTTCTTTTGCAAAACAGCGCAACTGAAAGTAACATACGTAAGGAATGTTACCATTACCTGCCATCATAAATATACGTTGTTAAGGGGTATTCTCTATAAGGCTGATTCTAGAACATCGTGATTAAAAAATGTGAATTTCCATTACCTCAGAAAAGAGTTAAAGATAGGACTGAGAAACCCAACACCAATGATTTTAAAAATTACACCCCTCTTTGTATGTACTATTTTTCAAAATTAAGATATCTACGCTTTATCATTACAACAAATAGGAAATTGTTGGGGGAAAATTTAAAATATAGTGTTGATTACATCACACTCTATATGTATTACTGTTCACAATTCAGATATCTACACTTAATTATATCAAATAATAAATTGTCGAGAAAATTTCTTCACTTATAAAATGGAGTAAAAATTCAGCAAGTATTGAAAAAAAGTGTAGAAAATTAAATATTACTGGTTGTTTATTGCTATGCCGGCGACGGTTAAGACTAACCTCGCGATTATTTATGCTCTCTCTTAATGAATTTTTTCTTCACTTTCATTCCCAATTTTCTCTTGATCGTGCAGCTCGCTTTCGAACATTCCTCGCTTTCGAACATTTTCGTAAATCCACGTTGACACGCGGTTGCAAATTGCGGACGGCCGCTAATGTTTACATCTGGTAGTTGCAGCCGTTGCCATTCGGAGTGTAGAAATATCGTCGATTTTTGTGCCGCATACCTACGCGTTTTATATTGTGGCGTCACTGTAAGGCTTATATACTCTCTGAGGCATTTTGAAGAAATTTCACAACTATTGATCCATACCAAGAAAGACAGAGTTCTAATTAACAAACGAAGGCCAAATTTTTAAAGCGAAAATTCAACAATTTATTAACAAAAAAATTAAACATTAGACATTTTCGACATATTCACTTAATTTACGTGCAGATTTACAGTGCGCGCTCCAGGGCCCATTCCGGCCCCAAAAAAACAGGAGCCTCACAAAAACACAACCGCTCGGGTCGATGTTCTACGCCGCTCTCCCCAATGTCTGGATTTCTCAGAAGGAGTGGAGGGCCGGCAGATTATTGGCTGACAGTTTCTTCTTAGTCCCCGAACTTTACTACATTGCAGGACGTTAAGATGACAGCTTTAGTGGCTGCCTCTGT
>OU015491.1:6709177-6716677 GCA_907164885.2 Dolomedes plantarius | reverse complement strand
ATTTTTTTAAAGGAAAATTGTTGAGTATGCCTTTATTTCCATTCAGCCTTAAATTGCTTATCTTAAATACTTTGATATGACTGGTATGAGTGAAAAAATTTTCATTTCAAAACAATTAATATCCCGAATTTAATATTCCAAATTTCCGCATAACTATAATCCGCGATTTCAGTCCCTTGAAACTAGTAAAAACTCAAAACATAATTAATCAAAATAGGAAATTAGGAAGAAACTATATTTGATGGATCTTAAAAGGAAAAAAACATATAAAATGCCGGTGTAGGTGCGTCCAGAAATTTTTTCACAAGCGACATCTTGACCATAGGAAAATAAAATCTTCGCTTAGTTCTGTTCTCTCTCTTTAAAATAAGGTACTCTGGTCGATTCCTCGAACTGAGATGTTAAATGTTTCGAAAAATCCCCAAACTGTCGTTTTTCCTAAAGCTCCATTTATTTTTCTAGCGTACATGGTCTGAGTTAGAAAGCATTCGGCTTTCCCTTGTTTACCTCCAGTGACATTTTACACATGCGGATATTCTTTTCCTGGAGGGAAAAATCATGATGTCACATAATTTTTTATGTTGTATAATATTGCTTTGATTGCCAAAGAATTGAATTCCGCACATATCGCGGAATAAATCCTTTTTTGAAATATTTTTGTGGTTTGCCTATTTTCTGATCTTAATCTTTGAGTAGTGGAACTGGAATACTTTTTTAACAGTAAGTAATTAGCATTTTTATGTAATGACTTGTATGCAAAAACACAGTAACTGCCAGTGTTTTTTTTTACGCAGTAAAATATTTCACTCTTGCTTCCAATGCTTTTATAGCATCCGCTGTGAGAAGAAAAGTATGTGAAAGATATACGCATGGATTTTATAATGCCTAGAAAAATATAAATTATCCTTTAAAGCAAAGTCTATCTATTGTACGTGCTCTTAGTTTTTGAGGCAGGGAAAAAGGTATATTTTCTTCTTTTCCATGCTGGTTGTATATTCCATGCTGTGGTAAACCGTGGGTATGACATCATCCGAGGGTTTTTTTGTGGTCCTTTTTTCTGCATTTTTAAAACAAATACAGTCCATTTTCTCTGAATGTCACCAATGAAAGGAATTACCCTAAACTAGTTTAGTTTAATTAATTTATCGATCGTCTGCTCTCAGCAGCCAAGGCCATTAGCTTTGATCGCTGTTGAAGCTCAGCGCCGTGTGGTTAGAACCAAGCCTCAACCTGTTAACTTTATCATTTATTCATAGTTTAACTTTGTAAAGTGGCAACTTATGTAAAGAGGAGCGTTCGCCGGATCTTTGAAATAGAAAATATGACGCTTTTGAATAGTAGCTGTGAAATTATTTCATTATAAGTTTATTTAGGAGAAAGGAGAACGGTTAGTTCTTGCTAATCTCAAACACCGTGACACCAATGGCGGTGGTGCCACGTATAACTATATCGTGGCTGCAATGTCCTCTAGGTACTCAAAATTACATCTGGATGTGCGGGGTCACGTGGGTCCGGTCTCGTCACTGGACTCGGTTCCAAATTAGGGACCAAGTCGGACTCCGATCCTTGTGGTGCCAATTTAAAACAGGAGCCGCCACTTTCATCGCCATAGCCTTCAGGACTTGATTTGATGTTGCCGGTTAAGTGGCCTAAGCACAACAACAACAGACTTTCGCTCACTCTGTTATGCGGGCTGCAAGAGATAAAAGGTGCTTGGAGACCTTATGTCCATCAACACGAAGCGGTATTGGTCGGTGGCGATAAGTCCGTATTCAAAAGAAGTGAGCCCTAAAATTAGTCTTGTTATGTGACCAAGCGGACTGTGGCACCACTCAGCGAATTGGGAAGGCCCTCACGGAATTGATTTCCTCTAGATGACACTCCTACCGTTTTCCACTTGCTCATGCACTTGCTTGATGCACTGCTGCTATAGTTACTTGTGAGCCTCTCAGGTTCTTCTGGTCTTAGGGTCCTTCATGGAGTATGTCGAATTAGAGACATGTGAATCTGAGGCAGCTTCCTGTCTCGAAAGTGGTTGGCGATTATATTTGGCCGATTACAGAGAGGAAATTAAGAGGATGTGGTGTAAAACGGTCGTCGGACTGGTAGCAGTTAACAAAATGACGACCAGACTAAATAACATTAAATAGGGATGATTTTATTTACCACCGGTTGAAGAATGACTGAAATCCACAGAATTATATTTTAACATTAAAGCACTCTAAATATTCGTGCGAGTTGTCAAAGTTCAGGAACTTCAACACCACATGATCAGATACATTCAGATTGAATTTACACGATTCTAGTTGCTACTTTTGATGCAAGTCTGAGTCAGGATAATCGAGTCCACTGGCTCCTATACTGGAGCCTATTTGTCTGGTCGAGGGAAATTCTGTAGAAACACGATGACAGGATGTCGAGCTAAAAGTCAGCATTCGTCTGGGATCGAATTTTCAAGTTAGCTCCGATAGCTATTCAGAACTTTTGTCTAAAAGCTGGTCGACCTGGGTCGAATAAATTCCTCTCACGTCAGGAATCAGGAGAGTTCTACTATCTTTTATCACGATATAATGCTTCCGTAGAAGCTGATCGACCTGGTTGTCGAAAGACGAATTCCAACCACACAGGAATTTAGAGACTAAACTATCTCTCGATGATTCGACCTAGCCCTAGGTACGAATCAACTAGAACACCTACAGTTCTAAGACAAGTTCTCCGTTGGAGAAAGAATTTTATCACGACCACACTAGTCGGTGTGAGGGACTTCTTACCTTGAGACTAAGGCTACGGCCACAGGAGCGTTTTTTCCCGCTACGTCTTTTCCGCAGCTTGAAAATCTACACAAGCCGCAGAAAAATAGGTTTGGTTCTATCCTCCAGCGGGCAACCTGAGAACGCGACAGATAACTCTCCCGCTAGCGAGAAAAACAGCTGCGTTTGGCCACCCCTATGTACAGAAGCTTATCTATATTTTGGTGCTTGTTTTTGACGCTGCGTTTCTGCGGGAAAAAACGCTCGTGTGGCCGTAGCTTAGAGGCTAAGTAACCGCTAATTTTTCTCAGAGACCTAACTTTGGATTCGGAGCTCCGATGACTGGAAATTAAAATAATTTATGGTGGTGCGTCATCTTTTAGGACATCCTCTTTAGGGGCTGTTATTGGTCTATCTTTCCCCGCTGAAGACTCAGATGTGAGCTCGTACTATAAATTTTTCGAGCCGCCTTCATCAATCAGTGGGGTGCGAAACGAATCAGGCTTTCAAATTTAACGTCATATCGCAGACTCACTGGCGTGGCGTAGCTTCGGTTTCATTGTCAACAATCTTTTGTCAGGCCACCCTTTGTTGCTGTGCCCTCTGCCGTGGCTACGAGCACATGTTTATGTAGCCGGTGGTTCACTAGAGATCGTCAATTTTAGGACAGGATTGTGTTAATTGGGGAGAATCAATTTTGATTCTTCACAATGGTAAGGCGACAATCTTTACGGCTATTGCCAGCCGTTATTACTAAAGTTGCTGATCGGCTATCCAACGGCGATTGACCATGAAAAAATCCCGGACTTGACCAGCCTCGCACCCCAAACGAATTTTTAATCCAAGGCTTACCCGAATTTGTTGGTCGTTAACGTGTCATCCCCCTCATAGGGAGCAATGCTGGCTGACTTACAGGGTTGCTCCCATAATAAAGTAGCCATTAACTAGCGGTGAATAACAAAAGATAATGTCCTCACATCAAAGTGCATCCGCAATAGACAAAAAAATAATGTTGTCTCTATTTAGAAAGATTTATAGCATAATATACACGGGGGGAAAATCATATTTTTCCATTCTCTATATTGTTATGAACCTTTTTACTTCGGTTTCCTTCAAACCCTTTTAATAATGTTTCTTGTTAAAGCATTTTTAATTAAATGTGTCACGGGGTATCAATATTCATTAGCCTATTTTCACTGTGAAAGTATGATATTTATCATCATGGAGAATTAAATATTAGAACCTTTCAGAGGCAATAAATTTACAACCATTATGAAAAAACTAAATACGTGCCACGTACAAAAATGTAAGGAAAGCGTTATATTAGGTTCTGGTTGTAAAGGTTAAAAATGATGTCTTTTGCAGGGAGATATAAAGCACGTGGTCGTTATTCCGTAATATGGATAGCTTATGTTAATCCAATTACATTTAATGTAGAAAAATAAAACATAGATAAAGTAACATTTTTGTTGCAAATTAAAATAAACGTAGTTCTTAACTTAAACACTAACTCATGTGAGTAAAAATGGACATATCTAGTGACTTCGAATGATGCTTTTATACTCCCTGGTGCAACACCCTGTTTTTAACTGGGTATTTCTATGATTGTTTTACATATTCCAGCCTTAGGGTCCCTTGAAATGGGCTGTTTTGGTGCAAAATTTCAAAATTTGCATTGTCCTATTTCGAAGCGGGCCAATCTTCTAGGGTACGGAAAACTGCTTTTATTTTTCTTCGCATATCATTGGATGAGAAATTATGGCCTAATCATAATAAACCGGAAAGCTATATATACCGGGAGCAGGCATCTTTCAAACCATATTTCCCTGATACACAAAGTTTTCAGGTACTTTTGTAAACGAGAAAGCTAATCATTCAAAAAGTTTTCGATGTATTTTAATGAAATTTTGCAACAGAGTTTTACCTATTAACTATTGTACCAAACCCCGAGTGACGGGTAGACTATTCTACAAGTGAATTTTAAATACAGATAATAAATATGCCAGTTACCGCTATTGGAGTAAAAAGAAATTTATATGACATTAAATCTTCATTACACTTTTAAAAAATCATTTGATAACATTGATAACATTTAAAATTCACCAAAAATCAGGAAATGAAGGTAAAGGTTCGAAAAAAAATTTCATTTTGAAGGAATTTTTATGATCTTTCTCGTGATATAAATTTTATAACCCTCAATGTATTATTTTAAATGTAACGTAAAAAAAGTTTAAAAAACAGCTTAAAATTTAATTTAAAAAATCTCAGAACGAATTTTTGAAAATCTTTCTTAGTGCACCCCTACACTATTAGAAGAATCGCCATGCAAAATTAGCCCTTTAGGTCCAGCGGTTTGGTCTGTGCGTTGTATGTCAGTCAGTCAGTCAGTCAGTGAATGAATGAGTCAGTACGGAACTGTTTTAAATATATATATAGATGGAAAAAAGTCTAGAGACCATCAAAATAACTGTGGGTAAGGGTAATAAGTAGCACAAACAACACAACAATTCCCCTCTTATGGTCCTTCTGTTCCTTCTCTCTCATCTTCCAGACAATAGCGTTTTTTTCCATTTTTCCTAATGTGGTTAGTTTTCCGTTTATGAAAAACAAACCAAAAAAACTTTTAATAGCCTACAGCGACTGGAAGGAATGCAAATTTTCTATTAAATGAAGATTGGAAGAATCCCTGTTCAACTTCACGTGTCTCAGACGAATGACGCGGCATTCGTCATCTTTTGATAGCTCTTACCTTTTTCAAATGGCGTTCGGCCCAGGGAAACAATTGATTTTTTTCGCTTTATTTTTTTTTATATAAATTTCCGAGACGTAAGACAATAAATCTTTGTTCCTATTTCTGGCTGCTTGATAGTTAACCTGATTGAGATAGAGTATATATTTACTGATTTTATTTTCGGATTATTTCCGCACTTTGACTCCCAGGTCTGTCGTGCGAGCTCGATCATTTATATCTAATGCTATAGTTACAGAAAATATTGTGAGTGAGCAGTAATTTGACTGTTTTTTTCTTTCACCCACATGCACTCATTTATAGTTTATATATATATATATATATATATATATATATATATATATATATATATATATATATATATATATATATATTATGCAAAAAAATATTCCTCATTCCCTAACAGTATTAAACGCACTACCTAACTATATTTGACCGATTACTTTCTAATTCTACTAACTCCTGTTATACTATCCACAATTTTTATATCTACCCTCCTGCACGCCCCGAGCTAAACATGGCCATGTGAAAATAGCCAGGTTGCAGTTTTTAGATTTCTAAATTGTAACCATAGAAGGAATCGCTTAATGATGAAATCGCTGACTTAAAAAACCTGACCACAAAGGAAAATACCATTTTAAGAATGTTGAGGTACTGGACGTATAATTGCCGTTTATTACATTTGCACTCTTCGCCATAGATTTCGGGATTACTCATGTGGGGAAGACATAAAACCCCTCTCTAAGAATGTCTTAGTAAAAATGCTTTTATAAACTCTGAAGTATTATAAAGTTTTGAGCACTCAAGCAGCTACGGCAACAAACTGCAGATGACAGATGTGTTTTCAGTTATAATTTTTTAAATCTAATATATATATATATATATATATATATATATATATATATATATATATATATATATATATAAACAAAACAACATAAGATAAAAATAAAAAGGCGGGCATAGACAGCCAAACAAATTAACTCAAAACCTACCCTAGTATAAAAATATGAACAAATTGAAAACATAAATAACTTTTCAATAAAAGATTGTTCAGTTGCTGCATATCTTTACATTGAAAAAGGCAAATATAACTAAATTTAACAGAGCTAGATAATTATAAGAAGAAAGTAGACAAAAAGCAATACAGAAATCAAGCAGTCAGGGCTCCACGCACCAGAGGCAAGATTCTGTAATAGTGCCGAAACTAAGCCAGAAGTACGAGGTAACCGACAGGTTTCGTCATCAGGGAGCCTAACCAAATCAGTTACCTCAAGGGGAACTTTCTGAATAGGATGCAGGTACAACCAAAAGACATCCCAAGGCCCCGACTGTTCATTGATTAACTGTTATTGACTAACTGTTTCATTGGGGAACTCGGGATGTCTTTTGGGTTTACCTGCATCCTATTCAGAAAGTTCCCCTTGAGGTAACTGATTTGGTTAGGCTCCCTGATGACGAGACCTGTCGGTTACCTCGTACTTCCGGTTTAGTTCCGGCACTATTACAGAATCTTGCCTCTGGTGCGTGGAGCTCTGAGTGCTTGATTTCTGTATTGCTTTTTGTCTACTTTCTTCTTATAATTATCTAGCTCTGTTAAATTTAGTTTTATATATATATATATATATATAGTGTGTGAGTGAGTTTGTTTATTTCTGATGACATTGGAAATTCATTAAAAACTTCATTTTATTTAATAAATCTTTCACCTGTGAGAAGTTTCATTAGTCGGCGCATTGAGATTGAAGTTGTAAACCTCAGAGCTCTTGAATAGGGAAATTTTACATTTTCCATTCCGCATACGTCATCGAACTCATTTGCATGGCAATTTTTTCTTCTTGCGCAGTCAAGTAAACTAACGTGCTGATGAAAGGGGATTTTTAAACAAATGGCGAGCACACGACAAGAGGAATAAGCAAAATAGTTTTGACTTTGCACAAGGTATTCGTCTAAAGCCGCGTGACTGAAACTGAATAGGCAAATTTCCCTTAATTTCCTTTG
>OU015491.1:6683446-6709077 GCA_907164885.2 Dolomedes plantarius | reverse complement strand
CAAGCATGCTTGGTCATCATTTTATCGACCCACTTAATGGGTGAAAAGCTGAGTCGATCTTGCCCAGTCGCAGGATTGAACCCTGGACCTGTGGATGGCGGCTTGACGCTTTTAACCACTACGCCACCGGGCTTCATATAATATATAATATATATATATATATATATCTATGTGTGTTGTGTGTGTGTGTGTGTTTTTAGAGAGAGAGAGAATATGATTGTTTTCCTAGAATGTTCCTAAAGCTCCATTGCTCATTTATTTCACGACTATGCATATACTATGCTACAATGCTTATATAAAGTTTTCTTATAGTCAGATGTATGCATAAAAAGTGCTGAAATGATTTCAACCTCGGTTAAGTCATTAACATAAGGACCATGACACAAATAGAAATGCTTTCACGTTCTTAGAAACCTTAGCATACTATAATTATAAAAATTATTGGTGCTCTTGTCTATTTACTTGATGCTTAATGGTTGGCGAACAAAACATTTAACCACACAGGGTCATTCCTACTAAAAGAATATTTTGTTCAACTGACATATAGCTTCATACTAAACATTTCGCCTTCCTAAACCCCGACATGAGAATGTTGTAGATAACGACTCGCGATGTGTTTCAAAGGTGTATTTTTAAGAAAGAAAAAAATTGTTAGTGCCATAATGTGGGTAGAATCAGCGTTTTCAACTTTAGACAGCTATGTTTGTTATTTTAATTTTATGTTTATCCCTTCACTGTATTAAATCAGCATTAAAAATGATTTATTCCAAGGAATTTTAAATTACTAGAAAATAAATTCCTGAAAATACTTAAATCACTTGAAAATGTCTCGAAAAATAACTAGTTTTGAATAGTTTGAAAATTGTCAAACAGATCTAAATCTCTTATTTGGATACTAAAAAGGTCCCTTATTTAATCGGTAGGAAGATGTATGAAATAACATTTCTATTTAATACATAGGGCAAAAGATTTGATCCATTATAGTATGGATAAATCGTAGAACATGGAAGTTATAAGTGATAGATACGTAGTGCATACGACTGACACAGAATCTCGCTTAGGATGCTTCGAAGAGAAATTTATTTACATAAATAACAGCCAAAATATCTTGCGAAACCCGGCCGCTTCTTTAATTTCAAGAAAAATTGCATTAAATGTAACTGTGGTCCTCTTCGGTCAGAAAAAGGAAAATATAAAGAGATTCAAATTACAAAGAATTTTTAATCCTTTTACTGATGAAAACAAAATTGATATTACGGCGAAGGAGTTGCACAGGGAAACCTGTGATGGTTATACTTTAAAACATAGACCTCCCCCGACCCCACAATTGTTTTACATTTACGGCAAATAACAGAGCAGGAAACAAAAATTGGTTAAGAACCGGAAAATCGCCTTCTCCGGTCCTTCAAGAGGAAAGCGCTGTTTCGCGTCATTCGAGCGAGGAAGTGAAGGAAAATAGAAGAAATCGATCGTTCTCCCATGTGAAAATTATTTGTATCACATTAAACAGAATGCTTTTCGAACGGAAGATGATAATTCGCTCTTTTGTATCTGAATTTTCACAGCAAATTTTCAGTGTAATTTCCTGAATGTTGAATTGATTTTTCAGTGTCAAACCATCAACCCCAGGGACGAACGAAATACAAAAACTGATCTGAAAATTAGATAAGACGGAAAATTTTAACATTATTCTTAAAAGTCAATAATAAGAGAGGTATTTATCCATTACTAGCTGAAAACCCGCGCTTCGCTACGGAGTACATTCAAATTGAATACAACGGTCAACGTATGCAATTTATGCCAAAAAATAATATATATATTTATAATAAATGCGATGATCAATGTATACAATTGATGTAAAATATATCTATCTATATATATATATTTATAAAAAATCGTAAGGGATATGCATTTTTTTTAATAATATCCAATCGTCTGCTGCATTAGAAAGAGAAAAAATATTTTTTTTGTCTATTTAGTTGTTACGCACGTGACGATAAATTTATTGAAAGTACCAGAAAAAGAAATCACGTGATCGGCATTTAATAAATTAAATTCTAAAAATTAATCTTTAAAAATTCACCAAAAATCAGGAAATGGGGGTAAAAATTCGAAAAAAATTTCATTTTGAAGGAATTTTTAGGATCTTTCTCGTGATATAAATTTTATAACCCTCAATGTATTATTTTAAATGCAAACGTAAAAAAAGTTTAAAAAACAGCTTTAAAATTTAATTTAAAAAAATGTAAGAAGAATTTTTGAAAAATCTTTCTTAGTGCACCCCTACACTATTAGAAGAATCGCCATGCAACATTTCAGTCCTTTAGGTCCAGCGGTTTGGTCTGTGCGTTGTATGTCAGCAGTCAGTCAGAATGAATGAGTCAGTTACGGAACTGTTTTATATATATAGATTATATCATTCAGAATGAATTCAATATGCAATTACTTCTAATAACTGTACATTCACAACAGAGGCAGTGATTACTTTTATTTATTGTAATACAAATATCAGTCGTGTACATAAATTATAAACTTTCTGTAGTTTTTAAAGTAAAACTCCAGTTTTACGTTTATTAAAGTAAAATAATGAGATTGATTAAAGGAAAATAAATGAAATCAGCTACTTATTCCTTTTAGAGGACCAAAGAGAACACGTAGATCTAAGCTATAGTTAGTAATATAAACTGTTTTGTTAATTTTGAATATGCACATTTTGACTATTCAAAATGTTCATATTCTTCGCGTTTTCTATCCAAAAGAAAATTTATAAAATGTTCCTTAAGCAATGTTTGTCTTAAGGAATCATCAAATTTTTAGTTTCCTCTAAATTCAATCGGGAAAAGTTATTGTATGATTACGATTAAATAAAATACTATATTCATTACGAAAAGTTTAAAGATGCGATATATGATTACGTCTTTATAACTTATCCAGTTAAGGGGACAGTGGACTTTCAAAATTGTAAAATTTGTCCAAAAATTCGATTTTTTTTTATTTTATTGAATTGTGAAACTACGGACAAGTAGGAATGTTTTGCAAAAAGAATTTTTAATTTCTGCGATTACTTTTCTAGTTATAGGCATTTGTATTTAATTTAGATATTATGTGGTTACTAATAGCAATAACTTTAAAAGTGTTTTTCTCGAAATAAAATTTTTCGTGTCATGCGAATATTCAAACTGATCCGGGTGCATTTCTAACGATCGTATTGCTTTGAAGTTTAAGTGTTATATACTGAACTGTATATCAATAAATCTTATTGAAAATAATTATGCTTCGTAGCTCAGAATTTCTAAATTTTGTACTCGAAAAGATGATTTAGGTATTTGCATCATAAAAAGGGGTTTTCGCTGTTATTATTTTTTTCTCTTTATATTTTTTGAATGATTAAAACAAGCAATAAGTTCATTGTTAGTTGTATAAGGTATCCCGTAAATAAAAATGACCCTATTATATGCAAAGAAATGCGAATTGAACATTTTTAATGAGGCCAATTTTTGATATAATTCATAATTCATAAATTATTATTTCATCATTAAATTTATACCACTTTTTCATATCTATGGTACTAATCATATTTTCAAATTTCAAGCAAATCCATTCAAAACAAAAAAAAAGTTAGGTTTGAAGGTCCACTGTCCCCTTAACGCTTGAAATATGTGACAATTTATATGAAATTAAAAATGCGGCGGGAAAAACATGTATTTTTATAGCATACATTTATATAGTATGTTTTAGCTGTTTTTTTTTTAATTTTCTTGTCAGTTGCTTCCCCCCCCCCTGGATTTTATTTGAGTTAAATTTATGCTTCCCACATTTGCATGATGCACATCGTTGAGTTACGGATGGGACACATCCAGTCGATACGATTTTTGTACTCATTTTTAAACATACAAATAACTCACTCGCCAGTATCGCTATAATAGGATCAGGTATTTGAAAGGTTTCACGTTTGCCCAGACAGAAAGAAATAGAGCAGAAAAACGGATTGAGAGGAGAAAGCAGAATAAATTTTGCGCCGTTCTCTCCTGGGAAACGGAACTTCTGTGTCTATAAAACGACCCAAACTTCATCTGCCTGAGATTTAGAAAAGAAGATGAGAAATTTGAATCCAGTGTTCACTCATGAGACGAAAATATGGAAAGCGAATGCATTACATGAGCCGCTCACTTGCTAAACAGATTATGTAACAATAAAAAAACAAAAAGTGGAGAAGTGATAAAATAATAGACATTGTTTTTTAAAATAATAGAAATGTTTTTTTTAAAATTTTCAATGGACAATATTTAAATTCAAGTCTATATATATAAACAGTTCCGTAACTGACTCATTCATTCACTGACTGACTGACTGACTGACATACAACGCACAGACCAAACCGCTGGACCTAAAGGGCTGAATTTTGCATGGCGATTCTTCTAATAGTGTAGGGGTGCACTAAGAACATTTTTCAAAAATTCTTCTTAGAGGTTTTTAAATTAAATTTTTAAGCTGTTTTTGTAACTTTTTTTACGTTTGCATTTAAAATATTACATTGAGGGTTATAAAATTTATATCACGAGAAAGATCATAAAAATTCCTTCAAAATGAAATTTTTTTCGAATTTTTACCTCCATTTCCTGATTTTTGGTGAATTTTTAAAGATTCATTTTTAGAATTTAATTTATTAAATGCCGATCACGTGATTTCTTTTTCGGGTACTTTCAATAAATTTATCGTCACGTGCGTAACAACTAAATAGACAAAAAAATATTTTTTTCTCTTTCTAATGCAGCAGAAGATTGGATATTATCCCAAAAAAAATGCATATCCCTTACGATTTTTTTTAAATATATATATATTAGATAGATATATTTACATCAATTGTATACATTGATCATCGCATTTATTAAATATATATTTATTTTTGGCATAAATTGCATACGTTGACCGTTGTATTTAATTTGAATGTACTCCGTAGCGAAGCGCGGTTTTCAGCTAGTTATTTATAAAGTGTTTACTCTTTTAGAAATTCACAAGGGCCTTTTATTTAATTTTAGAAACAATTTACCAACGTAACTCTGCATTTCTTACATTTAGAGACAATTAAAGGAAATTCTTGGCCATTGAAATCTCTATAAACTTAATCCTCAAATTTAGAGGAGTATTGTTCATTAATCATGTCCTATACGAATAATATGTAAGTGCAACATGTTACAAATGCGTGTAATAAAATGCAGCAAATGTAATATGCGTTTGTTATGCAGCATATTATAAACGCGTGTATTTAAAATGGTGTTACTTCTCAGATTACGCACTTTTTATATTTTGCGAGCTTTCCCGAATTTTATGCATAATTTAAAAAAATTTTTTATTTATAATGCAGAAACCTGTAGGCAAAGTCCTTAGATATTATTGAACACATTATTGAGCCAGTTATTTACAAATGGATTCAGTTACGGCTGAAGTGAAATAATCGTGCCAGTTTAAAGCCAGGTAAAAAAAAAAAAAAAAACAGCAGCAACACAATTTTACCATAAATTCGTCTTTAAATGATTCTTTCAAACATAACAAACACTGTAAACAGAGTGGAATAGCTCTTATTTCATGAAATTCAATATGCATAACACAATTCTTGCATCAAAAGCTGATTAATTGGTTCGAAGCGGAGGCCTGCCGTATCACATTACAAACTGCTCGTCATCCATTGCGAAGAAATTAATGGCAAGCAAATGGAATTAATTGGTTTGTCTTTTCGGGCGAAACGTGATCACTTGCATCAGTTAAAACATAATTAATATTAAACTGAAACAGGTCATTTGATCCGCAGCGCATGAAATTCAGGATGTGATCAGTAATGACTCTGACTAACTGAGTGCTCAAACGTGTGATGTATAGTAAGGATCTATAATTTGGGGATTGCTTGAAAATACGGGATAATTAATTAAAAATGGACATTATCTTGGAAAAACAGTGTCTAGCTGAAGAGATCTGCGGCGAGCATTTAGTTTCTATTTCCCATTAAAACCGGAAGAAAATGATATTGTCTTATTTTGATTAATGCAAATATTTTAAAGCTTTTTAAATGATTTCTTTCATTTCGGTTTCATTCGCATTTGAAAACACCTGTTGATCAAAGTAAAAGTCCTTTAACCTTTTCCTTACGGGTTGGGATAGCATGTATCCCAAGAATACAGCCCGAATGAATGAATGAATATATATATATATATATATATATATATATATATATATATATATATATATATATATATATATATATATAATATATATAAATATATATATATATATATATATATATGTATGTATATATATATATATATATATATACACACATACTATATAAATATATATATATATATATATATTCCCGTTCTAAAGAGGGAATAAGAGAAATGGGCCCCGTAAGCTAAAGGTTAAACTGTTCATGGATTAGGACAACTTCATAACAAACAGCAGAAGTGTAAATAACTTTTCAGCATGGGACAAAGACGAACGGGGTATGATTGTGAGACGACATTTTTACGAAAACCTTAAAATTAAAATATTTTCCTCAGAATTGTCATACAGTGTATGAGCACTTTACAAGCCAAATCGGTTCAGTCCACATTTTGAAATTTTAGTGTCGGAGCACTTGATTGACACCTCACTTTTTACATTCATAATAAATACACCAAATAATAAGCAACACCACTCAATGACAACATTTGTTTTGGCCATGGAATAATAAGTCACTTTAAATCAAGTTAAGTCCATAGTCTAATGTCAGTCGTGGCCATTCAAACGCAGAAGCAAGTACTAATTGATAACGGTCCGTCGTTTGGTGTTGTTTCATCACAAAAAAGTAAAATAAATGAGTCAGTGACAGTCTAACTGCTGCAGAAGTAAGTGCTTGGGAATTATTAAACAATTATTTCAATTATTTCAATTATTTTTTCTGTAGTCATAAAATAATTTGAAGACTGAACTGGATGTTCACGTGCCAAATCGGTTAAGTTATTCAAAAATTGTAATAATTATAAAGATTACTTCAAGGATATTCCATCTTATCTGTCGTCAGATAAAAGCTCCATCTGCAATAATACATTCTATAATGTATATTTGAATTTATATTTTCAGAGGAATTTAAAAACACGACGTATATTATTTTATCACTTTTCTCCACTTTTTTTTTTATGGACTTATTTGATTTGGCTGATACATTTCTAGATTTCTGCGATGCAAGTTTCTCAAATATCCTAAAATGTCTTCAGTTAACCTGCCAAAAGAAATTGTCAAAACTATTTCTTGATCTAACGCGCACTCTAATTTAATAATGGAAGCTTATCTGAGGAAATTTGGGTGACACTTTCATCTTTACGGTTTAAAATGATCCATTCTTAATTTTTAGGGGAGGTTTTTCGAAAATAGATACTTCTATCTAAAAGTAAAGCGTGCAGGAACAGACCTGAGAAGAAACGAGCAACGGAATAGTCAATCGTCTAGCGCCCATCGCGACATAGTCGCGTGATGTGTTAAAACCGAAGGAAGCCATACAGACAGGAGAAGAAAGAGAAACATACATAGGGCTCAGAAAGACATAGTTTCAGGGGGGGGGGGATTAAAACGGATGTGATTGAGACCAGAGAAGTGTTACATAATAGATATCAATTTGGAAACCTAGTTTTCTGTAACTCTTGTTTTCTTTGTAAAAATTAGCTGTATTTCCAACTAAATTAATTTAATGCAATCTTGTTTTTTATGCGGAAAAAATAAGGTTTTGACATTTTTTTTTGAGACCATGGAATCGAATGTAATTAGATAGTTAGTTAATTCTTAAAATAAAGAAATACAGTGGAATCTCGATCGATCGTTTTCGGATCCATCGTTTTTCCGCATGTGTCGTTCATTTTATCCAGTCCCAAAGATCATATTGCTTTGTTATGTTTCCGCATCTATCGTTTTCCCGCATTTATCGTTCATTTCAATCGGCCCCTTGAAAAACGATAGATCGAGATTCCACTGTAAATAATTTTTGAGATCATGTAATTATTCTAGAACTGACAAAACGAATAGCACATGATTGTAACTGATAGATACGCAAATTAAAAGGCCCTATTTGTCAGTTTTTGGCGTCACAATTTTTCTTAGCTATTTTGACAATTTTACATAACTGTCTCCTCAACCGACAGAACACGTCTTTATGTCATATGCTACAGTTACTACGTTACTAACAACATAATTAAATTGCATAACGTTTCAAGTACAAATACCTGCTTCCAATAACTAAAAATAAATCAATTCCATATCAGTTCCTTGACGTAATGTTAAAAAATAAAAACGTTGTATCTGTTCAACATCATCAATAAAACGAAACATAATATCAAAAAATATCTGGAATCCTCCCAAGTAATTACATTAATACCAAACACTCAGCAAAAAACATTTCGTCTAGCAAAGAAAATAACATCGCCAAAAATAATTTAAAAACCCTAAACGCTTCGCTGAAACCCCTCATCTCCTTTTACCTTCTGTCATGCGAAGAGAACAACAAGCTCAGAACTTAGTAGATGGTTGCCTTTTTTTTTCCAGAATAGAGAATGATCTGAGCCAGAAAAATGGGGTCGAAACTGCACCTGTGATAAGAACGTTGTGCAAAGAAAAAGTTATCTTGCAAACTTAAGATTTATACGAAACTTCATTTATTTATGCGCGTCATAGATTTGAGTTCTCAGTTTAATTTGTTTCAAAGCAGAGTAAGTATTTTTAAGCGAAGTTTTTTAAGTGTCGAACAAATTTCTTGCGTCCAACAATAGACTTTACCAGCCACTCCTTTGAAAAAAAAAATGATGTAACTCTTATAAAGTGGGTAACTATTGTGAAATTCTATTAAACTACGAAAAAGATCAAACTTATTTTTAGCAAAAAAAAAGAGTTACATTTTCAAAGAACTCATTTTCAAAGTTACTTCAGTTGAAAAACACGCTTATAAAAGACCCTCTTCGAGTACTTTTTTAAAAAGCAGTTTGAATCTAGCTGCTGTTTTATCCAACCTGAGATGCAATCGTTAAGATATCGATCTAATTGTTATGTCACGAATATCTTATATTATTTTATCTCTATTTTCATATTTGCTGTTCTGATTGTCACGAAAAACGCCATTTTATGAAGCACACTTCCAACAGTCGTGTTTCTTGTGAGTCATTGTTGACGGACTAAGTTACAACAGAGATGATTCAATACATTAACAATGTATCAATGTATAACCGAGTTGCTATACCTCAAATTCCTGTTGCATGGTTTTAGCAATGGCACTAGAAATATGTTCAATTAAATTGTAGTGAGGATGCTTTCAGTTAGGTTTTTCCCTTGTAGAGAGAAAATTTAAAATACGTAAACAACTTAAGCGAAGATCTATCTGAACAGTATACAAGAAATGTCGAGTTTCCTGACCTTAAAAACGGAGACAAGAAATCGATACCGGTCGCGAGTTGACAGTAGAGGGGGTTTCAGTGGGAAAGCTACTAAGAATATCCAGACTTTATTAATTTTAATCCTGTCGTATGAAGCAAAAGGTGGCTAGAGTGCATAAGACGGTCAGGCAGATATTTCGCCAAGTTGGCAAAAATTTTTGGTTGCCAAGCTGAGGCGATATATGGCGTCAGTGTTGTTTCTCCTTCAAATTTGTGATGTTGTTTAATGTATTTTAGAGTGTAGTTTGTGTCAAAATGACTGACATGATTGAATTGAGGTTGTTGATTAAGATGGATTTTATGCGAAATAGGTGTGTAATAGGTTTGATTAATAATAACGTTTGATAATAACGAATAGATCGTATTTAGGACGTGTGTGTCGCTGCGTCTCTAATTCCGAAATGTCGAGCGCTCAGATATATGATATTTTGGAGCAGTGGTTGCTGGAAGAAGAAATAAACATGATTAAACTGGATTAATGTGATTTTCTTGAGTTAGATTTACCTTCTTTTACGCCACCGGACCACCACCGACTGCAACAACATTTAATATTACGGGCGTGAAACGACGTTCGACATATATATATATATATATGCGCGTGGATCATTTTGAAAAAAAAATTCGACAAAAATGCCTTATTCTTTCGCAAAATACTTCTTCAAAAATTTGAAATTCAAAGCGTCTTCAACACAGTAAAAACAATATATTATACTAAAACTCATTTTGTATACAAAGCTAAAATTGAAAATTTAAAAAAAAATGGTTAAAGGTCCCTCGGCCCCTTAAATATAATATAGACACAAAATATTTTCTGCATTTCATTCGGGAGATTTGGCAAGGTGTTCTTGGCCACAAGGCACGCCTTTTTATTCCCCGATAAATCTCAAGAGAGAGGAAAAAAAAAAGATAGAGTCAATCTGACGCGGAACGTAGGACATTTCACACTTCTAGTGGAATAGACCTCTGTCTTCTTTGTCACGAAATGTCACGTTCTCAGCCTGCAGTCATTCCCTTTTCGAACATTTTGTCAAAAAGACAGCGGCGACGTCCAAAAATAGATACTTGAAATCTGAGAACAAAAGCAATATTTTTATATGTGCAACTTCTGCTGGGAAAAAAAAAATAAACTGGAAATGCGAGGACTTGTTTTGCGGTCTTCCAAAGTGTGCCCAATCGCGAGGAAAAACTTGTCACGCAGCTGGGATGTTTTGAATGATGGGTTGCATAGAGAGACTCAAAGTTGCAACAGTTATTTCGCATTACTCTCTCCTGAATAAACAATTATCTGCTATTGAATGAATTTATATCCGTAATTTTAATAAAAAATGCGCTAAAGCACGTTTTTGTATAGGGGGATTCATTCGAAAGCGATCCTGAATATCTATATAAATAAAGTAACAGTGGACAAAGTCGTGGAGTCCGTCGGCATCACGTGACATCACGTTTCCGGAGATCACTCATCCCGAGAAAACATGGCCGATTTTGGCGGCCATTTTGGTCGAAAATCGGTGTATTATTTTACTCATGAAAGTACATAAATCTTACATATTGGGAAAGAGCTTTGAAAACTGATAATTTTTCTCTGCTTACAGTTATTCTGTTACTTTAATAGTTTTACAGATATTTTAATTCTAAACGCAGACTCCACCGCTATCCGATAAATATCCGTAAATAAAGCGTGAATCATCCACAGCACGAATCACTGAAATTTTTAATCACGTGTAAAATTTTTCAAACTTTATTCAAACTTCATCTGGTGGACGGATGGCTTGAGCGTAGCTAGGCGAAGCCCGGCTAGTTCTGTAATAATACTTGCTAGGATGAATCAATCTGAACAAAAAGAAAAAAATACGCTACATATCTTAATGTACGTGTTGTTGTTCTAATGCCTCCTGGACGAAAGTTCCAGACCAGGTCCATATAGCCTACGAGCTGAAAAGTTCGGCACCTGATAACAACAGCACCGCAAGGGTCAGAATCCGACTTGGCTAAGTGCCACCACAATTTTGACCGATCCCCCCCCCCAAGGGTGATATCTGGGGGAATCGTACCTTTCCTCCACTGACCTCATAGGACAGAGGGTCCACAGTTTTAGCGTGCCCCTAGATCCGGCAACCGTGGTGGCCAAAGGCCCTTTGTAATTACCCTGTTGCCGTTGAAAGACACTATTTTCACCGTTCTTCTTGCCTATGTGTGACACGCTGTGTCCATCTCGCTGAAAGTAAAAGCCAATGGTCCAATACTCAATCTCATGATTGGAAGCGGTCATTCCGTTTCATTTTAGCGAAAGTCATCGTCAAGGTATCTGCTCTTTTATCACACAGTTATCGGTTTACCCCTGCTCTATGGGGGAAATGGAATTTTCTTCGCAGGCAAAAGCTAGGACCGATCACGGATCTAGGCGGCAGCCGTGCGATTTTTTTTAAATTCATGTTTGACTACTCTCTAACTTTGGAAAGTTACTTTTAAGTCTGTTAATTCATTAGCCATTCGGAGTTGAAAGCAGTGCAATGCTTCGCATCGCTAGGAACTCCGTAAACCCTATTACATCGACCTTGACCTTCCGTTAACTCACGATCACCCAGTCGCCTCACGAACTGTTCAAAAAGGTCCAGGTACACATTGTGGCGTCACGACAAGGCTAAAATCTCTGAGGCGTTGCCAAAAATTACTACTATGGGATCCATAGCAAGAAAGACAGAGTCCTAAATAAAATGCGGGTCCAATTTTTAAAACAGAAACTTAACGAGGAATTTTATTTACAAACAACATAAACTTTAACATTTAAGGTTACGACATATTCCATTTAACTCTGTGCAGATCTACAAAGCACGCTCCCGGACCTATCAGTCCCAACACAGGAGCTTAAAAAAAACCCGTCCACACAAGGCGGATTCTGAGCGGCCTCTGTTCCCCAGATTCTCGAATTCTCTGCCTATATCTTGTGACATTTTCCTTTTCGGAGACCCTCCCAATTCCACGAAAATACGTCTGTTTTTCAGAGAGGGGGAACAAGGAATCGTTTTTTAATCCCGCACGTGTTCAAAACCGGTGGGAAAACGGCAAAATTGCCCCGATAACACGCAGCTGTGTTTCTCGCATTCTGTGAGGTCTTGGGAAAAATAACCTCATCTTTCCAGTACGCTGCAACATCGGTGTCAAAGAAAATAATGCGTATGATTCGCCACCGACACGTCGTGCACCACACACCAACTATTTTATCACGGAGCGGTGTTCGGTGAGTGGCAAAGGGATTTTCAGAGTCCCTTGTACGGGTGTTTTGCGAGCTAACCCAACCCGACGAATCGAACCACGGCTCGCACGGGAACCATGTAATGTGCCATCTTGTTGTGAAACAGAACTTTACAGGACACTAATGGCCCTAGATGGCGTTAGGTGTCCTATAGTAGAACTGCTTGATTTTCCCCCTTTTTTGATATTTTTACCATGTTTTTATTAACTTGCTTTCTTGTTTGTGTGTGTGTTTGTATGTGTGTTTGTGGGTGTGTTTGTGGGTGTGTTTGTCTGGTACAAATCTTGCAATCGATTTTTAACCAACTTCCCGACTAGCTAGACATTTGAAACTTTTAGAATAGCTCAGAACACGATGACAATGCATTATTTTAATACTTTTAGCCATCTTTATTCCATATTTTAAAATCCATTACGTAAAAATACGAGAAGCGTCTAGAGCCAAAAGTAACTGCGCTGCAGGCGCCATCTATTAACGTGATAGTGAACCAAGCATATTACATTTTCATTACAATGGGATAATTTTTATTTATGCCCACGTGCTAGATTCAACAGAAAATTTAAAAACATGGTTTATAAAAAGTCTTTTTATCTTGTAATTATGTATATTTTGCTTGCTGTGCGAAAATGAGGTCACAGCTCTTTTTGCAGAGAACCTGTTACTACGCAGAAAGCGCTCTATAAGTATCGTTATGTACGGTGCGTCAAATTTTATGTTTTTATAAAGGATATTATGATGATGTATCTCCTTTTATTTGAGTTAGTTGTATTACTGTGCCTTTGCCGTTTAAAGTACTGCTGAGCTACCCAGGTAAGTCTGAAAATGATTTCGTTTTCCAGTATGGGTTGATTTTTTGTTTGGGCAGTAAGTTTTGGTTTCTTTGTTTGCCTGCATATATCAGGTCGATATAGAAATTTAGTATATGGAAGTTTTATCTCTAAGTGCTAGGGAAATATTTTATAGTTACCTCTTCCTAACACATCTACTGAGGAGCACATGGTCTGATGTTCCGTTCAGATTGCTTCGTCCTAGCGACAGTTATTCCAGATTATTCTGGGCCCCTGCCTGAAGAATCACCCTATGCTATATTGACCGTGTGTAAGTGTTGTAGGGTGAAATAACATTACAGTCCAAATGCAGCAAAGCGAGCTTTAGGAGATCAAAAAACATTTCCTTTTGCCAGCTTTTGTTTCTTTCTCCTCATATTTTTGTCCGATAGATCAGTGGTGAGCGAACTGGGGGCCACGATTCCCTTGGGGTTCGCGAAAAAAATTGGAGGGGTCGCGGATAATTTGGAGTAAATTTATTTAATATTTTCCCATATTTTTCTTATATAATGAGATATTATCCAATGAAGGGATTTTTCAATTTTTATATAAAGTAGATCGCTATTAACCTATTACTTACGGGGTGGGATAGCATGTATCCCAAGAATGCGGGCCCGAGACTGGATATATATATATATATATATATATAAATGTATATATATATACATATATATATATATATATATTATATATATATATATATATGTACATATATATATATATATGTATATGTATATGTATATATATATATATATATATATATATATGTATATGTATATATATGTATATATATATATATATGTATATATATATATATCTATATATATATATATATATATATATTAATATATATATATAGATATATGTATATATATGTATATATAGATATATATATATATATAAATTATATATGTATATGTATATAATATGTATATGTATATTCTATATTATATATATATAATATATATATATGTATATGTATATATATGTATATATATATATATGTATATATATATTTATATATATACTATATATACACGTATATGTATATATGTATATATATATATATATGTATATATATATATTTATATATATACTATATATACACGTATATATATATGTATATGTATATGTATATATATTTATATATATACTATATATACACGTATATATATATATATATATATATATATATATATATATATATATATATATATATATATATATATTACAAGCGGGGTAGGAAATTTTCCTTTCGAAAGAGCTAATCAGAAAAATGGGCCCTGTAAGCTAAAGGTTAAAAGAGTTTACTCACTACTGCAATATATTACAATATACAGAAATATTTATTATAGTTTTCGCTAACCTCATCACTTTACGGCCTGTTCCCTAGCATCTTTTAACGTAAACTTTTTTTTTAAAATCCGTTAGACCACTCATAGTTAACCTATAGTTCCCCCTTAGAAAATTAATTCCTTTCGCTTAAACACCATTATTTTCCTTAAAATTCCCTTTGTCCTCAAATATTAGTTACATCACTTTTTCTTGAAGCGCAATCCCAAGAGAAGTGTTAGGGCCGAAATTCCATAAAGGAACCAAAAAAAGCAGAAGAAAATAAGAAAATTCCAATGTTAATTTTTATCAACCGCCTTTCTAAGTAAGAACCGGGATATCTTCCTTTGAAAAAGGATTCTGCCGTTGGTTTCTCCAGATATGGTAAGCTGCCTCTGAAATGCTGAGTCCTTTTGAGTGATATCTGGCTTATGGTTATTATTTAAAGTTTAAAAAGAATGCACACGATAAATTCAACGCAAGAAAAACCGCCGTATATGAGTTTTATTGAAATATATGAGCTTCGACTACAGAATGAAATTAATTCTAGCATGAAATTAATGCCGGCATTCCGTTACGTAATCCACTTAGCTAAGAAATATACGCAACAACTGCTCCACATAAGTCCTTAATGCTTATGATTGCGATAATGCTTAATTCATTCCATTCTGCAAGTTATTTTGCTTTATTACTTATGTAACAGTATTGTTTTAATTTTTAAAAGCAGATATTGTGTCGCTAAATAACTTCTACCGTGTTTCCTGGTGGAAAACTGAAGTAAAAGCATGTATGTCGTACAGTGGAGTACCGGTACTTCGAAATGATTGGGACCAGACCCTTTTCCGATCAACGAATTTTTCGGATTAAGCCAAGTCCTTCTTAAAATAAACTTAAATTACATAATAACTTGTGATTGCATAAATGTTACATATGTAACATTTATGTAATAACAAGTTATTATTAAACAACTATTTATGTAATCACAAGTTATTAAATAAACCGTGTCATCACACGTAATGTATATTACGTGTGATGACACAGTTTATTTTATAATGTCTGTCTAAATATAACCAAATCTCGGGACGAAATGCGTGATAAGAGAGCGGAACGCTGCCTGGTACAGTACAGTACAAGTTGGTACAGTAGAAGTTGTTCTAACAATACGTCAGAGTGCTCGACAGTTGGAGAGGTGCGTCGTTACTGTTAGGCCGTCCGCACACGGAGCGACTCAAAGGAAACTCAACTGGTTAGCGACTGAAATGGCTTATCGGTTGCAAACTAGTTAGTGATGCGTCTCCGCACACGGGCCGACTCAAAAGTGATTTAAATCAATAGTTTGCGACCTGTCATGGAAGGAAGAACATCATTATTCCGGGCATTATTTTTAGTTAAATTATTATCAGAAATTAATTTATTTTTAAAAAATCGTCACAATAGATTGTCTTTGATCAATCGTTTAAAAATGGACTGTATATATGGGCGCACGTATTCCATGCAACAAAAAAACGTTAGAATTTAATTTCGTCGCTAGGCAGAAGTCACGTGACTCGTGTACGTCATTTGGCAACTTGCCAAAAGAGCGGCTGTAACATAGATTGTGTAATGACACGCACAGCGCAAGAGAAACTGGCGACTGAAGTTGCTAGCGACTCGACACGTTGAGTTGCCTGCGACTGATTACAAACGCTTTGCTGACGGGTTTGTAACCAGTTGGCGCCGTGTGCGTGGCTCCATTCAATTACATAGGTTACGACTCATCACGGACTGGTTTGTGATTAGAGTCGGTTATCAGTTTCTTTTGAGTTGCTCCGTGTGCAGACGGCCTTAGTGTCAGTTTAACATTAGCATAGACACTTGTTGCTTATTCTACTGTGTCCTACTATATCATATTACTGTTGTCTAACTTTGAATTTTCTTGTAATTTTCAGAAATATACTTTATATTACTTAGTATAACTGTAGTTTTATTGTAACCTTAGTTCTTTTTGACTTTTGTTTTCGGATTACTTAGTTCTGATTATCGGGTCTCCACTGTAGTAGTTGTTGTTGTTTCTAATGCATCCCCGGGACAGAATTCATACAAGACCAGTTACGTATAGGCTTGGGGGTGTAAAGGCTTGGGCTGAGGGGTGTGGCTCTGGTTTTTAATGGCACCACAAGGGTCGGAGTCCGATTGAGCCCGGCGTCAATTCCAATTTGACCGAGCACCCCCAAGGGCTGACATCTCGGGGGATCGTACTTTCCCCATCCACTTGCCTCATAGAAGGACTTTACGGTATACGGATTTAGCGGGCCCGTACCCAGCCTAGACAAGAAAGTATATACACCGCTTATCGGGATTTGATCCCAGCACCCTCAGTACCGAAAGCCGAAGCACTACCACTTGGCTACCTCGGGTACGTTTCTTTAGTAAAACTAGAAAATTCCGCAGTCAAAATCATCTGATTTACAAATATCATAATGTTTAATGTGGAAATAGCCCTAAAACAGGTGAAAGAACTAAGGATTACTAAAAATCTTAAAATATTCGCTATCAATAATTTAGTTTCTCCTAATATTCGTAACTAACTCTTTTTCTCTTATCATGTGTTTGATTTGGAAATTCATTTGGCAATCCATTATTTCAATTTTTCATTTTGTCAAACTTTTCAGGGTGAAATCTTCATTTAGTAAGCTGTTACACTTTCACGTTATTTACTACTAAAAAGCTTGATTCAAAATTTAAATTCAAATAATTTTTTAAAATGAGCCTTCTCCGATGCCTTAATAATGAGTTTTTTCCTGTGACATGTATTGCTTTAAAAGAGATTGTAAAATGAGCCGCTCACAAAACAAAAAGTGGAGAAAAGTGATAAAAGAATATGCATCGGTTTTAAAAATTCCCTCTAAAATATAAATTCAAATACACATTGTAGAATGTATTATTGCTGATGGATCTTTCATCAAACTACATATTAAATGTTTCACATATATCCTTGGAGAAATCATTATTATTATTATTACAATTTTTGCGTGACTAAGGGAGTTAATACTAGATTTGACAAGTGAAAAAACATGCATTTCAGTCTTTACATTAATCTTCTGCTACAGAAAAACATTTAAATAATTGTTTTATAATACACAAGTACTTACTTCTGCAGCAGTTAGACTGTAACTGTATCGTTTATTTTACATTTTAAGATGAAACAACACTACATAAATTTCCGTTATCATCAAGTACGTAGTCTCCTAATATTCATAAAGAGTTATGAATATTAGGAGAATTCTAATATTCATAACTCTTTATGAATACTCTAATATTCTACTCTAATATTCATAACTCTTTATGAATACTCTAATATTCTACTCTAATATTCTATTCATAAAGAGTTATGAATATTAGGAGAATTCTAATATTCATAACTCTTTATGAATACTCTAATATTCTACTCTAATATTCTATTCATAAAGAGTTATGAATATTAGGAGAATTCTAATATTCATAACTCTTTATGAATACTCTAATATTCTACTCTAATATTCATAATGCTCTAATATTCATAAAGAGTTATGAATATTAGGAGAATTCTAATATTCATAACTCTTTATGAATACTCTAATATTCTATTCTAATATTCATAATCGGCCTTCTAGCGCTCCATGAGTGGTCATTTAAAAGCACTCACTTTTCGGCAGGGTCAGAAGATCTTCCCGGAGTGCCACTGGTGCTCAGACGACATGGCCTCCCCTGCCCATCTTTTGGCTTGTTTGGGTTTTACAAAGGACGAAGTTCTTCTGGACCCTCTACTGTTTTTAGACTTTTTAGATATTTTTGGTTTCATGGAGATTGTCTAGCCTCGCTAGACAATCTGGGATTAGTAAAAAAAAAATATTCATAATACTCTAATATTCATAACTCTTTATGAATATTAGGAGGAAACTAAAATATTCGATATAAATAACAGAAAATTTAAACGCTGAAGAAGCTTCTGCGTTTGAATTTCAAACATTATTGCAACGATTTACATTAGAGTATGGACTTAAATGGATTGACTTCTGAAATAAGTGACTTGTTGTTCGATAGCCAAAAAAAAAAATGTCATTGAGTGATGTTAATGCTTATTTTTTGGAAAACTTATTATAAATATAAAAAGTTTGGACACTAAAAGTTCTTTGACACTGAAATTTAAAAGAATTAAAAATGCGAACTTAATTGATTTTGCTTGTGAATGGCTCAGATAATATGCAAATTTTCATAGCTAAATAAATAGCACCGTGCAAAGATAAAAGGTTAAAACGCATTCTTTCCTTAAAAATGGAAATGTTTCCCAGGAGATCAAAAGTAAAATAAAAGATGTCTGCAGGAGAAAATGCAATCTTTTAGAAGACAACTTTTTTTTAGAATCGCATAGTTAATCCTTTTTATCGTGGTTTATCGATAGAAAATAGAAGCTGAAATAACCGCCTAAGGCGATTCGAGCAATTTGGCCAAGGGCAACTAATTATCTGTGCTAATTTGGTTCACTTTTCATCTGCAATCTTTTTTTTTGGATGTTTTTTTACTTAACCGAATCCACAAAGGAATCCAGGAATTCCGATGCGATCTACAGTTCATTTAACTTTCTGAATAATTTACAATAGTAATATGAAAATAAAGTGTCTATATAACTTGTAAGATTTAATTTTCCTTCTAACATTACCAGTTTCAAAATTAGCTTCATGCAATTTTTTTTAATCAAACTTTGCAGTACTGAGCAGACAACCTCGATACTCTTTTTTTTTCACGTTTTAATCGGAATTAATTTAAACATTTGAGAAGGTCATTATTCATAATTTCTTACTCCTGAGAGTTTGAGATGAAAGATGATTTTATATACTTCCAGATCGAAAAACGTTTATGACGGATTATTTCATTTTCCGGCCCAGTATTCAAAGACATCTACAACATACAATATGATGCTTTTGAACACCGAAGTATACATTGGTATAGTCCACCACAAACATTTTAAAGATGGACGTTAATAACTGAAAAATCAGTTTTAACGGGTTAGACCAGGCATACTTAACCTTCGGCCCGCCATGCTGTTGTGTGCTGTCCGAAACACTCGTACTCATTATTAGATAACTTTATCGAGTTCATTAAAAATAAGAAACTGGAAGTTGTTTTTATATAAAACAGATAGTACGCCGAATTTGTAAAACCAGTGCAGAAAAATACAAGGCTGTACTAAAATGCGTCCATCCACTGCTCACGTTGTTCGCACAAACGTATTTTTGTGAATCCTTCTATTCCAACAGTTCCCAACCCGTAGAAGTCTGCGGACCACTAAGCCAGAAATTGAACCATGTGCGGAACCGCCCCCCCCCCCCGACTTGAAGGGTGACCTTCCGGGGGTATGGGGGTATAGAATATCCCCACAGGCAAAAGGGATACAGGATTAACGTACTCACATTCTTATGTATCATATTCTAGTAATAAAATAATTATGTTAGACTTTTAAGAAATTTTTGTTTAACACCTGTCGGAAATTTCCGGCCCATCTAGTTCAATGAACATTGCTAGCAATGTTCAAAACAAAAAGAGTTATAACATAGGTAGGGGCACCCAAAGAAATTATAAATTCTAAAATTATAGCGCATATATCTTTTAAATAACGAAGTTCCCGAAAAATTTTGGCGCTTCAAAATGATGGTATGTTTGAGTATATCACGAAACACGGTAAATTCATTTCAGTCTTCTTCATGCAATTAAGAGTTGAAAATTAATTTTACTTTTCTAGTCATTTAAAAGATTTAATAGGATTAAGAATAGGTTCCCAATTTCCGCGACCTAGTCAACTAATTTCAGCGTCATGCATCTCATCCCCTAAACTAATATTTTTTAAGGACAACAATAATCACACTAATAATTCATGTGAAAATAATTATGCGCCTTATTAAGTTGGTTGCACGCACCGAGTTGTTATTTACGAGCATCTCCGTTTTTCGTAACACTCAAAGAAATGTTTCATCTCTGACGCACTCTGTACGGAAGGATAAAATTAGTTTCCATGGAGTTTACATTAAGCATCCTCTCCGCATTTTTCAGTACTCACACTTCGCGATTAGCATTTCTCCATTTTTCATACGCGGCCAAACGTGAAAATCATTACCCAATGCAAAACTACTTCGCCTAACGCAGAATGGTATTAATAATATGCAGAGGGGAAAAAAACTGCTTTTATGAAATTTTTATAACAATTTATCCAAGATGCAAAATACGTTTTAAAGAGAAATAATCTATATATATAAAACAGTTCCGTAACTGACTCATTCATTCACTGACTGACTGACATACAACGCACAGACCAAACCGCTGGACCTAAAGGGCTGAAATTTTGCATGGCGATTCTTCTAATAGTGTAGGGGTGCACTAAGAACGATTTTTCAAAAATTCTTCTTAAATTTTTTAAAATAAAATTTTTAAGCTGTTTTTTTAACTTTTTTTACGTTTGCATTTAAAATAATACTTTGAGGGTTATAAAGTTTATATCACGAGAAAGATCCTAAAAATTCCTTTAAAATGAAATTTTTTTCGAATCTTTACCTCCATTTCCTGATTTCTGGTGAATTTTTAAAGATTCATTTTTAGAATTTAATTTATTACATGCCGATCACGTGATTTCTTTTTCTGGTACTTTCAATAAATTTATCGTCACGTGCATAACAACTAAATAGACAAAAAATATTATTTTTCCTTGCTAATGCGGCAGACGATTGGACATTATCCAAAAAAATATTAAAATACAGTAAAAGAAATGTTCTACAAACTGTACTTATATTAACTGTAGTATATTCTTTAGTATTCTTTATATTAGATTTAATTTGAATATTTTCTTCTACATTATTTTGTCTATAAAATTATCCTTTACGATTTTCTTATATATATATATATATATATATATATATATATATATATATATATTACATCAATTGTATACATTGATCGTCGTATTTATCATAATATATATATATTTGGCATGAATTGCATACATTGACCGTTGTATTTAAGTTGAATGTACTCCGTAGCGGAGTACGGGTTTTCAGCTAGTTAAAGATAAAAAGAACATTTCATATACCATGTTTTTAAATTTTCTGTTGAATCATATAAACTTGACAATTCTATGTATTAATAAATACTTTTTAAATTTTTTTTTGGTGAATTATCCCATCAACTTGAAAGAAAATGATCAAATGCGTAATAAATCATTTAACTCGAGAATTGGAAGTTAACTTGCGTTTAACTTTTCATTCCCGTCCCGGCGGATAGATGGCGGCACCATTCTTCAAAACAAAATTAAATGAAAATGAATTCACCCCTGCTTAGAGATGGCTAAAAGTATTAAAAGAATGCATTGTCATCGTGTTCTGGGCTATTCTAAAAGTTTCAAATGTCTAGCTAGTCGGGAAGTCAGTTAAAAATCGATTGCAAGATTTGTAAGGGACAAACACACACACACAAACAAACAAGAATGCGAGTTAATAAAAACATGGTAAAAATACATAAGGACGTATTTCGCAATACTTTTCAAATTAATATGTGTGCATAGATATCTCGATGAAATTAACTGATATTACTTTTGAGTATAATTTTGCGTATTATCTATCATATGAATTAATGGCACTTTCCTATTATACCAACCTGTAACCAAATGCAGTTCAAAAGAGTCACCAATTAAAGAAACAAAGAGAAATACAAAAAAATATTCTCTTTTACCACACCATTTCCACTTCTATGAACTACATTTCAATGTTAAAGAAAATAATTGCAAGATAAAAAGACTTTTTATATACCATGTTTTTAAATTTTCTGTTGAATCATATAAACTTGACAATTCTAAGTATTAATAAATACTTTTTAAAAATATTTTTGATTAATTATCCCATCAACTTGAAAGAAAATGAAGTTAATTGGAAGTTAACTTGCATTTGACTTGTTTGACTTGATGCATTTGACTAGTTCCCTTTCCGGCCAATAGATGGCTTCACCAGTGTACAAAACAAATTTAACGGGAAATAACTGAAAATTAATTTAATTCTGCTTAAAGATGGCTAAAAGTGTTAAAGAAATGCATTGTCATCGTGTTCAGAGCTATTATAAAAGTTTCAAATGTCTAGCTAGTCGGGAAGTTAGTTAAAAATCGATTATAGATTTGTACTAGACAAACACACAAGAAAGCAAGCTAATAAAAACATGGCAAAAATAAGTAAGATAGCGAGAAAAAAAAAACAATACCGACTTTTCACGTCACATATATTTTGCACTCTCCATTTTCACTTTCACCAACTCCATTTCTTCTTTCGGTTTCATAAATATCGCTCTTTTTTTTCACGAGAGAATCCTTGCACTCGGGGATTTCAGCTAATAAATAAATTTAATAAATCTGTAAATAATGTTTAAATATAATTTTCATGTACATACATCTCTGTCTGCTTCTTACATGCACTCAGAGTTGTTATGTTGGGAACGCCGTGGTGCGGTGATTTCGTCTACAATTTGCAAGCGAAGCATGTCCTAGAGATCTAACCCAGTCTCTGAAAGCATATACAGTGGAACCTCGCTTAACGAGCACCTCGCATAACGAGTATTTCGCATAACGAGCAAAATAAATCGTAAAAAAAAAATGGCTCGCTTAACGAGCAACATTTCGCATAACGAGTGACGTGGAAGGAAATCCCCTCTTCACGTCACTCGGATCTTCACGTCACCGAGATCATCACGGCCAAAAAATAAGTATTTAAGGGTAGTCATGGATGGTTCGAGAAGCAAATATCATGTGACGGGAGGATAAGAATGACATTGAGGAGCTTGTGGAAGAGCACGACCAAGAGCCGACCACCGAACAGCCAATAGAATTGCAGTGTCTTTCACGGCAAGCAGTCGTAGAGGAGAGTTTGTCAGTGGAGAAGGACGAAGAAACAGCAAAGAAACGATCTTCTGGCGCAATAAACGAAATGATGAAAGCATGGGAAACTGTTGCATCGTAAGTTACAAAGCATCACCCCGATAAGACGGTGGCTATGCGTGCTATAAATTCATTCAATGACGATGCGGTGACACATTTTCGGCAAATTTTGAAGCGCCGAGAAAAACAATTGTCGCTAGATAGCTTTCTAGTAAAAAAATTAGATATGTGTCATGAATTCGTGAATAATAAACTACATATGGATGATTTTGCTCCTTAAGAATTTACGTATAACTAATTTTCTTTAAATAATAAATATTACGTCTAAAAATTTTTGAGTATTTTTTGGCATGGAACGCATTATCGTATTTTACATTAATTTATATGGGAAAAATTGTTTCGCTTAACGAGTGTTTCGCATTCGTAAGACTCTAGAATGAATTATGCTCGTTATGCGAGGTTCCACTTAGTTTTTCTTCAACAAGAATCGCATTTCTCCGAGAGGTTAGTGACAGGTCGGTTTAATGGGAAAGCAACGCATTATTATCAGTGAGGTGATTGCGTCTACAATTTGTAAGTTGATGTCCTAGAGATCCAACCCAGTCTCTGGAAGCGAAAGAGAACGCTTTTTCTTCGCCAAGTGTCGCAGTTTACCGAGAGGTTGGCGGTTTCATGGGAAATTGCCGCATTATTGTTAGTACGAACATGGTTATACACTTAAAATACGATATGGAGCTAGAAGTATAGTGTTGAACTTAGTTACTTCGAGACCCAAATAAATCACTGAAATGAAAACTCTCAAACGTTGCTGTTTGGAAAACTACCTATCATTGGGACGTCGTCTTGCGTATAACATTGTCTCTACTCAAGCGTCTTTTCTTGTTGTTAGTACTGGAATGGAATAGCCCACAAAAAGAGCTGGGATCTCTTTAGCAAATTGATGAACCCTACAAAATCTCTCGTGAACATTTATAATTTAACCGTGGTAGATTTTCACCAATTACAAAAATTCAGCAGAAATAAAGATAATACTCTAATGCAGTGGTACGCAACCTTTTAATCGATCAGGACCCACTTTCTGTCAATAAAAAATCACGCGACCCCCAATAAACATTTTTTGGCAGTAGCTAATTTTTGCAAACTATTTTAAGAATCAATGAACTGTAGATTGTGGGTATATATTTACTTTGCCTAATAACAATAAAAGAAATCTCGCTTACTCTCTAGAATTGTTTTTGCCAAATCTCATGTAATCAAGCTTCATATTGAAATATTAGTATGTATTTGTACTTAATTTAAGTAAAAGAGCATGATTTCAAAATTATAAGCTTCGTATTAAAACATTGAAAATTATAAACTGCATTTATTTGTATAAAACTAAAATAGGAAAAAAAATAACGGAAAGGTGGGCGTGGACTTCGAATTCTATTTGTTCAATATTAGTTAAAATATTTTAGTGTTACTCTTGCATCATCTTCCATGTTAAATCTTGATTGTTGTATAGTTTTCATAGCAACTCATTTTGGAAAGCTATTCTCCCACAGATATGTAGAAGCGAATGTAAGTAATGTAAGTATAGCGTTGCAAGACTGTTTGGCAACTTATATAACAATATCATATCATATATTTTTATATAACAATATAGTATCATATAAGAAAATATAAATGAAAATATTATCAATTCGAAAAAGGGAGGTAAATTTTGATGCGATATTTGGTTAATTTGTATGATGTATACGATCCATTACTCAGGCTATGAGAACACAGAAATAGATAAATATTTCTGTTGAGTTATATACAAATTTCCTCCATAATTACTTACACGTATAAGATATGTTAAATTATGT
>OU015491.1:6648446-6678446 GCA_907164885.2 Dolomedes plantarius | reverse complement strand
TAGTATTTTATTTATTTAATTTAATTTATGAATGTAATCCCTAATGTTTTTTTTCTTTTACTGAATTTTTGATGGGTTTTTTGATATCACCACGATTTTTCCTAACATGATATAATATCACTGTATTCACATTCCCGGGAAATCAAAGAAGTGTTATTTGAGTACATTGTCTGTTCTTTATCAAATAACAATCTCAATAAATTGAAAACTGTTGTTTTAAAAATCTTGTTTTTTATATGTGAGTCTGAAGAAATTTGCATGCAATTTAAAAAACAAACAAACAAAGTAAGTAAATAGTATTTTGGGTAAATATTTCATGTTTTTCTGCACGGATAATCCACAAACCGGACAAGTCGTACACGAATAATCGAGAGTATCAATCGGTGAACCAACATCACTCCCAAAGTGGACACGGTACAGAAATATCCATGCCTTGGCCGACGCGGCTTCCGTTGTTCAAGACAATACAAAATGTAGACGTCTCCTATATTTTGCTTTCATATGTATATTTCTTTTCTTACCGCTTTAGTTTTACCGATTTTTACCAAATTAAAAAGAGCATTAAAATATCTTGTGAAAGATAATATAAAGGTCAACCAAGGAAATTTTCTCACTTAACGATTACGAAGAAATGCACAACAAAACATCTCCAACAAAATCAAAGGCAGTCAGTGTAAGGTGTATGAGCACTAGGAATGGGATATCGAAAGCAAAATATCGATATGAGTATCGATAATAATATAGGCTATTAATATCGATATCAATAATATATCGGCACAAAAATATCGATATTTCAAAATAGCGACGATATTTCAAAATATTGATGATATTTCAAAATATAAACGATATTTCAAAACATAAGCGATATTTCAAAATGTAAGCAGTATTTCAAAATATCGATAACACATTTTCTTTTCACTGTGCAGTCAATCGTATTCGGAGGAATGATTGTATGGTAAAATAATACATGTATGATAATAGTACGATAACAAAATTATCGTAATTTATTTCAATAAGGAAATAACATTTTAACACACAATATTTTATCAAATTAAAAAGTTTCTATTTAGAGAAATAAAGAAATGTTAGTTTGGTTGAAGCAATGGCAACACTTGGTGTATGTAAACTAATTGGAAGGAGATATTGGGGATAATCGGTTTCTGGACCGAAACTCTTCAGAGAAGAAGTTTTTGTACGTCCCAGTCCATTATTTGGAAAATGAAAAATTAGCTTCCTGCACCCTTGGGGTCTTTGAAATGGACCACAGTCACACTGGAGATTACATCTCTTCAAGAATCCTTCATATCTTGCAGTAGTGGGGTTTTAAAAAAAGAAAAACTAAATTCAGTGGTCACTGATGGAGGATCGAATATGGTTAAAGCCATGGAAATTGCTTTTGGTAGGAAAAAAAACATGTAATATGTTTGCCCGTCTCCTTAATTAGGTCCATTACCGTTCAAGCTGTACCAGAGTTCGTGCCACAAAATGGAAAGGTGAAGAAAGTGGTGACGTGGTTCAAACACAGTGTTCGAACTTCAGATGAATTGAGAGCGGAGAATAGTCTGAAACTCATGTAATGTGGAAACACCTGGGAAATCTAAATACGAAATGACTGAGCGTTTTCTAAGCCTCAGCTCAACACTCAACAACATAATCCACCGACACACATCGGCACCAAGCATGACAGTAGCTGCAGAGAACCAAGATTTGCAGGAAATCATCCAGTTTCTTTAGCCTCTTCTAAAACCCACAAAACAGTTATCAGGAGATAAATACCCCACAATCAGTATCGAGATTTCAATAGCAACCATGGTAGAAAATATAATTTCCAAGTTGTCACCTACTTCTGACGTTGGCCTCAAACTGAAGGAAGCAATCTTAGAAGCGGCAAAAAACGGCTCATGTTTGAGAATGTAATAGCACTGGCCGTAAGGGCGTTATTGGACCCCCGATGGAAGACATTATACTTCAGGGACCCTGAGGCCTCTACCAAAGCAATTCGGAACTGAAAGAAAATTTGAAAAGCGCACATTCATTGAAAAGTGGGCACAGTTCCGATTCTGACAATGGAAAAGGATCTGAATCATTTTTCTGTGGTGAACACTCTAAAACGGAGTTTTCCAGTTCAGGAAACTTGGAAGCAATGGAGATCTTCGGGTAGCTCAGATTTTCCTGATGAACTTACCCTTTATTTGCGATCCCCTGCAGAAGCTGACATCAGCAAGTGTCCGCTTTCTTTTTGGAGTAAATCAACTGGATTGTACCCGGAACTATTTGGGGTTTAACAATAATTCGCCTGTCTTCAACTCTTTACTTCTAATAAATCCCAAACTCAAGATATTTCAAAAGAGTTAGCCTTGTTTACTTGATTGATATGAAACTTTCTGACAGGTTTTATAGTCGAGCTGACTTTCAAACACCTTCGTGAGATGGCATGATGATGGAATGATAATTCTTGTTGAATAAAAGTTATAGGCCAATTTAACCATCAATTTTCATTCTTGTTGGATTAAATTGCTCCCTTTTGGCTCGTTTTCAGGAAGTCCTCAAAGAACTTTATTTAAAATCAAAAAAGTTTTATCCTTCAAATTTAAAAATCTCCAACTCAAAACAATATGAACCGAAAGCTTTAAAAGATGTTTGTCTTAGAGAGTTAACATCTATTTTACACATGTAGTAAATCTTATGAAAAAGGCTTTTAAGATTAAACTATTAGGAAGAAAACTTCATGGTGGAATTAGCCTATAACTTTTATTCAACATTGTATTATAGTTTTTTTATCCATTTGTTTCAAGAATTGAATATAGACCCCATTGATTAATTTTACAATTTTTCTGTATAATTTTTTTGAATCCCTCATTTATTTTTTTCCCTTTGGTTTTGAGGTTTTTCAACCCAGATTTTTATAAATTATAATTATTTCAAATAAATTCTTTTGAAAATGTGCAATCGATAATATCGGGAATATAATATCGATATTACGATATAATCAGAAATCAAATATCGATATTATAATACCTAATATAGAAGGGTAAATATCGATATTTCGATAATATCGGTACCATTATCCCATCCTAATGAGCACATCGCTACAAGATAAATACTAGAAACAACGGAAATCTAACTATATATATATATATATATATATATATATATATATATATATATATATACAGGATGTCAATTTTTCTTAATTGCATCTCAACTGCATAGTTATAATAAAAACATACTTCGTTAAAAGCCGAAGTTTGCATTACATGCCTGATGCATTTTAGTTGAAATTACACCGTTAAGTTAAAGTTACCATTCGTTAAATCGATGTTCATTTTCTAAGGAGTCTCAGTCACTTCACTTGACACCAGAAAAAGAAGTAATCGTTCAATTGAAGACACTGTTCGCCAAATCGAGATAAATTCCACAAGAAGTCTTTTACACATTTCAGTCGACACCAGAAAAAATGATATCACTAAATTCAAGACGCCATGCGGTTTGAGGTTTTCCAGATTTCTATTGCATTAGTGCCGGAACCAGAAAATAATGTTCATTTAATTGAAGAGACTGTTCGTTAACATAGTACAGGGTGAACCAAAAGTCTTGCCCTGATTATAAAAATTCATTACAAAATAACCGTTTAATATAATAATGTAACTTTTGTATCGTTGGATAGGTCAGTTTTAGTAGTTTTTTTTTTGTGCAATAAATGACGAGAGTGCTCCTTCAAGAGGGACTCGGGGGAATATTTGAAAAGAGGACATCATTTTCGACGCCGGAATGACGTCGATTCAAGAGAAAGCCGAAAAAGCGTTACCCCCTAACATTTACTTAAACTTATTGCAACTTTTTCAGAAAGATGTCGCCCCCCCACACTGGGGATCTTTAGTGCGTGATTTCCTAGACGAAACACGTACTGCGTGTACTGTAACAGAAGACATGTTAAATAACACTTGGCGAGAACTGGAATACCACTTCTACATTCTCCGAGCTACCAAGGGAGCCCACGTTAAAATTTACTAAGGTAAATGGTCTTATAATAAAAAATTATAACTGTACTTATAATATATCCAAACAAACATAGGTCTAATTATAATAGTTTCAGCACAATAAATATTTATAATGAGGGCAAGACTTTTGGTTCACCCTATATATCGTTTGCATTTCAGTCGACAGCAGATGACAATAGAGGTTTATCTAAAAAGGGTTCATCTAAAAAGAATTCATGTGCATTTTTGCAGACCCCAGAAAAAGGGCTAATCGTTACATGGAGGTTTATGTTAGAGGAATTCTTACTCGTTTCACTTGAGACCAGAGGAAAAATACCGATAAAATGAAGAGACATTTCACTGAATCGAGGCTTATTATACAGAAAGTCTTCCTTGCATCAGTTGGGTTTTTGATATAAGAATTTCTGCGAAGTTCGCTCTGAGAGAACCGCTCAAATATTATCATCTCCGTAAACGCGCAATTAATGCACAGTTTCGTCATTATGGTTCTGTTCCGAGGCGGAATCTTTAACAAATGTCTCTAATAAACATCTCCCGAGTTTACCCTCGAAGAACGGAGAGTATGGAAATAAGTTTTACTTCATACCACCGCCGGAATCAAAACGATCGCATTAGCATAAAGTGCTCGAACAGGTAAAAGGAGCGCGCTTATTTCTCGCAATATTGTTTTGCATATTAATACTTACTGCGGGCAATTTTCCGCACCTTTCCTGGCCATGGAAGCAGATGACGCGTGACCTCTGACGCGAGCCTTTGAAATATTTCAGGTTATGTAAAAGTCAGCGTAAGGCTGTAATCAATTCATGTACTCGGTATGACAATTTATATGCAATTTTTCAAACGACTAAATGTTTGCCTATCTCTATTTGTCCATTTTTCCCTCTTTTGCACATAGGAAAGGTTTCAAAATAATGTATCTTCAGAGTTTCAGAAAATTTTGTAGAATGTTATACTACTCTGATAGCAAAATAATTTTTAAGGGTAATGTTTGCTCCCAAATTTTATAGATCTTGAGAGGAATTTCAGATATATCTTAAAAGATTTCGAATTATAAAAATTTGCATTCTTGGGTATACAGACTTAAAGTGCACATATACAGAAATTTACTGCATAAAAATAGACATTAATGCATAAGAATGATGTATAGGGCAATGAGATCACCCTATAATCATACATTTTATGTTGTGTGTTTCGAAAATCTCTAGAGTGATTTTCGAGCTAAGGAAATACAAATGTGCGTTAAGATTTTTGTGTGAGACAATCTTCTATTATTCTAACGAATACGTGTTTGTTTAAACCTAAAATTTTCACCGTCTAGACAGCCTTTTTAAAGCTCATTGCTGAAAAGCTAGAAGGAGTCTAGATAGAACAGTGATGTTTCTACACAACATATCGATTCGCATCAAAACTGTAAACTGTTTGTGGAGAAAACGCAAATATGACGATAAAAATGTAGAACCTCCCTTACGTGGGCAGTATGCTTAAACAAGACATGTTTATGTTATGGATATATATTCATTGAAAATATATTCATTGTATATATATTCATTGAAAATGAATGACTTTCCATCCTCATATTTTCATTTTTAAAAAGAAATATTCCAGCGTTACCACGTACATGAAAATAATATATCAAATTCATTTTTATATATTATTTTCATGTACGTGGAACATATGAATATGAATGTACATAATGTATGAATGAACAATGTAATATGAATGTACATGTACATATGAATAAATCACGCTTTTAATTCATGTCTATTTATTTTTACGGAAATGTTATAATTTAATTGGCAACAATGAAATGTTACAATGGCTTTTGACAAAAATATCCGGGGAGAAGTCCCATATCCTGTGCTGGGAAATTTGGCGATTTTTTTGGAGATTTTCAATATCCGTTGATAGCGCGCAAACTTGTTCTAACATAATTCGGCAATGGAACGTCGTGGCGGGATGAAAATAGTCTATAACCTTCGCGCAAGTTCCAGAAATAAGTTGACCAAGTTTCATCGCAATCGGATGAACGGTACGGCAGCGCATAAAATACGAACGAACGAACAAACATTCATTTTTATAGATAGAGATGTAAAACCTTGTTCTTTGACACTCAAATTTTAAAAAAAAATTCAAAAAGTGAAATGAACCGATTTGGCTTGTGAATGATCTAATGCTTTCATTAGAGGGTCAATGGTTTGCGTCCAATATCGATTTTCCGTTTCTTAAATGCGATGTTTTTAAATGCAACTTTTTCGTAGATTTCCTCCCCCCCCCCCCCTCTATTTAAGTTGTTAAGAGTGCCTATAAGTGCTTGAAAGTGAACATGGAGCTTCAAGTTTTCATGGAGCGTCAAGAATATTCGTTAATATTTCTTTCTTTATTAATATTCGTTATCATTTGTATGCAAACGAAAACTATTCTTAAGGTATATATAACCTCACTTTAGAATACAGAGGCTGTTCACACATTTTTTAGACGATTTTGGTAAACGGTAATACAAAATCGTTTGCTGCAAAAGAAATAATTGCAATTGTACTATGTTTTTAAAAGTCAAAATTATCGTCTGGGGCTTGAAAGTTTTGTTTTTATTCAAAATGGCGTTTTTAAGAAAGCGAAAAAACGCAATGTGCATCGTCTTCCTCCGAATCATATCGCTGAACGCAGGACACGCTGCAGAATTCTATATGAGAAACATTTATCCAAAGAAAAATGGAAATCAATTGTCACAATAGATGAATCATGGGTGTATTTAAATGATTGCAACAAAAAAAGAGCCATTTATTATCATAAAAGGGGAGAAAAAAATTTAAGTACATGGTTCAAAGAATCGAAAGAAAGTTTTTCTAAGGGATTCATGATTGTTGATAGTTTTTCTTATAATGGCAAGTTAAAAAAAAATGTCAAGATTAACTCCAAATACTATCAGGAACATATTTTATCGCCAATTTTTCTGAATGAAATACCATCGCTTTACCCAGAGTGCCATCAATCTGTGAGACTCCATCAGGACAAAGCTAGCAGTCACACATCAAAATCCACTGTAAATTTCCTAAAAGAAATGGAACAAAAAACTGGTATCAAGGCCATACCCTTCACTGATATCCCTAATAAATCTCCCGATGTATCACCTATGGATTTTTGTGCTTTCGGACTTTTAAAATCTGCATTATCCAAACGTAGTCCCAAAACCCTTACAGGACTCTGGAAAGCTGTTCATTAGGAATGGGATAGAATACCTCTTCTGACACTTCAAAAGGCATTACTATCCTGGAAATTGCGGTGTCGAAAGATAGTTCAGAATAAGGAATGTCAAATAGAACATTTAAAACACAAGAATTTTATGTAATTTAGTTTTGTGAATACAATATACATCGTCTAAAAAATGTGTGAACAGCCTCTGTATGTTGAGCATTATAATACAAGGCTATTGTTAAAGTGTTTTTTGATAAAATAATATGATGAAATATAATTTTGTAAATGCAAAAATTACATTGAACCCAACACCTGAATTACTGCAAATCAAAATTCGGTGCGCCATAAAAAAAAAAGCGGGAATCGAGTGACAAATTTGAAACAAATGCTTTTGACGTCTTTTAAACCATTTTTTTTCAGAATAGTAGTAATTTATTTATATCTTACACATTATGAAGTTTTTTAACTATCCGGCAGTTCTTTGTGTTAGCTATCTCTCTAATTTTGTAGCCTCTGCATTTACAAATGATGTTACATTATAAAATTTATGAAAGGTATAGAACAGAGGTGGGGAACGCGCGGCCTCTGTGGTCTTCTCTTGCGGCCTTCATAAAAGCTAGACCTTGTATTAATTAATATTTAAATATATATGGATTACAACAATTTCCGAATCAATAGAATTAAAGAACGGCGTAAATGTATGTACAGTGTCGGCCAAAATAAAGTTGACATTTTCAAATTGTTGTCTAAAGTCGTTACAATTGTATATTTATCCAAATGAGCTTCGTTTACCTCGATTGTATGATACTTTAACTACACTTTATATGTCATTTAATTCTCAGAGTTTCTTAGCAATACTACCAGACATGTTATATGATCTCTACACAAAAACTATTTTCTTACTATTATTGTCGTGAATGACTCCATGTACGTTAAAACGTATTATTTTTTCTGAAAAAAAAATAATCTATATATATAAAACAGTTCCGTAACTGACTCATTCATTCATTCATTCATTCATTCATTCACTGACTGACTGACATACAACGCACAGACCAAACCGCTGGACCTAAAGGGCTGAAATTTTGCATGGCGATTCTTCTTATAGTGTAGGGGTGCACTAAGAGAGATTTTTGAAAAATTCTTCTTAGATTTTTTTAAATTAAATTTTTAAGCTGTTTTTTTTACTTTTTTTAAGTTTGCATTTAAAATAATAATTTGAGGGTTATAAAATTTATATCACGAGAAAGATCATAAAAATTCCTTTAAAATGAAATCTTTTTCGAATCTTTACCTTCATTTCCTGATTTTTGGTGAATTTTTAAAGATTAATTTTTAGAATTTAATTTATTAAATGCTGATCACGTGATTTCTTTTTCTGGTACTTTAAATAAATTTATCGTCACGTGTATAAAAACTAAATAGACAAAAAATAATTTTTTTTTCTTGCTAATGCGGCAGACGATTGGACATTATCCAAAAAAATATTAAAATACTGTAAAAGAAATGTTCTAGAAACTGTACTATATTAACTGTACTATATTCTTTAGTATTCTTTATATTAGATTTAATTTGAATATCTTCTTCTACATTATTTTGTCTATAAAAATATCCCTTACGATTTTTTTATAAATATATATATATTTTACATCAATTATATACCTTGATCGTCGTATTTATTATATATATATTGGCATTAATTGCATACATTCACCGATGTTTTTACTTTGAATGTACTCCGTAGCGAAGTGCGGGTTTTCAGCTAGTCCTATATATAATAGCCGTTGTCTCTGTATGACACTTCCGGGCTGTACTCATCTTTCAATTGAAGCCCTCAGTAAACAAACCGCCAAATAGGCTTAATTTCAATTTCAGATGTGGATCAGAATTTTTTCTTACCTAAAAACAAATATCTTCTCCATCAAATCACGTTTGTTCAGCCTATTTTTCTATAAAACATTCAGAACTAAAAAAAATTGGATGTTTTTAGCTGTATATTTAACAGTTTTTAAAAATCTGTTTACTTTTGCGATGAATTCTGAAAGTAAATAAACTTGAATGTGAATGAATCGTGAAGTGAACTGTAAAAAAATTTTTTAACTTTCATATACTTTTTCCATTATGACGTCATTTTTAGTATTATGACGTCAAAATGACGGGTTGGATGGCAGTCTACTACTCCAATCGCATGAAAAACTAAATAAATAAAAAATAATGAAAGGGTTTGCTTTGACAAGGTGTCGATTAAATGCAATATTTTAGATAATTCGGGATATTTTTTAACTTTCATATACTTTTTCCATTATGACGTCAAAATGACGGGTTACCTACTAGTTAATGAATAATGTTATAATAAGTTTTTATCCTTATGCGAATACAAAAATATTTTATATTGTAACTTTTTATGTCAAATAATAAATAAATAAGGACTTAATTTTTTTGTTATTTTTCTATATAATGCACCAAATTGTTAAAACTATATCTAACTATAATAATTTCATAAAAGTCGCCTTTATAGGTTCATCAACTTATGCTGCCTCCTTTATTACTACCTAATTTACATGTGGCCTCTAATGGTAAAAAGGTTCCCCACCTCTGGAATAGAATGATACAGAATCCCAAAATCAAATAACACTAGAAGTTTTCAACAATAAATTAAAATTCTCTTTACATCTTGACAAAAAATCGCTGTCGAATAATATGAACATTCTTTCATTCCAATGAACTTTCAACACATTCCAATGGATCTAAATTCATAGATCTTATTTGATTTCTATCCTTTAAGCGATCGTGTTCAGTCAACAAACCACAGTTTCCCTAAATTCAAATCAAAACATTTCATATAATAAAATGCAGTTTCTACTTCACTTAACAGAGGCGCAATAAATAAATCCTGTTTCGGGAGATACGTTGTATTGACTTGGGACATCTCTCCGGTTACATAAAGAGCCGAAGATATTACATTTTACAACATCGGTTACATCATCAGAATTTAAAAACATTTCCTTTTATGTCTCGAGAAGGAATACATTAAAGGCAGCTACTCATGGAAACGGTGTTCAGGTGCATAGAAAAATATATTTTAAAATGCAAATAATTTAAGCTAAGCTAAAAGCAGTAAGCTTTTCTAATTTAGCCTGCTCAATGTTCAAGTAAACCATAAAATTAGTAGCGATTTCAGCAAATATTTTTTGGGTTCTCTTCCATTTTTTTTTTGTCAAAGAGTGCATATACACGTGTATTTATACACGCAAGTGACGTGAAAGTTTTACCGTCATAAAATATCGAGAAATATATCAAGTTTAAGAAAAACTAGACTCATTTTAATCTATATAAATAAAATAAAAACTTTGTCGGTCGGGGAACAATTCCGGGTAGTCCGTTATCTAATTCGGCCATGTTTGAAAATGTCGAAATCGATGTATTTTTTTCATGAAAGTACATAAATGTCACATATTTCGAAAGAGCTTTAAAAACTGACAGTTTTTTCTGCGCACACTTATTCTGTTACTTTAATAGTTTTAGAGATATTTCAATCCTAAATGCATACTCCACCGAACAAAACGTAGCCGCCATGTTTTACGAGGTAAACGCAGCGTGATTCGTTCACAGCGGAATTCTCACTAAAACATGAATCACTGAAAAGGAATGTTTCATCGTGTGTCTAATTTTTATTTATTTTTCTATTTTTCCTACTTTTAATTCAAATTTTTTAATCATAAATAGATCATTTGTAGATGTACTGATTGTTTGAGGATTTTTTTGACATCAAAAGTGAAAAATAATTTAAATTCAAGTGAACTGTGATTCGAGTGTCAAGTGATTCAATAGCTGGGCGCAGCCCGGCTAGTACATAATAATCAAGGCGTTGACAAAAATGATCTAAAGCAGCGGTTCTCAAACTGGGGGGCGTAGAGGAATTTCAAGGGAGGCGTGAGTTAAAAAAAATGTAAAATAAAAAGTAAAACTAACCGTAATTTATTGTACTCAATTTTGCGGTCACAATGTAACCGTAACGTATTTTCGACATACGAACACGAACACGATAATCGTCGTAATTGTAAAAACACGATAATTGTCTTACGTCTGGACGTTGAAAGTGACCTGAGGTGTGTTTTGTCACAGTTACAATCTAATATTCAAAAACTTGTCAAGGACAAACAGTGCCAGCCCTCTCATTAACGTTGTGAAAGTGACTGGTATCACATGCCGACCTCATCTAGATCCTTGATTACCCCAAATATGTTTAATCTGTATTTAATTTTCTAATTTCATATGTTCTGATAATAATATGTTCCAAATTAAGATATGTATAGTAAAATTAAATTTTGTGTATGAAATTACCTATTCTATATTTTCATTTAATAACAAGTTTCAGTTTCAAATTCTGATTGTACTACTTGTATTGACCACATATGGTGGTGAGGGGGGGGGGGAGGCGTGACCTCACATCAGTGTTCAAAGGGGGGCACAGAGCCTGAAACGTTGAGAACCCCTGATCTAAAGGAATCATTGATGAATGAGTCATTTCATTAAAATATGTACATTAAAATAATTTTATTAACGAAAAATATCTTGATTACGCCGAAAATACCAAGGAAATTCTGTGGTTTCCTGGTTTTTAAACACGTAAAAAGAACTGTCCTCTTTGATTAAAGTGATTCAGATTTATGAAGTGACATCTTAAAAGTTATTCGCACTTGACATCTCCCAATTTCTCACACACATACACACAGGCATATATATATATATGTGTGTGTGTGTGTGTGTGTGTGTGTGTGTGTGTGTGTGTGAGTGAGTGAGTGAGTGAGTGAGTGAGTGAGTGTGTGTGAGTGAGTGAGTGAGTGAGTGAAAGGAATTAACTGGGGAAAGGAATAATTAAGTTAAATTTTAAGGGTGCTTAGGGATTAATCATTTTCGTGGCGCGAAAAAGGCACGAGAGCTCATATTTCCAGACGCGTGCGGGTAGAAAAAGTAGGCAATGGAGTTCCGTGGAGAGGATTTATTTTTAAGATATTGTATAGGATTGGGCGCGAAAACAAACTTCTAGAAAATTCCAGATGGGCTCTGCGCGTGTGCCATAAGTGTAGCCGCGGAAATGAAACTTAGAATTAGTCAGAGAGCGGGATTAGCATTTGGATAGAGCTGTCACGCGTCACGAGGGTGAGATGATGAATTGGAAAACTAAATTATGTGTGGATTGAATTCGAGGGTATTTAAATTAACTGTTGGAATAAACTTGTTGAATGTAATTAATTTGTAATCATTTACCACGACCTATGTTTACTGACTGCAATATTATTAATAAGTATTAGGGAGTTTAAGAGGGATTTACGATATTAAGAGCACGCTTCGAGCCGGCATTTAGTCAGGCTCGTCATATATATATATATATATATATATATATATATATATATATATATATATATATAAAAATATATATATATATATATATATATATATATATATATATTCTCATGAGCTTTTTAAAAGTTATATTAGATATCAAAATCGTAATGAATTTCATAAATTTTATAATTTACTACCAAAATATACATATCCTAGCAATAAATGTGTTTTTATAGGCAAATGTTTTCTCATTTACATAACTGTATTTATCCGATAACCTCGCTGTAAATATCATCTAAATTAATGTTATCTAGAACATTCGAAATAATTCGAAACATACCAAAATATACAATATCCTAGCAATAAATGTGTTTTTATAGGCAACTGTTTTCTCATTTACATAACTGTATTTATCCGATAACCTCGTTGTAAATATCATCTAAATTAATGTTATCTAGAACATTCTGAATAGCAGATTGCATGAGTAAACTTCAAAATTTTATTCGGCTGCACTTAATGTATTTAGTTTTAGCTCTGTCTTATAGATATGGTAAAAAAAATGTTTACTTTAACCGTAAACCAGGAATTCCTAACCATTTGTTGATCAGGGACCACTTGTCAAAAAAAAAAAATACTAGCTTCAAAAATGTAGAGGCAAAAAAAGGATTAAGTTTCTGACTAAACAAACTATTTGTGATACCAGAGTCGGTCCCATAGGTGCAGTGGCTAGACGACCGCCTCAGGCGCCGAATTGGGATAAGCGTAACTGAGTAAATAAGTTAAAATAAGAAATTTTTAACGAATCACAAGAAAATAGTGGTAGTTTAATCTAACATAGGACGAAACTCTTAAAAATATTCAAACTTAAGAGAAGATTTAGACTGTTTATAATAAAAGGCTGAATTTGAGATGATGAGAAATAAATTTCGAATGTCTATTTCCAAACCTTGTATCGCATCTGCAAGAATTCAACTACCTGTAGATGTAGCAGCATGGAATTATCAAGGAGTTATCTACGATCAGCAACGAATTAAGAGCGAATGAATGATATAGCGATCTTTTCTGTAGAAGAGGCAATATCGATAACAATAAATTATACAGACGCTACCGAACAATTTGCTGCAACAAAGGCTCGGAGAATAACTGAGTCATTATTTTATCACATAACAAATTATAATCGAATTTATTTATTTTTTCCTTTTATTAAAGTTCTGTCATTTTTAAAACTCTTATGTTTCTTTAAAGAAAAGAAAATTTTTGCTTGAATAGTCTAGTTAGGAAATTTTTGTACGCCTACCATATAGCTCCAACCTACCTCCTAGCTAATTTGCTTCTCTACCTGAAGAAGCAAATTAGCTAGGTCAGAGTCATTTGGCAGGTCAGAGTTGGCAGGTCAAAGTCATTTGGCAGGTCAGAGTCATTTTGGCAGGTCAGAGTTAAGGATGCGACATCGACAAGAAAACATCGATGTTTTGAAACATCGATATTCAATATTAAAACATCGATGCTAATAAAACATCGCCCCCCAAAACATCGATGTTTTTGAACACCCATTCTTTAAAACTGGTTTAGTAACGGCTTTTAGGGAGGCATCTTAATATTAATTAACGTTAACTTATATAAAACCAGAACAACACAAAAACTGAAATGGCCGCTCGTGTTTATACTATATATAAATTTAAACACCATGGAAGGTTCTGGAGTGTCGAGAACATTCCAAGCGCTCTGGTTGGTTCATTAGTTGTTAATTGCCACTTGTCTCGTTGCTAGGGTATTGTTGCATGTATTCGTCCTTTTCAGAATTCAGACTTACATTTACTGAGTGTGAAAATTATGCTACGTGGTTGGGTTTCTTTTATTATGGTACTTTTCCATTAAAAAAAAACCCATCGAGACAACGTAAAACATCGAGCACAAAACATCGATGTTTACAAAATATCGACTTCAATAAATCGATGTTTAAAACATCGACATCGATGTCGAATCCCTAGTCAGAGTCTACAGAGTGATCAAGTAACAAAAGACGTTGTAAAGGAGTGGCTGAATACGTTGGCGGAGAGTTTCTTCGACGAAGGAATACAAAAGCTAGTCTCACGATACGACAAATTAGTGATGCGACATCGATAACAAAACATCGATGTTTTGAAACATCGATATTCAATATTAAAACATCGATGCTAATAAAACATCGCCCAAAAACCATCGATGTTTTTAAACATCGATGTTTTAGAACATCCATTTTTTAAAACTGGTTTAGTAACCTCTAACATTAACGTTACTTCCGTTAGTCGTGGGGGGAGGGGGTGACTTAATTTTACTCTCTGATTGTGCAGACACAAATGATAAAAAATTGGTTGCTTTCGGCTACTTTGATGACTCAAAATTCTCGTTGTAAATACCGCCATGTTTTTCCTTCAAATGTCCAGATAAATTCGTGGTATTGCCAGAAGTTTTGAGGGACTTAAAGCAAATATTACATTTCGCCAATTTGTCAGAGGTTTTGTAAAAATATTTCCAAACGGTACTTTTGGGAGGCATCTTACTAATAATATTAACCTCAACTTATATAAAACCAGAACAAAACAAAAACTTAAATGGATGCACTCGTGTATATACTATTTGTAAAATAAAACCCCATGGAAGGTTCTGGAGTGTCAGGAACATTCCAAGTGCTTTGATTGGTTCATTGGTTGTTAATTGTCTGTTTGCTAAGGAATCGTTCCCCCTTTTGTATTCGTCCTTTTCAGAATTCAGACATACATTTATTGAGTGTGAAAATTATGCTACGTGGTAATTTTTTTTTATTATTACGGTACTTTTTCATTAAAGAAACATCGAGACAACGTAAAACATCGAGCACAAAACATCGATGTTAAAAAAACATCGGCTTCAATAAATCGATGTTTAAAACATCGATGTTTTTATCAAAACATCGATGTTTTGAAAACATCGACATCGATGTCGCATCCCTACGACAAATGCCTCCATAAATAGGGCGACTACGTAGGAAAGTAGTGTAATATACGTTTTAACATTTGACAATAGAAATCTTTTAGAAACTTCCTTCTAAATATTTTTAAGCCAATCTGTTCTTACTTTGTGGATGGGCCTCGTAAATACTGCATTTTGATTCCTTTGAACACTTCTTACACTTGAATCATTTTCCCCAAAGGCAGAAATTTCTAACCGAATAACAAACGAAGAAATCTGCCACTAATTGTTCACAAAAGCTTTAAAAATTGCCGATTTGTTGTTCATGCGATGTTTTCGTTTTTATTACAAATTGCTCTTAGATTAACAATGAACGGTATTTGTTCAGTCCCTGCAGAAATCCAAACCTGTTGTTAAACATTTTCCTACACCTCGTCAGCTTTCATCAGGACTGTGCAGATAAAATGGTAACAAAAGCCGCGTAAATTTTTTTAAAATTTCATACGGAAATTTACTATGAATCCTTTTTCTGGGATTAGACAAACAGTGTTTCATCTTTGTTTCGAATTTATGTTTTGAGTAACGGGCTTATTTGCTCTATCCTCGAAGGAAAAGGCACGACTCGTTCTATGGTTTGAAAAGAACTGTTTTGTAAGCAGTTGCTTTATCACAGTGATAATGAAAAATCCCTTGAACTTTCATGCATGAATTCACTTCTATTACGCATGTGAGATTCTAAAATTGCATTATAACTCATTATGTTGACTATCGTTTCTTTTTTTTAGGTAAAATTATTTACGTTTTGATGTGAATGTAGAATACCAGAATTCCATTATGTCTAAAGAGGTAATTTAATCTATACGTATTTTTCTCTTGGGTGTTATGTTTTCTGTGAAGAATGATGGATTTTTAAAGTATATATTGAACGTATATCCTTTTATTTATATTCCTTTTGATAACAATGTTTTGATGTTTTGGCGTGCATTAAAATTTGTATTATGATTTAGCTAATCTTTTAAATGTAATATTAATTATAGGAATTAAACATGTTAATAAACATGTTAATAAGATATTAACATGTAGTTAACATAATAATAAACACCTAACTACATATTAACATGTGATTAACACAACAATAAACATGTTAATAACATGTAAGTAACATAATAATAAACATGTTAATAACATGAACTAACATGATGTTTGCCAATACTTGTCAATAAAGAAATTCGTACTTATCCACGAGAACTGTTGGTTGCTTTCAATGGAGGTACCGTATAAGTGAACCAACACCTAACCCTGGCACCACCTTCTTTATGACATACTGCCCTAAGGGGTGATATATTGAAGTTTCGCACCTTCTCCCACCAATTGACCTCATAGATGAACAAACGAATTAACATTAATTAGATAATTTTACATTATTAAAAGACTAAACTGATAAATCTAATTAAGGAATAGAATAATAATAGAAGGTCTTAATGATAATAGAAGGCTTTAAAGAATAATATAATATTTTATTTAATTATTTTGGAATCTGAAATTACATTTCAATTGTACGAGTGCTTCAAGACATCCTTAAAGTAATTTGTTTCTTAACACTTTCCTCACACTTTCGTTCTTACTTTTCTAGTTACATTGAAATTTCGGATTCACATTCAATCTTCAGATTTGCTCAAAACCCAGTCAAGTTATTAATATAATCGCCTGATTTAATGTTTCAAAGAAGCGATTCGAGAAATTCCCAAAATCAAATTATCTTGAATTCAAGCGTAGATTTCACCGAAACACTGCATCTGTGGGTGAAATTCGTTTAAGGTTCCTATATATAAATTATACTTTCATAATGATAAGAAACAAAAAAGAGTTTCTCCGGACGTCGTTTTATAAGACTATAAATTCATTCCGGGTCCCTCCTTGCAAAATCCACTCTGCGTGAGTACAATTTTTAATGAAACTGTCGAACGCAGTAGGGGGTAAAGCATCATTAAAAGATCTTTTGCAAGAGACCTGAACTCGAAGAATCGCGTCTGCGTTAAAATTAGACGACATAATTTTATTTTCGTTTGGATACGTCTTAACATTTTTATGTAAGCGTTCGTTCATGATGCTTCTTTTAATAGATATTCTGATCAGTTTTACAGAGGGAAGTTCAATTATTGAAGTGCCATGGAGTGTAAATTGTATTCCGCTATTTTAAGGGAGAATTTCCGATGTCTCATCAGTTAACATGCCGATTAGATGAACATTCTAGGGTGAACTAGTTGCGTTTGAGAATGTATGAACAGTTTGATAGACCTTTGAGGTAGAAAAGAGTAATCCGAACCTTGCAGTGGAACATGAACGTGCTCAAGGAGTTAATTAGTTTTGATCAGAGGGGTTTGAATTAATATTCTTTGAAACCTTGAAAAAATTAGAGCAAATAAACCTCTATAGAAATAAAGGATTCCTGCTGTAAATATGATCTGCGCCTACGAAAATTACACAATATTTGATCGTTAAAGGACGTCATTTGATTACTTACACACACACACATATATATATATATATATATATATATATATATATATATATATGCTATTATGGTTGTACACCTGGGACAATATTTTTATCTGACGTTATTTGACATTAGTTTTCTCTTCTTTATTGGTACTCACATACACTAAACACAATATCACCAGAAATGAAAGCGAACGGGAATATGCACATATTATTTTCAAAGAAATAACTTCTAACAACATGTCGCAAGGGAAGTTAATTTATTGATGGCCTATAGTAAGGAATGGTACACATCGTGTCCTGATCAAATGAAACTCATCATGTAAAAATACAATCACACAGGCGGAAACAATTTTTTTTTTTTCACGTAGGTAATGAGCATTGTCTTTATTTGTATTCCGTTGGCATGGATACACGGGTGTGGCAATGGGAGTTTCAACGTCATCCGTCACGTGACAGCCACGAAACAAATTAATTGGTCTCTCCTTATACGTGATGGGTGAAAGAAATGATGCTCTTAATTGGTTCGGGGGAGGGGGTTACAGACGGAGTTAAGCAATATTCCGCGGGGGTGTCGCATCCCTCCTTCAATCGAAATAGACGTGTTGCAAGTAGATAACTTAAAGGGAGTACATCGTTCGTCCGTTACGTGGCTCCATATCGAAATCCACATTTGAATAATATACAGTTTTACTTCTGTTCCATTAAATGTTAGACTATAAGGTACATTTCAAGCATTCATGCATAATATATATATATATATATATATATATATATATATATATATATATATATATATATATATATATATATATAAGAAAATGATGAAAGAGAAAACCAGTAATAGCTCTAAAGCTACTTGCAGCCAGGAACAAATAACATGAAAAGAAAAGTATGAAAGAGGTTTTAGACAGCATTTCTTCATCAGCGGTGTCAATGCTGTCTAAAAACCAATGAATCGTTTCCGATGAGTATGATCTATACAATAAACACACTCAGACACCGTAAAATCTATGAAAAACAGAAGAATATATATATATATATATATATATATATATATATATATATATATATGTATATAGTATTAAAAAATGGGAATAGCAGTAAAAAACAGGTTCTTTTGAACAGCACACCGCTATAAAAGAAGCAGAATGAAATTAAATTCCCGCCAGATTTTCTAGCCAATTATGGATTTTTTGAACAGCACACCGCTATAAAAGAAGCAGAATAAAATTAAATTCACGCCAGATTTTCTAGCCAATTATGAAATTTTTGAACAGCACACCGCTATAAAAGAAGCAGAATAAAATTAAATTCACGCCAGATTTTCTAGCCAATTATGAATTTTTTGAACAGCACACCGCTATAAAAGAAGCAGAATAAAATTAAATTCCCGCCAGATTTTCTAGCCAATTATGAAATTTTTGAACGTTATCGGATACCTTAATTCCATAAAAATGAAATTAGTACGACTTTTCTAAGGCAGGGAGAACATTAAGAAACGTTCATATCTCGGCCAAAAGTATGTAAAAGCGGGAACAGGATAGAAGGAAGCCTCAAGAAAAATAATGCAACTGCCTCATCGATTCAGAATTATATAAAGATAAAAACAGAAAAACTCTTGTCCAAAAAAATTTGTTTATACCATGCAATTACAATAGTCATGCCAAAAGTGACAGCCGACTGATGAAAGACAAACTGAAGTTTAGAATTTATGTAAATAATCACGATTTTCTTTGACTGCCAAATAAAGACGGTAGATTTCATTCAACGAACTGAGTTTGCGCTTTGAATAACGATTTTTCCTATAAAAGACATCATTTCACTACACTTTCGTGGTAAATAAGTATTGACATATTTTTTCTGTGAAATTTGCTAAAAAGTTACTTTAATTGAATAAAACCACGGCGATACTATAGGGGTTTATGATTCAAACTAGCTGAAAATCTGCACTTCGCTACGAAGTACATTCAAACTAAATACAACGGTCAATGTATGCAATTAATGCCAAAAATAAATAAATATATATATTTATAATAGATGCGTTGATCAATGTATGCAACTGATGTAATATATATATATATATATATATATATATTTATAAAAAAAATCGTAAGGGATATTTATTTTTTTGGGATAATATCCAATCGTCTGCTGCATTAGAGAGAAATTTATTTTTTGTCTATTTAGTTGTTATGTACGTGACGATAAATTTATTAAAAGTACCAGAAAAAGAAATCACGTGATCGGCATTTAATAAATTAAATTCTAAAAATGAATCTTTAAAAATTCACCAAAAATCAGAAAATGGAGGTAAATATTCGAAAAATATTTCATTTTAAAGGAATTTTTACGATCTTTCTCGCGATATAAATTTTATAACCCTCAAATGATTCTTTTAAATGCAAACTTAAAAAAAGTTACAAAAAGGAGCTTAAAAATTTAATTTAAAACAATCTAAGAAGAATTTTTCAAAAATCTTTCTTAGTACACCCCTACACCATAAGAAGAGTCGCCATGCAAAATGGCAGCCCTTTAGGTCCAGCGGTTTGGTCTGTGCGTTGTATGTCAGTGAGTCAGTTACGGAACTGTTTTATATATATAGATGACACAAACCTCGTGTTTATATGACATTGAAAATGCTAGACAACATTTTCATGTTATGATGCCTCGAAAAGTATTTCTCCGGAATTTTCGAACAGCATCCTTTTGTTCTATTTTCGTTACACTGTCTTCATTTGTCCAAAAAAAATTCATTGCCTTTTAAAATATTTAAAAGTTTTATGAATAAGTCGTAATAACTTATTTTTGAAACCTTTCAGGTGCACAAATGTAGAAAAATTATGAAAATAGAGCTATTTGGTTTAGCAGATGTAAAAGTATACATATTTGAAAGTTTGGAATTTAAAATTTTAAAAAATTAAAATTTTTCAAGTATTTATCATCAAAGTATTTATATAGTTACAATCGGGAAAACATACTTTAAAGCTTGAACTTTAAAATTAAAAAAATTCAATTTGTTCAAGTATTTATCATCATAGTATTTATCTAGTCACAATCGTGAAACATACTTTAAAGTTTGAAATTTAATATAAAAAAAATTAAAATGTTCAAGTGTTTATCATCGTAGTATTTATATGGTCATAATCGGGAAAACACGCTTTAAAGTTTGAAATATTGAATTTAAAAAAATTCAAATGTTTAATTATTTAGCATCATAGTATTTATCTTAACCCAATCTGGATATATACATTAAAGTTTGAAATTTAAGATTTAAAAAATTTCAAATTGTTTAAGTATTTATCTAGTCACAATCGGGGAAAAAATTATAACAATGCATGATAATAGGAAAAAAAATTGCTTCCCATAACAACGATGCAAACTAGGAAAATTTCAGATAAATTAAACATGAGTGGTCACACTTATTGTTTGATTATGTAAAGATTGAAGGAAGAGAGCGAATAATAACTACTGTCATAAATGTTCACTTCTTTCTACTGAAATTTTTTTTTCCATATATTTCCGACTTTTTTTGGAGTGAGAATGACGATCCTCAAATCAAAAGAAAGAAATGCAATCCCTCTTGAAACAAAACCGTAAAAAATAGCGCTTTCTAGAAATGTTTCTTTTTATCTTTTTTTTCCCTTATGCATTACAAACAGAGAATATTTTCCAGAGCCCCGGAACGATTTCCAGATGAGTTTGAGTTTTTCGGAATTTGAAATTAATGATTCATGGAGCGAGGGAAAAGTTTAGTCTAGCTTTTTATGCTAATGATCCTTCTTTTTCTGGAAGTAAATAATTCTCCTTAATAAGACCTTTTTAAAAAGTTTTAAATTTCAAGCAAAATCTATTGTTTAAAAAAGGGAAAGTTTCTAAATGATAATAAGCCCATGAATTCACTTGAAGTTACATTTTTTAACGCTATCTGAATTTTTAATTCTTTAAGATTCCGCATTTTTAAAAGAGGGTTTCCTGGGCAAACTGAGATTTAAGGAGACAGTGGACTTTCAAAATTGTGAAATTTGTCTAAAAATTCGATTTTTTTTTAATTTTATTGAATTGTGAAACTACGGACGAGTAGGAATGTGTTTCAAAAAGAATTTTTAATTTCTGCGATTACTTTCCTAGTTATAGGCATTTGCATTTAATTTAGATATTATGTGGTTACTAATAGCAATAAATTTAAATGTGTTTTTCTCAAAATAAAAATCTTCATGTCATACGAATATTCAAACTGCTCCGGGCGCATTTCTAATTATCGTATTGCTTTGAAATTTAAGTTTTATATACTTAACTGTATATCAAATAAATCTTATTGAAAATAATTATTCTTCGTTGCTCAGAATTTCTAAATTTTGTACTGGAAAAGATGATTTATAGGTATTTTGCGTCATAAAAAGGGTGTTTTCACTATTATCATTTTTTTCTCTTTATATTTTAATGAATGCTTAAAATAAGTAATAAGTTTCATTGTTAGCTCTATAAGGTATCCTGTAAAAAAAATTTATCATATTATATGCAAAAGAAATGCGCGTGGAACATTTTTAATGAGGCCAATTTTTGATATAATTAATAATTCATAATTCAGAAATTATTAATATTTCATCTTTAAATTTTAACTACTTTTACATATCTATGGTACGAATCACATATTCAAATTTCAAGCAAATCCATTCAAAACAAAATAAGTTAGGTTTGAAGGTCCACTGTCCCCTTAAGAAAGGGTGTGATGAAGCGCTTTCGATTTGAAAGAAAAATTAAAATTTTTAGAGAGATAAAGTGATCGAAGGCTGTTTTCATCACATTTCGGTTAGAATGCTAGGAAGCCGCCTTTGATTAGAGGACGGAACAGTAGTCTGTACGCTCAGCCAATTTAAAAGCGGCGGTGCGCGATAGGGGGTAGGTGATTCCAGACGCAGATAAGGAGATGGCACCAGGGTTTGACATTAAAGTAAAATACCCTATTGTAAAGAATTTATTGGACATGTAGACCGCAAAACACGTGGACTGGACTTTGGGTGGTCTCTGTATGACGTAATTAAGACATGCATGGGTTATAGGATTATCCAATCCGAGAAATGAAAATGGAGGCTAAGTGGTGGATTTTTGAAAGCTTTCCTGAATGGATTAGGAGTCACGAGAAGGCGTGGACTTTGTTATAAAAAAAATAAATAAATAGAAGACTTAGAGTTTTTTTCGAAGATTCTCTTCTGCGTGCGGGCCCGGTTGACTTTTCCCGGTGCTTTAGCATTGCAGAGGGATGAAGAGATTGGAATTTCAAAACGTCGGAGACCGGTTGAGGATTCCCGGGAGTCCGACAGTACGAGAAAGAGGTTTCGTTTTCCGGAAACCGGTTGATCTTTCCTAGTGCCTTAGCATCGAAAGTGATGAAAAGATTGGCAGTTTTAAATATTGGAGATCCGGACGAGTCTTCCCGGAGCTGAGAGTGATTTTGAGCAAGAGAATAGAAACGGGGTTATAGAGAGGATGCGCCTTAATGTTGGAGATCTGGTCGAGTCTTCCCGGAATTGAGCGTGACTTTGGATCAAGAGAAGTCGATGTCATCATTTTCCTGATGAGTGCCCCATCATTTTGAAAAGAGTAGAAGAATACCCACGACAGCCTAGAGACGCAGCGCACCCACTACCTAGAAGGAAGAAGCGATACCCCATGCCTAAGTAGAGCTTCGACGCCAGAGTCCCAGTGCTGTATCGTCAAACTGAGTGAGTGAAAGTTAAATTTTGTTTTGTTCAGACCCCACCGAGCTAAATGAAAGATTAGTGCGGGAACTGTGTTTTTTGTAAAGATAATTTTGATGAATAGGAGTTCTTGGCTATGAGTTAGTTTAATAATTATATGCTCCCTGAATCCAAAAGGTGTAGATTTAATTAAATACATTGTCGTTTGATATGAATCGAGGAGAAAAGGCTAAAAGATTAGTAAAATGTGTAAACTGTGTACGAAGATTTGGTGATTCGGTTATTTTGAGTTAAATTGTAAATATATAAGGTTGTAAATAAATCAATTTTATTTTGTTACATTGGAGTCCGTCATCTTTGTTTTGTGTAGTTGACCTAAAGGAAGATTTTAGAAGCAAAGTTTATTTGGCCTGTTCGGTTGCAAACCTGTCTAGAGCCTTTTGGGTTGTATTCAAGAAAATAAATAAAAAAAACACAACGCACCCAAATACCTATAAATTATAAATAATTTGTACTAACCCAAATAATATACGAATCTCGCCCAAAGAAATAAATAATTTTAAGACAGGCAACACGACAAAGGGTTGTTGTTGTTTCTTATGCCCCCTGGCCGGAAAAATTCCAGACAGTATAGGCTAGCGCATAAGTTCTTAAACTGTGGTCCGCGGACCCCTGAGGGTCCGTGTAGCCTTTGCCAGTGGTCCGCGAAATAATTTTGACATTAACAATCTATACTTGAGCAAGATATTCTCGTGGAATTATCATGCGATACGTCTTTGAAGCTACAATTCATCGAAACTGAACTCACAAAATTTTGGTTACTTCTCAGATCCGATTACCCTGCACTTTGCAAATGAGGCACTCCAACATTTGATTCCGTTCTGCACAACATATTTATGTATACAGGTTTTTTTTCGGTACTGTCATATATATGAAATCATAGTATAGAAACAAACTCAATGTAGAAGCGGACCTCGGAATTAAACTTTCCAACATAGAGCCTGACATTGCGGTTCTGGTTTCAAGAGAACCACTGCACCCATCTCATTAAGTAAAAATCATTTACTGAAAGCATATTATAATAAGATTGATCTATTTTTACCAATATTTGACCAATAAATGTTTGTACGAGTTTAATGTATTATGATTTGTAACGTTTAAAATTCTTTTTACTACTGTTTTTATTCATTTTATGTTTCTTATTCGATGTCCTAATAAAAATGTTCGTCTCTAATAAATGCGCGATACCATTTATTAAAATAACCAGAGATACATTTTTACCAATATTTATTATAACGTAGTGCCTATGAGATTATTGAGCCAGAAATTAAGTCTCAAAAACGACTTAAAATACCCAGGGTTGGGATGGGGTCCGCAAAAAAATATGTTGTTTAAGAGGGGTCCTCGGACTACATAAGTATAAGAACCCCTGGGCTAGCGAGCTGTGGGGTGCGGTCTGGCACCACGACGGTCGGAGTCCACTTTAGCCTGATTCCACCTACATTTTGACCGAGCATCCCTAGGGGTGACCTCTGGGGGATTCATAATCCCCCGCTGACCTCATTGAGCGGCTTTCGTCCTACGGATGTAGCGTGCCCATATACGGCCTGGACCAAGAGGACGAAAGGGTTAATTTCCCAAACACAAGGCAATTGAAATTTGGGAATAAATAAAACATAGGGATACGTAATTTTCGTATTTACGAAATAGATGCATAACATAATTAAGATAAGCAATTATTATTAACATAATTGCTTATCTACGAACATCCACGGTCTTTAACTGAGAGATTTCCCTCTCGAAATTTGCTTATTATTTATTGCTAAAGACTGAATGTGGTGACTACTACAATGTTAGATTTTAACTAAGAATTTTGATACTTACCTAACCAAGTAAATAAAATTGTAATTTTTTTAAAAAATAAATGCGAAAATTTTGAATTTATGTCTCTTTTTTTTTTGCGAATAAATGCCAAATTTTGTATGGTGTAATTTTTTTTTGGCCGATACGCTTTGCCGATATGCTTTCGATAACTTTATTAGCTAATAAAACTGAAAATAATAACTATACGCTTCTCATTTTTGACGATTATGCAACAATTTGGTTGTGTAATGGTTACATATCGGTATAACGAGTAAATAGGTAATGCTATATTTACCTTGATATTGTATTTATTCAGTATTTGCTGTATATGTTCTTAATTCGATTTCTTCCAGGCCTTTCAAAACTATTCATCAAGCATTTTTGACAGAAAATGTCAATCAAAAATATTCGCAATTTTCCTTCAACTATAATTTTAACAATTCCTGCAGTTATGACGGGAAGTTAAAGGGATGATATAATGGTAATTTTACCAATATTCCCTGTCTCAAAAGAGAAATTTTCCTTCTGTGTACAGTTACCCCGAATTTCTAATTACCCCACTTTACCCTACTTAATAATTCTACTGATTTGGAGAGAAGGACATAAAATATTATTACCTTGTATATGAGCCTCTCACTTGCGAAATTGGTTAAATTCATAAAATATAACAATGGTGAAAAGTGATAAGATAATAGACATTGTTTTTTAACATGCCTCTGAAAATATAAGTTCAAATAAATATTGTAGAATGTATTATTGGTGATGGAGCTTTTATCTGACGACATATAAGATAGAATATCCTTGAAGTCATCGTTATTATTATTATGACAATTTTTGCACGACTGAACGGATTTGGCAAGTGAAAAAAATCATCCAATCCAGTCTTCAAATTATTTTTTTACGACAAAAAAAAATTGAAATAATTGTTTAATAATTCCCAAGTACTTACTTCTGCGGTAGTTAGACTGTAACTGACTCATTTATTTTTCTTTTTTTTTTGTGATGAAACAGTCCTAAACGACTGACCGTTTTCATCCAGTACTTGCTTCTGCGTTTGAATGAAAACGATTGCATTAGAGTATGGACCTAACTTGATTGCCTTCTGGCTAAAGTTACTTATTATTCGATGGCCCCAAAAAATGTTGTCATTGAGTAGTGTTAATCCTTATTATTTAGGAAATATATTAAGAATGTAAAAAGTGGGGAGTCCATCAAGTACTTTGACTTTAAAATTACAAAAATTTCAAAAAGTGGACAGAACTGATTTTGTTTGTTAATGGCTCATATATTTTTACACTAACTCCGACAGTAAAGGATGAAACTTTGAAAATAACAACGTATTTTGTACATTTCAAGTCGGAAATTGTTTACTTTATATTCGACATGAATATTTATAGATAGCCAAAGTACCGTGAAATTACAACCTTCGGTTTTGTGAAACGCAATCACGCCCACATTCCAGAGCTCTTAAAACCAAAGTCGTCTCAAGACATTCAAGGAGGTCTGTGAATTACATTCTCAGTTTTGGTATGCGCCTGTTCTCCTACTTAATTTAGATGCTACAATGTTTAGATAATTGTTTTATCTCCTCAACGTATATTTATTGTCTTTGATTTTTGCCATTATTAGCCTGTTGTCGATTATTTTCTTTTCGTTGTTTTTTATCCAGGTCTTGTCATTTGTTTGTATTACTTTGATTTTATGACGACGGCAATTTCTGTGCAAATTTGTTCCCAGCAATTACTTTCTATCTTGAACTTAATCATCGTTACCTTCCGCGAGTTGCCCAAAACAGGAAAGATCGTTAACTCAATCAGTGGCAGGCCGTGTCAGCTGCAAGCGAAACGCTATGCACAAAAATGCACAATGTATATATATATATATATATATATATATATATATATATATATATATATATATATATATATATATATATATATATATATATAAATTCGGAGAAAATGGATGAAAGAATTGAGAAGAGATGCTTATAATCAAATGATGGATGGTTCAAGATTTCAAAGCTGCTTTACGTATTTTTTATTTTTACCATTAGGAAGTATTTTGGGATTTTATTTCAAAATGTATGCCTGTGGTTTGATATATATTGGTCGTCAGACTTCTATATCTATTACTGTAATGTTTTCTCTCAATATTGCGCATTAATATTTGGGTGTGATTCTGAAACCCCATAATTAGTACTTTCCTTCGAAAGGTTGTCAATATCCCCATATTTTACTGTGATATTTTTGCCAGATTCTTCTCATCGAAGCGATTACCTTTACAACTGCAGGGAGATAAAGTAAAGTATACATAGGGTGCCCATAATGGTTGGGACAAACTTTGAGGGGTGGTAGGGAATGTCAAAAGGATTCAAAATTGAATAGCAACCCATGGTCGCAAACGCCATGGGAAAGTGGTATCAGAGGTACAAGAAATGAAGGATCACAAGACAGATATTATCAGAAATATTTATTGCTCATAAATATTACATGTTTGCTGTGGTAGATAATACCATTTCAAACGGTTACAAAAGATGCGCAAAGTTTCCACCATTAGAAGAGATGCAAGCGTTACAGCGACGGACCATGGAACGTGTCCGCCGAACGTGTTCCGAACGTGTCCGCCAATCCATGGTCCGTCGCTATAACGATTCCATCTCTTGTAATGGTGGAAACTTTGAGCATCTTTTGCAACCGTTTGAAATGATATCATACACCACAGCATACGTAATATTTATGAGCAATAAATATTTCTGATAATCCCTGTCTTGTATTCCTTCATATCTTGTACCTCTGATACCACTTTCCCATGACGTTTGCGACCATGGGTTGCTATGCAATTTTGAATCCTTTGTCCCAATCATTATGGGACAGCTTATACACTGAATATTATATGAAATACATATATTTTTTGGAATACGAAATACTATGCACCGTACCAAGTACCCGTTATGTGTCATTGATCAATATTTGCTAAAGGATCGCAACTTTAACAGTTTTTATGCTTGAAGTATTCAAAATAGAACCAAATTTGACTCGAGTCAATTTCTGTAAATATAACTGTGGCCCAAATGAAATTGAGGCTTTTATTTTGTTGTAATAGTTTATTGGTCGGAATAGGTGAACATACAGGAAGTAATAGGGATACATGAGTTACAAATTCGCTACATATCACAGCCATGTTGGTTCAAGGAAGTGTCCCAGCGCGTACTAGATTTCGGAGACACTGAGCGAAGAACATCCGTAGTTGTCTAGAGAACCACGGACCTGGAATCACGGACCTGGAGTCACGGACCTCTCAATCGCTGGCAGATAGGTGGCCCTTGAAAGCTTTTATCAGTGGACCGAAGATGCTGTAGTGCAAAAACTCAGGCCAATAGGGGGCATGGTCGAGAACCTACCAGTGGAAGCGACGCAGCAAATCTTGTCCACGGCAGTCGGCTCCACGGTGATGGCCAAGTGTCCTTGAGCAGGTCTCGGCATGTCCGTGCTCGTATGTTCTTTACGAATTTCCCTAAACCATTTGAATGTTGCGTACCCTGACAGGCACTCTGTAAATTTCAGCTTCACTAATATTTTTTGCGTCAAAAATTGAATAATCACTCTCTGGGCCTGTTTTGACGAATCCATGTCACGACCGTATGTAATCACCTCGGTCAAACACGTCCAGACAGCACGTTGACCCTCTTCGACGATAGCAGCTTCGTTTCGTAAGATTCGACGTCATCTACTGGCGCAAACGCAAAGCTCTTGGTATTTAACCACTGGATCTAAAACAAAAGTTTCACCTTCGTCTGTGCCACCCTTATATAAATGTAGTTTTATTGAAGCAAAATTCTTGCTTCTACAGCACGACAAGCTAAAAGACATGCCGACATTTTTGTCGGCATTTTTACGTAAAGGTTTAATTTTCTTCCCGCAAAGCTTTAGTCAAGGTATGTCAAGATTTGATTAAAAGAAACTGAGGTTGCCAAATGTTTCGTAAAAATTTAGAATCTCGGTAATAAAACATCCTCCCCAATGGATGTTCTTTTAATGAGAAAATCTATTAGATGTTCCTTTTAAAAGGTACTTTATCATATGCACATTCACTGTATAACCAAATTACGAAAAAGCAAACCATCTGCAGATAAAAGTATTGTTATCTAGAATATATAAAACTAAAATTGACCCAACTATTCGTTACATGTATGAACTAACTTTCAGTTAACTGAATCATTCTAAATTAAAAATCTTTTTAAGTTACAGATAAGTGGGTCGATCAATTTGTCACATTCTCAAACTTGTAAAACCAGCCTAAAGAGTCCATTAATTTTATAACTATGCGAAAATATTTACCTTAGCGAAGCAAACTTTTTACAAAATTTGCTGAGATAACTACTTAGGGAACCCGTATTGTAGTTTATCTGAGAGAGAGGTTCTTTTAAAGAATTTCTTTATCATGTTAAGATCCCCCAAACA
>OU015491.1:6623446-6643446 GCA_907164885.2 Dolomedes plantarius | reverse complement strand
ATGAGCACCAACTCAAGAAGGATTGAATGATATGGCAGTCATTTCTATAGAAAAGACGGTATGGAAATCAATAAATTGTGGATATGCAGGCAATCCATTCGCTGTCATGCAGGCCCAAAGAATGATTTAGAAATTATATTTATGACATAGCGAATTTTGCTAAAATTTATTTACTTTTCTGTTTTTTTTTTAAATTCTGTAATGTTTAACCCTCAAACCGGCCACCGGTCATTATGACCGGCAGCGGTGGAACTAAGGGTTGGGGAGAGGCGTGAACGCTTGGCTGGCTTTGACATCCTCAGTCAGTTCCTGGACATCAGGATTTCACAAATGCTCGCCATTTGCCAGTAAGGTCCTGTTCACATTGGAGTCCGTTGCGTTGCGTTAAGGAAAAGATGACGTTGAGACGAAAATAAACCAATCATATGCCTCCAAACGATTAGCAATGAAATTTTTAACGCCTATGATTGGTTTATTTTCGTCTCAACGTCATCTTTTCCTTAACGCAATGCAACGGACTCCTATGTGAACAGGCCCTAAGTTGCAATTTTGTAAAAGTATGGCAGTCAAAATGGCCAGTAGTCCTGTCAAAATGGCCAGTAGTCATGTCAAAATGGCCAGTAGTCCAGTAGTCCAGTGTCCAGCTACTGAGCAAAAACAGGCCTACCGGTCCTGATAGGGATTTCAGTGTTGTGTGCGATTTTTAAAGTATCCTGTGAAGCCTTGACATCACTCTTCTCTACCTCAATCACTGGCAGGCTCATTTTTCGAGCAACTATGTCTGAGAAACATTGTGCAATTCTTTTAAGAGCCCTACGATTTGATGATGTAGATACCAGATCAAAATAAATTAAATAAATTGAATAAATAAGTATAGATGATTTTTTTCCCTCACTATTCATCACTAATATAAATCAAACAACCCTGTCCACAATATCAACATGCAGTTCCATCGTAATAACGCAAAAATAACAGCTTTTTAGGCTTGATAGTGGCAACAAATTCATGGGCCGGTTTGAGGGTTAAAATGTTTGTTTTTTTAAATAAAAGTTTTCTAAAATAACTACATATTATTCTATTAAGTAGATTATTTGTAATATATTCATTTGAGATATATTCATTAAAAGACTCTCTAAAAATTTGAAAACGCGCCGTTTTTAAAACTTTCATTAGGACTCACAATAGATCGACATGGCTTTGCTTACAATGAGCTCTTTTCGTGTCTTCTAAAAAAAGTACACGTATGGCAAATTTTATACATCACTCATAACCCCCAAATTTATAAAGTAGATCTTTCCTGTGGTCATTAGGTCAGTAAACATTGTTCTGTCTCATTCCCATATTCGGTAATCTCTAAAATTGCAAGGTGTCTATTTTATAACAGGACATTTTCAGCGCGAAGTTCATCTGAGATTAAATATAGAAATTACGAAGAAAGGGGGAATCAATAAAATTGAAAGTGTACTTGGTCACGCTATGTACTTAAGTAATCTATTGAATTAGAAATACTTTATTGGCATATACATTTATATATGTGTGTGTTTGTGTATAGATAAACATAGAAAAGAACTACGTGGCAAACTTTAGATTCAATAATAAAAGATGTATAAAGATAAAAAAAAATTAGGAAATGAAATTTCGCGATCAAAATAAAAATATAAAAAAGTTTTTAAATCAACTGCATGTGCTTGTCAAAATTTCATTTAGGAGTGAGAAACGAAAACCACTCAATTATTTCTCCGAAAAAATTTGACCTCAGAAAATTGCTTACTGCAGACATAAACAGATCAATTGTTTGTTTTTATGACTCCGAAAAGTGCAGTTATCAAATACATACTGCCGTTCCCAAAATACAATCCATTCATTCATGAATGATGTACACAGACCGCAGAAGAAATCCATTACTTGTGTTTGCCTCGGAATGGCAACGTGGTAATTGCTGCTTGTCTGATTTTTCTACCACTTTTTTTTTTTTTTTGGTTTTCTCTTCACTCTTTAGCAATAAATAATATTCCATTCATTTTCCGGGTTGGTTTTCTTTTTATTATTGAAATGAGTTACGAAAACATATTTTTTTTCTCGCTCGTGAATGAGATATATTCTCCGGGGAATTTAAAAAAGATAAATGGTATACTGTAATATCTCGGAGTCATTGTTTTGCGGCACTCGTAATTTTTTAATATGGCTATTAGATTCAATGAATATTAATGGATACTGGTCAAGTATTTTGGAATGTATATATATTTTTTCTTATTCATGATGCAGAAACATGTGGACAAAATCCTTAGGCGTACAGAAAAAAAATTGTGATGTCGGGGGACCCCCGTCAGGAACAAAGTTCCTTACGTTATTTTTTCAACTCTAAACGTGATTTAATATGTAGATTTCTATTGATTATATTAGTCTATTTTTGTCACGCTAAAAAGCGCATCCCTCTTTTATTCAACCAACCAACCAACTCCAACCAACCAACTCTCTCTCTCTCTCTCTCTCTCTCTCTCTCTATTTTATTAAAATTAAAAATTTTGATATATAACTTAATTATTTTTATTAAAATTGAAAAATTTAATATATAAATTAATTATTTTGATTTAGATGTTACCTAGCATAATTTTTAATCAGATTAATTTTATTATTTAATCATCAACAAAAATAAATTAATGTAGTGCTTGTGCGGGGGTTTGAACCGGGGGACCTCTCGCTCCGCAGTCCGATGCGATAACCATTCAGCCACGGAGTCCATTGAGAGAAAGGTCTTCTGGAGGGGGCATAACGCTTTTTCGTTACGTGACGATTCCTGCCAGTTCACTCTACTGGAAGCCGCGTAAAAGAACTTCGTTCCAAAATGAGAAACATACAAAAGTCCAAAAGAGAACAAAATAGAAAATACAAAAACAAGAAAAGAACTCGGATAAAATTCTCCTTCAATCACGGGCCTCCCAATAACGTCCGTACAGAGAAAGTCCAGTTAAGGCAGAGCTGGACATGATGTACTTGCCGTCCATGTTGTCGGAATTGCAAAGATGGCTAGAAACAATTCCGTTCTATTTCATTACACAGCCAGGCAGTCGTGTTCGTTCGCAGTCTTTGAAAGCAGCCACTTCCATTTCACGTGGACCACCGGGAAGGCCACTCAGGGTCTTGCTGTAGACTTTATTTTGAATGCGGTTTTGGAGGTCATAAATAAAAGAACCCTTTATTTTCTGCCCTATAATTTTACATGCAGTTTTATAAGGAATTTTATAGGGAACACACAGGAATATTGAGGTCCTAATGTGTATGGAACTTGAAATATCGAAGCCTGATGAAAACTGTAGCTAATTATTTTCAAACCACGATCAGATTTTGCTTTTTAAAAATATGTAATGGCTATCTCCTCTGAACTCCGTTTATAATGTTTAAACATTAAGCACAATCTTACTGGAGGAGGGAAAATAAAATTTCACCAACATTAAGACGGTACATTTTGACAATATAAAGAATATTTGGAGATTGCAGCGAAACTTCCCTAGACGGCCTCCCCTCAAAACGGCCACTTTCTCCGGAACCATGTCTGACCACCATAGAGAAGTTTCACTGTATCAAACTGTTCTTTGATTTCGAATGGTGGAATTAATCGTTTTTGTAATTATATTTAGTGAAAAAATGATTAGAACAACAGATTATATACTAAGTACTTGTTTAGAATAGATAAGTTTACTTATAACTGAGGAGGAAGAAAAGGTAACGTGGCTGGCAGGCATAGACTGAAAAAATAAAATTCTAATTGAATATGAAGTTTTACTGACTATTTTATGAGGGGCGAAGTAAAATATGTAGACACGAAATAAATGAATCATTTGTTTTCGGGATACTAAGATTGCACAGCTTTCAAATAAATTTGAAAAGATATTTAAAAGACGTAAACAATTTAAAATAGTCATTGCTTCCCTGGTTATTCTTCCGTTGCCAATCAGCAAGAATAAATTCTAAAAATTCAAAATTCTAACGTTATATAAGAATCACATTGAAAATTTTCAGGTTCGGCTAAATAGCACAACTTACCAACTCTTAGGAGCGTTCAAAGTAGTTCTCTGCAATATCAATGCACTTTTGTAGGGAGTTTTCCAGAGATGAAATGCCTCGTGCCATCCATTTCTTGCAATAGATGAAAAATATGCTTTTATAGCCTCGTCAATCTCATCCTCGGAATTCATTTTATAAATTTCGCCCACCAAAGGAATTTCGAAGCGTTTAAAGCACACAATACCAGATTCCCCCCCCCCCCTAATAACTTAAATTGTAAAATATTATTTGCATCTTTTAAAAAAATACCGCAAGGTATAAAATTTCTTTCTCTATTACAGAGTACAATTTTTTTTTTTTTTAAAATCTTTCAATCCTATTTGGCTATCCTTGGACACATTTTCTCCATAGGTTAATATTGAGGTGAGCGAATCCAGTAGAGTTAGTACACAGCAGCTTTAACTAAATTTTAAAAAAAAATGGTTAGTTTTTATCCTACAACACTGAAATTACCTTCTTGTGAAGAGCTCTTTCTTGGAACGTGTTATTTGCTTTTTTGTGTCTAACCTACAATGAATGCTCAATATACAGTAACCGCCGCTTATAGTGGTCAGTGGTTATAAAAATCAACCGTTTATAAGAATCAATATCGCGAGAACAAAAACAAATGTATTATTTCCATGTTAAAATTTTCGCTTTAAAGAATCAATCCACCGGTTTTAAGAATCAGTTTACACTCTTCGCTTTCCTTTCATTTTTCCAAAAATGCCACTTAAACCCTCAAAAGGCACGAAGTTCTTTCTTTTTTTAAAAAAAAAAAAATAGATTGACAAGATGGGATGGAATATAGTCGTAAAATTCACCCCTTCCTTTTTTAGACATAGCATAGTTTCCCCTTAAACGCTTTAGCACAACAGTGTCCTATTAGCTTGACCTAGGGGCATCTTTACCCGTCCGGGTCCGATTTCACTTTTCTCCACTGACAAACAAAAATAGGGACTCTTTTTTCCCACCTCCCACATCCTGGTTGCGGCTTCCTGTACCCTGAAACACACAAATCTTTGGCGAAGTGTCCACTATCACTTAGGCAAACGGGACATTTAGATTCAGCACGTTATCAAAGCGTGAAACGTAAGATAGAAGGTGAATCTTCGGCTGAGACTATTAGTATTGAAAGAGGTATAAACAGCCTCCTGAAAACTTCATTACGTCAATTTACAGATTTACTGTAAGAATCTGAGTAAATATCATTCCCTGAGTCAATAACTATTTTCTTATGCTAGCTATGTTGCTCTAAGATTTTTAAAAACTTTAACAGTCATAAGTGCGCTAAATAACTATAAAAGCACAATGTCACTACTCTTAATCAGCTTTTCTTGGTACTTTAACTTCTCTTAATATGCCAGTCATTTTGATGGTTTATTACCCAGTACTCTCACGATAATACTTGTATCGTAAATAATTTTTTTAAACAAATATTAACTTATATAATTTGAAATTAAAGACATATACTTTATAAAAGCTTGTGTTTTGGAGTATTTGTTTGTAAAAGTAATAATTTTTAAAAATTTATTTCTGAATTGGAAGACATAAATTTATTTAAAAAATACGTATTCGAATTCGGTGTCTATTACTATATTTCGCGTAGAATGAATGCTAAATCTCAGAAAATTGCATAATTCTACATTTTCTCTTTGATTGAAAAGATTATTTAGTACATATAGACATATATCACGTGCTCACGTGGGTGTATAACGTGGGTTTTATTAAAGATATATCTTTTTCTTTATGTGCTAAACGCGTGCATTGCATCTGCCATGAATTATTCATAAAAATTTCGCCAACATGAATCACTATAACTGGTAGGAAAGGGAACAGAGAGAAGTTCCCAATTATAAGTTTGTACACATCCATAATTCATCGGCACCTGGAACGCGCCGTGTTTACTCGCTATCGCGTTTTTGTTTTTATTCTCTTGTGAGCGAGGAACGCTCGTTTGCTTTAATATCTTGAGTAATCTGTACTCTGAGTTTACCTTTATCCGATTCGAACGCGTATTATCGGCGCATTAATTAACCGCTTTTCGCCCCTATCGAGTCGTGTGCTGTAAATATCGCCCCTTTCCTTCGTCATAATTGATATGGCTCGAATTATCCTTGAAAATAACAGATAAGAGGTGAGCATTTCAATCAAAAAAGTTTTATAAACTGATCATTAAAATGCACTCTCCGAGATATTTTTTCCTCTTTCTTTATCTATAAATATAAATAGAAGATTAAAGTGTTCCTTAAGTCCGTTTTGCATGTATATTTGTTTTCTGTAGACCAAGATGTTGACTTCTGCATGTCCTTTGCATATCTTATACTAATAAAGGGACAAGTGGATGTCGAGAGATCACGTGACCGTAACTCATCCGGGCGGGCCACTCCTCGAAAAAAAATGGCCGACATAGATACAGGAAAATCGGTGTATTTTTTTTTCGCATGAAAGTACATAAATGTTACATATTTGGAAAGAGCTTCGAAAAGTGATAATTTTTTCTGCGTACACTTATTCTGTTAATTCAATAGTTATAGAGATATTTTCATTCTAAAATCACTCACTGCTGAGAAACCAAATCATCTGGAGCAGTGGTGCTGCCATCTGTTGGCAGCGACGGGTATGAAAATTGAAAGGAATTAATTCACTTGAATTTAATACATTTGTAGGCTTTTTTTTTTCTTTTGTGGGGCCCAAAGTACATAAATATGTTACACGGATGGCTTGAGCGTAGCTAGGCGAAGCCCGGCTAGTCAGTAATATGTATGGTTGTAGCCGTTCGGCATCGGCTTTAAACTGTAGGTCCCTTTATAATTAACCCTTGTGTGTCAAAAGTGAATCGTAGCGTTTTACCAACCAACTAACCTTTGCATCAAATGGTAAAATACTTTTCTACAAGAGACAGTGTAATTTGTAGATAGTACTCACCAACTGAAAAGTTTGCAACAAATTTGTAACCAGATTTAGTTATTACTTTACCCTTTGTTGGCGGTATTACTGGGAAAAGTGCCTTGCCACAGAAGCCACGCATTTTTACACTGTAGTTATTTAATCTGTGAAAGCTCTTGTAAAAATTGGCGAGTACAATTACCGATGATGTGCTGGTAGTGTATTTTAGTGTGGTAGTCATTAACGCATTTTCTTTCAGGGAGAGGTAGATTCACAAATATATCGGTTTTCGCCCTTTCTTTTTTGCTTTCAGTAAACACGCAGCATTTTCGACCTCTTCAAAACTGAATTGAAGGTCTGCAGAGCCGTTATGTTATAAACACAGAAGCATGTCAATTTAATTATTATTATTCCCACAATAACGGTTTAACGCGCATGAGGTGCAATTGCCCGTCTCCTGTTTTCAACACTTTAAAAGGAAGGACGCTGACGCACGTCTCTCTTCTTTAGCGTTTAAAAACTGGAAAACGCTGATTCATGTCTCCCGTCTGCAAAACGTTAAAATAGCATATCTGCAACGCCCATGTTTCAGGATATTGAATTTTGAATGCGAAATAATTTGCAGTTAATCAAGTGCTGAGTGTTTTTTCTTCTTTTGCACGATTTTAGACAATATTAAAATTTCTGTTTTATCTATATTTTTCTACACCTGAAACGGACAGGTTTTAGGAATAAACTGCATCATCAAAAAATAAGAATTTTCTAATTTTAAAATTAGTTATAAACGAATCAAAAAATTCAATTGGAACCCCATATAAAGATTAAGAAAATTGAAAACGTAAAAATTAATGCAATATTTTTGGTTTTTTTTTTAAACAGGGGTATAATCGAATGCTTTCAATTTATAAAATATCTTTATACTCTTACAGAAAAAAGGGTTACACCGAGAAATTACTATCTGAAAAACTTGTATTCAGATTTGGGCAGTTTTAAAATCACAGAATTGTTTCAAGCGTTTCTACAGAGGGAATGAACGGGTTCTATGCAGAAATGGTATTAGTAGAACAAAAACAAGAATTCTTTTCAGCTTTCACTATGAACTATAAGCCAGAAAAGTTATTCAGTGCGAAAATAAAATAAAATTTAGTAATTTATAAAAGCAAAATAAATAAAAAAACAAATTCAATTCTATTAATTGCTGGGATAGAAGCTAGCGCCTCGAGATTTTGAAAATGACATCCTAAAGAACGCTCGTTCCAGCGAAACGTGGTTTATCCGAAGCGCTTGTCTCGTTGCTATGTATCTAGGCTGTTGTGACAGGCTGACCTACTGATAAAAGCACATCAGTTCGGCAGAAGGATGATAAATTGGCTCTCCCCTAGGCAGCACTTCAGTCCATTGAAATACGGCATAATAAATCATGTATTCCAAAGTGCCATTTTTTATGGACTGCTTTGAAAAGGTCAGGGGGGACAATGCAGGATTTTTCTCAAGTTGTGTTATCCTGAAGGGCTTGAAAGGAGAAAAAGAAATCTGTGCTTTATTTGGTAAATTTATTTGGATTCCGGAGGTATTCAATTCATATTTAAATATTTATTCATGTTTTTTTATATGCTTTCAGATTATTTTGTTCTTCGGCTTCCGAAATTCCATTTATTTCAATATTTACTCACAGGAAATGAAAATAAAACGTTTTAACTGTGGAACATAAATAATCACTGTTTTGCCAGCTAAAGGAATCATTCCTTTTGAATAAGGGATTCAAAATATAGATGATACTTTCTGAAACATTCTAAAAAAAAAAGAAAAAACGGGAAATGATGTGCAACTTTCCTTTGATCTGTTTTTAATAAACTAAACACACGATTTTTGATTTAGGGTAAGAATTCAAAAAATATCCTCCAAAATCAAAAATTAACCCCAAAATATCTTTTGCTTCTTAGGGTGTTAAAAATCTTTCTTTCCAAAACTGTGATATATCCTGCGTGTCTACACGCGCACACTTGTATAGCTTTAACAGAAGACGTAGTTTCTCGTCCAGATTTCTCCAGCTGTAAAATATCACTGCGATAGTCATCTATATATATATAAAACAGTTCCGTAACTGACTCATTCATTCAGTGACTGACTGACTGACTGACTGACTTACAACGCACAGACCAAACCGCTGGACCTAAAGGGCTGACATTTTGCATGGCGATTCTTCTAATAGTGTAGGGGTGCACTGAGAAAGATTTTTCAAAAATTCTTCTTACATTTTTTTAAATTAAATTTTTAAGCTGTTTTTTAAACTTTTTTTACGTTTGCATTTAAAATAATACATTGAGGGTTATAAAATTTATATCACGAGAAAGATCGTAAAAATTCCTTCAAAATGAAATCTTTTTCGTACCTTTACCTCGATTTTCTGATTTTTGGTGAATTTTTAAAGATTCATGTTTAGAATTTAATTTATTAAATGCCGATCACGTGATTTCTTTTTCTGGTACTTTCAATAAATTTATCGTCACGTGCGTAACAACTAAATAGACAAAAAAAAAATACTTTTTTCCCTTGCTAATACCGCAGACGATTGGACATTATCCAAAAAAATATTGAAATACAATAAAAGATATTATGTTCCTCAAACTGTACTATATTCTTTTGTAGGCATTAATTGCATACATTGACCGCTGTATTTAATTTGAATGTACTCCGTAGCGAAGCGCGGGTTTTCAGCTAGTTTATTTATAATCAAATAAGTCACTAAAAATGTCACATTTCCCTCCTCACGCAACTTAAAAGAAAAATAATATGCAAATCCTTAACGTTAGTGTGGACCTGAGAGAGACAGACAAGGAATAAAGCATAAATTGTACAAATACGCATAATGAGCCGCACATGAATGATCATATGGCATATGTTTAAGATAGAATATCTTTGCACAACCTCTACCGTCGTTCTAAAACTCCCATATGAGAGTTACCTGTAACGGCAAAGTATTATAATTTCCTCCTTTTTATGTAGAACTAATCTAATCTCCTATTCCGGATTTTCCCCAGCAGGAATTTCTTAATTATATTTTAAAACTATGCCGAAAATTCAAAGCATTCATTCTTTGTCTCTGAAGACTAAATAGAATGTTCATTAAATTAATGAAGGGAATTTAGCTCTTTTTGTGTGTGATAGAGCTAATTATATAAGGGAGCTATTAATACACATAGTGCTTAATTAAGTCGAATTGTTTGAAGGGTAATCTAATAAACTACAATATAAATTTAAAGTTGTTTGGCGTTTGATTTTAGGATGTATTATGTTTTTTGTAATAATTGTTCTTTCACTGATTTAAAATGTGTTTAATTATTATGATTGATCAACTATTTTTAATCAGAAATTAGTAGAAAAATCGAAAATAATTAAAAAAATCGTAGCCTGTAAATAAGCTTTTGTCCTATATTGGTATTTAATAGTACCTAAATAATAATCGTTGACAAAGTGAACGTTATCTAAAATATTACGGAACACAAAATGTAGTCTGTCTCTATTTTACGCGCATTTTGTGATGATTTTCTCCCCTCAAATTTATCTTTATATTAAAATTAATAGACATGGAAAATACTTGATAAAGGTGAAATTTTGCTTTTAAAAAGAGTCAAAATTCATATTTAAGAAAGTTTAAGTTTTGATACATCAGCTGAACGAATTGCTCGTTTTGCTTAATTTTTCCACTTGTGCGCATAGTAAAAGTTTCATAATTATTAAACTTGAAGAATTTTTAAAAAGTTCACAAAACTTTTAATAAATTTTAAGAGAATAATACAGCATTTTTCAATGTAACGTTGGCCTTGGGAAAATAATTTTCACTTTATATCAAAAATCTCGAGGACAGTCTACTGAAACTGAACTCGTTTGAGAAGCGATCAAAAGGGAAAAAAAATCATAACCACAAAATTATTTCTATAATAACTAAGTCCCTACGTACAACGTTCAGTAGTTACTACGGTTACACTGTGTACATAGATTTTAGGTTGGTGAAATGTCATTTTCTGCCTTTTTTTTCTGATAACAGATTGATTACACTCGCTTTCGCAGTTAAATTCGACGCTAAATGTTTTCTACTTTTTTGATGCAATATTATCAGAACCATAACTATATTTTACGGATGAGGCTGCTGTATACTAATCCGTGTTAACCTATGGAGAAAATTCGTCTGCTATTCACAACTACATAAAAGCCGATAATCCAAAAAAAAGGGAAATTTCAGATAGCTTGAAGTTTCCTGCACCTTGCAACAGGATTCATTTTATAAATTTCTTCCACCAACGGAATTTAAGAGACTTTAAAACACACTAGAGCAGATTTTTTTAACCGAGTAATTTAAATTTAAAAATATTACTTGCATTTTTTTAAAAATGAAAAATAATCCGATTCTTTTAAATTTTATTATATTTACAAAATGTAATAATACATTTGCTTTTCTATTTTATTAATTTAATTTATGTATTTTTCTTTTTGTTTTTACCGAATCCTGGATATGTCTTTTGATATCGCTATGAATTTTTCTAACATGAAATGATACCGCTACATTCATAATCTCAGGAAATGAAAGAAGTGTTATTTTAGTACATTACTGCATACTTTATAAATTAAAGATTTTCTCAATAAACAGAAAACTGTTATTTTAAGAATCTTGTTTTTAATATATGTATGACGGAAGAAATTTGCATGCAGTTTTTGGTAAATAAAGTAACTAGGTGGTCCGAGCAAAAATTTCGCATGCGAATAAGATACGATTAATTTTATAGTAAGGTTGGTGGTTTGTAGTAAGAAGAAAGAACTGCTAGTTCATTTGTAGCCATTGTTTATTTGTCAAATAACAATGGTGCGTGAAGATATTACAAAACACGTTTGGACACACTATTGGAGATGAAGCATAACACAAAACGATGGCACATGAGATATGTACACGTAAAACACTTTTGTAGATAATATTATAAGTTAAGCATAACACAAACTCGTGGAAAATGTGATATTTACATTATAAAACCTCTTTATACACAATATTTGAGTGTGTCGTATCGACGCATCCAGGGAAAGAACTTGTAAGGTATACATAAGATTCGATTCATAAGAATCGAACTTTTGAGTGAATGAATTAAAGAAGCTGCTTGAGATATGCTAATTTCGGCATACGCGCTTAGTATAAATACCATGCAGCGTCATTAATAAAAAAGGTTGTTAAAGTTGATAGATAAGCGAGAGGGAGCTACGAGGTAAGCAGCTCCTGGTGTTATGCTGCGCTAGTGCTTAGCAGGCCCAAAGTTTACGTGGCAGTACTGCTGGTTTGACTCTCTACTGGTTTGTGAGTATTTGCAAAGTGTATTTCTATTGAATGTTAATATATATATTCCGTACAAGTAGTACGTATGCTTATTGCTGTAAAAGCAAATTCTATATGTGCAACGAATTCAATAAACATTGTTTCATGTATAAACTGTGTTTGTATCAAATTCATTTAGAGTGCCACTTCAAATTATATACACCCAAGTCTGGGTAGAAGTGAGCTATTATTCTATATAAACTCTATGGGCAAAGGTCAATTTTTAACTTTGAATTTTAAGCGTACAATATAATGTGCAATTCTAAATTAACAATTCGTCAGAAGTGGAGAACTTAATCTTGCCACCACCTTTATCGATTTTGGTTAAGTATGAAGGGAGAAGAAGAGATCGTCACCAAAAGTTCCCTTCTAGAAATAATATATATGATTGCGGATAAAGATTTCTGATTTCTTCTGCACGGATAATCAGGAAACCGAATAATCCGCGCACGGATAATCGAGAGTACACTGTATATCAATATCAAATAAACGCTATCGAACGCAACTGAAAATATTATAGTAAAAAATTACTCTTTTTTGTGTGTTTTAAGAATTCCGTAATTCGATTGAAGCGCAAATACAAGTTAACGAGCCATCAATGTTCGTGTGGGAAAGCAGGGTGTAAGGTATACACAAGATTCGATTCACAAGAATCGAACTTTTGAGTGAATGAATTAAAGAAGCTGCTTGAGATATGCTAATTTCGGCATACGCGCTTAGTATAAATACCATGCAGCGTCATTAATAAAAAAGGTTGTTAAAGTTGATAGATAAGCGAGAGGGAGCTACGAGGTAAGCAGCTCCTGGTGTTATGCTGCGCTAGTGCTTAGAAGGCCCAAAGTTTACGTGGCAGTACTGCTGGTTTGACTCTCTGCTGGTTTGTGAGTATTGAAATGTGTATTTCTATTGAATGTTAATATATATATTCCGTACAAGTAGTACGTATGAATCTTGTTGTTAAAAGCGAAGCCTACATGTGCAAGAATATTCAATAAACATTGTTCCATGTATAAACTGTGTTTGTATGAAATTCATTTAGAGTGCCACTTCAAATTATATACACCCAAGTCTGGGTAGAAGTGAGCTATTTACTCTATAAGGGTTTTACCCAAGAAATTCTTAACAAATCCAAGGTCTCGGCTTTCTAGATAAATGAGCTAAACCCTGCACCATCAGACATCTTACGATTCTTTCGAATAGTCTGATAATGGCAATAAGAGAAATACGAGTTAAAATTGTCCTTTTTTTTAACGCAATTCTCTGGTATTTAAAACATCTAATTATGAGTAGGTGAAAAATATCTGTAAAAAAATAATTGATTCATTTTATTTATAAAATGAACCTCCAGTCATTTAGTTGGAGGCACTGTCAAGCGATGCCAATTATTCCGTTGTTTGTAATTAAAACGTTCGAAGAAAAAATGTCGGAGGCACACTTCAGATGCTAATGAAAATTTATTGCCTCCAATCCAGCCCTTTAATTCAATTACATTTTTTCTCAAGTAACTACATGACCAAGGTCAAATTAAGAAAATTAGTAAAGCAAGCGCCTAATTTGCTGTTTCGAGACTTCCCTAATGCAAATGCTGTTAAACTTGATTTCGGGGACGCACTTACTTCGAACATTTCTTTTCTTCCGGTCGTTAAGTAGATGCAGTAGTTTGTGCAAGTCATTAAGTTAACCGAACTGTCAATGCGCAAAAGAAACATGACTGTATAGATTCCTAGAATTTTTTTTTTTTCTAAAAAGCAGAAATGGGAAGTAACTTAGTTTGAAACAGTATTGAGAAATCCTGGAATCTTGTAATTTCATACTTTTTTCTGTTTTAAAGTAATCGGTTCAAGTGAAATAATAATTGCAGAATGTACTTTTCGGCAAAATAATTGCAGTAGAAACTTTTTTAGGAAGAAACTAAGCAAGCTGACATTTCAGTTACAACGGAATATAATTTACACCTTTAAAGGAATATTCATGAACAACATTAACCTTTTCCCTACGGGTGGGATAGCATGTATCCCAAGAATACGATCCCAAGAATGAATATATATATATATATATATATATAGATATTAATTATCTAATTATATAGATAATATTCTATATAGATAGATATATATAAATATATATTACGTAGTATATAATATATATTATATATATATATATAACTATAATATATATATATCTATAGATTACATATATACATATATATTATCTATAATATCTACATATACTACTATATATAGATATCCATATATACAGATACATATATATAGATATATACATATACATATATATATAAATATATATATATATATATATGTGTGTATATATATATGTTGTAGAGTATTGCATTTCAACCTCTCCGTTAACAAAAGAAATTCTTCTATCTCGGCCTGAGACCCATCAAAAAAAATTTCCGACTTAGGTGGCAATATGCTGACGGCAATTCTCCTTTTGTTCATCGATAGACTTGTTCCACAGAACCTTAGGGGACATGGTCATTATTCTTGATTTAGTCATCGCCATCGGATGACGCCGCTGATATTAGTTATAAATGACAGGAGACCCCCAGGTGCTTTCATTCATGAACTATCAATTGTTAAGAAGCATCCTGGAGGCGTCGCGTGCCTAAACAAAAGGACTCGTGCCTTTCGCATTTTACCAAAGCGGCCCTTTTTGAGACTCTTTGAAGTGGCTTGGAGGACAAACTAAAAAGGCGGCCGCTTTAGACCCGGGGAAAATTCATTATCGCCCCAGGAAACCCATTTCCGTTGCTCACTTGTTCTAGATCGTTCGACTTTCTGGAGAGTGATGCAATATCCGGTGGGAGGTCTTCTATAAAAAGAGAATGGACCCCTCAGTCGTGGCTTGCGTCTTTTTAGTTCCTGACACGTAGCGGATCCAGTTGAAGAGCAGCCGGGTTTTGCCCGCCCTTAGAGGTTCAAGAGTCCCTTGTGACTGTTTGCAGCGACGATCTAGTTCCTGCAGGAGTAAACATACTCCACTAATTTGTCGGAGACCAGTCTTCGTGAAGAGCCCTTTGCTACCTTATTTCCCAGTGAGGAGTCCTTTCTCCTTAATTTAATATTTTCATCGCTACCGGGTGTGTGCAGTGGTCACCGCCGTTGATATTATTGGGGAGCCCTTTCCCGTCGGAGAAGTGCCGTTTTTTTCATCATTGAAGCAGAGCCAGTTCTGTTAGCTTAGCGGACTTCTGTGTTCTTACCTCCGCCCCACGCCGATTAAATCGAGTGTGATCACTTATGTTACGAAGTTCATCTTACATCTGTGCAGTGTACATATCTCATCATCATCAACTTTATTAATAAATTGCATTGTTTTGTTTATGTAATGAGTGATGTATACCTGGTGTGTTTAAACTTTTCTGGTTGACACTACGAACCTTAGTTCGCTACAATATATATATACATATACATATATACATATATACATATACATATATACATATACATATATATAATATATATATATATAATATACATATATACATATATATATATATATATATATATATATACATATACATATATATACATATATAATATATATATATATATACATATAACATATATACATATATATACATATATACATATATATATCATATAACATATATATATATATACATCTAATAAAATATATATAATATATATTATATATATATATATACTATATATAATATATATATAATATATATATAATTATATATATATATATATATATATATATATATATATATATATATATATATATATATATATATATATTCATTCTTGGGATACATGCTATCCCACCCCGTAAGGAAAAGGTTAACGAATCAGGCTCATAAAATCCAGTCATTGAAGCTAAATTGGTAGAAGCATTTAAAATAGTTGTAGTAAAATACAATTCTTAGTTTAGTGACGTCCTTATCCTTTAGATCAGAGCTCCGTAACCTTTTATCTTCTACGGCACAACAACGTTTTTTCGATAATTCCGCGGCACACCACAAGTAAAAGCTTGCAAATACATAAATTACAATAATGCGTATATGTTCTTATTAGATAAAAACACAATAAAATAGTTCTATGTATCGAGATAATTATTATCATTTAAGTTTTATATAAATCATTTTGAATTGTACATCAACACAAGAACAAAAATATAAAGTAATAGTTTACAAGTAAAAAAATTTTTCTCTTTAAATTCATATATTAAAATTTGTTTTTTGGTCTTTACTTAAGCCTAATAAATCAAAGTTAATTGAAACATAACTAATTTATTAATGAGATATTTGAGCTTGTTTTGATGAACATATGCACGTTTTATATTTGGCTCTATATTAGAAAGAGCTACCCGAAGTTCATGGTCCAGACCCTTTAAACACGATGGTTTGTCATCTTTAATTAGAACCAGTGTCGAAAAGCTTTGTTCGTATAAGTATGTCGTAGAAAAAGGGAGCAAAATTTCAATGGCTTTGTCAGAAATTTGTGAATATTCTTTCTTAACTGAAATGTATGACGCTTGAGCATACATACAATGTATGGTAACTACATGTTTTTGTTTTGTCTATAATTTCGACCCACAGAAATTACATATTAGCAAAAAGTTAGAGGAATATTTTACTTAGAAAAACTTCTGACTAATGCGGTGGTTAATTTTTTTATTATTACTATCGATAAAATCACCGCGGCACAGTCAAGATCAAACTACACACGGCGGTTGCGCAGCACTGCTTTAGATTATCATCGAAAATATTATTATCCTAAGAAAAAACATAAAATAACAAGTTAGAATAATTTACAGGTATATAAAGGGAACATTTAAATACCATACTCAAATTATATTATAACACATGTTACTAAAACCTTAACATTAGAGCTGGGAGTCCACACCTTAATACCTTGAAATTTCAAACTGAGTATAAATCCTAGATATGAACCCGACTTAACATGGATTGAATACCACACCACATCACTGATTTGACAGTGCCATTTGAGTAATGATATCAGTAACCAATGATGACAACAGGTATGTTATGTAACAATCTAAAAATTATTGTGCAATGACAAAGACAGATCGCTCGGATTCCTCGTTAGAAATATTCCGCCGCTGCGAGAAACTTCATTGCTGAAACAAGAATGTTTGCAGATCCTTTGTGGTCATCAAAACCATTCAGGCGCATGGCTTGGCTTGAACGGAAACGATTCTATTAAAATATCAGATTGACACTCTTAAAACCCTGATCTGACACCTCCAACACACGTGATATAAACTGAAGTTACAGCTACGACTTTAAACCCAATTGCCATTCCATACATCATCCTCCAAATGTTCTGAGAAAAGTTTGAAATCCCATTCGATGTTGTCGAAAACCACCGAAGTTTGAAAGGAAACGACATAATCCCTTCAACTAATGTAGTGTCGTCAAATTATTACCTAAATGAATTCCAGCTTTCACTAAAGACGAACTTTGTCAAATCAGTCCCTAAAACTCAAAGCCTTTTCAAAGGGAACATTAACGGTTGGTTATTTTGAGAATATATTATACACTTAGACGTTTCATTTGCATGCCCTAGTTTACCAAATGGCAGACATAGTATATAAAATATTCTTGTTTGTTTAATTTCAAATTTCTTGTGTAAGTGGGGGTAAATATAGCAAGTATTATTTTATGGATTAAGGGATCAAGTCTTTTATGAGGGATTAAAATGTTTTATAATAAAGCAATATCTTGGACGTGCAGTGTATCTAGCACTGAAATTAAAATGTAAGAATTTTTTTTTTCTAATGCAAGAGATTTGAATTATATGCAAAATTGCAAAATAATTATTAATATAGAGAAACTTCATGTGTTTAAGAGTGTTTGAAATGTTTAATGGCATAGTAACTGTCTCATTAATCACTCTGGGGTCGTTTGAAAGACATGTTAAGAAAAGGAGAAGCGAGCGAGAACTACGTTACATCATTTAATTTGTTCGAAATAGTCTGCAAGTGCCCTTCGATTCGCTTCTAATGAAGCGTTGTTATCTTCTAAACGACCAATAAATTAAACATCATAATTGTGTTGATAGTGAATCAGCAATAGCTATTGTCCCAGACTCTAACATCTTTTGCAATTTGAATGATAAATTGTTCCCCATGTCGGTAAATTTCGTTTAGGATTACAGTTTGACAGTATGATAAGAATGAAGTAACATTCGTAGCATTTCGGCCTATTTTCTTTTTTGATAATTGAGTATCCGTAAGGTATTGATTATCAGAAAAATTCTAAAAAAAAGATATTTCTTGGAAACGTCCTATTCCTTCGAAGAAAAAAGGGGGATGTATGTTTGGACCTATGTCTCAGTTATCTTAGCGGATTAATTTTTATAATGAACTAGCTGAAAACCCGCGCTTTGCTACGGAGTACATTCAAATTTAAAAAAAAGGTCAATGTATACAATTAATGCCAAAAATAAATAAATATATATATTTACAATAAATGTGACAATCAATGTATACAATTGATGTAAAATATATATATATATATTTATTTATAAAAAAATCATAAGGGATATTTATTTTTTTGATAATATCCAATCGTCTGCTGCATTAGTAAGAAAAAGTATATTTTTTGTCTATTTAGTTGTTATGCACGTGACGATAAATTTATTGAAAGTTCCAGAAAAAGAAATCGCGTGATCGGCATTTCATAAATTAAATTCTAAAAATGAATCTTTAAAAAATTCACCAAGAATCAGGAAATGGAGGTAAAAAATTCGAAAAAAAATTTCATTTTGAAGGAACTTTTATGATCTTTCTCGTGATATAAATTTTATAACCCTTAATGTATTATTTTAAATGCAAACGTAAAAAAAGTTTAAAAAACAGCTTAAAAATTTAATTTAAAAAAATCTAAGAAGAATTTTTGAAAAATCTTTCTTAGTGCACCCCTACGCTATTAGAAGAATCGCCATGCAAATTTCAGCCCTTTAGGTCCAGCGGTTTGGTCTGTGCGTTGTATGTCAGTCAGTCAGTGAATGAATGAGTCAGTTACGGAACTGTTTATATATAGATCAACAAAAGATATCTAAGGCGAAAAAGAAAATTTAAAAAAAAATAGGAAATATTTTTAATTTTATCTTTTTTTTTAATCGCCAACATTTAACTGTAGTTAGGGATGCAACATCGATATCGATGTTTTCAAAACATCGATGTTTTGATAAAAACATTGATGTTTAAAAACATCGATAGTTGTGAGGCGATGTTTTAATATTGAATATCGATGTTTTGTTGTCGATGTCGCATCCCTAACTGCAGTTACAGTTAACGGTACCTCATATTTCTCTGTTTTATGTATTAAAATCCAGAGCAAATGTAAATCGAATGTTTTTCTTTAGCTAGAAGAGAAATATCCTCCGTTTGGAATACAGCCCCGCCATGCCATATTTCTTCGTAACTTCAGGAGAAAGAAAAAGAGTGCGTTGTATGTTTGGACCTTTCCCTCAGTTAACGTAGCAGATTAATTTGATAATGAATGAACAGAAGGTATATCGCCAAGGAGAAGTAATTAGATATCACCGTATACTCAAAAATTTATTTGCAGTTTTACCCTCCATCTTTTACCAGTATACAGTCGAACCTCCATATATCGAGGTAAATGGAGAACCTCCATATCGAGAACCTCCATATATTTTCTATGAAATGAACTTCCCTATATCGATAT
>OU015491.1:6540946-6618446 GCA_907164885.2 Dolomedes plantarius | reverse complement strand
AGAGTCACTGCCTCATTTTACTTCTTCTCCTGATGAAACAACACTAAACGATTGACCGTTATCATCAAGTACTCGCTTCTGCGCTGGAATTGCTTTATAGCAACGATTTACACAAGAGTACGGACTTACATGGATGGTGTCTGAGAAAAGTGACTTATTCTCCGATGGTCAAAAAATTGTTGTCACTGAGTGGTGGTAATCATTATTACTTGGGAAATTTATTTTGAATTTGAAAAGTGAGGAGTCCATAAAAGTGCTTTGACACTCAAATTTCCGAAATTTCAAAAAGTGGACTGAACCAATTTGATTTGTGAATAATTCATTTATCGAGCAAAACTACTTTCTACTATTAGTTAATAGAATACACCTATTTCGATATACTCTAATAGTGAATATTGACAACATTGCAATAATGGTTCATTAGGGGGCGTCCATTAATTGCGTGAGGCGATTTTGGCGATTTTTCGACCCCCCACCCCTGGTGAGATGTGAGATTTGGCTCGACCCCCTCCCCCCCTCCTAATCTCACGTGAGATTTTTCAAAATGCGTATTTTTAGTGTTAATACGTTAATCTGTGCTTTATTGCGATGGATTTATTTTAAAAAAATATGATTTGCTAAATTATTTTTATTTAACACTAGTTAAGACTAGTATTTAAGACTACTAAGAACGTAGTCTAGAATCACAGTGAGAAATTCGAACAATGAAATACTTAAATTGGATATACTAAAATTCGTAAAAGAATATTCATTCTAATTCAGTCCACGGGGACTCATGTGTGGTCTCAAGAGAGACTACTGGAACTATTGTGTAGGATATAGCCATATTTTAGAGTAGAAACATGTTTTACTAAATGTAACCCAGTTTTCTCGCAATTTTACACTGTCTCTTGCGGAAAAAAAATTACGTGATATTTGCCGTGACCCCCCCCCCCTCTCCCCCACGTGAGACTGGGTGAGATTCGTCTCGACTCCCCCCCCCCCTAAAAGCCTCACGTAATTAATGGACGCCCCCCTTAACGATTATTGGGTCATTGCTGCGATTTCTCAATAGCATTTTAGGGTTTAAGCGTGTCACTGTATGGATGCATATATCGGGTGGAGCTTTGGCTATTGTTATTTGGATCAGCAGAGAGTCGTCGACATTCGCGACAAATTGATGGACCAGAAAATATTTCAAATCACTGTTTTACATATGCTGTGTACTTCATTGCATCACACTCTGAAGTATTCTAGACGTCAAATTTCAGATCACGTACATATTTTACGTATTATGAACTGCTCTTACCTATGATACCATGCTTTTCTAATTTAGCAGAGCCATTTACCAGCTGAATATCAGAAAATTCTATTTCAAAAATTTACCGGGATCTGCAAACGTATTTAGCCAATTTCGATATAATTGAAATGAAAGTGCTTTACGGTGGAATTGGGCTAATGCTTTCAAAAGCACTCCCGTTTTAATTAAAGCTCTGATATGTAATGGGATTAAGTGCTTGTAGGTATTTCCGCCTACTTCATTTTCGATGCGCCGTTTAAAGAACAACGGCGCGTTTAAAACTCCATTTAATCCTTTTTCAGTTTCATGGAAAATCATTTATCTCGGCAGGGTGTGATTGCATACAGTTATTCGAGTACACTGGTACCTCTGTAATATCGTTAAATGGTTCCGGAAAGACCAACGAGTACCAAACAATTTTTTTTTTTCCCGTAAGGAGTAATGTAAATTGAATTAATTCGTTCCTGAAAACCAAAAATTTCCCATTTCAACGGGCAATTTATAAATGGATGGGGTTTATTTTTGAGACGAAATATTTAAACTAGACAGACATAATCTATATATATATAAAACAGTTCCGTAACTGACTCATTCATTCATTCATTCATTCATTCATTCACTGACTGACTGACATACAACGCACAGACCAAACCGCTGGACCTAAAGGGCTGAAATTTTGCATGGCGATTCTTCTAATAGTGTAGGGGTGCACTAAGAAAGATTTTTCAAAAATTCTTCTTAGATTTTTTTAAATTAAATTTTTAAGCTGTTTTTTTTACTTTTTTTAAGTTTGCATTTAAAATAATAATTTGAGGGTTATAAAATTTATATCACGAGAAAGATCATAAAAATTCCTTTAAAATGAGATCTTTTTCGAATCTTTACCTCCATTTCCTGATTTTTGGTGAATTTTTAAAGATTAATTTTTAGAATTTAATTTATTAAATGCCGATCACGTGACTTCTTTTTCTGGTACTTTAAATAAATTTATCGTCACGTGCATAAAAACTAAATAGACAAAAAATAATTTTTTTTCTTGCTAATGCGGCAGAAGATTGGACATTATCCAAAAAAATATTAAAATACAGTAAAAGAAATGTTCTAGAAACTGTACTATATTAACTGTACTATATTCTTTAACATTCTTTATATTAGATTTAATTTGAATATCTTCTTCTACATTATTTTGTCTATAAAAATATCCCTTACGATTTTTTTATAAATAAATATATATATATTTTACTTCAAGTATATACATTGATCGTCGTATTTATTATATATATATATTGGCATCATGAAGCTACAGATGGCATTAATTGCATACATTGACCGATCTTTTTACTTTGAATGTACTCCGTAGCGAAGCGCGGGTTTTCAGCTAGTCTATATATATAAAACAGTTCCGTAACTGACTGACTGACATACAACGCACAGACCACACCGCTGAACCTAAAGGGCTGACATTTTGCATGGCGAATCTTCTTATAGTGTAGGCGTGCACTAAGAAAGATTTTTGAAAAATTCTTAGATTTTTTAAATTAAATTTTTAAGCTGTTTTAGTAACTTTTCTAAAGTTTGCATATAAAATAATAATTTGAGGGTTATAAAATTTATATCACGAGAAAGATCATAAAAATTTCCTTTAAAATGAAATCTTTTTCGAATCTTTACCTCCATTTTTTGATTTTTGGTGAATTTTTAAAGATTCATTGTTAGAATTAAATGCCGATCATGTGATTTCTTTTTCTGGTATTTTAAATAAATTTATCGTCAAGTGCATAACAACTAAATAGACAAAAAGTATTTTTTTCCCTTACTAATACGGCAGACGATTGGACATTATCCAAAAAAATATTAAAATACAATAAAAGATATTATGTTCCTCAAACTGTACTATATTAACTGCACTATATTCTTTAGTATGTCCTATTACATTTAATTTGAATATTTTCGTCTACATTATTTTGTCAATAAAAATATCCCTTACGATTTTTTTTATTAATATATCTTTTTGTTTTTTTTTTGCATCAATTGTATACATTGATCGTCACATTTATTATAAATATATATATACGAGGGTTGGGGTATAAGTCATGGCAACTATTTTTTTTCTTGAAGATACCAGTCCGGTTGGAAAATGTGACATATACAGACGAAAGGACAAGGTCTTAACTACATGTGTGGACAATGAATAGCACTGAAATATAGTAACACACTAATTTATTACGGTAGTATACAGGGCAATATGGCCTTCACCGTGCAAAAGAATGATAACACAGTACACATAAAGTTGACATAACAAACCTGGGCCTAAAGACCCTCAATGTAGTGCTACTGTACGATATGGTAGGGCATTATTCCCAAGGGCTTCTACTAATTCACTGTGACATTCCATAGCATTTCTCCCTAGGAGAACGGCTATTTTGATGTAAACGCGATGCTCAACACGGGTTACTTTCATTTCGCACGACACTCACCAACTGACTGATTTCAGAGCCCTCGCTGCGCTACTACCAGCTATCACAGAGCCATCTGTTGTTCTGCATACACACTATGCCTGCAGAACTTCCACATGACACATATTCGTTTGTGATCCGTTCACATATCTACAAGAAAAAAAATAGTTGCCATGACTTATACCCCAACCCTCGTATATATATATATATATCTATATATATATATATATTTGGCATTAATTGCATACATTGACCGTTGTATTTAATTTGAATGTACTCCGTAGCGAAAAGTGCGGGTTTTCAGCTAGTTTAAACAATAATTAGATAAAACAAAATATGATATATCTTCACTCAACCTCACTTCTACTAACTTCACTCCACCTGTACTGAAAAGAGTTGATGGCCTCATGGGATAGTGGGGAAGTAGATGGAGAGAGGGGTTATTGCTTGGAAGGGGAAGTCTCCTTCCAGCAAAGCATCAGGCGCTTGCACAGGGGATTCTTTCTGATTTCTTTCTCTTCACACCACCGATCCCTGCTGTAGAATCAGATTTCAGATCTAGGGAGTTTTCACCACAAACCTAGCAAGAGAAGTTTCTGCCCACGCTTCAAAGCGTTTCTGAAGCAGTGGTGTAGCGAGGGGGCGGAGCAAGGGGGTCTATCATGCCCCGCAGAGGGGCACCAAATGGCCCCCAAGACCGTTGGACCATTTGGTCCCCAAAACCCTGGGGAGGGGCTTCCAAAAAGGTATCGTGCCCCGGGCGTCAGTTACGCTCGCTACTCCATTGTCTGAAGTAAGGAGTTGTTTGGTCTATAAACAAGTCCACATGTTTTCTGTTGTCAGGGTGACACTTTTCATTATTTTGTAATTCGACCCATCTGAACACATTTCAGCATGTGTGACGAGTGTCGAGCAAACGTCGAGTACCGAAGCAATTGTTTCGCGTCGAAATTCGACGAGTACCGAGGTATGACTGCATTATACCGCTTGCTTATCAAAGTGTCTAAATGATACTCAACTTGGTTAAATTCAAATAGCCGTAATTAACTTAGTGTTGCCCGTAAAAGAAAAACAACCCTTTTTTTAAAGAAATGTATAAAATCTCTGATATATCCGAATGTGGATGTGCTTTGTTTAATTTTACACTCCCTGCAACTCATTAACAGAGCTTTCTAGCTTTTTCTTTCAGTGGTTCCTAACCTTTCGTTGATAGGGGAACACATGTAGAAAAGAAAAAAAACCTTTGAGAAGCAAAAATGGGTTTAATTTCCTCAATAATCAAACTATTTGTGATAAACAACTGTTAATAAAAGTGACATATAAACTTAATAACAATATAAAATTAACAGATTGTTAACACATTATTGGCCTGCAATTTTATTACGGAAGTCCCCGGCAAAGATTGAAATTTAGGAATAAAGTACGGCATTTTTATTTTCTGGAATTTTGTTTTGTTTATATAGGAAGAATCACAATTTAAATAATAAGGAACGAGGATTTGCCTTAAATTCATTCTCGCCGCAGTTTAGTAGAACGTTGTGAAGAATTTCCCTACAATCTGTCTGCTCTTCCCCGAACTACCTTACACGCAGAAGGATGTCTGACTGGCAGATACGTTCATCGCGTGTTCCGTGTGGGCTAGCCATTTTTTTTTTAACGTGCTCAAGAATCGAATCCGTGCAACTATCGAATGAGTGCCGTCCGGTGATCGAATGAGGGCATTATTTACAAATGAGGGGAAAAAAATTCTCAACTCCTAAAGAGAGAAATTTTTTCTCGATTTCCCTGTTTGCTTATTAGGAAGAATCCTATTTTCTTTATGATATAGCATTCATTCTGTATATCCCAATTGAATGCTTGATTATTACTACTCGTAATGCAGAATGTGAAGCCTTTACGAAAATAACTCCCCATCAAGTTACATTACTTGCGATTTAGATTAATACTTTCACGTAACACTTAAAGGGAAAATTTCGTACTGTATTTTCCCCGGAAATAGCATTTTTCTGTTAGTCCTATTTGAGTCAATACGAAACTTTTTTATTTTGTTTATAAAAGGGGGAATTATAACTTGATACAAATGTGTAAAGGAGCCCTTGGTACACATTTCTATCAGAACTATTTAATATATATATACTGTACTAGCTGAAAACCCGCGCTTCGCTACGGAGTACATTCAAATTAAATACAACGGTCAATGTATGCAATTAATGCGAAAAAAAAATATATATATTTATAATACATGCGACGATCAATGTATACAATTGATGTAAAATATATATATATATATATATACATATATATATATACATATATATATATATATATATATATATATATATATATATATATATATATATATATATATATATATATATATATATATATATATATATATATATATAGATAGATAGATAGATAGATAGATAGATAGCGAGAGAGAGACTATCGATATATAGTTGTTCGGCAGTTTGTAAAAATAAACGAACAAGTGCTAGGAAATTTAGTAGTATTCTCAAAATATTTTTAATTATCCCTATTATTTAAATTGACAACATTTCAATTGAAATACTTCTAACGGTATCCTTTCATACTCTGTTTCCTGTATTAAAATGTGGCTCAAGTATAAATCGAATGTTTTTCTTTAGTTGGAAGAAGAGAAATATCCTTTTGGAATAAAGCCCTGCCATACTATATTTCTTCGTAACGTCATGAGTGACTGTAAAAAATGGGCAAGGATTTACTTAAATTCCATCTTAGTGTCAGAACATAAATGGGATTGTATATTCTGTATATATATACACTGGTTCGTTTTTTACTATGTTTCATTTGCTACTTGGAAAGTAAAGAAGTCAGTATTAGTATATACGCTGATTTTCTCAGTAAATCAGTAGTTGTAAAAGAAGTTTTTTTTCGGGAAACGTGGAAATATAAGATAGATATTAGTGAGTTTGTCACTGAATGCCAAAAATTGATCCTGTTAGCCTGATAATGTTTCAGCTACGTTGAATCTTTTAAATAAAGGTATGAATTAAGAAAACATCCGGTACAATAAAATACCCTGGTTGATCGCAAGAAATTACTTCTAAGCCCTGAAAATTTATGGAGTTTTTTCTTGAAAATTTATTAACATCTGACTGGTACAAATTCACCAGTTTATAGCCTGTTAAAAATTATGGATGACATAGAATATTTTTAAATAAATAGGATGCATAGATTTATTTAGAACTAGCTGAAAACCCGTACTTCGCTACGGAGTACATTCAAATTAAATACAACGGTCAATGTATGCAATTCATGCCAAATATATATATATATAATATCCTATCGTCTGCTGCATTAGAAAGAAAAAGAATATCATTTTTGTCTATTTAGTTGTTATGCACGTGACGATAAATTTATTTAAAGTATCAGAAAAAGAAATCGCGTGATCAACATTTAATAAATTAAATTCTAAAAATTAATCTTTAAAAATTCACCAAAAATCAGAAAATCAAGGTAAAGGTTCGAAAAATATTTCATTTTGAAGGAATTTTTATGATCTTTCTCGCGATATAAATTTTATAACCCTCAATGTATTATTTTAAAATGCAAACGCAAAAAAAGTTTAAAAAACAGCTTAAAAATTTAATTTTAAAAAAATGTAAGAAGAATTTTTGAAAAATCTTTCTTAGTGCACCCCTACACTATTAGAAGAATCGCCATGCAAAATGTCAGCCCTTTAGGTCCAGCGGTTTGGTCTGTGCGTTGTATGTCAGTCAGTCAGTGAATGAATGAATGAGTCAGTTACGGAACTGTTTTATATATAGATTAATTTATAGAAATTATAGACAACATTAACCACCGGAAAGAGTGTTTTTTGTGCGCATAGGTTCCGATAGCAGTAATACACTGCCGTAAATAAATAAATAAATAAATAAATATATATATATACTATAATAGCGTCTACTTAGTTATTGATGCTAATTGTCGCTTAGAAATTTACTGCATTTACAAACAGATATATGGATTAAATGAAAGAAACTTCACTAAGTGTCAACCATTGCATGTTGTGCTAAAAAGTCATTACGTGTTATAAGAAGTCATTAAGAGAAAAGAAATAAGCATCGAATATTATCAAACTGCAAAGCTTCCAATCTACATTAAGTACATACGAATATAGAATAAATAATTCCTACTCGGGTTAAACTGTTAAAAATAAATAAAACTGCAAATTTCTTTTAAAAAACCTCCCAAGTTTGATTAAAAGATCTTATCTATACTAATATATAAAGAGAGAGAGGGGATTTTGTATGTGGAGGTCTCCGGAACCATTGCACCTATTTCAAAAATTCTTTCATTATTTGAAAGGTACATTATTCCAGATGGACATAGGTTATATATTATGTATATCTGATCAGTAGTAAGAAAGTTAGGGGCCTAAATGTTGAGCTGATGCTTCACCTTTACAACTTTTCCTTTGTCAACCATAGTCAAGTAACCATAGCAACACATCAAACGATATTTTCATTTATTAGCAGTAAAACATTCAATATTTTAAAGATTCAAGTAGAGGAGGTATTGATAAATACAAAAAGGATTTTTGAACTTTTAAGGTTTTATTGAAGAAAATTACATTTGGAACTACGCTTTTTATTGGACATTTAAGGTAAAAAATTATTTACAGTTTATTGGCTATCAACTGGAAATCTATTGGTATAATATTACAGAACTTTATTTAACTTATAAACTTTATGTTTTTGAATTTATGCGCAATTTTATGCACAATTTGCGTAAATCGAACTTGAATTATTGAACTTTATTCGAAAATCAGCGTGTTTCATTGAAACTGTGAAATTTATTGATTATTTCGAAGGGGACTATGTTTGTTCCTTTGTAAGTGAAAAGGTATTGCTTCCATTGAGCTGAAATTTTGTATATATATAGATGATATTTCAGATTAAAACATAGGCATATTATTTTTTAAAAATTGGACAACGCCGGGTACTTCAGCTAGTATTTCATATAATAAGAAGGAAAGCTTTAGTCAGAGGGTTCGGCTTCACTAAAATACTAACTCTTCTTTTCAAAACGTCAAATACTAATTACTATTTAACTACGAGGAAAGTAATTTTATGTTTCGTAAATGATTTATTTTCAGTTGTGATAATTCTTCGCCGAGCCTTGTAATTTTGTTTTGGATGTTACGCTTAACGCTGTAAAATATTGATAGATATACGCGCACTTTAAACTTCGTATATTTCTTTTACATTTCTGAAAGGTAAACTTAAAATGTCTTAATCATTCGTTTCTTTCCCCGAAATTCGTCTCATTCGTCGATCAATCACCCTGTTTACAAGACTGAGAACAAAAATGAATCATCCACCCCTTGACTTTTCCATGTCAGTTCTGTGAAGAAGAATGGCGAGTCGGGGGGGGGGGGGGGGAGTTCCCGATGTGCAAATCGAATATAGATCACGGAAAGATACAACCCATCCCCTTTCCTTATAACCCTCTGCCCTCAAATATTTCATCTGTGGGGGCCCCTTTTTGACACAAACAAATGGGTTTTCTCTACTGCCACTGAAGTCTGCAGCACGATACCAAATCCATTTTTTTTATTATTATTCTGCGTTGGCATGTACGTGACAATGCCCGTTCCAGGAATTTTGACTTTTGAGCTTTAAGGGGACAGTGGACCTTCAAACCTAACTTTTTTTTGTTTAGAATGGATTTGCTTGAAATTTGAATATGTGATTAGTACCATAGATATGTAAAAGTGGTTAAAATTTAAAGATGAAATATTAATAATTTATGAATTATGAATTATTAATTATATCAAAAATTGGCCTGATTAAAAATGTATAACTAATTTATTTGAACTAATTGATCGTATTAGGTACCGTCCCTTCGCTGTATCGCCTTCTGACTGCTAGATCATTTTATCTCTCTGGGGTTATTGTTGTCCGTAAATTAACTCTCTGAAATTTTCAGTTTAGAAAAACTGCGCTCGGCTGCTCTTAAAGTTACAGGTAGCGTGAGTAGAATTTTTACAGCTACAACAACGTTTGGAAAGAGGTATTAAAAATGTATTTCTCCTGATCTCATATTCAGCAGCTTATTAAAAAAATAGTCTAAACATTCACTCATATTTGGGAATTTTTATGAATTTCGTCATTCGTTAGATTAAACTATAAATATTTTTTCGCTATTCGTGAAAAATTTCGTATTTTTACTGTCTCATTTTGGCACCTATTTCAATTCGGCGCTTGAGACGGTCACCTAGTAGTGATGCGACATCGATAACAAAACATCGATGTTTTGAAACATCGATATTCAATATTAAAACATCGATGCTAATAAAACATCGCCCGAAAACCATCGATGTTTTTAAACATCGATGCTTTAGAACATCCATTTTTTAAAACTGTTTTAGTAATCTCTAACATTAATGTTACTTCCGTTAGTCGTGGGGGGAGGGGTGATTTAATTTTACTCTCTGATTGGGCAGACACAAATGACAAAAACATGGTTGCTTTGGACTACATTGATGACTCAAAATTCTCGTTGTAAATACCTCCATGTTTTGCCTTCAAATGTCCAGATAAATTCGTGGTATTGCCAGAAGTTTTGAGGGACTTAAGGCAAATTTTGCATTTCGCCAATTTGTCAGAGGTTTTGTAAAAATATTTCCAAACAGTACTTTTGGGAGGCATCTTACTAATAATATTAACGTCAACTTATATAAAACCAGAACAAAACAGAAACTTAAATGGATGCACTCGTGTATATACTATTTGTAAAATAAAACGCCATGGAAAGTTCTGGAGTGTCAGGAACATTCCAAGCGCTCTGATTGGTTCATTGGTTGTTCATTTCCATTTGTCTCTAATCGTTCCCCCTTTTGTATTCGTCCTTTTCAGATTTCAGACTTACATTTACTGAGTTTGAAAATTATGCTACGTAGTAAATTTTTTTATTTACGGTACTTTTTCATTAAAAAAAAAACAAAACATCGAGACAACGTAAAACATCGAGTACAAAACATCGATGTTAAAAAAACATCGGCTTCAATAAATCGATGTTTAAAACATCGATGTCGCATCCCTATCACCTAGTCGAACTGTTTCACTCAGCCTAATACTACAGTGACTGTAAATACATCTATTTCAAGTCCCGTATTGTTCTTTACAAGCTCAATTGAGGCGAGGCAGAGTTTGGGATTTCTATTGTTTAGAAAATTGAAAATACTGTCTCCGGAGGGACTCCTTCTATGAGAAACGAGCGTTAGATAGAAACTCTCAAACTATTAGTACAAGAGAGGGAACGAGCACTTTTTCATCTTAAGAGACAGATTGAGGCCTTTTTGTTCTCTAAACGCAAACTGTCTTGAAAATTAGAATAATTTTAGAGTAACTAAAAACCTTCCTTTTTTAAGAACGGTTGTTCTCTGTACAATTTTATTCCATTGGCTTTGATCTCGATTGAAAGAGTTTCGATGACTCCTGAGAATCGAAAAGCATTTAACAGAGACAAAGTTTTTCCGAACTTGGTTTAGGGTCATGTTCATTTTATTTATTCGAGACTTGTATTAAAGTACAAAAGACAAAACTGTCTTTTTACTTATACCTTTTTTGTTAACTGAATGCAATATTTAGTTTTTTTATGTGTAAATATTTATGATCCGAGGCTATGGACTGTTAAACTCTAAATTCTTCCAGTTTTTTTCTTAAAATAAGCCTTTTTGGTCCAGATAACTGAGAAAGTATCAAATGACAATCTAGGTGACAATCACACCTAGCCTGACGATAAACTATTAATTAGTTCGAAACAAGTCGCCACCATCTCTAATTGCATTGCAGAATAGAAAAAGATGTGTTTTTCTAACAGAAAATATGTCCACTATAATAGTTAGAACACATTAACCCGATCACAATATACAGTTATGTAAAAGAATTCCCATAACTGCATTTCGGGAATTAATGTACCACACTCCTGATTATGAGCAGGTGAAAGATAACTTTCTATAACATGAATACAGTAGCTGCAACCGATGATATCTTTTCGAAAGCATTAAATGACAGCGAATCTGTAAATGATATAACGCACAGTATAACTAAATAAATGAAGAACAGCCGATATGTGCTTGCCCTAGTCAAAGAATTGAAACTTTGTGAAGATTTCTTCAACTAAGTGCAGTATTTTCCCCAACTTTGCGAGAACTGTGAATTAGAGATGGTGTCCATTTTGGAATTCCCAAAAGGTTATTAAAAGTTTTACATGTTATTTATTGTTGTTGTTGTTGTTTCTAATACCCCGTGGCCAGAAACTAAGTCAGACCAAGTTAATATAGGCTAGGTGGTTAAGTGGTTAGGCTCCGGTTTATAATGGAACCACAAGGGTCAGAGTCTGATTTAGCCAGATGCCACCTGAATTTTGACCGTGCATCCCCAGGGGTGACATCTGAGGGATCGTACCCTCTCCTACCCTCTCAGACATCATAGAGGGACTCTCCGGTTTACGGACTGAACCTGCTCCTATCCGGCCTTGACACATAGGTATTGAATAGCCCTTGTCGGGATTCGATCCGAGCACCTCAGTACCGAAAGCAAACGCGCTTTCCCTAGGACATGTAATATATTAAAACCAATATATTTAGGGAATTTCCTACAGGTAATCAAATATTGGAATGCAATAACCACAAAATATTTTAGCTTAATGCGAGAATGTTTTTACTTCTCTACAAACACTTATAACTATTTTATTTCAGGTATTCAGTTCTCAGAGGGTGCTGAAATTTGTAAATGCGTATTTTAATTTTTATAATATGACGGATATTTTATCCAATTAGTGTCCAATATTGTGTCCAATTGTGAGAATTTTCTGCTATCGGACCCAAAAAATGTTCATATCCTCGCCTATGCTTCATATGAGAATTAGAAAATTTTTAGGAGAGTACTTGAATTAATCTTCTGGAAAAAGCAACTTAAAAGCATGCTTTCGTTGATGTTGCTTCTAATCTTCTGGCATCCGAATATAAATTCAGATGAGATCCATAAGGTTGTTGACTCCGGTAAAATCAAGGACGAGAAGAGGGTTTGTTATGAGATCTTCTCTGGTACGGACCAGACACTTCAAAATGTGCTCTTTCTTCCCCCGTCAAAAGAAAGGTTCCCAAGGTGTCCACTAGCAAGCCTTGAGAGTGCTGTTTGGGAGCTTCTACCGCAGTTTAGGAAAATGAGAGTGCCAGGACTCCTCCTCCTCCTGTGATTGGTGGAGTCAGCCAAGAGATATTATCTAATGCCTTTCTGGCAGAATATACTAGTAGTTCACGGTAAGAGAGTGAAGAGCTAGAGAAGGACGTATTTTCACAGTCCTCCTTAGCCAATTTCTCCTCAGCCTCATTGCCGTGAATATCCACATGGAATCCACTGGAGGTGAAGAGCGCGAGACTGAGAAATCATCTTCAGCCTGTCTAAGATAGAAATGCTGGTTCTGTCACCCACAGAGGTCTAATTGCTAAGGTATTGTAGCGATCAAAGGCTGTCGGACAAAATCCAGAGATCACCAAAATCTCTGTCAGACAGGATGGCTGCAAGACCCTCGTCAGTTGCGATTAATTCACATCTAAAATCATCTTCAGCCTGTCTAAGATAGAAATGCTGGTTCTGTCACCCACAGAGGTCTAATTGCTAAGGTATTGTAGCGATCAAAGGCTGTCGGACAAAATCCAGAGATCACCAAAATCTCTGTCAGACAGGATGGCTGCAAGACCCTCGTCAGTTGCGATTAATTCACATCTAAAGACAGAGAAAGGAATTGCGTTTCTTAAGGTTGATTTTGCGGTAGGGAGTCTTATTGTATACACCACTACCGGTACGATCAGCAATCCTACTGTCATCAGTAAAGATCTTAGTAGCGTCCCAAGGAATAACATTGATGACCTCCAATGCTATCTGCCTAAGATGGGTGGGAATAAGATTAACCATTCTTTTGATTATTATTAACCGTTCAGCTTTTTTTTATTGATTTCATGTGGTTAATTATCATTAAACGAACATCTGGTATGCGGTAGAAATTTTATGTGGTCAAATTTGGATGTGACGTGCTTTCAGAACTGTAAAACCGGCAAAATGTTTAATATTAATTTCACTGATTTTAATTTTCAGGCATGCCAATTAAAGTTCGTTGGGGCTTTCAATAAAAGCTGATTTTATTAAGCCCCTGAAACGACATTGAGTGCAAATTCATTTTTTACGGACTAATAATTCTAATAAATGCGATAAGTTTTGTTAGCATGTTATGGAATCTGTGCCACAATATTATGATTCTGTATCGACATGATTTCCGGATCAATAAACATAATCTATTTTTAACTGTTTAAAAGGGATGTAATTTAAACAGCTAGATTGCTAATTGTATCTAATTTCGTATTCTATAAGTGTTCTATCTATTGAAGATTTTTTTTTCTATGTTACATGTTACGTTTACCTAATCATTACGTCAGTACCCTGAAAAAACCATAAAAATACAAATAAAGTAAGTGCAGCCTCTCTGATTTAGTGTACTGTGTGTATATGTGTTTTTTTAGTGATATAAGAAGCGAATTGTTTTTTGCTGACGTTTGTATGAAAATAAGAAATTATAAAGACAAAACCGGTAATGAAAGTTATGCAAATATTGTAATAACTTTTCCCTGCAGTTTTAAACTGATGTATTTTTCTCCATTCAGAGTTAAAATAATTACAATACTTAGTAATTCAGAGTTAAAATAATTACAATAAATACTTTTTTAAAATTTTTTTGATGAATTATCCCATCCACTTGAAAGAAAATGATGAAATGAGTAATAAAGAGAGTAATTATAAGAAATTTTCAAACATTTATTTATTGAATAACATATATAAACACATTACCCGAATAATTTCGCTATTGCGTTAATAGATGGCGCCTGTAGCGCACTTACTTTTGGCTCCAGACACTACTCGTATTTTTACGTAATGGATTTTAAAATTTAGTATAATAAAGATGGCTAAAAGTATTAAAAGAATGCATTGTCATCGTGTTCTGAGCTATTCTAAAAGTTTCAAATGTCTAGCTAGTCGGGAAGTTAGTTAAAAATCGATTGCAAGATTTGTACCAGACAAACACAATCACAAACACACACACAAACAAGAAAGCAAGTTAATAAAAACATTGTAATTACAAGCAAGCATTGTCTAATTTTGATTTAATCACTTGCCTAAAGAACTTAATCTCACGCCGGAATGCAAAATCTCTTAACAGTTAAACCCCCTGTTATTAAAAAAAAAAAAAAAACTGCGCCACCCACTAACACGAGAAACCTCCGCGGACACATCCGAGAGCAAAAGGCTTGAGATAAAAGTTAATTTTGTATCTTTATTCCGAAAGTAAAATCACAATGCTATTTCTGCCTCCACACGCTTTTCAGAATCGGACTGGGGAGGGGAGGAGGTCGACTTTTTAAAGAAATCCTTCAGATGCGGAACAGGAGATGAAACAAACGATTTTTTTTTTCAATCATCGGGGAGAGATAAGGGTTTTCTTTTTCTCCCGGGAGTCTTTGATGCATTGTATGGAAAATTACAGCCGTGCTAAAAAAAAAGATAGAAATGCTTTTTGTTTTACTAGATGTGGCATCGGATTTTTTTTTTCTTTACGTCTAGATTACTTTCATCTTGATTAAGAAATGGGATGAATTTTAGGTGAAGAACATGCTCGTCCACTCTCTCCAGAGTAAAAGATGGCTTGTAAAAAAAAAAAATAAATAAAGCGAGTTTCTATTTTTAAATTTATTTCTAGGAGAATTTCTTTTTATTTAAGTCTTTTATAAGGAAACTAGCTGAAAACCCGCACTTCGCTACGGAGTACATTCAAATTAACTACAACGGTCAACGTATGCAATTTATGCCAAAAAATAAATATATATATTTATAATAAATGCGATGATCAATGTATACAATTGATGTAAAATATATATCTATCTATATATATATATTTATAAAAAAATCGTAAGGGATATGCATTTTTTTTGGATAATATCCAATCGTCTGCTGCATTAGAAAGAGAAAAAAATATTTTTTTTGTCTATTTAGTTGTTACGCACGTGACGATAAATTTATTGAAAGTACCAGAAAAAGAAATCACGTGATCGGCATTTAATAAATTGAATTCTAAAAATTAATCTTTAAAAATTCACCAAAAATCAGGAAATGGAGGCAAAAATTCGAAAAAAGATTTCATTTTAAAGAAATTTTTAGGATCTTTCTCGCGATATAAATTTTATAATCCTCACATTATTATTTAAAATGCAAACTTAAAAAAAGTTACAAAAACAGCTTAAAAATTTAATTTAAAAAAATGTAAGAAGAATTTTTGAAAAATCTTTCTTAGTGCACCCCTACACCATAAGAAGAATCGCCATGCAAAATTTCAGCCCTTTAGGTCCAGCGGTTTGGTCTGTGCGTTGTATGTCAGTCAGTCAGTCAGTCAGTGAATGAATGAGTCAGTTATGGAACTGTTTTATATATATAGATAATAATTTAAGAAATTCTTTTTTTCTTACTAATGTAGTATTCTGAAATAAAATGTTTTTATCCTCCACTTTTATGCAACCGATAAAATATGCTAATTCCATATGTATTCCATAGTATCAGAGATGAGCGCATTGGTATGTCAATGATGCCGTACTATTTGCTGTTGAAATCTATACTTATATATAAAGAGAGAGCGATTTTGTACGTGGAGAATAATCTCCAGAACCACTGCACCTATTTGAAAAATTCTTTCACTGTTTGAGAGGTACATTATTCCAGATGGACATAGGCTATATATTATGTATATCTGATCAGTAGAAATAAAGTTAGGGGCTTAATCCTAACAATCTCCATTGTTACCGCTACTGTCCTCTACCGCTTTTTGTGCCGAAGTCTTCAACGATCCTTAGCGTGGTGCTATCTATACTTATATATAAAGAGAGAGCGATTTTGTACGTGGAGGGTAATCTCCAGAACCACTGCACCTATTTGAAAAATTCTTTCACTGTTTGAAAGGTACATTATTCCAGATGGACATAGGCTATATATTATGTATATCTGATCAGTAGAAATAAAGTTAGGGGCTTAATCCTAACAATCTCCATTGTTACCGCTACTGTCCTCTACCGCTTTTTGTGCCGAAGTCTTCAACGATCCGTAGCGTGGTGCTATCTATCTTTATATATAAAAGGCAAAGTCTGTGTGTGTGTGACCGAGTTTTTGTCTGCTCGCGGCGCAGCGCAAAGACGGTAGGTCGGACAGTCTTGAGATTCGACACGAAGATGCCTCCCGAGGTCTCATTATGCACCTCGAAGCCCTTTTTTCGATTTTTTAATTAGATTTTCCGTAATTAAATATTTAGTCGCGATTTGGAGCTCCCGGACGAGTAAAAGCCCCGTAAATCCTAACGTATCCGTCCAAGAATTTTTTTTTTCGGACGAGCCTATACGGGAAAGATGACACTATAAGGAAATCACAATTAAAATTGTCTGTCTTAATTTATCGATTAATTGTGATTTTTTTTCGATCGCCTGTACGCACCCGTTTTTCGGAAAAAAAAACGCGATTTTGTCCGCGACCCTTTTTTCCAAATTGTCGAATCGATACGTAAATGTCGTTACATTTTTACGAAATTTTTATCTCAGAGACCCTAGACATCACAGTTTCGAAAGCCAGAACCAAAATTAATTTACAAATTGTAGTTATTTTTTAATAATTTATTTTATGATTCGGAAACTCTTGCGAGAAATCTCATTTTGGAGATTTCGTTCTTCATTTCCGGACGAAGGTAAAATAGGAGAAAAACCAGTTTTTCGACGTCATGCACGTGATGTGTTGGGGCGTTTGTTTTCTATGAGGGATTCGGTGGTTAAAGGAAATCGATTACTATTGCAGTGATAATCGATTAAAAAATCACATTTAGTAATGCCGTAATTTTTTTGGCCAGCACTTAGTTAATATCATATAATTTGTGGTGTATTTGTGGAAAAAATCTATGAAGATTTCAAAGAATTTCAGCATGTGGAGGATGTGATATATTCGCTTTCAAGGAAATCGATTACTATTGCAGTGATATTCGATTAGTAATCCTATGTCAAAAATTTTGCCAAAATGTGCCAGAAAGGATTAAATTTATATGGGTAAAATAATGTATCGTGGTGAGGAAAAGGATGACAGCGACGCCCATTAACAAAGGGTTAAGGCTACTAAAAAATTGGTAATTACATTACCCGAGCAACGCCGGAAGGGTACAGCTAGTTTATAGATAAAGTTCTATCTATTCCTAATATCTTTCAAAAAGTTACATCTACCGTGATTGGCAGTATTTATAATTTTCCCTTTATACTGGCTCATACGCTCGGAAAAACTTGTGAATCTTATTTGCTAGCATTCCATTTCATCTGTAAGTAAGAAAAATAATATACTGAGTTAAAAAAACTAAATATAAGGTTTTAGTAATGAACAGTCATTAATTTTGAACCACAATTATTCCCTCAGATTAGGGTGAGAAAATTTGTTACGAGTTGGGGCCAATTTGGCGTGTTATCGCCAGCGTGCGATGTTTTGGAGTTCGCGTGATTTAAAACTGTGGTTTAGCACGTTCACGCGTCTACCATGGAGTAAGAAATAAATCCTGCTATTGGGTCTATTGTTGGGAAATGGTTTGGTTGTGCGGTGTGGCATCTCGGGTTTTGTTTCCCAGGTGAATAAGAATTTGGAATAAGAGTTCAGTTTAAGCGTTGTTCTTGTAGCGTTAGGTGACAGTTTTTGAACAGGTGTTTTATCGCCGGGCTTGACGGGGACCTTGTTATAAAAGATTTAAAAGGTCGTATGCTTTTTAAATAATAAGTGTTATATCGTGTTTTAATTAGAATAACTTTGAATTCCTAATTGTCAAGAAAAATACTTAGGTGCTATAGTTTGTCGACTCCTAGCGAAGATTTGTAGTATTATTTTGTCTACTGCGGCAAGTAATAAAAGAACTGTAAAGAGCAAGTATAAAATCTCTGTTTTTCATTTGCGGTAACTGGCATATTTATTTCTGTTCGTGAAATTCGCTTTTTAAATTATCTTTCCGCACCACGGATTTGGTACAATATTGTTACAGTGGTTCTGTTTTTAAAGATAGGAAGTAATCACGCATTAATAACCCGTTCATTTGATAACGCATTTTACTTGTGTTAGTTAATGTGCGTAATGAACTGCACACTCAGTGTGAATACCATGCTCCAAAAATTCTAAATTCATTTGCATTTTTAAATGGAATATTGATGAAATGAGGCCCGCGTGGAGTAATTGAAAGTTTATTTCCCGAAGCTCCGCGAGAACGTTGTAATTTAATGCACGAAGACAAGAAGTCGCAGCTCATAAAGCGCTCATTAACGCTTTCAGACACATAATATCAAATTACCGGCCTGTTAACGATCTGTTATTATTGATTAATTAATGATAAGGCATTACCTCATAAATATTGATCTCGCTCCTTAAAACAGTGTAATATTTGAGCGAATAATTTTTCAGCCCACAATTTGAAGGAACAGGTTTCAAGAACAAACCTCTACATACATGCCACTCTTAAAAGTTTCGGATGAGTGGCAAAGTATGAAAAAAATCACAGCATAATTTTTTAAATAGACGGAACAATAGACTCAGTATAACTCGGTAGAAACACTCGCGATTCATTTCGAAGCTTTCTTTGAAAGAAGTTGAAGAAAAATACGACCCTTAAGTCAGGGAAATAAAGCATATTTTCATACCTTTTGACTCTTTGTAACTATTTCAATTTGCTCCCAATTTTTCCAAATTTTATGTTTATGATGAATTGATAAATTTATTTTAATAAACAAATTTTCAACTCTCAAAATAATTTTAAATAACTTTTTTCAAATGCTTTAGATATACCTTGCTTTTTAAGTATTTTTATTGTATACTGGCTTGCGCGCAGAAGTATGAAATTAATTTTACGCTTAAATGTATAATTCCTGTTTTATATTTAAAATGAATAATTCAAAATACAATTGAACATGAAACTTTCAACGTTAAAATATTTTTTCAATTTTTTTAAAACTGCTCTATATATACTTAAAATTTACTTAAATTTTTGCATTAATTTACCCCTGAAAAAATAACAAAATGTGCAGTGACTGCAATAATTCTAGTTCAGACGCAATCAAATAACATGATTATGCAGTGATAAAAATTTAATGGAATTATGTTGCATAGTTTTTGAGATATCGGTTGCGGAATGATGCAAAATTACATTCTGAGAAAAATGAGTTTAAATTTTTCTTTACCATAAACTTGAACAGTAATTAAATATTTAGAGTATCAATATCTCCGGAACTAAGCGAAATATTGTCATGCGGTTTACTTTATTTTGTTCAGAAATGATGAGGCTTTAACATATATTTTTTTCAAAAAATCGAATGTTTTAAAGATTTAAGAGTAGTGAGTCCCCTTAAAATCTTCTGTGAAAAACAAATTAACGTATAAAAAATGTACCACTCGTTTAGATTTTCTATTTTTCTTAAAAAGCGGAAAGAAAATTTGGGTTTTTAATACCTTGGTAATTAATGCAAAAAAGGGCCAAATGAAGCTTATTTTTATCACAATGCAGACCATTCTAAGAATGTTCAATCATCATTAAATTAACACACATTGTAACTTCTCTAAAGCGGCCTATCATGGTTCCAAAATAATTACAAGATAAAAAGAACTTTTTATATACCATGTTTTTAAATTTTCTGTTGAATCATATAAACTTGACAAATCTCTCTTAATTGCACAAACCTTCACTTAATTATTCTTTTTCACTTTCTTTTATTTAATTTTAATCAATTTTTAGTCGTTTTCACTATCCACAGACTTTATAAACTTTTATTTTTATGATATTTAAATTTTTCACACGATATTTTTGCAAACAAATTAAATTCACATGTATTATGTTTTCAAAATCGTCAAACGCCGTTACGGAAAAGTGCAAGCATTGAATTCGATCGAAGCGCCACCTTGCGGATTTTTTCGGCTAAAAGTATTGAAATAATGCATTGTCATCGTGTTCTGAGCTATTCTAAAAGTTTCAAATGTCTAGCTAGTCGGGAAGTTAATTAAAAATCGATTGCAAGATTTGTACTGGACAAACACGCACACTAACAAACACACAAAAAAGCAAGTTAATAAAAACATGGTAAAAAGTGGCCATCTTGAGGGGTAGCCGGCTAAAGAAGTTTCCCTGTATATTATTTTGATCGATAAAAGGATGGATAGCTTACATTTTGAGCAAATAAAATTCGATGTGGAGCATGGAACAACACTTAAAATCAAAGTTATTCTTACCATGGTTCTAAACAAACAGAGCTTTATGTATATTCAGTCTTAAATAACAGTCGAAAAATAACAGTCTTAAATAACAGTCGAAAAATATCAGTCTTAAATAACAGTCGATAGCGTCATACGAGTCCCGAACATGGAGTGATGATATGGGCAGCCATCGGGTACACAGCAGGAACACCCCTTGTTTGCGTCGTCGGCAATCTGAACAGCTTGCTCTCCGATCTTAAGGCCGGTGGCTGTGCCCTATCTTCGAGGCCTCGGAGACGTCATCTTTCAACAAGATAACGCAACAAGATAAGATTTCAACAAGATAACGCAATTTTTTTTTTACATAAATTTTTCTGAAATTTGCTCTAAGATCAGAACCTCAAACCAGCGACTATGGAATATCCCTCCGACCCACCCTTGGTATAATAGACGGGTTCCTGGTGGTACCGTTACCATCAGGGCTGATAGAGCCGCATACAGTCCATCATAAGTAGGCTCATAAGTGCACATCTCTTTTGAAGTTGGGCAGAAGACCTATCTAACGTGCACTAAGTGTAACTCTGCTCCCGATCACATTTTGCACTGTGCTGGTCTGGACAAAATTGACCTTTATTCCAGTCCTCTTTTGGTTTATGATTTTCTCAAGTCTTTTGAGCTCATGGACTTGGTCGAGCCTGCGGCTGGACCAAGGGGAATAAGACAACAACAACAACAGATAACGCAAGACCGCATGTTGCTCGTCGCGTCCTGGCCTACACAGAGGGTGTTCGACTGGTGCCCTAGCCAGCACGTTCTCCAAATCTCCCCCCCCCCCCCCCAATCTGGTCATGGGTTGTCGAAAGACTGGATCACCACCGCTCTCCAGCCACTACGATTTATGTAGTGTGACATAGACTTGAAGAACCGTGGAATGACTTGCCCGTATCTGTCATCGAAGCCCAGCTCGACTCGATGCCTAAGCGGGTTGGAGCCGTTTTATCTGCCAGAGGCGGCAGCTGTGTGTACTAATTTCGGACCCCGTATACCCCCAAACTGCTTACAAATTTAATCATGTTTTTGTTCCTACTATTCTGTATACGTACAATAAGTAAAGTTTTGCTATTTGCTTTCCTTCCTGGTGTTGCAATTTTAATGGCTAGAGCACTGCATATTACAAATACGCGTCAAAATAACATCATTTTCATTTTGAAATATTTCGCTGACTTAGGGCCACAAATCTGGTGATTTAAGTTTTAAAAATGGAAATGTTATTACGTAACTAGAATAAAGGAAAACGTATTTTTTTTTTATATACTGAATTTATGCATTGCGCCTATTCAAAGACTGTCTGCTTTTCTGGGCTATCTGTAGGGAGCTACTCAAAATAGAAATAAGACTGAGAAATACTGAAGACCGAGAAAAAAAGCTTTCATTTTAAATTCAGCTACTTAACGTTGCACTGATTTGCGGCTTAGCATAGTCTCTGAAGTTCTTAATACGATAGCGCTTCTTCTCAGATTTATTTATACAGTTTTTATTCGCCTTGTTATCATCATTTCTCTTGTGACCCCAGTTTCTCTTCTGCTTGCAAATCTAGTTCGCACTCCAGCCATATTTATGACACTGATAAATTATTCCCTCCTTGCATTAAGGATTTTTCTTTCTTTTAGCAGCGTGTTTTCATTGTAGCATTTTTTTTTTTTAACTAGAAGATGGCGTCTGTGTCTCTTATCTCAATAGTTTGACACACCCAGCTCCGAGCAAGCTAAAATCCAAGAAAAGAAGTGGATTCCTCGGTTAATTAAACTTGCATTTCTTTAGAAAACTGAACGCACGGTTACAAATGGAGCATGTTTTAAAAGTGCAAAAGTATGGTGGCAGACGAATTCAGCGGGAAAGATAAGCTCAACTTTAAACCTATTTTTTTTTTAAAGGTCACTCATAGGGGGAGCGATTGCTAAATACGCCTAAAATATGGGGTACGTCTTATGCGTCGGTAAAATCAAAATTATGGGTGGAAATTTCAGTCTGTCAAAAACTTCCGGTTTATACTAATTGATTTGTGAATGGGTCAAAACTGCGTAGAATGCTGTGAAACACGAGACAGGTGTAAAGCCGTTTAAGAAATGCGGAATCAGTAACTCACTTGATGGAACAGAGGATGAACATAATCGATGTTTTTATGTCGCATCCCTATTGGAACCTAGCCCTTATCTTTCATTTCATAGCCACCTGTTGAGTTAAGTTGATAGCAGCGTGACAGGTTTCTAGCCGAGAACAATTATCGCAAAAATTTCAAAAACCCTTTCACATATTCCATAAATTTTAAATCTCGGTTTTGTTATGAGTGCAGATATAGAAGATAAAGTTTTGTTACCCTTACTGGAGCATGAAGTAAAAGGCACCAGGACCGTATTCATGCTACGTGTCAGACCTGGCAAAAGTCAGTAAAGTCAACCGTCCTATAACACGATTAATTCGTACCGCGTTATAAGAAACTGAGAATTAGTGTCGGTCACATTAATTCATACAGCGTTGTATGGAAATCGCAAACCGTCTTATATGGAAACAGTGTTATAAGAAACTCATAATGAGTGCATAGCAGAAAAATTCGTACCGCGGTATATGGAAATCGTGGGAAGAGTTCCGTATCCTGTGCCGCTTGGCGCTATTTGGCGCGGTTTCTGAGTTTTCTGCGTTTGGCGGAAAACTCAGAATAATGCAACCTACCTAAGCGTCGCCATTTTTTTCGGCGTCACTTAGGCTTAAGGAATCCGACTACCTTCGGAGCACTTTTTAAAAAGAAAACCATACCTGCGTCAATTTATGTCTTATTTTTCGAAGGGGTATAACACCAAAACACGAAAATGATGAAAAAATAGACCATCACTATGCAACTTTTAAGAAAATTTATGAATTTGGGTTGAAATTTAGCAAATTTTTACAAAAACGACTCTAGCTCTAAAAATATAATTATGCATATAACATTAATTTCTTTTTGTTATATGTACAAGTACCTCCTGAGTATAATGAACTAAAAACTAATTGATATCGTGAAATCTAAAAAAATTATAGATCATTACATGCAATTACATGAAAAATTTTTGTATTTTCTTGAGATTTTCTAAAAATGCAGCCATAAATCTACAAATAAAATACCCAAAACCAAATCTGTAGTTCATTACATTCTAAATAGTAAGAAAAACATACGGGAAAAATGTCATAGACATAATCACAATATTTGTTTACATTTTTGATGAAAAATGAGTTCTTCAGATAACATAATTAAAGTTTTCAATTTTTATTGAAATTTATAGCTGCTGCTTACCTTTAAATCGCTCTCATTTCATTTCTAATGATCGTACAGAAAAAATAAAAGCAGATTTAGAAATAGAAATTTACAATCTTTAAGAAAAAGGATTAAAAACACTTTCGGAATGTTTGTCAAAATCGACGTTTTAAAGATAGTCGGATACCTTGAAATAAGACAAATAAAGTTTTATAACTTACACCGCAAAGCCACGTTTTGAAAAAACAATTATGGAAGGGATTTTGGGTAGTCTCAATTGCATCTGCCATTTTTTTTTTAAAAAAAAGGATATCCCCAAAAATGCAATGCATAAAATTTCTTGTAGTGTAAATATCCACAAGAACCATTTCCCTATTTTTAAATAATCACATTACTGTGATAAACTTTTAAAGTCACTTTTAAAAATGGAAAAATTAAAAAGTAAGGGATGCATAGCGAAAAAATTATAGAATTTGGCAGAAGCAAAGAGATTTACCTGCAATACCTCCATACGCGGTCGAAATGGCCGTTCAAAAATAAAACTATAGAATTGATAACGTTTGAAATTACCACGTCATTAAAATTAAATTGATTGGTCTTTAGATATACCACGTGGAAAACATCGCAACAGGAAAGAATGAGAATACACCATATTGAAATATTTATCGCCCCCAAAAAATCGCCAAATATTCCGGCACAGGATATGGGACTTCTCCCGAAATGGGAGTTATAAAAAACTCAGAATGAGTGCAAAACAGTATAATTCGTACCGCGTTATATGGAAACCGTATACCGTGTTATAAGAAACTCAGAATGACTGCAAAACAGAATAATTTGTTCCGCATTATATTTAAACAGTGCTATAAGAAACTCAGAATGAGTGCAAGACAGAATAATTCGTACCGCGTTGTATTTAAACCTTGTTATAAGAAACTCAAGAGCGAGTTCAAAACAGAAAAATTCGTACCGCGTTATATGGAAACCGTGTTATAAAAAACTCAGAATGAGTGCAAAACAGTACAATTCGTACCGCGTTATAAGAAACTTAGAATGAGTGCAAAACAGAATAATTCGTACAGCGTGATATGGAAACCGCGTTAAGTGAAGCTCAGAAGTAAGAGCAAATGTACATATAAATTAAGCTGATTAATTCTGTTATATAAATTGCATCTTTAGAGCACCATGTAGCATGGGCAGCATGTAGAATGTAATTCATGCTGTAGAGAGACTGCTTAAGCTAATTACTTTCTTATACAGAAAAATAGTGTTACAACAGTGACGTAGCGTCCAAATATGCAATGCATGCAGTTTATGTCTTGAACACTTATTATGAATAAAATTTTTAATAGGGATTAGAGTCAATCCTCCTATAGCGCGACTCATTCGTAACGCGTTGTAAGAAACACAGAATGAGTGTCAATCCGATTAATTCGCATCGTGTTATGTGGAAACCGCGTTTTAAGGATACCGCGTTATTGGAGAGTTTACTGTAATCATTTGCCCAAACCATCCTTAAATGGAAGCCACGCAAGTAAAAATAAATGCGAAATCAATTTAGTAGTTCATAGGATGGCCTTTGACGAGTTAATAAGAAAGTCAAGTTTGATTCAGCGCCCAAATAATGGCAAAAAATTCCGTGTGAGTGATTTTGGTAATCCTAGATATTTAAATTTCCTTTTCAACTTTCACATTTGCATGTTTTTGTTGGTTAATTCATACATAGTGATTAACTAAAACTTCGAAATGGGCACATAACGCGGAATCTCTAAAAATATATTTTCCACATTCTATTGCGTGCGAAGCAATATTTACTTAAGTTCAGTTTAATGCCTTAAATCTTTTAAAACTCTCGAAAATTCTTCGCGGATAAACAATTTTCAAATGAATTAATTAAATGTTATTTACTCAGTATTTCCTAAAATTTGTTTCATTCGAATGTCTTTAATTTGGAGCAAAGGCGATGCATCCCGAGATTAATTTTGTTATTTCCATTCAAATGCGCATTATTAATAATTTTCAGAAATTTCACATTTTTTTTCTTTTGTAATAAAGCAATATCTTATCCAAATAACTGATTTTTCAGATCAGTTTTATTCTCAGTTTAAAATGCATAATTATCTACACATTTGTTCCTACGCAATCAACTTTATTGGTAGGTAGAAGGGAAAAAAATATATGGGAATATGTTATGAGTTATAGGTAAATGTAATCTTACATAAAACTTATTCTGATTAGTTTTCAACAATGAATGAATTTTTTCAGTTTCCACATAATAAAAAGAATATCTCGAAGTAATTAAAAATTTTCTGAAATCAGTTTGTGAAATTACCACTTTTTGATTATATGATGTCGAAACTGCATTTGAATCACGGCGAAAGCTTTACGTTTAGATGTACGGTGAGTGGTGTAGGGCTCTTGTAAAAAAGTGGATAACCTTTTTAACGTGGGCGATCAATGCGGTTAAGTTATTCTATCTTATCCATTTATAAGACTGACTAGCTGAAAACCCGCGCTTCGCTACGGAGTACATTCAAATTAAATACAACGGTCAATGTATGAAATTAATGCCCCCCCCCCAAAAAAAAAAATATATATATATATATATATATATATATATATATATATATATATATATATATATATATATATATATATATTTATAATAACTGCGACGATCAATGTATACAATTGATGTAAAATATGTATATATATATTTATAAAAAAATCGTAAGGGATATTTATTATTTTTTTGGATAATATTCAATCGTCTGCTGCATTAGAAAGAAAAAAAATATATTTTTTGTCTATTTAGTTGTTATGCACGTGACGATAAATTTATTGAAAGTACCAGAAAAAGAAATTACGTGATCGGCATTTAATAAATTAAATTCTAAAAATGAATCTTTAAAAATTCACCAAAACTCAAAAAATAAAGGTAAAGATTCGAAAAAGATTTCATTTTAAAGAAATTTTTAGGATCTTTCTCGCGATATAAATTTTATAATCCTCACATTATTATTTAAAATGCAAACTTAAAAAAAGTTACTAAAACAGCTTAAAAATTTAATTTAAAAAAATCTAAGAAGAATTTCTTAAAAAATCTTTCTTAGTGCACCCCTACACTAGAAGAAGAATCGCCATGCAAAGATTCAGCCCTTTAGGTTCAGCGGTATCGTCTGTGCGTTGTATGCCAGTGAGTGAGTGAGTCAGTCAGAGAGTCAGTCAGTTACGGAACTGTTTTATATACAGTGGCTCCCAAAAGTGTTCGTACACTTACGATTTTCAATGAAATAGGGGTCTATCCATTAATTAAAATTAATATTTCAGAATGGGTATTTAATAATAAGATCTATAATCTATTCTTAACAAAACTACATGAAATATTTTGAAAACATAGTAAAACTTTATTTTTAAGAAACCAGTCATCAAAAAGTAACAAAAAGTTTATCTCACAAAAGTCATCGTACACTGAAATATTTTCGGATAAATTCATAATTAAAATTATCGTCTGGCGCTTGATTTTTATTTTTGAATTGTGGTGGCATTTAAAATATCGTTTGGCTTTAATTTTTGTTTGTCTACTCCGTAATATTCTATTTATTATTTAAAAATGGCTCGTAGTCGTAAAGAAACAACAAACAGCATTCAAAAATTGATTATTTTTCATCATAGTAGGGGTAAATCAGTTCGGAATATTGCTAAATTACTTAATTTATCCCATTCTACTGTGCAGTATGTGAAAAAACGCTTTAAAGAAGAAAATTGGATCGAAAACAAGGTAAGAAAAGGCCGTCCGGCAAAGTTAACAAAACGTGATCAGAGATTTATAATTAGAAAATTTGTGAAAAATTCACGTTTGAGTGCTGTAAAAGTTTCTGCAGAATTCAATGAAACATTTTCTACTTCAATTTCACCTGAAATTTTTTGACGAGTTCTCAGAACAGCTGGATTACATGGGCGTGTTCTGCCCATAGAAAAATTTTTGTGAGCGAGAAAAGCAGAAAGTTTAGGCTTCCCTTTGCTCTATCAATGATAAATAAGCCCCAAACCTATTGGAATAATGTCTTATTTGCCGATGAACATTTTTGGTGCTGATGGGCGTATAATTGTATGGAGAAGAAAAAAAATGAGGAACTTAATCCCAAGAACTTAGTAGGAACAGTTAACCATGCCGATGGAGGTATCCTTGTGTGGGGGGTGCATGTCAGCATCAGGAGTAGGAAATTTGGTATTTATTGATGGCATAATGAATCATGCTGTTTTTATAAATATTTTAAGAGACAATTTAAAATTATCAGCTCAAAATTTGGGTATTGGAAACAACTTTGTTTTTTTATCAAGATAACGATCCTAAGCATACGGCTCTCAACGTTCGCATCTGGTGTCTCTATAATTGTCCACAAGTTTTGAAAACACCACCTCAATCACCAGATTTAAACCCAATAGAACATATTTGGAGAGAACTGGAGGTTCGAGTACGAAAACACGACATTCACACGAAAAGCGAACTAAAAACAATTATGATGGAAGAATGGATGAACATTGATGCAATAATTACAAAAGAACGAAAGCAATCTATTCCCAGACGTTTAAAAGCTGTTGTGGATGCTAAAGGATATCCTACTAAATATTAATTTAACGAAAAATTAGAATATTTACTAATATGTAGAGATTTTTTACAAATGTACGATGACTTTTGTGAGATAAAGTTTTTGTTACTTTTGGATTATTGGTTTCTTTAAAATAAAGTTTTACTATGTTTTCAAAATATTTTATGTAGTTTTGTTAAGAATAGATTATCGATCTTATTATTAAATACCCATTCTGAAATATTCATTTTAATCAATGGATAGACCCCAATTTCTTTGAAATTCGTAAGTGTACGAACACTTTTGGGAGCCACTGTATATGAGGCGGTGAAAGGCAAAGTGGTGTAAGTCAAATTTTCAACTTTTTTCATTTGAGGACAAAAATGTAATATCCATGTTCAATTTATTGCAAAATTGCAAATAATTATTATTTGCAATATTATAATAATTATTATGAATTATAATTTGTTCAATTTATAGTGGAATTTTTTTGTAGTTTTTGCAGTGCACCACTTGAATTACTGACTTACACCACTTATAAAAGGCCTTTCACCGCCTCATATATAGATTTTTGTCGAATTCTGAAAACTTCGCCAAACAGCGCCAAAGAGTATCCACTTCTTTACTTTAATCTGCTGTTGTCACAAGACAATAGAATAGTTAAATATTAACATCCGTTTCTTTATTTTCACAGAGGCCGTATGTAGGCATACTCACGGCCTCTGTGGAAGGTTTTGTATTCTGTAATGATTCCAAACTTTTAGGTTGAATTCTTAAGTAACGACAATCACGGGAAGGGAAATAAAAGCCATTTCGTTCCTATGTTTAAATTACTGCTTACGTGAAAAATTTAAAACTCCCGAAATTTAACAATAGTATTGCCGAAATACATGCTCTATTGCTTAGGAAAATAAACTAATGACATATTGCGCAAAAATTGTTAAATTTTTCTGAACATTAACTATTTTTAAATCATCTAATCAGATGCAAGGAAACATTGTTTGTAGTATCTGATTAAATTCTGGCACATTTTGTATTCTGTGTCTGACTGATAATTTCTACCTGCGAGTTCATTTCTACAAAAAAAAAAAATTAATTGTAATTAATCATTTGCACTGTGGTATAATGGTGAAATGTAGCAAATTTTAGTATTTAACAACAGTTTGAAATAAACGATATTCACGAGAGAAATATTATATGAAAAAGAAAAAAAGAAAATTAATAAACCTCGTTCTCATTTTTGAAATCGTTGGGTGGATGCACAATATCTTTCATGTCTATTTATTTTTACATTTTTTATTGTCAGAAGAAGAAGTACCTACCATCAGAAGGAAGACAAGTGACTGCCGCATCGAAAAAAAAATATTTGTGTCTGATAAACAGAAAAAAAAATTTTATAAGAAAGATATTATTTTAATATGTAATCCAGTGAATATACTGAAAGTTAAGCAAGATAAAATTTAATACAAGGCGCGCCCATAAAGTAACAGGACAATTTTTCTATAAATAAGAAAAATATTACTCACCTTCAAATAAATTTATCTCCTTCAAAATAATCGCCAAAGGAATCTATAAAAATTTTTCCAACGCTTCTTCTAGTCATTGAAACGCTGTTTATAGGCTTTGGAACTAACCCTTCGCAAAATACGCGTAACGTTTGATTTAATATACGAGACGTTTTCAAATATCTGTCCTTTCATGAATTTTGCATTTTTTGATTACAAAGGACTTATGTACCACGAATTTGTACCTGAAAATGAAACAATTAATCAGTATTTTTACAAGGAGGTGCTTTTTCGATTAAGAAACAGGATAAGGTGAATTAGGAAGGACATGTTTTATTCTGGGCAATGGTTGCTTTTACACGATAATGCTAGGCCCCGTACAGCAATTTCTGTACAACATTATCTTGCTAAGCATTCAATTACAGTGATAAATCACCCACCATATTCTCCCAACTTATCGCCAGCTGTTTTTCCTTTTTCTGAAGCTTAAGATGGCCTTGAAAGGACAGAGATTTGAAAATTTCCCGGATATTAAATCAAGTGTTACGCGTATTTTGCGAACGGTTAGTTCCAACGCCTATAAACATTGTTTGAAAACTTGAGGAAACGTTGGAAAATTTTTATAGACTCCTTTAGCGAATATGTTGAAGGAGATAAATGTATTTGATGGTGAGTAATATTTTTTCCATTTATAAAAAATTGTCCGGTTTCATTTTATGGGCGCACCTTGTATTTTATTTTATTTGAACTTTATAATGTGATAAAGCCTCAGTTAGTTAATTCCTTTACATCTTTTGTACAACTAAAACATATAAAAATTCGCCAGAATAAAAATTCTCCAGAATTCGCCATTTTAATTTTTCAACAGAGTATAAAAATTAACGTGTTCTCTGCGTAAAAATTCTAAATGTTGATCAATTTTTTATACGGAAAAAAGTTCAAAAATTCAGTAGAATGGTTTGAATTGGCGGCTTTTTGGTTACGAACTTCGAGAACATGCACATATATTTAATACAGTAAATAATTATTTTTGAGAACCAAATCATTTGCGGAGTCTCAAAGCTGAATAGGCCATTCTTTTTTGTTATAATTCAACCGACCACTTGCCAAATCGGTCAAGTCCATAAAACGAAAAGTGATAAAATAATGTACGTTGTTTTTCTAAAATTCTTCAGAAAATAGAAATTCAAATAAACATTGTAGAATGTATTATTGCAGATGTAGCTTTTTATCTGATGACACATACTATCTATATGAGCCTTGGAGCAATGGCGTAGCGAGCATAACTGGCGCCCGGGACACGATACCTTTGTGGCGCCTCCCCCTCCCCGCAAAACATATAGTAATATATAGACCTTCTATTGGCGCCCCCCCCCCCCGAAAAACATATAATATAATATATAGACCTTATATTGGCGCCCCCCGTAAAACATATATTAATATAATATATAGACCTTATATTGGCACCCCCCGAAAAACATATACTAATATAATATATAGATCTTATATTGGCGCCCCCCCCCGAAAAACATATATAAATATAATATATAGACCTTATATTGGCGCCCCCCCGAAAAACATATAGTAATATAATATATAGACCTTATATTGGCGCCCCTCCCGAAAAACATATAGTAATATAATATATAGACCTTATATTGGCGCCCCCCCCCCCGAAAAACATATAGTAATGTAATATATAGACCTTATATTGGCGCCCTTCTACAAGTGGCGCCCGGGGCATGATAGTCCCCCTTGCCCTCCCCTCGCTACTCCACTGCCTTGGAGTCATCGTTATTATTATGACAATTTTGGCGTGACTTAACCGATTTGGCAAATGAAAAAAACATCCAGTTCAGTCATTCAAATTATTTTTAGACTACAGAAAAAATCTGAAGTAATTGTGTAATAAATTCCCAAGTACTTACTTCTGCAGAAGTTAGCCCGTCACTGACTCATTTATGTTACTTTTTTGCGATGAAACAACTCTATACGATTGACTGTTATCATCCAGTACTTGCTTCTGCGTTTCAACGGCAACGATTGACATTAGAGTACATATTTTACCGGATTCGGTTCTGAAAAAAGGGACTTATTATTCGGAGGCTCAAAAATTGCTGCCATTGAGTGGTGTTAAACCTTGTTATTTGGGAAATTTATTGGGAAAGAAAAAAGTGACATATTGCACAAAAATTGTCACTGAGTCTATCAAAAGCTTTGACACTAAAATTTCAAAAGTTTCCAGAAGTGTACTTAAGCGATTTGGATTGTGTATGGCTCAATTATTTTGGAGGTTAATGTGCATTCGTCGAATAATTGAATGATAGAGTTCATTGTATGGTTTCATATTTATTATAGAACTAGAAGGTAACTCGTCATTTTGACGTCATAATACTAATAATGACGTCATAATGGAAAAAGTATATGAAAGTTAAAAAATATCCCGAATTATCTAACAATATTGCATTTAATCCACACCTTGTAAAAGCAAACCCTTTCATCATTTTTTATTTATTTAGTTTTTCATGCGATTGGAGTAGTAGACTGCCATCCAGTTTTTTACAGATCACTACGCGATATGAATACTTGAGCTACTCGATTCATTCACATTCAAGTTTGTTTACTTTCAGAATTCATCGCAAAAGTAAACGGATTTTTAAAAACTGTTAAATATACAGCTAAAAGCCTCCTTTTTTTTTAGTTCTGAATGTTTTATAGAAAAATAGGCCGAACAAACGTCATTTGATGGAGAAGATATTAGTTTTTAGGTAAGAAAAAATTCTGATCGACATCTGAAATTGAAATTAAGCCTAACCGGCCGTTTGTTTACTGAGGGCTTCAATTGAAAGATGAGTACAGCCCGGAAGTGTTATACAGAGACAACGGCTATTATATATATAATTTACGCTCCAATAACCTGAAAAAAAATTACATTTGAAATCCTCTTCTGACAATTAAACCTAAACGTGTCCATTGCAATTAGAATAAAGTTGCCATTTAATCTTCATGAAATAGTTATATTATTTCTTGCTGAGACCCATTAAGATTTCGAGAATTTTCGACCACTCATTTTCTGTGCTCTCTAGCTATTTATATAAGAAATCATTGTTTTGATTTTTCTTATTCACTCAAGCTATATCTCCCAAATTACCTAGTCACTCACTTCAAACAGAACATAATTTCCTGCTTCCAATAATGCACTGTTATTAGAGAGATAGGGAAATGCACATGAAGGTATTTTCCACGTTCTTCGGTACTTTCAAATGTTTAACTAAAAGTGTAATAATGAATGCTATTTTCATAAAGTAATGCGTCTGGGCTAGAATTTTAATGGAATCATCTATATTTAGTAGCAAGAAAATGACGTCATTTACTGATTTCGTAAATATGCTTTGACTATTGCCTTCATTCAGCTGAGTTTAAAAGATAAGTATCTTAAGTGTACTCAGAAATTTTCAAAACAACAAAAAGTTTAAGGGAATAAATAATTAGTTGAAAAAAAATCATTTTATACTGTGGATTTAATGAAATTATTTATTTGTTTTTTTCGTTTCCCACAAAGTCACAAAAAAACCTTTCAAATTTATAGCTTACAAATTTAAATTGATAATTTACCTTTTTCTCTCTTGTGTTGTAAAACAAGGGTAAAAGAATTTTCCCCTACCATTTTCTCTTACTACCTTAACCTGTTAGAACACGGGTTACGGTTGCAGAAGTGCACTGACAGGACAACAATTAGTTCTCAAAAGTGGTTTCAGTTACAAGATTCTGTCGCATATTTCAGAAAAATAACAGATATCAGTATTATTTAAAAAAAGAATACATGAAAATGTTGATTTCAATTTCTTTTATGATTTTTTTCACCCCTTTTTTAAGGGGCACAAGATAAACAGATGGTACGTGATGATGGCTTGAAGAATGTACATTTCGGTAGTTTGTGTCACAATGAGCAACTTATCAGTTCGACACTTTACAGTTAAATAAAAAAAAAAAAATCAAATTTGCAACAATAGTGAAATGATTCACAAAAGACAATTACATTATATGATTAAAACTAGCTGAAAACCCGCGCTTCGCTACGGAGTACATTCAAATTAAATACAACGGTCAATGTATGCAATTAATGCCAAAAGAATTAAATATATATATTTATAATAAATACGATGATCAATGCATAGAATTGATGTAATATATATATATATATATATATATATATATATATATATATATATATATATATATATATATATATATATATATATATATATAATCGTAACTGATATTTATTTTTTTGGATAATATCCAATCGTCTGCTGCATTAGAAAGAAAAAATATTTTTTTGTCTATTTAGTTATTATGCACGTGACGATAAATTTATTTAAAGTATCAGAAAAAGAAATCGCGTGATCGGCATTTAATAAATTAAATTCTAAAAATGAATCTTTAAAAATTCACCAAAAATCAGAAAATCGAGGTAAAGATTCCAGAAAGATTTCATTTTAAAGGAATTTTTAGGATCTTTCTCGTGATATAAATTTTATAACCCTCAAATTATTATTTTAAATGCAAACTTTAAAAAAGTTACAAAACCAGCTTAAAAATTTAATTTTAAAAAATCTAAGGATTTTTCAAAAATCTTTCTGAGTGTACCCCTACACCATAAGAAAAATCGCCATGCAAAATGTCAGCCCTTTAGGTCCAGCGGTTTGGTCTGTGAGTTGTATGTCAGTGAGTCAGTGACGGAACTGTTTTATATATATAGATTATGTTGCTGGTCTGACCTCTATGAAAGAATCCAACCTGATATGAAGTTTCACGTCATAACAATAGTTGATTAATTGACTGGCAGCCCTAAAGCTTGTAACAACCACTTCTTACAGGAGGCTTAAACTTGCGTCTTCAAAGTTTCAAGCAGGTATAACACCTCTGAACTACTCCCACGTTGTGGGGAAGCGCGATCTCTAATTCGATTCTTTTATCGCTCCCGAGCCAGAATAAATATGAATCTTTGTGGGAGTTTACAAAAGTCATAAAAGGAAATAAAAACTGGATAGTAGGTAAATAAGACAATACATCAAACGTATTACCTTTTCATTTCAAATTAGGAGAGTGTACCTCACGTTTTATGTCTAATATTAATAATATCAGAATTCACAAATGTGTAAATTTTAATGTTTAACTTGCATTTTAATTTAAGATTTTGTTCTTTGAGTTTTAGTATACATTTATCGTGCGAAATAGGCGAGCAAAATTTTTAAATCCTTACGGGCCTGTTCACATAGGAGTCCGTTACGTTGCGTTAAGACGAAAATAAACCAATCATATGCCTCCAAACGATTAGCAATGAAATTTTTAACGCCTATGATTGGTTCATTTTCGTCTCAACGTCATCTTTTCCTTAACGCAACGCAACGGACTCCTATGTGAACAGGCCCTAACTCTCAAGCTATCCATCTCATGATAACACGTAATATGATAACCAATGATATTGCCATTTTTACTCGCACATTTCTCAAACCTTAATTTTAACCACTTATAATTGAACTACAGCTATTTTTGTACACGAAAGATTGAGAGCGAATAAAGTGCGGGATCAAGCTGCTATTCTCTCGAGACACAATCAGATATTGTCGTCACGTATCAGCATAGTTAGTTATTCGCTGAAGACTTCTATGCTTCATTATGTATTTGTCTATCAAACTTTATCGATAGAGCTCTCATAAAACTTTTGTATTGCTCCTAATTCCCCATTCGTCAGAGTTTGATTGGCGCTGAAAGGCAGTTATTATTTGAAAAATGTCCCGTTTATTCCACTAAGCCAAATCCGACCGTAAATAGAACTGCCTTTTTCTTCTTTCTTCACCCCTCCCGAAGAGCCGGATAATTTTTCGTGACCTTCATGGCATAAGCTGTCCATTATCTTCACTCCGACGTTGTTCCGACGCCAGTAATTCGGAAATCGGTGGCATCGTTTCTCGCACCGGCGGAACGACTACCGAGAGAGCTTGATGGCTCAAATCAAACGAATGCCATTCGACGTTAATTGCGGTTTCGTGTTTTTGCTGGCGGAGGACCACACACGCAGCGAGCAAGAACGCAGAATACAGTCTCTTGATTATTGCTTGAACCCAGAAAAAGAAACTTTGACATATTACCCGTACGCCGAGCTTCGCTATCGAGTGACGTTGTATGACTATTAAGTCTGAAGGCTTATGAAGAAATCTCCAGCTTTATGCCACGCGACAGGGCGCTTATAATCTTCCGGGTAGTCTTTCCGGATCGAAAAATTTTAAATATGGTAAATTATCCTTATTAATAAAAAAAAAAAAACTAGCGCCAAAATTGGCGAAATATGCATGAGATCAGATAATTTTTTTAATATTCTCCGTAAATGACTGACCACTAAAAAGTATTCGTGAATTTCCAATCAGTGGCGTAGCGAGCATAACTGGCGCCCGGGGCACGATACCTTTGTGGCGCCCCCCCCCCAGAAAAACATATAGTAATATAATATATAGACCCTATATTGGCGCCCTCGATAAACATATAATAACATAATATATAGACCTTATATTGGCACTCCCCCCCGAAAAGCATATAGTAACATAATATATAGACCTTATGTTGGTGCCCTCCCCTAAAAACACATAGTAATATAATATATAGACCTTATATTGGCGCCTCCCCACAAAATAATATAGTAATATAATATATATATATACCTTATATTGGCGCCCTCCCCGAAAAACATATAGTAATATAATATATAGACCTTATATTGGGGCCCTCCCCTGAAAAACATATAGTAATATAATATAGAGACCTTATATTGGCATCCACCTCGAAAACATATAGTAATATAATATATGGATCTTACATTGGCGCCCCTCTGCGAGTGGCGCCCGGGGCATGATAGACCTCCTTGCCCCCCCCCCCCCTGCTACGCCACTGTTTCTAATGCCAAATTAGCTTTCTTCTACAGTAATAGAGCAGAAGAACACTCAGTAATCCAAGGCAAGCAAAGTGGCGCCTAGGGAGTTTTGCCATTTCGCTACTGAGAAGCACCAAGCGAAACATTTTAGGGGTATTGTAAATCTATTTATTTCCCGCCTGGTAATTATGTGCCCTTTCTAGGTTTCTTGGGTTTTCACTGATCTATGGTTTCTTCTCTTCTGATTGTCGTGTCACCCTTTACAATTTCAACCTTGTGGAATGGCAACTCTCTCCTGGGGTAATTTTGCCTGGTTTTGAGTAGGGATTCTCTTGCGTTACTCCTTCGGGGGAGGGGGGGGGAACTGAATTTGCTGTGGAATTTTGCTATCAATTTTATTTTCCGTCATCTGTACTTTTTAGCCCAAGGTTTTTCGAACCATAATTTTACTAATATTTATCCTGGTGTTTTGTAAAAGGTTACGTATTTGTACAATTTTAAAATATCACTACAGCACTGTTCGATATTGAAATGAAGGTTTTTTAGCCTCGTCAAGAGTCTAAATAGATGATTTAAGTCTGTCGTTTATTTTTTTTAGCTATTATAAATTTCCATTCGTTTTATTTGCAGACATATTCTAAATTTCTTTACAACGTGTTGCGTTAGAACCTTCATCGATTCTGAGTTTATGGTAATCACAATTTTATGTATCAGCACGTCTAGATACAGGAATTCTGTAATACAATGGCTCAGATAAATAAACGAACAGTAGTAACTTATCAGAACAAAATTATTTTGTTATATTCCTTCAAACTACTTTGTTTTTCTAAAGAAAGATAGATATAAAAGAAAAATTCCATTTTTGTTTCTTCTAAAGACTAATTAATTTACTGTGAATCTGTTCAAAATCCCTCCTAAATTCTTATATTTTCTACTTTTACAATGATTTTTTATATCGTAAATTTTAATTGTTTTGATTATTCTTAAAAGGAATAATAGGGATTTTTCTTTTATGTACATCCTTTTTTAGAAAAATAAAATAGTTCGTAGGAATAAATCAAAATGATTTGGTTTTGCCAATGTACTACTGTACGTTTATTTATTTGAGTGACTGTACCGGTTTCTTTATGCTTTGCTGTATCTAGTCGAGTATTTTGAAGTATTTCATCACACGCAATGTCAATAAATTTCCCCGAAGAAACGAATTAGCAAAGCATTTATTACTCTACTCTCGAGTTAAAACTGCAAAGGAGAGAAAAATATAGGAAATGCATAAACAAGAAAATTAACCAAGGGGGCGTCCATTACTTACGTGAGGCGATTTTGGTGATTTTTCGACACCACCCCCCCCCCTGGTGAGATGTGAGATTTGGTTCGACCCCCTCCCCCCCCCCCCCTAATCTCACGTGAGATTTTTCAGAATGCGTATTTTTAGTGTTAATACGCTAATCTGTGCTTGATTGCGTCGGATTTATTTTTAAAAAAACATGATTTGCTAAATTATTTTTATTTAACACTAGTATTTAAGACTACTAAGAACGTAGTCTAGAATCACAGTGAGAAAATCGAACAATAAAATACTTAAATAGGAATGACTAAAATTCGCAAAAGAATATTCATTCTAATTCAGTCCACGGGGACTCGTGTGTGGTCTCGAGAATGACTACTGGAACTATTGTGTAGGATTTAGCCATATTTTAGTGTACAAACATGTTTTACTTAATACAACCCAGTTTTCTCGCAGTTTTACAATGTTTCTTGCGGAAAAAAATTACGTGATATTTGCCGAGACCCCCCCCCTCTCCCCCACGTGAGACTGGGTGAGATTCGGCTCGACTCCCTCCCCTCCCCCCTAAAAGCCTCACGTAATTAATGGACGCCCCCTAAGATAAAATTATCATGCGATCACGCGTCTCCCAATAACGTCTGTACGGCGAATGCCCGGTTAAGGCACAACAGGCCACGATATACTTACTGTTGATTTTGTCGGAATTGCAAACAGGGCATAGAGGGCTAAAAAAAATTTCCATTCTGTTTAAATGTCGAGTTCAGTTGCAATCCTGAAAGCAGTCACTGCAATTTCACGTGGGCCATCGGAAAGGTCTTGCTCCAGACTTAATTTTTAACCCCTTTGCGCACCATGACGTACATGCGTACGTCATAAAATTCTCGTGCTCGAAACCATGACGTACATGTGTACGTCATTATTCTACTTCAGCACATTCACTTTAATTGTTGCTCGGTTATTACACTATTCGTGAAAATTGTGGTTTGGTAATGATGTAACTAAATGATGTAAAAACATTGAAAACTTCACTCATGTTCTCATTTTCATACATTTATTTTCCGGAAATATGAATGTTTTATATTTCCGGTTTTATATCCATTTATATTCATCATACATTTATTTTCCGCTAAATAATTTTTGCTTCTATATTTTTTACTGAAACGTAGACTTTTCAGTATTTTGCAAGTTTTTCAGATCTTTGTAAACAAGATTGTTATAGTGTAACAATAGCTTTGAAGTACAAATAATGTATCATTTTCCTAATTTACATATTACTCACGTATTCTGAATTCAAATACATCAAAAACTCCAGTTTCCAAGAAAATCGAAGAAATCTGGTTTTCAGTGTATTTAATGGTAAAGTCAACCTGGTGCGCAAGAGGTTAATGCGGTTTTGGAGGTCGGAAATAAAAGAACCCTTTATTTTCTGCTTTATAATCTGTCGTTAATTAAATTCGTAAGTTCTGTCTTTTTAGTTCGAGTCAAGCCCACTGCATTCCACTGCAACAAACGCACATAGGCGTCTACGCAAACCATATTCGAAGATAAGAAAGCTGAGATAACTGAAAAAGCTGCACCTTTGGTAGACCCCTTTGCCGTTATAATAACGTTGGCAGGGGTGCGCCACGTGGAGACGGGTCCTTCGATACACCCCACTCATCAAATGATTATGAACAAAATTTCATATTAATTACGATTTTCTACTAAATGAGTACTGAAGTACTTTATTTTTTCTACAAATTGAAAAAAATAAATAAATAAATTTAAAAAAATATTAAATACTTAAAAAAATAGAATTAAAAAATTAATTTAAATTCTTCATTAAATTCTTTTTATATAAAGTATACGTTTTATTAAAATACTTTAAAAAATTAAAATAAAAATAATAAAAATAAAAAAATTAATTACTTTATTTCTTCAACAAATTGAAAAAAAAAAGAAACTCTCTGTCCTTAAAGATGTTTATTTCCGTCTAGTTGGTTACACTCGGTGATTTTATAAGATTTTTTTTTTATGTTTTCTATAACAATTCCGATGAAAATACACAGCAAAAAAACATTAAATTTAAATTTTGCCGAAAAAACATTTGGTAACCTATATCCTTCTCTCTTTCTAGGTGAGTAACATTTCACTTCTTTTGAAACTGAAAGTAATTTCCATTCAAGTTAATTCCATTAGGTGAGTAACACAGTCTTTTTTTTTTTATCGCCTGCACTTAATTCGGTTCTAGGGACTTATTTTTTTTTCTTTCCTCAGCAAAAGCGAGGTTTAACCACAAATGGGATTTTTCCTGAGAAAATTATTTTTTCTCGTTTTTTTTTTGGCTGGAAATCGTTCTCTACTTTTTATTGGATTAAAAGATTTATTTTACAGCTCTTTGGCTGATAGCATGAACGTTGCATTCTATCATGAAAGGATTTTTATTCTATAGTTCTCGTTTGCATCGTGTTATTGAAATTTATGATCCGAATAATAGGCTTTTATTTATTTTAGAAAATATCGGGTTTTCACATTTAATGTCATTAAAATTTTAAAAAAAATTTTAATTGTATGTCATCAAAGATTTAAATAACTGGTATCATTTAAATTTGAAATTAAAATTGTTAAATTATAAAAATATTACGTTTAAGGGGGCGTTCATTAATTACGTGAGGATTTTAGGGGGGGGGGAGGGAGGGAGTCTAGCCGAATCTCACCCAGTCTCACGTGGGGGAGAGGGGGGGGGGGTCTCGGCAAATATCACGTAATTTTTTTTCGCAAGAAACAGTGTGAAATTGCGAGAAAACTGGGTTATATTAAGTAAAACATGTTTCTACACTAAAATATGGCTAAATCCAACACGATAGGTCCAGTAGTCACTCTCGAGACCACACATGAGTCCCCGTGGACTGAATTAGAATGAATATTGTTTTACGAATTTTAGTAGTTCCTATTTAAGTATTTTACTGTTCGATTTTCTCACTGTGATTCTAGACTACGTTCTTAGTGGTCTTAAATACTAGTCTTAACTAGTCTTAAATAAAAATAATTAAGAAAATTATGTTTTTTTAAATAAATCCAACGCAAGCACGCACAGATTAACGCATTTACACTAAAAATACGCATTTTGAAAAATCTCACGTGAGATTAGGGGGGGGGGGAGGAGGGGGTCACGCGAAATCTCTCGACATCTCACCGGGGGGAAGGGGGTCTAAAAATCGCCAAAATCGCCTCACGTAATTAATGGAAGCCCCCTAAGTGTTTGACGATTTTAAATTTAGATAAATAATATTTTATATTTTATAATTTAATTTGATGTTCCTGATAAATGTGCATTTACTTTCCTAAAGCTAGAAATATGGCAGTCCCTTCGTCAAATAATGTAATATGGTTAATGCCATACAGAAATATTCAGATATTACTAAAATAAGGGTAGGATTTATGAGCCTTTAAAAGATATTTTAAGAGAGCTTAATGAAGACGCAATACACTGCGAAAAATTTTGTAGAGATACTTTGCAAGGAATTTTAAATTATATGCTTTCAAAGATGACAAAGCGGGAAAAATTCCATCCAAAATAAATACACGTAAAGTATACATTATATAGCAAGGTAAACATAGTAGACAGTACATCATTAGAATGTTTTATTTGGATTTGTAAACATGGTAGAAAGATGTGGTTTCAGTTGTTCTATCCAAAGAGGTTTATCGTACCTTTTATAAACCAAGGGAGTAGAAAGGATTACCACTTTAAAATAAATTATACTTCAGAAAAAAAAATTGCATTTGAATTGTTATTTGTTATATATTAAGAACTTCTTTAGAAAGCAGTTTAACAGAATTATTTTATGTAAGATATATGGGTTTCAAGTACATATTTTTAGAAAGATATCTCGGAAGTTTTATAAGCCCAGTTAAGGGGACAATGGACTTTCAAAATTGTGAAATTTGTCCCAAAATTCGATTTATTTATTTTATTGAATTCGGAAACTACGGACGAGTAGGAATGTGTCGCAAAAAGAATTTTTAATTTCTGTGATTACTTTCCTAGTTATAGGCATTTGTCTTTAATTTAGATATTATGTGGTTATTAATAGCAATAACTTTAAACGTGCTTTTCTCAAAATAAAAATTTTCATGTCATACGAATATTCTACGAACTGCTCCGGGCGCATTCCTAATTATCGTATTGCTTTGAAATTTAAGTTTTATATACTTAATTGTATATCAAATAAATCTTATTGAAAATAATTATGCTTCGTAGCTCAGAATTTCGAAATTTTGTACTCGATTTATAGGTATTTTGCGTCATAAAAAGCGTGTTTTCACTGTTATTATTTTTTTCTCTTAATATTTTTAATGAATCCTTAAAATAAGCAATAAGTTTCAATGTTAGTTCCATAAGGTATCCTGTAAATAAAAATTACCATATTATATGCAAAAGAAACGCGCCTGGAACAATTTTAATGAGGCCAATTTTTGATATAATTCATAATTCATAAATTATTAATATTTCTTCATTAAATTTTAACCACTTTTACATATCTATGGTACTAATCACATATTCAAATTTCAAGCAAATCCGCTGAAAACGAAAAAAGTTAGGTTTGAAGGTCCACTGCCCCCTTAATGCAGCTGATGGTGCTTTGTAGTAATTCCACAGCAAGTGCGAATCCAACAGGAAATCCGAGGATGTCTACAAATCCTTGGCCTTTGCCCTCTCTTGCAGTAGTTACTGTCAGTCCAATCATGGAACGGAATGGCAAAGATGTTATTAAATAGGGAAGTCGAAAGAGTTTTAAAAAACACCAAGATCTGCCGTACCAAAACGAGCAATTATTCATCGAAAAGATTAACTGACATCGTAAAACAGCATAAAATAAAACGTTTAAAATGTAGGGAATTCGGCAACGGATAACATATAAAGATATAGCGTATAAAGATAGAACATATAAAAATATAACTTATAAAAATATTTTTCAAATTTTTATAGTTTTGCAGAGTTTTCTTAGCTTGGTCTAGCCAAGTATCAGATTTTTATTAATGGGCGACTGTCAATGATTACGCAAATAACTATAAGGGTGACCAAAATGAAAGTGAGACTTTTGTTGTACTGGCAGGTGTTAAATAACAAGATCTTTGCATTTGCGCCCGTAGATGGCGTTGTATGTTAAGAAACAAAGCTGCTAACATCGGAATGTGTCAGAGTGCTGTTTGAACGTGTTTAAGCAATGTGACTACGTACGGTTGTGACTTTATAGAGATTTAACACTTCTACCCTAACATTGGGTATGTATATCTTGATGTGGCACTCTAAATACTTTCATTCAAACACAGTTCTTACATAACGACAATGTATATTCAAATATTTGCAATTGTAAATTTTGCTTTTCAACATAAAGCAAGTGCACTACTAGTACGAGATATATAATATTTATGCAAGGGAAATACAATTCAATATATTTTCTGGTATAACTATTCATGCAATGACAATACAACTTGAGATACTCACAAATACTTCGGAAAGTCAATGCAGCTTCGTAAACTTTGGGCCTAATAAGAACTCGCTTAGTTTTGAAGCAACCTAGCTATGCCTCGAGCGGCTGCTCGCAAAACTCAACTATCATTAAACCAGACACTAAGCCTAGCTCCAGCTCGATACTTCGTTTCGTCAGCTCTACTCCTCCTTTCACTTCCTCTCACTTCCTTAACACTTCGTCGACCTTCTTTAATCTAGCTGCTTGGTATTTATACCAACCGCGTATGCCGCAATTAGCATATCTTAAGCGACTTCTTTAGATTTATTCACTTAAAAGTTCGATTATTGTGAATCGAATCTTACGTAAACCTGACAACTTGGCTGCGTCCAAACGGGCCCAGCGAGTAGTTATTCAATTTTTGACAGCGGGAGGTGTTAGTGAAGAAGATATGGATCGTCGCATGAGGGACGTGTATATACATAAGTTCACTGCACACTGTGAAAGACACGCGTACACGAGTGTGGCCTTTCTTATATTGGTCAAACCAAGCGTGCTCTTAAATTCCGATTGAAGGAACACGAGAGTTATGTTAAAAAGCAAGAGTTAAATCGCTCGTCCATTGCTCGACAAGCCTGGAGTTTGAAGCACCGATTTGACTTTAATTCTGCCTCCATTATTCAGAAATGTCGCTCGCCTGCCGATCTTGATTTCTGGGAAGCTTATCACATTTTTAAAAATTCGGGTTCTTTGGTTAATGATTTGTCAAGCACCCCTGTTTTTCCCCAATTGTGGAAAGGGTTTATTTAGCTGTGTTGGTCTGTTTCTTCATTTTTTCAATTTTTCCCGCTCTTTTCCCCACTAGATGGCGCTGCTTGCCCTATTTCGGTCTCTCCGCTGCTTCGTGTCTTTGGCGCTCGGCACGTGCGGGTTATTTAAGTGCGTGTGCACTGGTCTGGTCGCTTAGTCTTCGGCTTTTTGAGCTGCCACTAAGTTCGTTGCACTGATGAAGAAGCTCCTTTGTAGCTTGGAAACAGCCGTATGCAAAATAATTGCATCTTATTGCTATTTGTGCTTTATTTACGTTGGTTTTCCTGTTTATTCCTTTAGCACAAAGGTTGTATCTTTTCTTTTCAAGGCCAAGGTCTGTTCAAGCACACTTGGCCAGCACCTTGGAATCGACTGCCGAGGACAAGTTTCTATGCGGCGCTTCCGCTGGGAGGTCCACGACCATCTTAACTTTAGCCCCATCCTGTCATCCTGCGACTACGCCGATAAAGGGTACCGATAAAGGGGCACCGGTTTGCTAACAGTGTAGACGTCCGAAACACACAGTTCAAGACTAGTTCCGCAGACAATCACGGGTGTCCTTCCCTCGGGGTAGCCAAAATCTAACTGAAACGGCTTCTGTATGTAGCGGATATGTAGCGCATATGTCCTTAATACTTCCTGTATGTTCACATATTCTAACCAATAAACTGTTACAGAACAACCCCCCCCCCAAAAAAAAAAAATAAAAAAAAAGTCGTCCTTTCATTTGGACCACCCTTATAAAATATTTCAGGGGAAGCCCTCACTACAAGCAGTTTGAGTTCCTAAAACTCAACTTTTCTCCCCCCCCCCTCCAAAAATAAAATAATAATAATAATTCCAGCTTCCAACAAAGACTCGAGTTTTGTCACCACTTCAAACCCGTGGACTGAAGATGTGTTGCCATCCGCTGGAACCGCAGATTTTCAGTTTCAATGTTAAGCCAAGAGGAAATTTTTTTTCTGTTTTGTTCTAATCACAAATCAGTTAATGGGTTAGTTTTAAAGTCTGCTTTTCTTTGTATGAAATTGGGCATTTAAGGGATTCGAATGCGTTCGGAGTAGTTTTTTTTTTCAAAAACTGTACTTTGAAAAATTTCTGCCTTATTTTTTGAGTAAATATAGAACCGAAATACGAGAATGGTGAAAAAATAGTCCAAAACTATACAGATTTTTACAAAAAGGACTTTAGGTCAAAATGTAGCAAATTTTTAGGGAAAGTGTGATGTTCTGTAGATTATATACAATTTGTAACATTGTAGTTTGTTTCTAATTTAATCTGCGCCATTCAACGAAGTTTACTGATTGTCACAGATTATAATCAGTTCTTGAACATGCAGCGTTATTTATTTGCCTCTTAACTTTATTTGAAGTCTGTTGTCAGTAAATTTATTCTGTTAAATAATTAGAATTTGAAAATAAAAAATAATAAGTTTTGTAAACTATCAACATGTTTTATTGCTATCAAAGTTTAAAAACACTAGTATATGTTCTAGTGTAGAAATAAAAATTCCACTATACCATGCATATTATTAGGAATGCCCCATTTGAGTTAGACCAGTGGTTCCCAACCTTGGATACGCGTACCAATACCGGTACGCGGACAAGCAGCTACCGGTACGCGAATGATTTTACAATTTAAAACAAAAATCTATTCAAAATCTGTATTACAAAAAAGAAAAGAAATGACTATTATAAAAATTAATAATCCATACGTTTTAATATGTTAGTTTGAAATTTTTAATCCATTGCTTGCGTTGTAATACTTTATTGGGATTTACCTAATCTCAAAAGATGCCGTCTACACCCGAATGTGTTATCTATGACCGCCCCATAAAAATTTGGCACTCGCCTGCGAATTCTAACTGTGTCTATAACTGTGTTTGCGAATTATAACTGTGTCTATAACTGTGTTTGCGAATTATAACTGTGTATGAGAAGTTTCTTGCCGAGCAGTAACATTTTTAATGCCATTTGCGACCCCATATTTATGTGAAAAAGGATTTTCTGCAATGACTGCGATGAGAACCAAATACAGAGCTTTGGTGGACATTGAATCGGATCTTCGCCTTAAACAGACAAACATTGAGCCCGATATTACTTCTTTAGTTAATAATAAACAGGTCCAACCTTCTCACTAATTATATATTTTTTAAAGCGATTATTCTATTTTATGTATATGTTTAGCAACAAAAATATATCCCAAGTTACTTGTCTGTATTACAAATGTTCTCCGTCGCATTTTATTCCCCATTTCAAAATTTTTGGTCTACCGGTACGTCATCAAATTGTTTACAACGTACAGGTACGGTACTATAAAAAGGTTGGGAACCCCTGAGATAGACAGTCTTGAAAATGGGAAATGATAGTCTGAACAGCGGTAAAAGGGGGGGGGGATGGATCAAAAAAGGTTGCGAACCACTGATTTAGAAGAATTTACGATGGGAGCATTTCAGAAACGAGTCGTCACAGTACAGCCATATTATTCTAAGTCTTATCGATCTTCCGCTTTTCAGAAACTTTCTACTCTCGGGCCTTGACATGCCACGTTCAATCCGGCCTGAGTCACTCCGACGAACAAGTGTTGCATTAGATTGGAAAACGCTTTCTGATTTTTTTTCTTCTTCGGAGTGCTTTTCTCCTCAATATGGGGATTGAACAGAGTTCTCTGGCTCGGAGATTTTATGAATTTGTCTCCAATATGGTCCCCCCTGTTCTGGAATGCAGAATTTCGAACTGTAATACCGACCGTTTTTCTTCCTGTAGAGAAAAGACAATTTTTAATAATGTTCCTTACAGAACACTCACGTAAAACTCATATGCGTATGCTTATAATGTAGGGGGACTGGTACACATGATTTTAGGTTTTTTTTTATCTACATGCGTTAGGTAATGATTTTTTTCTCTTATATGTGTCTTTATATATTGATCATTAAGCATTAAAAAATCTCAAATCGTTTAAAATTAAAATTTAAAAAAAATTCTATAATTAATTCATATTTAATATTTTATTTATCTGCCGGATTAATTAAGCTATATGCATATTTTTTTCTTTTGCACTTAAGAATGGTGTCGAAAAATTTGTCTTTGCGTTTCAAAACATTAATAAAAAACCGTTTTAATCAGTAAAAAAAAATTTTAGGTAATTTTTTCAACAGGTAATATATTTCTAGAACTTTTTTCTAAGTCAAAAACTTTGAAGAAAGCTGAATGAAGCCACTGTACGCTGCACAAAAATTTGTAGAGATACTTTGCGAGGAATTTTAAATTATATGCTTTCAAAGATGGTAAATAGGGAAAAAAAATCTATTCCAAGATAAATAAACTTAAAAGTATACATGAGATAGCTGGGTAAACATAGCAGACAGTACATCATTAAAATGTTTTATTTGAAATCACGGTAGAAAGATGTGGTTTGAGTTATTTGATCCTAAAACTTCTATGGAATCTTTTATAAACCAAGATAATAAAAATAATCACCCCTTTAAAATAAATTATACCCCAAAAACTCTTATATTTGAATTGTTATTTGTTATATATTTGAATAGTTTTTGCACTTCTTAAGAAAAAAATAGCTTCTTAACAGTATTATTTTAGGAAACCGAAGTGTACTGTTTAAAATAAATCTTTGAAATCCGATTCAAATTTAAATGGGTGATCAGTTAGTTATATCTTTATGCTTTTGGAAATATTTATGCAAAGTATTTTTTTCCGTCCACGTGTATAAAATGTATAAATATATATTCCGTCCATGTGTCCAAAGTATTTTTTCCGTCCATTTTTTCCGTAGATGTTTATCAGTATTCTCTATGATTTAAAACCGTTTCTAGGTCGAATATTTCTTGAATGACTTGATCATCGTTAGCCTAATAGAGAGTGGAACAATTTACCTTTGAATTGTTACTGCAAATAGCTTTATATAACGAACACCAATCAGCCGATGGACAACCATTAAAGGTTTATCATAAAGAAATTCAATTTTAGCTGAAATAATCTTCAATAATGATTGTCATCAAAAATGCATGAATTGAAAAGAAGTTCTATTTCTTAAATTCTAAAACTCCAGATTAATCAGACCATGTTGAAGTCATATTTTAAATGTCTTCACCCCTGAGTTTCTGTCCAATCTGCATATTACTGGGAATCTGTTATTACTAATCGTTCTTGCCAGGGGTACCAGACCTGGGTTTTTCGATGATCATAGGGTTGTATCGGTTTTCATTTTCGAAAATATCACAAAATCTGCGTTTCTCCCTCGAAAGTTAAAAATATAGCAAAAAAAATATATTTATTTCCTACTAAAAGCATAATTTAAATGCAAGACAATTAAAAACAAAAAGCTTACAATGACATTAATTAGCGTTTGGATGTAAAATGATTCATCCATCTCCAATGCACAAAGACGCGAGTCACTGCAAGCCCTGGTTCTTGCAATGACATTCTAAGAAAAAATAATGGTTGGAAACTTTTCCTAGAAATATTAGGTTGGTTCAAATGGTGGAATTCTAATCACGTGGTTAGGAGATTCAGGTTCAATCCCTAGTCCTTATAGGTTTACATGCTCGGTCTCTAGGTTGCGCAGAATAGGTCCCCCTTTTCTCGACACCACCGTGAACACCGATGTACGCTTGGACATTTTTTAATAGTTCGTGAATCAACTGGATGATCGTGAGCTAACGGAGATTACTTCCAGCAAGATGGAACAACGTGTGATACGTCGGCAAGGAGTATGCCGGAAATTGAGTCTTTTATCGGGAACAGGGTAATTTTAAAGGGACTTTGGCCACCACGGTCGCCGGATCTGACACCACCTGTGGAAGATTTAAAGGAACGTAAAATGGCTGGTATTCCTCCCGATATCTTTACCAATACGTTCAGGAACATGGAGCGCAGCGTCGAAACGTGTCTAATAGGAAACGAGATCACTTCCAGCATCACATGTAATGCAGTCTATCACACATAGGTCAAGGTATATAGCTTTTTTTTTGGGGGGGGGTGGATCAGATTGCTTCATCCTAGAAAGGGTAATTACAGAATATTCGGAGTCTGTGAATCATCCCATAGAATACGAATGTAATCAAATATAATTATATTTTAAAAATTATTTGTTGCTTTATTGCATTTTCCATTTTGTTGTTGTTGAAAGGATTCATTCTATGACTGTTTGTTATCAGAAGGAGGAATCCACAGCTTTCATCAGATTGTCAAAGGGGTCCAGGACAAAAAAAAAAAATTAAGGACCAATGATCTAGGGAGAAGAATTCAGAAGTGTGAGGATTGCCAGAATTTTTATAAATATGCCTATAATTAAGCCCGTTGCCATTTTATGTCTTAAAAACTTTGTTTAGTCTTCTTTTTGCATCCCTTCTCACGTTTGAATTTGCCCCTGGTAACCATTTTGTTGCCAAAATAACTAATTTCTCTTCTTCGTTATGGATAATCCTTCTACCTGGTAACCATTTTGTTGCCGAAATAACTAATTTCTCTACTTTGTTATGGATAATCCTTCTACCTGGTAACCATTTTGTTGCCGAAATAACTAATTTCTCTACTTTGTTATGGATAATCCTTCTACCTGGTAACCATTTTGTTGCCGAAATAACTAATTTCTCTACTTTGTTATAGATAATCCTTCTACCTGGTAACCATTTTTTTCCCGAAATAACTAATTTCTCTACTTTGTTATGGATAATCCTTCTACCTGGTAACCATTTTGTTGCCGAAAAAACTAATTTCTCTTCTTCGTTATGGATAATCCTTCTACATGGTAACCATTTTGTTTCCAAAATAACTAATTGTTCTACTTTGTTACGGATACTCGTTCGATTTTTTTCATGGTAAACATTTTGCTTCCTAAATAGCCAATTGCTTTACTTGGTTATGGAAACTCGTTTGAATTTCTCCCTGGCAACCATTTTGCTTCCGAAATAACAAAACGTTTTACTTAGTTGTGGATGCTCGTTTTAATCTCTCCCCGGTAATCAATTCGCTCACGAAATAACTAATTGCTCTATATTTGAAGACAATATTTTGGTCGAATTTTATACATGTTTCACTCGGTTAATACTTTATTTATAATATGTACACATAAAAAATTTTTGTAGACAGTGTAATTTTTCCTTTTTGTGAATAAAAATGGCAAAACAAAAGGACGTAAAGAATATTTTAGTAAGCATTCTAGCTACGCGAGTTGAATTTTAATAAAAACCAGGATCATGGATTGGAGGATAAACAAAAATGCAATATGTTCAAACAACATTACGTATTTTCCGAATATGCTTTGTGAACTTTTGCCCTGTTTAAACCATCATTGACCATCTGATTTTTCTACTTCACTCCTAAAAACCATAAAATATGTCATATCCATGCCAAACTTGAAACGTATAAATTTACGTTGACCTAATGCCAAAATGTATTTTTGTAACTGTCATCTCGATTTTCTTCTTCGGCTTCAGTTCTTAACATTGTAATAGAGACCGAAGTTTAATGAATAAAATATTTTCATGTGCATAGTTGAAAACCACTAAAATATAGGAAAATGGTATACATAGCAGAAGGAGGGGGGAAAAAGGAATTGCATTTTAAAATTCAAACATGCCTCTTAGTAATTAAAATTTCTTAGTTTTATTTTAATTTCTTTATTTAATTCTTCTTTAAGTTTATTAGAAAGGTACTATTTCTAGCAGTAGGACGAATATTTTTCATTCATTTACTTATTACAGCAAATGCCTATGGTTTGTGTTGTTTATTTAGAAAGTTCTAATTTTTTTTGTATAATTAAAAGGTATCCGACTATGTTCGGAGCCGTTTTTTTTCAAAAACTTTACTTTCTCTAATTTTTCGAAATAAATATAGCACCAAAATAGGGAAATGATGAAAAATTAATCCAAAATTAAACCACTTTTAACGAAATTGACTATTTAATAACAAAACTGACTTTCCACAAATATGACTTTTGGTCGAAAGGGAGTAAATTTTTACATAAACGCCTCTAACTCTGAAAAAAAGTTATACACGTAACATTCATTTCCCTTTATCATATGTACTTTTGGTTGTCCCGATTGTCGCGAACTAAAAACGAATCGGTATCTCGAAATAAAATAAAAAAATTTTAATGTCATTATAGGCTATAACATGCAAAATTTCAGTCATTTCTCGTGAGGTTTTTTTTATAAATACTGTTTTAAATCAACACATATAATATACCTAGAGTGATATCTGTTGTCCTCTAAAACTTGCCATTGGGAAAAAAAATAAATAAATAATATATATATATATATATATATATATATATATATATATATATATATATATATATATATATATATATATATATATATATACTATACACCTAGAGGCTAATCTGTGGTTCATTACATTCTTAGTACTATCAAAAACACACTAGAAAAATTCACAGACATATCATGATTATATTTTGAGTTATCGTGGTAGTCGTATATATTTTTGGTGGAGAATCAGTTCTTCAGAAAACACAATTAAAGTTTTCACTAGTATCGAAATGGACAGCTGCTGCTCTGTTTTAATCTCATTTCATATCGAATGATCGAACAGAAAAAATAAAAGCAGATATGGAAACTGAAATTCACATTATCAAGAATCAAGAATAACAAAAAAATTGGAGAATTTGCATCAAAATCGGAAGTTTTAAACATAATCGGATACCTTAGCGTATGAAATTCTTAATAGAACTGAGCATGTGGGGGAATTCCATTTTAAAACTCAAAAAATAATACATGCAAATAGTTTAAGTACTTCAATTTTAGCTTACTACCAATATTTTATTCTAATTAAAACCATTTCGAGTGGAAACCGCCTTTAATGGTAAAATGAGTTATTTTAATAAATTTAATTATAACAGATTATGTGAACAGTTTGCATTTATTCCTTTCTTTGGAGAGTGCCTATTTTTCTAGTTGAGTGATTCGCATTCAAGCGACCGTTATCTAGAATATCTGAATTACCAATTTAATTAATTACTTGCAATTTCTTTGAAAAAGGAATTATTCAGCTGTTAAAATGAAGCATTTCTGATGTGTGTTTGTTCAGATTAATAAAGTCTGTCTGCTCACTGTTTAAAAAGAAAATATTTCGCTAACTAATATTACAAAAGAAAAATTTCACAAAATGGAAATCCCAATTAATACTGCAAAATTGAATAGGTAATTTTGGCTATTATTTAACTATTGCATTTGTATCTAATTTGCGATATTTTTTTAATACCTAATAGGAATTTAGAATAGCTATTTTAAGTTAGCAATAGTGAAGCTTATCTTTGATTGTAATAATTATTACTAGTATGGAACATTTGCCTCATGTCATATTTGAAATGAATGTTAAAATTTTACTTGACTTTAAAGTTTTAGACAAAAGATTGATTTCCCAGCATTAAACGACCACCTAATTGTACTAAAACTCGGGAGCACAAGTTGCAGAAAGTCGATGAGTATAACAACACCAAAACGAATTATAAATTAGTTACTGACGACACAACGTAAATCCTTTATACAAACAGCGAGGATCGAATAACGAAATTCAAGTGAACGGGACCCGGATATAGAGTAGATAATACGAAGAGTAATCAGAAAGGGTTATATACGCTAACTAGCTGAAAACCCGCACTTCGCTGCGGAGTCCATTCAAAGTAAATGCAACGGTCAATCTATGCAATTAATGCCATATATATATATATATATATATATATATATATATATATATATATATATATATATATATATATATATATATATATATATATATTTATAATAAACACGACGATCAATATATACAATTGATGTAGAAAAAAAAATATATATTTATAAAAAAATCGTAAGGGATATTTTTATAGACAAAATAATGTCCAATCGTCTGCCGCATTAGCAAGAAAAAAAATATTTTTTTGTCTGTTAAGTTGTTATGCACGTGACGATAAATTCATTTAAAGTACCATAAAAAGAAATCGCGTGATCGGCATTTAATAAATTAAATTCTAAAAATGAATCTTTAAAAATTCACCAGAAATCAGAAAATCGAGGTAAAGGTTCGAAAAAGATTTCATTTTAAAGGAATTTTCAAGATCTTTCTTGTGATATAAATTTTATAACACTCAAATTATTATTTTAAATGCAAACTTAAAAAAAGTTACAAAACCAGCTTAAAAATTTAATTTAAAAAATCTAAGAAGAATTTTTCAAAAATCTTTCTTAGTGCACCCCTACACCATAAGAAGAATCGCCATGCAAAATTTCAGCTCTTTAGGTCCAGCGGTTTGGTCTGTGCGTTGTATGTCAGTCAGTCAGTGAGTCAGTTACGGAACTGTTTTATATATATAGACTAGCTGAAAACCCGCACTTCGCTACGGAGTACATTCAAAGTAAAAACATCGGTCAATGTATGCAAATTAATGCCAATATATATATAATAAATACGACGATCAATGTATATAATTGATGTAAAATATATATATATTTATAAAAAAATTGTAAGGGATATTTTTATAGACAAAATAATGTAGAAGAAGATATTCAAATTAAATCTAATATAAAGAATACTAAAGAATATAGTACAGTTAATATAGTACAGTTTCTAGAACATTTCTTTTACTGTATTTTAATATTTTTTTGGATAATGTCCAATCGTCTGCCGCATTAGCAAGAAAAAAAAATTATTTTTTGTCTATTTAGTTTTTATGCACGTGACGATAAATTTATTTAAAGCACCAGAAAAGGAAGTCAGGTGATCAGCATTTAATAAATTAAATTCTAAAAATTAATCTTTAAAAATTCACCAAAAACCAGGAACTGGAGGTAAAGATTCGAAAAAAATTTCATTTTAAAGGAATTTTTATGATCTTTCTCGTGATATAAATTTTATAACCCTCAAATTATTATTTTAAATGCAAACGTAAAAAAAGTTTAAAAAACAGCTTAAAAATTTAATTTAAAAAAATCTAAGAAGAATTTTTGAAAAATCTTTCTTAGTGCACCCCTACACTATAAGAAGAATCGCCATGCAAAATTTCAGCCCTTTAGGTCCAGCGGTTTGGTCTGTGCGTTGTATGTCAGTCAGTCAGTGAATGAATGAATGAATGAATGAGTCAGTTACGGAACTGTTTTATATATATAGACTAGCTGAAAACCCGCGCTTCGCTACGGAGTACATTCAAATTAAATATAACGGTCAACGTATGCAATTTATGCCAAAAAATAAATATATATATTTATAATAAATGCGATGATCAATGTATACAATTGATGTAAAATATATATCTATCTCTATATATATATTTATAAAAAAATCGTAAGGGATATGCATTTTTTTTTGGATAATATCCAATCGTCTGCTGCACTAGAAAGAGAAAAAAATATTTTTTTGTCTATTTATTTGTTACGCACGTGACGATAAATTTATTGAAAGTACCAGAAAATGAAATCACGTGATCAGCATTTAATAAATTAAATTCTAAAAATTAATCTTTAAAAATTCACCAAAAATCAGGAAATGGAGGTAAAAATTCGAAAAAAATTTCATTTTAAAGGAATTTTTATGATCTTTCTCGTGATATAAATTTTATAACCCTCAATGTATTATTTTAAATGCAAACGTAAAAAAAGTTTAAAAAACAGCTTAAAAATTTAATTTAAAAAAATCTAAGAAGAATTTTTGAAAAATCTTTCTTAGTGCACCCCTACACTATTAGAAGAATCGCCATGCAAAATTTCAGCCCTTTAGGTCCAGCGGTTTGGTCTGTGCGTTGTATGTCAGTCAGTCAGTCAGTGAATGAATGAGTCAGTTACGGAAATGTTTTATATATAGAGATATGTATGTATTAGTGTAGTGGTTAGAGTTCTGGCCTTGGGTTCAAATCCCGAGTACGGATTTATCGTTTCCATGTTGTCCCCCCTCATAGGGAGCAATGCTGGCTCACGCATATGGTGCTCCCATAATATAGTAACCGAAAATTAGTGTGGTAACCTAATCTAATAATGTCTATATTGTTTCATAATTTTTCTTTTGCAATGCAAAATAATTTCTCCCCGTATAATTCGGAGTCCAGTTCATAACACATTGTAATAATAAAAATCTATCAAATTTTGTGCGTTCACATGCTTTTCGTCTGGTTTCGCAAAATAATTGCTCTTTTCGAAATATTCTATTATAATATTTTTAAGTGTCTTATTAAATATTGCGGTACCGATATTAAACCGACATCGCCTGCTTAGACATGCTGTACGAAACTGAAACCGCAATGGCAAATAAACGTGGAATGCTCTATGACCGGTTAAATGTCCTGTTTTTCGCAATATTGTGAAATCGCGGTTATACATCATCCTATGCTCATAGGAAATAAATGGGCCCTATGAATATTCTCCCGATATTGAAAGCCTGATACTTTTGTAAGAGGCTCAAATCTTTGTCCTGGATGATAAAAGAAAAAAAATATAAGCCTGATGTCTTTCATATGCTTACAAAGAAAGAAAAGTTCGTTTAAAGAAAAAAGAGAAGTATGTTCCGTAAGAATAATAAACGTCATAAAAATAACTACCCATAGAAGATGAAATCTCCGATAGATTATGTTGTGGCCCTGTACAACGTCTAACATGTCCGGGGGAGAGGAGATTTTTCACTTGAGGCCTATTCTGTTCCTTTCCTGATGGATGAGGTTTTGTTGCCCCTCGTAGAAACAGTCTGCTTTGATTTTCCTCCCCCAAATTTTGAAGTTCGCTTTAATCTACAATGTTTGTTTTGGATTAGTTTGAAAGCAGATTTATTTTTCAGTCTGGATATGTTTTCAGAAAGATGTATTGTGAGACGAAAGCATTGTTTAGGAGTTTTTTTTTTTTTTTGTTTTTTTGTTGTTGTTGTTGTTGTCTCGAGTCTCGAAATTTGAATGAAAAATATTTTCGGTCTCATACAGTTACGAACTTCAAAAATTTTATTTTTTGAAGTATTTTTTACAATTTTTATATTATTTCTTACTTTACACAAGAAGATTTTTTTTTTCCCCAATGAGTACTTACAGAATCTGATACATGACAGGAAATTTGTATCTTAGTCTAGTTTTTATAAGCATGTACTTTTTTTTCAGATCAAATGTTACGTCAAAGTCGATAGAGAATCGGATTATATGAATCTATAAAAAAAGCAGATATATGATTTTCAAAATTCGTTCAGTGAGATATCCAGGTTTAAAGAAATATTCATTGAAAGAATTTTCTTTAAAGATTTAATTTTTTTTTCCTTTTCAGAACTGACATTCAGATATTATAGATTTCTTGTTTATTGTTGTTGTTGTTGTTTCTAATGCCCCCTGGCGGGAAGTATTCAAGACCAGGTCAATATAGGCTAGCGGGCTGAGAGGTCCGACTCCAGTTTATAATAGCACCACGAGGGTCGACGTCCAACTTTGCCAGATACCACCTCAATGTTGTCTGAGCAACCCCGGGGGTGACATCTTGGGGGAGGATCGTGCCCTCTCCCACCCTCTCTGACCTCTTAGAGAAACTTTCCGGTCTACGAATTGAACGTTCCCCGAATTGAACGCCTACGAATTGAACGCGTACGTCCGAACTAGACATGAAGGTAGTGAATGGAATCAATTTCCGGAAATCAATCCCAGCATACTGAGCACCGAAAGCCGACGCGCTAACAGTAGCAGACCTCGGGTCCTTTCTTGTTGTGTTGTTGTCTTGTGTTTAGACTTGAACTTTCAACCAAATCTTTTTCACCGCAAATTTTCTGCAGCAACAGAAATTGGCCAACATGAATTTTAAGGGGACCGCTAATGCTGGAAATATACTGTGAAACAGAAAAAAATGAATAAGTGAAAAAAAGCTTAACTTATCTAATCTGAAGGAATACATATGTATTGAGAATGGAATAAATTCTTATAAAATGGGCATTATATTAGTTTATGAAAGAATTCGTGGTAAAATAATTCTTGCGGTTAAAAACTTTTCACTCTTTTCAAATACAGTGATGTATTTTCAGCATGAAAATATTAAATATTGGTTCATCATATTATAAAGGCACAAATTGTTACTGATTCATACATTATATTTAAACGTATGTTGTTACTTATGCATTTTTTTATTACTCTGAGCATTTTTCAAAGCCTTTCCCAGGTGTATCACTGAGCATTTTACTGCATAGCAATATCAAACGTATTTGTAGATTGATTCCTGTATCGTACACACACACACACACACACACACACACACACATATATATATATATATATATATGTGTGTGTGTGTGTGTGTGTCAAGAATCAATTAAGGGAAAGAATAATTAAGTTAAAATTACAGGGGGCTTAAAAATAGCGAAATCTAATATGAAAATCATTGGTAAAACACTTCGAGAAAAAAGGTTTTTCCCCGTTTCGTTAGTTGACCTTCGATTCGCGATATTGAAGTTCCATGGAGGGAATTTATTTTTAGATATGTACAGGTTTTGGTGGGAAAACAAAAGCTTCTAGAACTTTCTAGGTGGTGCTTTGCGCATGTGCCATAAGAGAAGACGCGTAAATGAAGACCTAGATTTACGCAGAACGCGGATTAAATCGTTGATGGTGGACGCGCGTTAGCCGGGTCCACGAATTTGAAAATGGCAAGCGCTGAAACGTGTAGATTTGGAGAAGTGGTTTACGTGAAGTTGAACTGAAATAAATTCTAACTAAATTGGACGATGCTGAGTACTTATTTTGAGTGTCTGCCTTCCCTCGATGCCATGGACTGTTAAACGAGAAGACTGCAATTGATATTTCATAGCAGGGCAAAGCCAACGCCTGTCATATATATATATATATATATATATATATCTTTATATATAAAACAGTTCCGTAACTGACTCTCTGACATACAACGCATAGACCAAATCGCTGGACCTAAAGGGCTGAAATTTTGCACGGCGATTCTTCTTATGGTGTAGGGGTGCACTAAGAAAGATTTTTTAAAAATTCTTCTTAGATTTTTAAAATTAAATTTTTAAGCTGTTTTTGTAACTTTTTTTAAGTTTGCATTTAATATAATAATTTGAGGGTCATAAAATTTATATCACGAGAAAGATCATAAAAAGTCCTTTAAAATGAAATCTTTTTTGAGTTTTTACCTTGATTTTTGATTTTTGGTGAATTTTTAAAGATTAATTTTTAGAATTTAATTTATTAAATGCCGATCACGTGATTTCTTTTTCTGGTACTTTCAATAAATTTATCGTCACGTGCATAACAACTAAATTGACAAAAAAATATTTTTTTTTCTTTCTAATGCAGCATACGATTGGATATTATCCAAAAAAAATATCCCTTACGATTATTTTATATATATATATATATACATATATATTAATTACATCAATTGTATAGATTGATCGTCGTATTTACTATGAATATATATATTTATTTTTTTGGCATTAATTGCATACATTGACCGTTGTATTTAATTTGAATGTACTCCGTAGCGAAGTGCGGGTTTTCAGCTAGTATATATATATATATATATATATATATATATATAATTTCGTACATCTCTGTACATAAAAGCGAAATACCACTCGCTCACTCACGGATCACTGTATCTCTGGAACCATAAGAACTAGGATGCTGAAATTTTGCATCGGGGGTCTCCTCGTGCCCTTTGTTCTTACTAAGATTTTTGAAAAAAATCCTCCCTTTAAAGGGATCAAATAGGGGTTTAAACTCCCAAAATAATATAAAAAACCGTGAATCCATTTTGAATGCCAGATGATGGTCGTTCGTCGACATGTTGAAATCCTCTGAGTAATGACAGCATTTTACTTCTAAAGTTAATTTAAATGAAACGAGCCAAATGACATAATGGATGAAAGTAATGCATTTCGTCGTTACGTACACTTGAATATATTATATTCGGGTATTCAACTAATATATAATACTAGCCGCTGCGCGACCAGCATTGTCGCTTTTAGTTTTATATTTTCTTTTGCAATACAACTCAACTGAAAGTAACGCATGTAAGGAATGTTGCCATTACCTGTCATCATAAATATACGTTGTTAAGGGGTATTCTCTATAAGGCTGATTCTAGAACATCGTGATCAAAAAATGTGAATTTACATTACCCCAGAACAGAGTTAAAGATAAGACTGAAAAACCCAACATCGATGATTTTGAAAATTTCATCCCTCTTTGTATGTACTATTTTTCAAAATTAAGATATCTACACTTTATCATTACAACAAATAAGAAATTATCGGGGGAAAATTTAAAATATAGTGTTGATTACATCACTCTCTGTATGTATTACTGTTCACAATTCAGATATATACACTTAATCATATCAAATAATAAATTGTTGAGAAAATTTCTTCACTTATAAAATGGAGTAAAAATTCAGCAAGTACTGAAAAAAAGTGTAGAAAATTAACTATTACTGGCTCTCGGTTGCTATGCCGGCGACAGTTAAGCCTAACCTCGCGATCATTTATGCTCTCTCTTTCACGTCTCTCTCTCAATGAATTATTTCTTCTTCGCTTTCTTTCTCGAGACTGTTCCCAATTTTCACTCGATCGTGCAGCTCGCTTTCGAACATTCCTGATTTCAGTGCGTAAATCCATGTTGACACGCAGTTGCAAATTGCGGACGGCTGCTAATGTTTACATCTGGTAGTGGCAGCCGTTGCCATTCGGAATGTAGAAATATCGCCGATTTTTGTGCCGCATACCTACGCGTTTTATATATATATAGATATGCAAGCGTATTTACTGATCGATATCCATATTTTACTAGGATTAAATTTACAGAAATTGCAGTTTTGCTATTTTAGAGAAGTTTCTGTTCATAATAAACTGCAGTTGATAGCAATTAAAATGCTGTTCATACTATTCCAGGTTTAGCACCCGTCAACGACTTTGAAATGGATTTTTGTTTCTAACGAGAATTATGTGTGTAGTCTTTTTTGAGCGATGGTTTTTCGTCGAAAAAATATCTTTTTCAGCAGTCTCGGAGACGACGTGATTTATGTCTCGAAGCCGGGGTTCATTTCCCCACCCTACTCGGGGCGTGAGAACTCACTCGCAGACATCTGTGAACGAACTGTAGAGGAAGACGAAAGTTCGAGTCCCTACATCGATTAAAGAAAATTCCAAGAGATGCCGAGAGTTCTTGGTTTCTAAATAAATCCCACGAAAGTTTGTAAGGTATACACAAGATTCTATTCACAAGAATCGAACTTTTGAGTGAATGAATTAAAGAAGCTGCTTGAGATATGCTAATTTCGGCATACGCGCTTGGTGTAAATACCAAGCAGCTTGGTTAGTACAAAGGGTTGAAGAGAAGGTTGTTAAAGTTGATAGATAAGCGAGTTAAGGGAGCTACGATGAAAGCAGCTCCAGGTGCTATCCTGCGCTAGTGCTTAGGGGGCCCAAAGTTTACGTGGCAGAACTGCTGGTTTGACTCTCTGCTGGTTTGTGAGTATTTGCAAAAAGTATTTCTATTGAATGTTAATATATATACTCCGTACAAGTAGTAAGTATGCTTATTGCTGTAAAAGCAAATTCTATATGTGCAACGAATTCGATAAACATTGATTCATGTATAAACTGTGTTTGTATCAAATTCATTTAGAGTGCCACTTCAAATTATATACACCCAAGTCTGGGTAGAAGTGAGTACATACTCTACAAGTTATTGAACGTGTCTCGGAAATATACTTTGAAATCATCGTGAACACGATCATGCGCAGAGCCTCACAGGTGTTGTCTGTTAGGGCGTGCTGGGGTTTTTTGGCACCAGGTCCATAAAGGTCAATTTGCGTCAAAAGCAAGGCAACAGCAGAACATTAACTTCATCAAAAGGTAGAAAAAAACAACAGTGATTATAAAAGACGTGGAAATACAATAAAATCGATGAAATATCAGATAAAGAGGTGATACAAGTAGTTAAATTTAAGAGTGATAAGAGAAGTCAAATATATAAGTTATAAAAGTCAGGTGTTGTTGTTCCTAATGCTCCCTGTCTGGAAGATCAAGAACAGGTCCACATAGGCTTTGGGCTGAGAAGTGCCGATCCGATTTATAATATCAGCACAAGGGTCGGAATCCGTCTTGGCTAGGTGCCACCACAATTTCGACCGAACACCTCCGAGGGGCGACATCTGGGGATCGTACATTATCCACCCACGGACCTCATAGAATGACTTTCCGGTCTACGGATTTTACGTGCCCATATCCAGCCTAGACACAAAAGTATTTAAGGGGACAGTGGGCTTTCAAAATTGTGAAATTTTTCCAAAATTTTTTTATTTTTTTTTTATTATTGAATTGTGAAACTACGGACGGGTAGGAATGCGTTGCTAAAAGAATTTTTATTTTATGTTATTGCTTTCCTAGTTATAGGCATTTGAATTTAATTTAGATATTATGTGGTTACTAATAGCAATAACTTTAAATGTGTTTTTTTCAAAATAAAAATTTTCATCTCATACGAATATTTAAACTGCTCCGGGCGCATTTCTAATGATCGTATTGCTTTGAAATTTAAGTTTTATATACTCAACTGTATATCAAATAAATCTTATTGAAAAAAATTTTGCTTCGTAGCTCAGAATTTCTAAATTTTGTACTCGAAAAGATTATTTATAGGTATTTTGCGTCATAAAAAGGGTGTTTTCACTATTATTATTTTTTCTCTTTGTATTTTTAATAAATATTTTTAATTCTCTTTGTATTTAAAATAAGCGATAAGTTTCATTGTCAGTTCTATAAGGTATCCTGTAAATAAAAATTACCATATTATATGCAAAAGAAATGCGCATGGAGCATTTTTAATGAGGCCAATTTTTATATAACTAATAATTCATAATTCATAAACTATTAATATTTCATCTTTAAATTTTACCCACTTTTACATATCTATGGTACTAATCGCATATTCAAATTTCAAGCGAATCCATTCAAAACAAAAAAAAAAGTTAGGTTTGAAGGTCCACTGTCCCTTTAATTTGTCAGTTAATCTTGAAAATTATTTATCGGTTATTTTGAAAGTAACATTTAATTTACAATAAGAGACATTCAATATATTTTAATATCTTGAAATGTCTGCAAAACACTAGTCCATTTTACCGCTAAGAAACTGTAAAAGAGCGCTATACCATTACTCAAAGAGCTAAAAGACTCAAAGAGTGAAATAGTTTGTTCATTCTGTTAGAGTTCAAGATATATCTAAAACAGCTCAGATTTTTCCAGCCGTTTTCCGTTTTAACTAAAAGGATTATTTGCATTGAATGATAAGTAACAAATTCCCCTCAAAAATCGTTTTCATTCCGATAATTATCCGGTCTAGAGATGGATAAGAATGAAAAGGGATTTTTTTCAACTCAAGGTTATTATGCGAATTCCCTATCTTCCCCTTGGACTCTCAAGCCAGTATTATGAACTTAAAATGAAATCCTAAATTGAACAGTTTGTTTGTCCTTAAGGTATCCGACTACGTTTAAAACGTCTAATTTGATGACAGGAATGCTTTTCAGCACATATATATTTTAAGATATACAAAAAAAAAATCGATACACTCATAAATGTGCATGGAACCGAATTAATGTTGTATCGAAATTATGAAATCAGAAAAAATATTTTTTTAGAGATAAAACAGTATATTAATGAAAATAATTACAAAGTCGATTTCCATGTCACATTCATGTTCCAAATTCTATATTCCAAGCAGACGAAATCTCTTCTCGAAGCATCCATCCTCTTTAAAGCTATAGGTGTTCATGACTTAATCGAACAAGTAAGCCTTAACATCTCACTTGGATTTTGATTCTTGTGGTTCTTTAGATTATTTTGTACTAAATGCTGGACAATCTAAAAGCAATAGCTATACTGTAATCCAAGAGATTTCAACCTGTGGGTCGCGAAGTGTTTTCTAGGGAGTCGTCAAGGTTTTGTTCAATTAAAATGATTTTTAAGACTTAAGTCATCTAGACAATTTATCAATGTTTATTTACTACGAAACTGTATGGCATTGATGTCTTTTAACGGGAAAAAATGTCCTTCAAAGCGCATTCTCGGTTCGTTAGAAATCCACCCCGTTTATTTGGGGGCACACGGTTACTTACTACGCACACAAATCCTAAGTGTCAGTCTATTTTTCATCAGTGTGCTGTCACTTTTGGCATTACTGTCGTAATTTTCCCAGCGGAAACGAGCAATTTTATTTAGGCAAGAGTTCTTCTGTTTTTATTGTTATATAATACTGAATCAATATGGTAGAGTCATTATTTTTCTTCAGGTTCTGAGAAAGACACATCTGACGGACGGGATAATTTACCCGTTGGCAGAAAATCGGGAAATTATCCCGTACGCCATGTTCCCGCCCAATACTGGTTTGGGCAAGCTCACATCGAGTCAAATCAAACATCATTGAGGATGGTAAGGCAAATTGGAGTGGGCAGATCACATATCCGAGAAAGGTGCCTGGTTGTCAGCGGTAATACATGCTACTCCGTCTTTACGAGGCCAATTTAAGGTTTTAAAATCTAATAAAGAAAAGGTTTATAGTCTGAAAGGTTTGGAGATGACTGCCGTAGAGACTATAGGCAGTGTGGACGTACAAACAGCTTTTACTTTTTATTTTCGCATAGTTTTCAACGGGATTTTTAGATTAAAAGTGTTGAATACTTGTGTATGTTTTTCTTTTTATTCGCTATACGTTAATTCTTCAAGAATTACTCTTATGGAAGATGCCCATCAGATTAAATAGAGGGGAGAAGAAAGTGTTTATTCATTTTAAAATCATTGTTTTGTGTCAGTTTGTCCGTCTGAGTGTTAACGATCTAGCAACATATACTTGTAAAAGCATAATAACAGGAGGGAACAGAAAAACGTTTATTAATTCAATACAAATGTTGGGCCTGTCTTACTATCTAAAATTATCTTGCGCATGGTTTGCGTAATAGACATTTTCACAAAGCCTTTTTTTCATGTAAAACTTTAAGGCAAGTTCATTTTTTCTCAATATCCATTATAATTTTTCAAACGACAACATTGAGTACTAATTACACAGAGTCAGTCGGTTTTTCGAATTTGGATCACGTGTCATAGATATTCGGACTTTGATCAATTGTCATTAATATTGAATAAATGTTTTTCTACTAGTTTTGAAACAAAATTCGCTAAAATAAATATTAATAAATATTTTTAATATTTATAAATTTCGTAAATCCTGCAGTGACATTAAAAGGTAATACATCCTAGTAAATAGTAATAAATGCCACAAATCTAAAAAAACCGAATGAGTAATAATTAATTATCGCCCTTTAATGACGTAAATTGGCTTATTTATTGTATAACCTTAGCAAGCATGTTAACTTTTTATAACCACATGCTTACTCTCTTGGGAATAAGAAGAGAGATTGAATACTACATTACATTTCAAAAATGCTGCGAGGACTTATCTAAATGTTTTCTTTCACATGATTTACATATAAAAGAAATAAATCATTCCCATCTGTGAAATGGGATTCATGATTCATGACTGCTTTGTACTATCTGTCTTTTCCACTCTCACTTCAAAGATCAGCGTCTCGGTAATTCTGGCCGTTTTCAAATTGAGTTTCTCCATTTTCAAAGAAGACAGATAAATGTCTTATTGGATTCAAACGGATGACGAAATACCTGAGATAAGACAGTTTAGTTTTAAATTGCCACGCTGGGTGAGTACTCCATCGTAATGCAGTTTCGATTTGAAATAAATATTTCAGAGTAGATGGATATTGTTTTTGAGGTTTGCGTCTCTTTGACCCCAAGTAAAGCGCTCTGTGTAAGATAATTTACGCTAAAATATAAGAGAGAATTCGACATAAGTTAGCATAAATGCGCATGGTTCTTTACAAAATCATATGCATAAAGAAGTAGATAAATTTTTTCCTTGCAAATCTCCAGGCGGCTTGCAAACTTACATGCGGGAGATTTGCAAGTAAGTCTTGCGGAACTTATGGGGATTTATGGGCGGGAATATTTTAGTCTCTCAGGTAGTTTAAATTTATGCATGTTTTAAAAATACAAAGCTTTCTACTATGTAACTCTCTAACTCGTATTGAAACACTGACAGTTAAGGAGATAGATAAGGAATAACATTAACCAACCTCCCAAAAGTTAGAAACACGCTACGCCTATTATACTATATACTACTGCGATATTTTCCTGTATTCTAAAGTAAAAGTTTTACAGTATTTCCCAAAATCACTGAAATACAACCTTTGTCCAGAAAGTTCGGTGATTGACGTCATAGTGCTCACGGTCATAAGAGTTTGCAACCGACGTATACCGTGCCGGACAGGTGAAGACTGGTCTGAACCAGTTCCTGAGCGGCGGCGCTGCGAGTTAGCTTATCGTGTGGAAACAGTTCGTTGTAGAGTGAAGGTGTTGTGCGCTCGGTAGAAATTCAAAATGGATCATCGAACGAATGTGCTGTTCTGTTTCAAACTTGGAAAATCAGCGAAAGAGACTCATGAAATGCGGCTAAAAGTTTACGAAGAACGTGCTGTCACCTTGAAGTGTGTGTATGAGTGGTTTAAACCGTCCCGCGAAGGGCGGGACACCATTGAAGACTCCCCCCGAACTGGTCGGCCTGCAACTGCACGCAACCCGGACAAAGTACAGAGAGTGAAGGAATTGTTGGCCAACGATCGTCGTGTGACAGTGCGAATGACGGCGGAGGAACTGGGAATTGGTCGTTAGATGGCTCATACTGACCCGGGATTTGAGTAAACGCAAGCTTTGCTCCCGACTTCTGCCCCACACTTTGACGCCGGAACAAAAGTGAATTCGTCTTGACGCCTGTGGAGACTTCATCGACATGGCGGATCGAAACCCAAATTTCCCGAAAACAATTGTTACGGGTGACGAGACCTGGTGCCTGAATACGACCCTGACGGCAAGCGTCAGAGTATGGAGTGGCAGGGTCCAGGGTCGCCGAAAATCAAGAAGGTGCGAAGTGAGAAATCCCGCATCAAGACAATGCTCGTAGTGTTCTTCGACTCTGAGGGTCTCATCCATAAAGAATTCCTCCCTGAGGGCACCACGTTAAATGCCGCTAAGTACGTGGATATACTGAAACGTCTGCTGCAACGGATCAATCGTTACGACCCCAGTACGCCAAGCAAGGCAACTGGGCCCTGCTTCACGACAATGCCCGGCCACATACTGTCTTTCTGGTGCAGCAGTTCCTGGCCAACAGGCGAGTTGTTTCCCTGAATCATCCACCCTACTCACCAGACTTGTCTCCCCCGGACTTTTTCTTGTTCCTCAAATTGAAATCAGCCCTGAAGGGCCACAGGTTTTCGGACATCCAACGTAATGCTACGTCCCAGCTGAAGGCCATCCCTAAAGACGACTACGCCAGGAGTTTCCAAGACTTGTACAGCCGTCCCCAGGTGTGCATTTCCGCCTACGGGGATTACTTCGAAGGGCAGTAATAGCTGTTTCATGTAAGAAAACAATCCATTGTAACTATAGACACATTCACCAATATTTCTGGACAAAAGTTGTATACCAAAAGACGGGAAAAATCAATGATTTTTTAAAAAAGAATTATCATTTTATAAGTGCAGGTACCTGTAGAAAGATTTAATTAACATATATAACTTAGTTTTTAATTCAAAACATAGTTAGCAATATGTAAAACACTGCTGCAAAATTTCATTGAAATATATGGAAAATTTTTTGGAATTATTAGCTTTCTTGTTTACAAAAGTAACTGAAAACTTTGTTTTCTGGAAAATATATTTAAAGATGCTACTTCCGGTCCTTTAATATCGCTTTCGATTTATTAAATTGGCCATAAGTTCTCATCCAATGATCGTACGAATAAATGTAAAGCATTTTTAGAATCCTCAAAGATTGGCCTTCGGAACAGAGCAATTAAAAACAGTTTCGAAATTTTGCACCAAAAGAGCCAATTAAACGTAGGCAGATTATCTTAAGCAATAAATCAATTACACAAAAGTAAAAAGAAGTAAACCAGTTGTAAATATTGGATAAAAAAATAATGGCCAAAAACCTTAGAAAGTTAGGAAAGTTGATAAAAAAGTCAATTTAAGTGGATTCAGCGGAAAATTGCAATAAAGGGAGAACTTAAATAATATAACTTCTATTAATAATAATTGAGAGTTGTGTTGAAATGTGTTGATAAATTGTATTTTCAATAATTATATTTAAAGTTTTGGTTTGATTTAGTGAAAGCAGTTCTTCACAAAACTCAGTTGAAATTTACTAAAGATAATAATAAACATTCGAATGGTCCAGTCTGCTAAAATGTTTCATCTGACTTACTAGAAATATATAGTCATAAAATATCTAATAAGAGTTAAATTTTAGCGAAAAATTAGGTATCAAACAGTTCTCTTGTTGGAGATTTTTAAAGATATTAAATGAGTGTACCTCTTAACACACTGACCCAGCACAATGACGAACTTTGTAGGATGCTATTTCATACGAATGCGTCGATAAGTCACGATTTTATACCCAATAAGTCTTCATTCATTTTTAGTGGATAAGAATTGATGTCTAGACTTCTTCTATTTTGCTAGAAAGGAAAAGCATGTTTCTTAACTCATGGAATTTTTCACCCTTTTGTAAAGGCTTAGAAGCTATCTTGTTTGTCACGCGATCAATCACTGCAAAAAGGTTTCATATTTATGGAAGACAAGTTAAGTAGGAAATAAGTCACCGAAGTGTCAGATTTCGCACGAATGCAGCTTAGTCTTTTATTATGTTGACTGAGTATAAAATAATTCAAAACGTATTCAGCTTTCCAAATGAATGACATTTATACCTACTCGTAAAACGACAGAGTTGCCTTTATTGCAGATGTTATGACGTCAGATAAACTCTGGAATATCTGTCCAGAGAGTAGTTAATCCGACAGCATTAATCGTCAATTTTTAGATTACTATATGAAAAATACATGTTTATGAAATAATTGATGTATTTATCTAAACAATAATCATCGATGCTACTTAATATTTCTTATATGAATCTTTGTTAATAGTCAAAATATATTTTGGCAGTATTTTCACGATGCAAAAAAGGTTGTATTAGCAACAGTTATACAGGATTTATAATGTATTTTAATGTAACACATGCCGTAAATAAAATATTTTTATGAAGGGTATGTAGAACAAAGTCATGAAGTATGCAGTATAATTTTCTGTATGCTCTGTCTGAGGTCCATGTATCTCAGTTGGCTTATAAAGCATATAATAAACAATCTTTTAATTCTAAGGCTTATTTCTTTTCCATTTTAACAAACTCATCTATATATATAAAACAGTTCCGTAACTGACTGACTCACTGACTCACTGACATACAACGCACAGACCAAACCGCTGGACCTAAAGGGCTGAAATTTTGAACGGCGATTCTTCTTATGGTGTAGGGGTGCACTCAGAAAGATTTTTGAAAAATTCTTCTTAGATTTTTTTAAATTAAATTTTTAAGCTGTTTTTGTAACTTTTTAAATTTTGCATTTAAAATAATAATTTGAGGCTTATAAAATTTATATCACGAGAAAGATCCTAAAAATTCCTTTAAAGTGAAATCTTTTTGGAATCTATACCTCGATTTTCTGATTTTTGGTGAATTTTTCAAGATTCATTTTTAGAATTTAATTTATTAAATGCCTATTACGTGATTTCTTTTTCTGGTACATTAAATAAATTTATCGTCACGTGCATAACAACTAAATAGACAAAAAAAATATTTTTTTTGCTTTCTAATGCAGCAGACGATTAGTTATTATAAAAAAAAATAAATATCCCTTACGATTTATATATATATATATATATTTACATCAATTGTATACATTGATCGTCGTATTTATTATTAATATATATATTTATTTATTTTTTGGCATTAATTGAATACATTGACCGTTGTATTTAATTTGAATGTACTCCGTAGTGAAGTGCGGGTTTTGAGCTAGTATATTAAAATTACGTTAATATTGATGTGTAATCACTTTCAGTAAGCACGTAGGGTCTAAGAATAACCTCCCTGAAAAATTTTAGACTCCTAGGATTTAAGGATGCAGAGATACGCTCATCAGTCAGGGAGTGAGTGGCATCTGGCATTTACATACATGGATGAACCTGAATTCTTTCTCAGAATCATACTACCTTAAGATTCCCACCTGGGTGAAAACAAAGGTATGCGAGATAAGTCTATCTATTTATAGCTGCCTTGAGGGACATAAGCATTTCAATGCATCTGCTTTTACTTACAGAGATGTGTATGTGGAGCCAGGCAGAAGATTATGAAGTTTCTGAAAGTCGTCATTCTAGGTTATACCATGCATGATTCCGATGTCGCAGCACATCCTTTTGCGATTCTGACGCCGTTGTCTGTTGTGTTGTTGCTGTCACTTATGTCCCCCCCCCTCTGCCCGGAACAGTCGAGACCAGTTCTCGACTGCAGGCAAATGATTGTGGGTCCAGTTTATAATGTACCATATGTGGGGGAGCCCGACTTTAGACAGCTGCTAACTCAATTTTGATCGAGCAAGCTCTGGAGGGCTCGTACCCTCTCCCATCCTCTCTAATATCATAGAAGGACTGTCCGGTCTAAGGATTTAACGTACCCATATCTAACCTAGACACGAAGGTATTTAATGGCGTTCGTCGGTATTCGAACTGAGCATTCTCGTCTGAAGCTCAATCATCGATCTTCAGCTGATGTCCGAGCTACGGGAAGATATTCTAAAAAGTGAATTTCAAATACAAAAATAAATATGCCAGTTACCGCAAATTGAATAACAGAAATTTATATAATATTCAATCATCAGTACACTTTCTTCATAACTTGCAGAAATGTAGACAAATAAAAACGCTGAATCTTCTCTGGAAGCTAACAATTCCAGTACCTAAGAACTTTTCTTTAACATGGAGGAATTCAGAAACAATAATTAATTACAATATAACAGTTATTAACAAGTAGCATACGACCTTAAATTTCCCTCCTTCTAAGGACCTCGTCTTAAACTAGCCGAGACTAAAACTGTCCACAAGGAGAATCACCTGTTGAAAAACAGTCAACCGATCTCATCCAAACCAACTTTAGAACTGAACTTTTAATTCCAGACTCTTATTCACCTAAGAAACAAAACCCGTGGTGCCATACCGCTCAACCAAACCATTTTCCAACAATAGACCCAAAAGCAGGATTTATTACTTACTCAATGGTAGACGCGTGAACGTGCTAAACCATTGTTCTAATTTATCGCGGACTCCAAAACATCGTATCCTGACGATAACACTCCAAGTTGGCCCCAAACTCGTAACAATATATATATATATATATATATATATATATATATATATATATATATATATATATATATATGTAATATAAGCGCTTGGCGAAGCTCAACAGGCCTGAAAATCTTAGCCTGTCGGATCCGGGGTGTAGTCGAAGTGGCAGGGAGTGGCTGGGATGAAGATGCTAATTCGAATCCATACCAGAAGGAAGAGGCAGCTGGTTGATAACATAGTCTTTATTTCCGAAGCAGTTTCGTGGCTGGACATTATTTGGGCGGTATTACAGATATCTTAACTCCACAGATACCGAGGAAAAAGGCCCGACCGCTCTGACAGCGCAGGGCGCTGCGGCAATACGGACATTAAAACGCTACATCTTGCCAGGCCAGAGCGACACACACAAAGACTACAGACGCGCGAAATTTCTCGCCCAGGTACGGGTCTATAAAACTTCTAATTCGCCAGAAACGGACACGTCATTAAGTCGCGTCATATGGGGTGACGGTTTTCGAAAGTTCCACGCCGTTCGCGTTATATAACTGCTATATGAGCTTTGGCCACACGTGCCTTAGGGGAAAAACTAATAAATTACTTAAGTTTGGATTTAGGTAGAAATAAAGAAAGAGGGACGGTGTCCTATTGCGTTAGGATGAAGAATTTAGATTGGTGCTTTAATAATAAAAGGTTTGAAATTCTTTTCATATATATATATATATATATATATATATATATATATATATATATATGTATATATGCAACCTCTGACAATGAAGTTTGGTGAATGAAGTCAGAACGGCCGATCTGGCAACACCGGCGAAACAAAACGCTGCACCTGCGTAGCGGTAGGTGTTGACCATCTGCCCCCACCGTTGTTCAGTTGAGCGTCGTTTGTGTTCCGTGTAAAACTTGTTTTACAAAGTGCTTGTTTAGTGCGTTTGTTCCGTGCGACAAATCGTTACCCAGAATTTATTGATGAGAAAAACGTGTTGTCGTCTTTTGCCACATCACGTGGATGACGATCACAAGCAGGCACGTTTAGAGGCTTCACAGGATTTTGTCGAAACGGCGGATGCGACACCAAACTTCTTGAACTGTATTGTCACTGAGGATGAGTCCTGGTGTCTCAGGTACGACCCTGAAACGAAACGGCAAAGCATGGAATGGCGTTCTCCTGCATCACCTCGTCAGAAAAAGGTCAGAGCAGAAAAATCATGCATCAAAACGATGCTCATCACCTTTTTTGATAGTCAAGGCATTATCCACGAGGAATTTCTACCTGAGGGCACGACGATGAATGATGAATTGTACATTGAAATTTTGACCGTTTCATGAAACGTCTACGCAGGGTACGACCCCAGCACGCACAGCAAGGTTCATGGTTTTTTGTTCACGACAATGCTCGCCCGCATACAGCCAATATCGTCAAACAGTTCCTGGCAAAAAAAAAGGGGGTGGTGCAAATTTTACATCCACCATACTCGCCAGATCTCAATCCTCCAGACTTCTTCCTATTCAAACTCGATTTGAAGGGAAAGAGAAATGACGATATTCCTGACATCCAACGAAACGTGACGAGACTTTTGAACGCCATCCCAAAAGAAGACTTCTTGCAAAGTTTCCAGAACATGTATAGCAGATGTCAGGGGTGCATAGTTATGGGAGGTGACTATTTCGAAGGACAGTTAGGTAACTTTCGTTAATATTTCATCTATGTTAATGTTACAGGACTATTCACCGAACTTTATTGTCAGACCTTGTATATATATATATATATATATATATATATATATATATATATATATATATATATATATACACTGCTGGCCACCCAAATTGCAACACCAAGAAAGACAAGAGATATCACAACAAAATTTATTTTGTAGATAACATGTTGATCAAGTATCAAATGATTAAATTTATAGACTTCTGTGAAGTGTGGTTCCTGCCAAAATCAGTAGCCAGAGTAGCCGCCATTGTTGGAGATCACCGCTGCCACACGCCTCGGCATTGATTCAAAGAGACTTTGGATGAGTTATTGGGGTACAGCAGACCAAGCAGCTTCCACACGTTGCCAAAGTTGATCTGCTGTGGCAGTTGGGGATGGAATCTGGGTCAATCGTAGAGCAAACATGGACGACATGTTTTCTATCGGCGAAAGATCTGGAGAGCGAGGCGGCCAGGGAAGCAATTCAATCTGGCGATTGACGAAGAACCGTTGGACAATGCGTGCCACGTGTGGTCGCGCATTATCCTGTTGAAATATGGCTGTGGGCAAGCCCTGGAGGTAAGGAAGGACAACTGGCTCCAACACCTCGGAGATGTAGCGCTGGCTGTTTAAGGGGATGGTGGACCTTTCAAAACGATTTTTGAAATTTTTACCACAGAGATATGAAATTTTGTATATATATTCATTAAAGTATAACAATATTAAACACCTTATAAAATTTTATAAATATTTTTAAAAAAATATTTTATAATTAAAAAATTTAAATTAAATTACCCTTCTTTAAAATGCTCCTTGCGACTCAATTTTAAACTTTTCCCCTTAATTTTTCATTTATATTGCTTATAAATACTTTCTGAACAAAGTTATGTATTTTTTTGTACTTTCGTCGAATAGTTAATTTTTAGAAAATATTTTTATGCTTGTACTCTGAATTTTCGCGAAATTTTTGTACTTTTCTACACTAAAGTTAAACTTTTATAACCTAAATGACCTCGAATCTTAAAATGGATACATAACTTTATTTTGATGTATTACAGGAATCTTTATTATAAATTTCATAAAATTTCGTCAAAAATTATGACGCGAGGAGCATTTTATAGACTTGCAAATCTGGAAATTTCTCATTTTGAGAAAAAGTCATTTAAAAGATAATTTTTTATCTATTTTTAATACTTACTACTCTAAAGCCACCAATTTTTCATTTTTCTTTTCACTACACATTTTAAATGCATTTCATTCCAATATTTACATGTTTTTAAAATATTATTACACCCCCCAAAAAAATTCCAATTTTTGCTCGATTTTTGGTAATTTGAAAGTCCACCATCCCCTTAAAGTACCGGCAATGCGTACTAGAGGTGTGCGAGAGTGATATCCAATACCGCCCCATACCATAATACCCGGTGCAGGACCAGTGTGGCGGTGCATAACGCAGCTGTTCAGCATCCTCTCTTCACTGTGTCTCCAGACTCGAATGCGACCATCGTGGTGTTGCAGACAGAAGCGTGACTCGTCAGTAAAGACAATTTCATTCCATTCTGCCGTCCACATCCTTCTGTCATCGCACCATTGGCGGCGGAGACGTCTGTGGTTCTGCGTCAAGGGTAGACAAAGTAATGGACGTCTTGCGGACAGACCACTCTGCTGTAAACGGCGTCGAATGGTACGCGCAGACACTGAATGATGCGTTACAGACTGCATGTGCTGTGCTATGGTTCGTGATGTGACTGAGCGATCCGTCACTGCCATGCGCACAATTTGCATGTCATCACGTGAAGTGGTGCGCTGAGGTGGATGCGATCGAACACGCCGGTCCATCGTGCCCTCCTGCATCCAACGGTCACATATCCGCATTACAGTTGTTTGGTTTCGTCCAACACGACTACCGATTTCCCTGAAAGGTAATCCACAATCTCGGTAGGCCACTATCCTTCCTCTGTCGAACTCGGATACTTGATCAAAAGATGATCGCTGATTTCGACGAGGCATAATTGATCGTTTTTTTTGAAAAAAAACACAAGAAAAACACAATTGCCGATCTTGAAATCGTCGAAATCTCCAAGCCTTAAATAGCGCTTTGAAGTGGCGCCACAGGCGCGCGTGATGTGCGTCTGCGCTGAAATTCTAATCATTTGCATATCTCACCTCCGCTAATGCATGTTGTAAATTTCATGTTATTTGCATGTTTCCTTCAGGGTGTTGCATTTACAGTGGCCAGCAGTGTATATATATATATATATATATATATATATATATATGCGTGTGTGTGTGTATACAACGCTCTACCACTATATATATTAAAAAGACGATCTGCATCCATAAAAGGAGGTAATTAAATAAGATAAGGAAAATATATCTTTAGGTTTTAGATTTATTAGGCTACATAAGCGGAAATCATTGTATATATATATATAATATATATATATATATATATATATATATATATATATATATATATATATATATATAAATATATATATATATATATATATATATATATATATATATATATACATATATATATATACATATATATATGTATATATATATATATATATATATATATATACATATATATATACATATATATATATATATATATATGTATATATATATATATTTTAATGACGTTTATTTTAATGAAACGTTTATTTTAATGGACGTTTATTTTAATGAAATCAAACGTCCAAAACAGTAATTAAATTTAAAACGATGAAAAATGGCAGTCGTTCCACGCTAAAGTCGATAGTCCTTGTCAAATTGCAGTCTATAATCCCTTTTCCGACAATTTGTGCTTGTGATCTAGAAATGAAAACAAAACTAAAATTGTGCGGGATTCACAGGTAACTGGTGTATGTGTATGCCTGCAGCTGAAAAGCATTGCATTCTAAACTTTTCGACATTTTTTTTCTCATTAATGTGCATTTGTTATATTTGCTGTGCGGGGGAATTATTTCAAATACCCGTCGGATTGTTCAAATATTTATCAATGAATGTTAATTTCCGACTTCCACGTTTGGACGAGAAGGAGTCTTCGCGGATAATTTTCCAGCCTACGAGTTTGCGAATTATGCGACTTTCGGAAAAGTTCGTGCGTACTTAAATTATTCAGCGGAACGGCTTGGATGTACTTTAACATAAAAGTGTAAACACGGGCAATTTGCGAGTAAACTGCGGCGAAAGTTTTGACGATGCTGGATAAATTTTGAGGAACACCCTTCATAGCTGGCTTAAATGTAGGGCTAAAACTCACGTTTGTAAAGGCATGCTCAAATTTCGTGTAGCTAAGGAGAAAGTAGGGATGCGACATCGATGTCGATGTTTTCAAAACATCGATGTTTTGATAAAGACATCGATGTTTTAAACATCGATTTATTGAAGCCGATGTTTTTTTAACATCGATGTTTTGTGCTCGATGTTTTTTTTAATGAAAAAGTACCATAATAAAGAAAATTTACCCAGTAGCATAATTTTCACACTCAGTAAATGTAAGTCTGAATTCTGAAAAGGACGAATACAAAAGGGGAAAAGATTCCTTAGCAAACAGACAAATGACAATCAACAACCAATGAACCAATCAGAGCGTTTGGAATGTTCCTGACACTCCAGAACCTTCCATGGGATTTTATTTTACAAATAGTATATACACGAGAGCAGCCATTTAAGTTTTTGTTTTGTTCTGGTTTTATATAAGTTGACGTTAATATTATTAGTAAGATGCCTCCCAAAAGTACCGTTTGGAAATATTTTTGCAAAACCTCAGACAAATATGCGAAATGCAGTATTTGCCTTATGTCCTTCAAAACTTCTGGCAATACCACGAATTTATCTGGACATTTGAAGGCAAAACATGGCGATATTTAACATGAGAATTTTGAGTCATCAAGCAACCAAGTTTTTGTCATTTGTGTCAGCCCAATCAGAGAGTAAGATTAAATCACCCCACCCCCCACCCCCACGACTAACAGAAGTAACATTAATGTTAGAGATAAATAAACATTAATGTTAGAGATAAATAAACATTTATGTTAGAGATAAATGGATGTTCTAAAACATCGATGTTTAAAAACATCGATGGTTTTTGGGCGACGTTTTATTAACATCGATGTTTTAATATTGAATATCGATGTTTCAAAACATCGATGTTTTGTTATCGATGTCGTATCCCTAGGAGAAAGGAAAAGGCAAATTAAACTATTTTAATAGACAATTTAAACAAAATCATTTGCAATTTTTATGAAAATAGTATACATAACAGATATATAATATCTTAGTCATATAATGTCATATATTTTGTTACGTAATTTTAAACATTTTGATTCCATTCTTGCAGGAGGGAAAATTTCCCCCAAACAATGCATGTTATCATAGAGAACGAAACATTTTATTATAGACTAGCGGCCCGTCCCGACTTTGTCCGGGTTGAACAAAATATTATACCAATAAATTTCCAGTTGATAGCCAATAAATTGTAAATCTTTTTTTACCTTAATAATAACCTAAATAATACCTTAAATTAATTTTATG
>OU015491.1:6533446-6538446 GCA_907164885.2 Dolomedes plantarius | reverse complement strand
ATTCCGCGAAAAAATAAATTAGTTCCAAAAGTCACCGCTAGGGGAATATTTGGCGCTGTGTAATAGAAAATAGAGTGTTAACAAATGCAAATTAATACGGAATAAAATTACCTTTTATTATGCACATTTTCTTATTTAGTTCAAGTGCAATATGGCAACACTTTTAAAAAAGCGTAAAATCTACATAAACACCGATAAAGTCTCGTGATCTGCAATATCACGTACGCTGAGCAGAAGAAGTTCTTAATTCAAATTTCACGTTACATCCATTGGCACAGTGCCAGCTGCTTGGGTTTTAAAAGGCAATGTGTTACGTTTCGAATCAATCGGATTGAAAGTTTATGTGCAATATCTCCTTCTTTAGTCGAGCGTGCGTTACTGGTCAAATTCTTTTACCTCAACCAGTGCGACGCGTCAGCCGCTCTTCGTGCTTTTAGAACGCAGAAAAAAATGCGTAAAGGTAACGGTCCTGTGTCAGTTAATGGGCTAAAAGCAATGGTTGCGACGTTTGAGAAAACAGGTTCTCTGAAGGTTCAGTCAGGCAGAGGACGAAAACATGTACCACAGGATACAATCGAAGCAGTTGCCACGGCGGTTGTCGACAGAGGACCAGTCAATATTGCTGCCACCTCTAGCGCTCGTGGATTAGCTCGGAATATGGATATGCCTTACAGTACGGTATGGAAAATCTTACGAAAGATTATCAACTTCTATCCGTACAAGATCAGCCGTGTACAGGAGTTACTGTACCCCGACCATGATAAGCGATTGACTTTTGCTCTCACCTTTCTTGCTAGAATGGAGGTGGGTGATGCTTGGCCGTGGAAAATCTTATGGGGAGAAGAGGCCCACTTTTACCTGCATGGAACTGTGAATACCCAGAACTGCCGAATTTGGGATGACAAATCACCACATGCAGTCACAGAAATTCCCTTACATTCACCAAAGGTAAATGTTTGGTGTGGGTTCACAGCGGAATTTATCGTAGGTCCATTCTAGGTACATATCGTAGGTACACAGCGCCAAATATTCCCCTAGCGGTGACTTTTGGAACTAATTTATTTTATCGCGGAATCCTTCGTACCCCGTCTTGTTTAATCTTCCTACAAAATGTGGCGTCATTCTCGCAAATATATCGCGCTACAGAACACTGTGAGCACTGTCAGTTTAATTATGGCCACCCGGTATATATATATATATATATATATATATATATATATATATATCGGCGAGTATGCGCATACAATTTCAAATCCCTACTCATTTGGAACATGACGTAAAACTTTTTCTCTTGATTCTCGTGCATTGTTTTTATTTTTGTTTTCAAAATAGTTAAAATCAATTTTTAATCGAGGTAAATCGAGTATTCATAAGCGAGCAGGGTTACAGCACGGTGCAATTCGACATCAAAAGGAAGATTTGCGACGAAATTCTTTTCCTAAGAGGATTGAGTTATTTCTCTCACTTTATTCCGGAAGAAAATAGGAAAAAGGAGAAAAAAAACTAAGAGGATAAACTCGAGAAAATCTTTTCTTGAGATATCCAAAAAATGTTTAAAAAACACACACGCACAAATAAAAGAAACGCCCGAAGTGGGAAGAAAAAAAATATAGGCAACAGCTTTTTCTCTGCAGGGGATGTGAAACTGGGGATCTTTCTTTTATTTTTTATTTTTTCATTCTCGACATCTTCGATTTACATACGTACGTAAAGGATTGATTAAAAAGGGAAAAAGAAACGTAAAATTGGAAAAAAAATTAAGCTATTTCCTTTCATTAATTATGAGGGAGTTGTTTGTGTGTGTGTGTTCGTTCACTGAAAAAGAGGATGCTTTTTAATTTTTTTTTTAAATTTTTTTTTGTGTTACGAGTTTGCGCAGATTTTAAGAAGAGGAACCAAATTAAACAGACATTAAATAACAGACCAAATGTTATGAATTTGATTTAAGGACTGGGTTTCAATATATATGCGTACTAGCTGAAAACCCGCACTTCGCTACGGAGTACATTCAAAGTAAATACAACGGTCAATGTATGCAATTAATGCCAAAATAAATAAATAAATAAATAAATAAATAAATAAATATATATATATATATATGTGTGTGTGTGTGTGTGTGTAACTAGCTGAAAACCCGCGCTTCGCTACGGAGTACATTCAAATTAAATACAACGGTCAAAGTATGCAATTTATGCCAAAAAATAAATATATATATTTATAATAAATGCGATGATCAATGTAATGATTGATGTAAAATATATATCTATCTATATATATATATTTATAAAAAAATCGTAAGAGATATCCATTTTTTTTGGATAATATCCAATCGTCTGCTGCATTAGAAAGAGAAAAAAATATTTTTTTTGTCTATTTAGTTGTTACGCACATGACGATAAATTTATTGAAAGTACCAGAAAAAGAAATCACGTGATCGGCATTTAATAAATTAAATTCTAAAAATGAATCTTTAAAAATTCACCAAAAATCAGGAAATGGAGGTAAAAATTTGAAAAAAGTTTCATTTTGAAGGAATTTTTATCATCTTTCTCGTGATAAAAATTTTATAACCCTCAATGCATTATTTTAATGCAAACGTAAAAAAAGTTTAAAAAACAGCTTAAAAATTTAATTTTAAAAAATGTAAGACGAATTTTTGAATAATCTTTCTTAGTGCACCCCTACACTATTAGAAGAATCTCCATGCAAAATTTCAGCCCTTTAGGTCCAGCGGTTTGGTCTATGCGTTGTATGTCAGTCAGTCAGTCAGTCAGTGAATGAATGAGTCAGTTACGGAACTGTTTTATATATATAGATAAATTAAATATTAGGTCCTCCATTCTATCATTTAAATTCCCTTTCCTAAATCCAATCCCCAGTAACATTGCTTTATCGGTTAAAAACCCATAGCAACAGAACTTCCCATGAAAACGCATGTCTTGCATATCTACACGTGTATACGTCTGGAGACAGGGGTGGGTTCGCATCGCCAGCCCCAATTTTTTTATCACACTTCAAAATTACAGGCACATGCACCTCGCTTCTAGCGCATAAGTTAGAAAGGTGATATTACACTTCGCTCCTAGCATCTGAAATGGATGAACGTATTTTTTATCTCTCTAAATAAAACGATTCGACCCGACTGCTTCAAAATTTTAATTCCTTTCAGGGTGAGTCTAGCTCCAGCCATGTAAATATGAGCTAGTTTTCCTTTTCAGGTTGCATTTTAAGAACGAGATGTAATGGATATATTACACACACACACACACACACACACATATATATATATATATATATATATATATATATATAATAAATACGACGATCAATGTATACAATTGATGTAATAAATATATATATATATATATATATATATATTTATAAGAAAATCGTAAGGGATATTTTTATACACAAAATAATGTAGAAGAAAATATTCAAATTAAATCTAATATAAAGAATACTAAAGAATTTAGTACAGTTAATATAGTTTGTAGAAGATATCTTTTATTGTATTTTAATATTTTTGTGGATAATGTCCAATCGTCTGCCACATTATCAAGGAAAAAAAAAATATTTTTTTGTCTATTTAGTTGTTATGCACGTGACGATAAATTTATTTAAAGTACCAGAAAAAGAAAATTTGTGATTAAAAAATTATGAATTTCCATTACCTCAGAACAGAGTTAAATATAAGACTGAGAAACCCGACAACAAAGATTTTAAAAATTACATTCCTCTCTGTATGTAATATTTTTCAAAATTAAGATATCTACACTTTATCATTACACCAAATAAGAAATTGTTGGAGAAAATTTTTTTCACGTATAAAATGGAGTAAAAATTCAGCAAGTACTAAAATATAATGTGGATTACATCACTCTCTATATGTACTATTGTTCACGATTTAGATATCTGCACTTAATCGTACCAAATAAAAAATTGATGGGAAAATTTCTTCACTTATAAAATGGAGTAAGAATTCAGCAAGTACTACTAAAAATGTGTAGACAATTAACTCTTACTTACTATTAAGATATTATAATGCAATTATTAATATTTTACTATGATATTCCTCAAACTTCTTGATATACACAGTTGAGTATTTCAGAACACTACAGTGACAGAACCAAAAGAACGGACTCTAGATAACCTACACACAACTGTCGACGAGTAAACACTGGATTTGATAGGTCTAAACATATTTTGTCAAAAGTTTGTCCTCTTACATACATTTAGAAAAACCGATGGAACAAAAGGATAAATTATCTCGTGAATAAATTAAATTTATTTACGTTATAGAATATAGCTCACTTCTACTCAGACTTGGGTGTATATAATTTGAAGTGGCACTCTAAATGAATATGATACAAACACAGTTTATACATGAAACAAAGTTTATTGAATTCGTTGCACATATAGAATTTGCTTTTACAGCAATAAGCATACGTACTACTTGTACGGAATATATATATATTAGCATTCAATAAAAATATTCTTTGCCAATACTCACAAACCAGCAGAGAGTCAAACCAGCAGTACTGCCACGTAAACTTTGGGCCCCGTAAGCACTAGCGCCAGTTAACACCTGGAGCTGTTTACCTCGTAGCTCCCTCTCGCTTATCTATCAACTTTAACAACCTTTCTCCAACCTTAACAACCTTTTTAATTAATGACGCTGCATGGTATTTATACTAAGCGCGTATGCCGAAATTAGCATATCTCAAGCAGCTTCTTTAATTCATTCACTCAAAAGTTCGATTCTTGTGAATCGAATCTTGTGTATACCTTACAACGTGCAAAATACAGCAATTAAATTGTACCAAATTACGTGCTATCGTCGAACCACTACACACACGCGGTCGGCCGCTACTGTTTACATCTGGTAGTTGCAGCCGTTGCCATCCGGACTGTAGAAATATCGCCGATTTTTGTGCCGCATACCTACGCGTTTTATTTATATAGATGCTCGTTTTGGATGCTCGGTTCAAAAGGGGCCCCAC
>OU015491.1:6515044-6532946 GCA_907164885.2 Dolomedes plantarius | reverse complement strand
TCAAAAAAATACTGGGTTGACGACTCCACTAAACGTAAGAAAAATAAAATAAACACTTCGCCCCCCCCCACGTCACCCCCAGACCAACTCTCAAACAAACACCAGATCACCCCTTAGAACAACCCTCTTTTCCCCCGCGTATCGAATTTGACTGATTGTGGTGAAGGGGCTGTATCCGCATTTAAGAGGTGCGTTTAGGGTCACAAAAATCATTAAAAAATTAATTTAAAAAAAACTAATTGAACCCCAAATTTCGTTTTTGCTGCGTTAAGTTTCTCGGGTCCTAAACATTAACTGTGCCGAATTTGGTCCCGGTGGGTGAAACAGTCTATGATTCTATAGCGGACAAACAAACAGACGAGCTCTTTTATATATATATATAGATAATGCAAATACCAGTATTTCTTGAAATTGAAAAATAAATTAACATACGTTTGAAAGCTAATTCTCAAACACTAATCGAACAAATCGATTAATTCATTTGATTAGAAAATATTTACTGTATCCCTTTCAGTATACAAAGAACTAAGATTCGAGAACGTTATTTAAATAGAGTCTGGATTCGGAATCGGCTCTAAGCTCTGTTAACCCTTCCGGTCTAATTAGCCTTCGTGCAGCACTAAAACAAACTAAATCAGCTAAACCAAACCATATAAAATAGCTATGAACAAGAGAAAGAAAGTTTAGTAAAATACTTAACGCATTAAAACATTAATAATGGTTTAAAAAAATATTTTACCGTCCAGCATAAATACTTTTTTATCAGTAAGGGAAATTCTATACCTGCCAACCTTAATAATTGAAATTTATATATATGCAATACTACCGACCGAATATAGAATCTGCTTTGATTAAATTATTCAGCATCTTGAAACCCATAAACACCCGAATATAATTTTTTTTTACCAACAATTTTTTAGACTTGATAATTTCTTTTTTTCCTTAATAAATCTTTATGCTACATCTACTAAACGTTAAATCTTTTCAATACTTTGAGGATTTAATATTTTCAAGCCCATTTTGCCGTTTCATAGGATTTAATACAACAGAAATGGGTGATAGGGGTTATAAAATCTGTCGAGAAATAAAAACATTGTGAAGTTTAGAGATTTACGGGAAATAACGGCAGATTACATTTCTTTTTGCTTTGTTTATTTGCATTGCCACAGTTTCCATTGAAAATATTGTTCGTCTTGATGAGCACTATCACCCCTCTTATTTTGTCGACATAGTTTACGATCAACCTATATATATATATATATATATATATATATGCAATTAATGTATGCAATTAATGCCAAAAATAAATAAATATATATATATATATAATATAATATATATATATATATATATAATGACAAAAAACCCAACAACTATATTTATAAAAATTATCGTAACAGATATTTTATATACAAATAATGTAGAAGAAAATACTCAATTAAATTAATAGAACATGCTAACCATATACTACAGTTTAAGGAACATATCTTTTACCGTATTTTAATATTTTTTGGATAATATCCAATCATCTGCTGCATTAGAAAGAGAAAAAAAATATTTTTTTGTCTATCTAGTTGTTACGCACGTGACGATAAATTTATTGAAAGTACCAGAAAAAGAAATCACGTGATCCGCATTTAATAAATTAAATTCTAAAAATGAATCTTTAAAAATTCACCAAAAAATCAGGAAATGGAGGTAAAAATTTGAAAACAATTTCATTTTGAAGGCATTTTTATGATCTTTCTCGTGATATAAATTTTATAACCCTCAATGTATATTTAAATGCAAACGTAAAAAAGTTTAAAAAACAGCTTAAAAATTTAATTTAAAAAATCTAAGGAGAATTTTGAAAAATCTTTCTTAGTGCACCCCTACACTATTAGAAGAATCGCCATGCAAAATTTCAGCCCTTTAGGTCCAGCGGTTTGGTCTGTGCGTTGTATGTCAGTCAGTCAGTGAATGAATGAGTCAGTTACGGAACTGTTTTACGTACTGTTTTTTTACGTTATATATATATATATATATATATAGAGAGAGAGAGATGTATATCTATAGATGTAGTGAAATGCGATTTGAAATCATAAGCAGACTGTCTTAAAGAAATTTAAAAATTCTCTCTGAGTCCTCTGTCGCATTTTACGCCGAACTGAATATATATATTTAGAAAATGATTTCCTAATATTGAAAGTGGAATGCTTTGAAACAAGAAATGTACCTAATTTGGCTCTAGATAAATATGCCCTTATATTATTCATTCTTCTCCATCTTTCCTCTTTACGTGTTTGATTTCGCTTCAAATCTCAGGAAACAAGCACTTGAATATTCCAAGTGGAAAAGGAAAGGAACCCTTATCTCTGATTTTTCCCTCATAACAGTCAATTTATTCAAAGGAATGTGTCTGATTTCTTTCCCCCATATTTTCTGTCTTCTATATGCATACCGAAATCTGTATATTTATCCTCCTGAGCAAGAAAAAAGATTTTTTGGTAGAGGCTAAATGAAAGCTGGAAAATATCATAAGAAGTATATCCCGATATTTCGTAAATTTTTGTTCAAATATGTCAGCGATTTTCAGGTCGAGGCATTCAAGCCTGACAGGGGGTCTAATTTTTGAGGGTTTTAGGTCAGCAAAATATAAGTTTTAACGAAAATGAAGTCATGGAGTTGGCATAATACACACCTGATTTTTTTACGTTTATTCAAGTTATTTGAAAATGAATAAGAAGTGAATAAGTGTGAGAATATGGGGCTATTATTTGGCAGCAATAGGCAAGCGGAAACGTGGTTCTGACCGTTGTTTCATGAAACTGCTTCCCTTCAGGGGACAGTGGACTTTCAAAATCGTGAAATTTGTCCAAAAATTCGATTTTGTTTATTTTATTGAATTGTGAAACTACGAGTAGGAATGTGTCGCAAAAAGAATTTTTAATTTCTGCGATTACTTTCCTAGTTATAGGCATTTGTATTTAATTTAGATATTATGTGGTTACTAATAGAAATCACTTTAAATGCGTTTTTCTCGAAATAAAAATTTTCGTGTCGTACGAATATTCAAACTGCTCCGGGCTCATTTCTAATGATCGTATTGCTTTTAAATTTAAGTTTTATATACTTAACTGTATATCAAATAAATCTTATTGAAAATAATTATGCTTCGTAGCTCGGAATTTCTAAATTTTGTACTCGAAAAGATGATTTATAGGTATTTTGCGTCATAAAAAGGGTGATTTCACTATTATTATTTTATTCTCCTTATGTATTTTATGAATACTTAAAATAAGCGATAAGTTTCGTTGTTAGTTCTATAAGGTATCCAGTAAATAAAAATGACCGTATTATATGCAAAAGAAATGCGCATGGGACATTTTTAATGAGGCCAATTTTTGATATAATTAATAATCAATAGTTCATAAATTTTTAATATTTCATCATTAAATTTTAAACACTTTTACATATCTATGGTACTAATCACATATTCAAATTTCAAGCAAATCCATTGAAAACAAAAAAGTTAGGTCTGAAGGTCCACTGTTCCCTTAAAAGAGTTTTTAATATTTTGTTACAAATGCCGGTCACTAGGCCATTGACCACGGGCTCTCCGATACTTCAAGACAAGGGAATTAAAATTCAAAAGTACAGGGCACACTTCAAGATGTAAAGCAGTCATAGATTGGCTCGAATGGTAGAAGACGCTGTCTGGTGAGTCAAGCAGACCAATCCGGAAAAGATGTGCTCGGATACAGTCGTGGCCGGTCAAATGTCTAAAACATGCGACCGCAGCAAAACGTGGGGGCCAGGAACAAAAGAAGAATGTTTACATAGAGTAGCCCAGGGCTTTTCTTTAGAGCATAGATTCTTAAACTGTGGAACGAGGACCCCTGGGGGTCCACGTAACCCTTACCGGGGGTCCGCGAAACAATTTTGACATTAACAATCTATACTTGAACAAGATATGAACAAGATATTCTCGTGGAATTATCATGCGATACGTCTTTCAAACTACAATTCAACAAAACTGAACTCACAAACTTTTGGCTATTTCTCAGATCTGATGACCCTGCATTTGCAAATGAAGCCCTCCAACATTTGATTCCGTTCTGCACAACATATTTATGTATACGGGCTTTTTCGGTACTGTTATATATATGAAATCAAAGTATAGGAACAAACTCAATATAGAAGTGGACCTCGGAATAAAACTTTCCAACATAGAGCCCGACATTGCGGTTCTGGTTTCGAGAGAACCACTGCACCCATCTCATTAAGTAAAAATCCTTTACAGAAAGCATATTATAATAAGATATATCTATTTTGACTAATATTTGACCGAGAAATGTTTGTACGAGTTTAATGTATTATGATTTGTAACTTTTAAAATTCTGTTTACTACTGTTTTGATTCATTATATGTTTTTGTATTCTATGTCCTAATAAAAATGTTCGTCTCTATAAATGCGCGATACCATTTATTAAAATAACCAGCGATACATTTTTACCAATATTTATTATAACGTAGTGCCTATGAGATTATTGAGCCATAAATTAAGTCTCAAAAACGACTTAAAATGAGTTTACTTAGAGTTGGGATGGGGTCCGCAAAAAGAAATGTTGTTTAGGAGGGACTATATAAGTTTAAGAACCCCTGTTTTAGAGGATTCATAAGATCTTTATTTAAAAGCATTTTTGCACGTCATTTGGAGAGTTGCAAAACTGTAGCAGATTTAGCGTGAACCAGGGTACAACCTGAGGACGCTTGCTGCCCTGCAACCCCTTAAAAGAATGTTACTTGTACTTTCCTCTTCTTCTATCAGTATTTATATTTTATCACATTTGATATTTTTCGTGAGTATTAATACATCACCACTAAAATTACTGTGAAAATTCGCTGATCTGATGATCTTCCATTAAATTCTGGATTGTGTAATGCTGAGGAACCCGCAATGGAAGTTAAAACCAGAGTTCTGACCGCTGGGAATGCGTATTTTTTGCTTTTAAATACCTCTACCTAATATCTAAAATCAAAAGTTTTTGTCAGGGATTCGACAGTAATATTCGGCTTGGTCAAGTGGTCAAACTTTTTCAAGTGGTTTTGAAATATTAAATCTAGTTTTAATTTTCTCAATGACTATAAAACGCCAAATTTTTATCTAAGAACTCAACAAAATACGTTATATAGTCCTGTAACAGAGTGCAATTAGGTCAGATATAAAAATTGTTAATGGTAGCTTTTAAATATCCGCAATAGATCGTTTAAATGCAATTGGGTAGCGAACAAAAAGGTAAAATCATTCTTTAGAGTTCATAGGATAAGATGTGATTGTCTCATTTGATAAATAACAATGCGAAGATCATTAAACTCTTTGATAAAATAAAAGAAATCGATAGAATTTTCTAGAATCTCGAGAGTATTAGTTTAGTCAGGTATATAAGTTTAATGACCCTCTTTGCTTTGTTATTGCATCTAACGCTCTCCGGTTTAAAGAATGAGTATACCTGGTTAGAGTGGGGAAGAAATCTCTTAAATATTCGCTATAAATAAACGACAGTTAAACATTTATGCATGAAAGACACACTTATCAACATTTCTAGTGTTTAAACAAAAGTTTTAGATCGTAGCTACTTCACATCATTTTTCCTCTTTTATTTTTCCTCTTTTGTTAGTTTTTGAATAAATAAAGACAACATCTCAAACTTGCCGTGATGAATTTGTTAGCTGAAGTAAATTTGAGTTGCGTCTTGGCCAAGTGATGTCAAGCTAATTCCCAATCCTAGGATTTCGTAACCGTAGTCGTAACTCGGAACTCTATTGAAGAGTCAAGGACAGATAAAACAGTAGACTCCCGTATAACGCGATTAATATGTTTCCCGTTGTTTGAAATCGCGTTATAAGAAATCGGGTTTTACTGGTCAAAATCGAATGATGTGAAGGTAAAATGTTAGAGTGACTATTATCATGTAATATATATATATATATATATATATATATATATATATATATATATATATATATATATATATATATATATACATATATATACATAATATATACATATATATATATATATATATATATATATATATATATATATATATATATATATATATACTACATCTATATATAATATATATTATATATATATATATATATATATATATATATATAGATATATATATAATATATATATATATAGGTATATATATATATATATATATATATATATATATATATATATATATATATATATATATATAAACAGTAACCACCGCTTATAGTGATCAGTGGTTATAAGAATCAACCGTTTATAAGAATCAATATCGCGAAAACAAAAACAAATGTATTATTTCCATGTTAAAATTTTCGCTTTAAAGAATCAATCCACCGGTTTTAAGAATCAGTTTACACTCTTCGCTTTCCGTTCATTTTTCCAAAAAAAAGCCACTTAAACCCTCAAAAGACACGAAGTTCTTTCTTTATTTTTTTTAAAAGAAAGAGTGATAAGATAGGATGGACTATAGTCATAAAATTCATCCCTTTCTTTGTTAGACATAACATAATAGTTTCCCCTCAAACGCTTCAGCTGAACACTGCCCTATTAGCTTGACCCATTGGCATCCTACCCGTCCGGATCCAGTTTCACTTTTCTCCACTAACAAACAAAGACAGGGACTCTTTTTTCCTACCTCCAGCTAGGCCTGGGCGATGTTACATTTTTGACATCGCGATACATCGCCAGTCTAACATGCCTGGTATGTATAAATATTTAAAACTTAAATTTTCAGAAACAGGTTATGATGACTCTGGTCTAGGGAAGAAAGGTTTCTATCAACAAGTCATGCTTAACCATTTCACTTAGATATGAAAAATTCGTGATTATTAAATTAAGTACCAGAACTTAATAAGCTTGGATATTTGATATCACACCATTTTTTAGTCATATCTTTTGTTTTGAAGCTTGGCCGTTTTTTTTTACTTTTTTAAAAGTTTTTTTAGTGGATATATATATGTACTATATCTATATATATATATATAGATATATATATATATATATATATATATATATATATATATATATATAGATATATATACAGTCGAACCTCCATATATCGAACTTCCCTATATCGAATTTTCTATATATCGAACTCTTAACAAATCTCCCATGTCATTACATAGAGAAAAATTGTTCTATATATCGAAAAAATCCTATCCATCGAATATTTTTTTTCAGAACAAATTGGAAGATTTTATTCCACTTTAGAATAAAATCTCCAATTTTCGGCATTTGAAACAATACGGCGTGGACCTCATTCGCGGCAAAATGTCCCGATGAAGTTTTTAGTGGAATGAATAACTACGAACATTTCTTCGAACTTTCCGCAAAACTACTGTTCGGCAAGATATTCGTAGTTCTTTTACAAGAATGTAACTGTGATCATTGTAACCACTGGTCTGTATTATTGTTTTTTTTTTAAAGATATGTAGTACTCAATAAGTCTTTCGTATTAATGAATTTTTTAGTTTATTAACTTTCATTTTAATGGGATTCGAATATAAATGAGAAATGGAGTAGTTTTGTACCGAAAATTAGCTTTAATTTTTTTTAGGAGAATTATGATAAGACTAAGCTCAATTCTATATATCGAATTTTTTTCGCGCAATTTGCTACTTCGATATATGGAGGTTCGACTATATATATATATATATTAAATTGGGCTTCGTAATACAAAAGAAATTTTACACCTTCTGGGCATTTTTTTTAAATGCTTATAATCTTAAGTTTTTTCGGGTAAAAGATTTGGTTATAGTGTGTATTACACTCTCCTAAATCCATTTGTGGAAATTTATAAAATGAATCCTGTTTTTGCAAGATGGTAGAATATTTCTGGCTGTCTGAAAATGCCATTTTGTTTGATTATCCGGCATTATACAGCTGTAAATACTAGTAGACACATTTTCTCCATAGGTTAACATTGAGACGAGCGAATCCTATAGGGTTAGTACACAACAGCTTTAAGTTTCAGAAATTTTTTCTGACGCAAACAGTCCACGCCACCTTTGGTAGAAATCACGAAAAGGACAGGAAATTTTCCAAAGATCTTTTCGGGAGGCAGTTTAAAAAATGAAACGTTTAACTGTTGCCAAAACACTGATAAAACGGAATAATGCCTTGATGTCATTAACAGAGCTGTAAAAAGCACTGAATACGGCTGATTGTAATTGGAAGGATATTACGGCAATTAATATGATGATGCTTCACACTGTGACTCGCATACGAATGAGGTTTCATATTTGGTAAATAAATGAAAGGAACGTTTAATACTGACATTTTAATTGCTGTTGTTAAGCATAAATGATTACTAGCCACCGGATATCAATTGTAATACCATGATGCTCCCTTTATCCCATTTCCGGTATATTTTTAGGTCAAAACCAATGGAAGAATTTGGAATGGCTGATTTTGATGAAACGATGATGTTTTTCCTTTCCAAAACTCGTTTTTTTTTAAAGAAAAAAGAAATACACATCCTTGTTTTAAAAATGCCAAATGAGAAATTTATTTTTCCCTGAGCCTCATCGTTTAAGATATTTGAAGAGAGTTTCAATAGAGCTGTTTGGTTGCTCTCACGCCGTCACAATAGATCAGTGGAGCGAAACTTTATTCGAAATGCGACCCTTTTCTTCAAATATAAAATAACTGGACCCCCAATGAAAATTTTTGAAGTAGTAAAAAAATTTTTTAACTAAGAAAATCTTAACAAAATACATTTTTCAACATTTTCCTACATTTTCAGCTCATGAAAAAGAAGTTAAAAAATTTGTAGTATGGAAAATTTAAAGTATATTAGTCAATAAAATAATTGAATATGATATAAATTTACCCCAGACTATTCACGATACCCCTTTGTGGGTCTCAATCTCCAGTTCACTCACCACTGACATAGATAATTAAAATGACGTCATGACGTCACGCTGTGGGCGTATCTGAAATTTCTTTTAGAAGAAAGTATCATCTGTATATATAAAACAGTTCCGTAACTGACTCACTGACTGACATACAACGCACAGATCAAACCGCTGGACCTACAGGGCTGAAATTTTGCATGGCGATTCTTCTTATGGTGTAGGGGTGCACTAAGAAAGATTTTTGAAAAATTCTTCTTAGATTTTTTAAAATTAAATTTTTAAGCTGGTTTTGTAACTTTTTTAAGTTTGCATTTAAAATAGTAATTTGGGGGTTATAAAATTTATATCACGGGAAAGATCGTAAAAATTCTTTTAAAATGAGATCTCCTTCGAATCTTTACCTCCATTTTCTGATTTTTGGTGAATTTTTGAAGATTTGTTTTTAGAATTTAATTTATTAAATGCCGATCACGTGATTTCTTTTTCTGGTACTTTAAATAAATTTATCGTCGCGTGCCTAACAACTAAATAGACAAATAAGATTTTTATTTTCTTGCTAATGCGGCAGACGATCGGACATTATCCAAAAAAATATTAAAATACAGTAAAAGATATGATCCTCAAACTGTACTATATTAACTGTACTATATTCTAAAGTATGTTCTATTAGCTTTAATTTGAATATTTTCTTCTACATTATTTTGTCTATGAAAATATCCGTTACGATTTTTTTATAAATATATTTTTTGTTTTTGTATACATTGTTAATTGTATTGTTAATTGTATACATTGAACGTCGTATTTATTATAAATATATATATATATATATATATATATATATTGGCATTAATTGCATACATTGACCGTTGTATTTAAATTGAATGTACTCCGTAGCGAAGTGCGGGTTTTTAACTATTTTTTTTTATATTTTTGCTAAAATGGCAATAAAGAATTCTGGCAGCCGTGAAAAAGCTTGCATTATTCTGCTTCATTTACAAAATGTGCCAACACGGTTCCTTACTGTCTTTTGAACACGCATTAAGGAGAGTTATTGGCATCCAACAATAAAGAGGTAATTGACCAATGGGTGTCTTTTGAGGATAAACGAAGTTATGCAAGTCAAATTCTTATTTAGGAGAATAAGGCGCGAAGTTATAACAGGGTGGTCCGACAGAACTTTTATTTGTGTTTCCGAAAGGGCTTTTGTACGTGATACTTTTTGCCGAAGACAGGAGGAAACTTTTTTCTACTCCCACGCATATTAACTATAAATATCTTCGAGAACTTCAAAAATGATTTGTTACCTACTTTGTGTCTTTTGAAATGTTCTGATGTTTGGAGTGTTGTTTTTGGTGATTAAAAGAACTGACATTAAAACCGTTATTTAGTGTTTATAGTTTAACCTTTTCCTTACGGGCTGGGATAGCATGTATCCCAAGAATATGGGCGCCAGAATGAAAATATATATATATATATATATATATATATATATATATATATATATATATATATATATATATATATATATTTAGATAGATAGATATATAGATATACAGATATATATATAGATATATATAGATAGATGTATAGATATATATATAGATATATATATAGATAGATAGGTAGATATAGATATATACATGCATACATATATACATATACATACATATATATATATATATATATATATATATATATAGATAGATAGATAGATATAGATATACAGATATATATAATATATATATATATATATATATACATATATAGATATACAGATATATATATAGATATATATAGATAGATGTATAGATATATATATAGATAGATATATAGATAGATAGGTAGATATAGATATATACATGCATACATATATACATATACATACATATATATATATATATATATATATATATATATATATAATATATATATTAATATTATATATATATATATATATATATATATATATAAAACGCCCCCTACGGCCATTCTTACAAAGGGGGGTATGAATTTTCCCGTTCTTTAGAGGGAATCGGAAAAATTGGGCCCCGTAAGCTAAAGGTTAAATCTTTCTCTGTCATGAAGAAGTAATAAATTAAATTTATAATAATTACAAGATAAAAAGAACTTTTATATACCACGTTTTTAAATTTTCTGTTGAATCATATAAACTTTACAATTCAACACAAACCTTCACTTAATTATTCTTTTTCCCTTTCTTTTATTTAATTTTAATCACTTTTTAGTCGTTTCCACTATCCACAGACTTTATAAACTTTAATTTTTTATAATTTTTTTAAAAAAATTTTCGCACATATTTTTGTAAACAACTAAATTCATATGTATTCTGTTTTCAAAATAGTCAAACGCCGTTACGCAAAAGTGCAAGCAGCGATTCGATCGACGCGTCACCTTGCGGATTTTTATCGGCTAAAAGTTTTAAAAGATTGCATTGTCATCGTGTTCTGAGATATGTCTAAAAGTTTGACGATGAATGAATTATCCCATCAACTTGAAAAAAAATGAGTGAAATGCGTAATAAAGAGAGCAATTATAAGAAATTTTTCAAACATTTATTTATTGAATAACATATATAAACACATTACCCGAATAATTTCGCTATTATGTTAATAGGTTCACTGTTACGTTAATAGATGGCGCCTGTAGCGTAGTTACTTTTGGCTCCAGACACTACTCGTATTTTTGCGTAATGGATTTTAAAATATGGAATAAAGATGGCTAAAAGTATTAAAATAATGCATTGTCATCGTGTTCTGAGCTATTCTAAAAGTTTCAAATGTCTAGCTAGTCGGGAAGTTAGTTAAAAATCGACTGCAAGATTTGGACGGGACAAACACACACACAAATAAACAAACAAGAAAGCGAGTTAATAAAAACATGGTAAAAAATATTGCATTGTTCACTTATAATATATTAATATATTTAAATATATTTAATGCGTAATATATTTAAAGCCATCCATCTTAAAATAATCCATACCGAGGAGTTTTAGTTGTATCGAAAAGCAAAATGAAAACTTCAAAGTTTTCATTTTACTCAGTTGTTGCCATGATTTTTTGAACAGAGAACTCGGTTTGGTTTGGTTTGATTTAGAGAGCTATGGTCATTTTTGAATCATATAAACTTGACAATTCAACACAAACCCCCACTTAATTATTCTTTTTCCCTTTCTTTTATTTAATTTTAATCACTTATTAGTCGCTCATTAGACCTGGAATAGAGTCTAATACATAAATTATACATTACGCTGTGATACAAGTTTATCATTTTAGAACTAGAACTACGTCCCATTAGTTTTAGATTACATTAAAATGCATAAATTTCTATAAACTGAAATATGCAAATGTTAAAAAAGCCTCAAAATTTTACGCTTACGAATTTAACACAATAGGATCGAACAGACGCCTCAGTGGTGTAGTGATGCATCTCACTTGCGCATAAAGCGAGTTCCATTACATTATCGGTAATATATATTTTAAAGATCAATTGGACAAAACATTAGAAAATATGGAATAGTGTTAATTATAATAACGTCCGAACAAAATTAAGTCATTTCCACCAAGAGTCATGGCTTCTTTCCTCTCTCAGATAGAGATGGTATAAGACTTATTCAAGAATGTGTGGATTGATGTTGTAATTATGCGGCACATCTACCCAAAATGTAGGTTCGATTCCTGAACCAGTTCGAGTCCTGATATGTATTTTACTTGAGAAAGGGGGAGAGTGGCAGATTGCTGTTTACGAATCTAATCATTTACTCTTCATTTTCCCATTATTTTGGATCCATTTCTTAGACATCATGGAAAAACTTTATCTAATTTTTTGAACTGCTGAGTTTTTGATTTCTTATTGGAACGAAGTTCTTTTACGCGGCTTTCAATAGAGTGAAATGGCAGAAATCGTCACGTAAGGAAAAAGCGTTATGTGGATGGCCGCAGCGCCATTCTGTGGACGGAAATTCTAAACACGTGTAAATATTATTTAAACTTATTTTTTATTTGTTATTGTTTTAATTCACACGGGATTTATATTGTGTCATTATTGTAATTTTATAATGGAAAGTCGAGAAACAGAATATGCAGCAAGTGTAAATAATACAAACTTAGAAAAGTGAGTTAATAAATCATATAACTTAATACAAGTATTTACTGTTTACATTCATTTAATATACATGTGATTCGAGTGTTTGCTATTTACTATTTACATATATTACAGAGAAATAATAGTGAAATCATATGCTCAGCGTCAAAAAGAGTATCGGAAGAGAAAAAAAATCCAAAATCAACTTCAGAGTGCGAAAAAAATACCTAAAAAGTCTTAAATACTAATCTTAACTAGTCTTAAATAAAAATAATTAAGCAAATTATGTTTTTTTAATAAATCCAACGCAATCAAGCACAGATTAGCGCATTTACACTAAATATACGCATTTTGAAAAATGTCACGTGAGATTAGGGGGGGGGGGAGAGGTCGAGCCAAATCTCACGGCATCTCACCAGGGGGGGGAGGGGGTCGAAAAATCGCCAAAATCACCTCATGTAATTAATGGAAGTGGTCAAAATGTCCTCTGTCAAAATGGATGTGGCACGAGGGGTGGTGTTGGTTCACCTATATGGTACCCCCATTGAAAGCAACCAATGATTCTCGCGGATTATGTGCGAATGTCTTCAGTGACAAGTGCCCTGCATTAACGAACACATTTCTAAAATACCACGAAATGAGCAGTTTATTATGAATGCTCAATTTGATGTTTCGAGCAATTAAGACGAAAATTTATCTACGAGCTGCTGGAAACTTATCCCTGACATGATGTTTCTGAGTAAGGTTTTTAACCGCGAAGGACTCCTGGGTATTTAACTGTGCCAGACCGGGGAAGTGTTGTATTTCTTATTTTCACGCTGTGATTGCTGTACTGGCGGTTTAATTACCGTGCGAACACGGCAGTTTTTTTAAGAATTAATTTGATCGACTTGTCGAGTAAAATTTGAATAGTATTCATGAGGGTAATAATATGTTAAATGACGCATTTGAAATTTTTGCTAATGGAATATATAGTACGCCGAATCGATGCGGTATGATTATGTTATTACATTAGGTGGGTATTAATTCCCGTGGCAATAAAGTTTTCAGCAATTTCACTAATTGCGTTTAAAAGACTAATGGATCGGCAACTTATAGAGATTTAACACTTCCACCCTGACTTGGGTGTATATAATTTGAAGTGGCCCTCTAATGAATTAGATTCAAACATAGTTCTAAATTAATAAACCTTTATTTCAAAGTGACACATATTACTTTGCTTTTCAACATAAGCATACGTACTACTAGTACGAGATATATAACATTCATGGAGGGCAATACAATTCAATATATATATTCTGGTATAAGTGCTACACATGCAATGAAACATACAACTTGAGATACTCACAGTACTTGAAAGTCAACCAGCAGTATTGCCACGTAAACTTTGGGACTAATAAGAACTCGCGTAGGTTAGTATCAACCTAGCACCTCACTCAACACTTCCTTTCCCTTCCTTAACACTTCGTATCAATTCCTTAAGGCTGCTATGTATTAAGAAAAAAATCGTATTTCCCTTTTCCTCTTCTTGCAGACTCTTGTGGTGGGAGGAGTCCAGTCGACAGTTCGAGAATTCCAACCCCCTTAGGATTGACATTTTGAGGGATTGTAATGGCTCTCTTTCTATACGGGGGTTAAGCGCTGCCGCCAAATTTTTATTTAAAATATATTTTTGTCAACTATTTACAGGTACATAAATACTGATAATCAAATAAAATTGGCATTGTCAGATAGCCTGAACTTTTCTACAAAGCGCTACGGGATTCATTTTACAAATTTCGTCCACCGAAGGAATTTATGAGCGTTTAAAATACACTATACTATATTTTTCCCCGAATAATTTAAATTTTAAAATATTGATTGCAGTTTTTTTAAAAAACGAAAAATGTACACAAGTGTAAAGTTTCTTTTTCTATGACGGAGTACAATTTAAAAAAAACATCTTTAAAAACTATTATTATTATTAAAATTAATAAATTTTAATAATAATAATAGTTTTAATAATTTTAATAATTTTTATAAATTTCCTTCGGTGGACGAAATTTATAAAATGAATCCTGTAGCGCTTTGCAGAAAAGTTCAGATCTGACAATACCAATTTTTTTACCAAGTCGGCAATCCGTGGACACATTTTCTCCATAGGTTTTCATTGAGGCGAGCGAATCCAATGGGGTTAGTACATAGCAGCCTTAACACTTCCTTTCTTTAATCTAGCTGCTTAGTATTTATACCAACCGCGTATGCCTTAAAATTAGCATAACTGAAGCGGCTTCTTTAATTTATTCACTTAAAAGTTCGATTCTTGTGAATCGAATCTTATGTAAACCTTACAAACTACCAGGTGAGGACCAGGGTTTGCCGGGTTCAAAAATAGGCACTATATTAGAATTATGGTTTCAACAGTTTTAAGCATCTGAATATTTATCCTTCCTATAACATGTCAGGCTAATGAGAAGCAATTACATTTATTTCACCGCATTCCTTCTTTCTGTGGTGCATAACTGTACTTAAAAATTTGTTTTTCTCCAGTAAATACTAATTTTTAATTAATAAAGTGTATATCCAAGCTTCTCTATTGCCAATATGTCAACAGAAGCCATTTTTATTTCAAAATACAAACGAAAGGAGCGGGGTAGCTCTCAAATCACTTTTTCATCACTTTAAAAACCGAAAGTAAAAGAACAACAAAAAATTTACTTTATCAATGAAGCAGAAATTTCGTGCCTCATTTATCAATGTCATGCACAATGTTTTAGAACGTACTCGATTTAGGCTCGAGCGAAGATAAAAGGCGGGCAAAAAACAAGAGCAGAACTTTTTACGAACTTTATATTAAAAAAAAGACTGAGTAAATTATGTTTCCCTTCTTGCCTCGCTTTTTGACGGGCACTTTCGGGCCAGTATCGCGACACATAAAGGCATTACAGTTGTACTTATCAGGGGAAAGCTTTGGAGTCGCTTTTCTGTGATACTTTAAGGGGACTCACTACCCTTAAATCTTTAAAACATTCGATTTTTTGAAAAAAATATATGTTAAATCCTTGGTTATTTCTGAACAAAATAATGCAAACCGCATGAAAATATTCCGCTGAGTTCCGGAGATATTGGTATTCTAAATATTTAATTACCGATCAAGTTTATGGTAAGAAAAATTTTAAACTCATTTTTCTCAAAATGTAATTTTGCATCATTCCGCAACCGATATCTCAAAAACTACGAAATATAATTCCACGAAATTTTTATCACTGCATAATCATGTTATTTGATTACTTCTGAACTAGAATTATTGCAATCGCTGCACATTTTGTTATTTTTTCGGGGGAAAATGAATGCAAAAATTTAAGGAAATTTTAAGTATATTTTGAGCAGTTTTCAAAAATAAATTGAAAAATATTTTAATGTTGAATGTTTTATGTTCAATTGTATTTTGAATTATTTATTTTAAATATAAAATGGGAATTATTCATTTAAGTGTAAAATTAATTTCATAGTTCTGCGCGCGAGCCAGTATACGATAAAAATGCTTAAAAAACAAGGTATATCTAAAGCATTTAAAAAAAATTATTGAAAATTATTTTGAGAGTTGAAAATTTGTTTATTAAAATAAATATGTCAATTTATCATATACATAAAATTTGGAAAAATTGGGAGTCAATTGAAATAGTTACAAAGAATCAAAAAGTATGAAAATATGACTTATTTCCTCGACTTAGAGTCCCCTTAAGAAGAAAGATTTTTTGTTTTTAAATTTCTAATGACAAGCAAGAAACAGATGTAAAAATAACAACAGCATAAGTATAAATCGAAAAAGGAAACTGGACGTATCAATTGCTCAAGGCTCTTGCATCCCAATATCGGCTACAGAAATCCTGAGACCACCTGTGATAATCTGTGGTATTAGCTGATGGTGGAAATTGTCCATATCTTGTAGTCGATCAAAAATAGTACAGAGGGGACTTTTTAGAATTTCCTAGTCGCTCAGATGTTCAGCATAACAGTCATAGTTAAAAGCCGGATCATCGCTACCGAATCCTTCCTTCGAAAATCTGGAATGAATGCGTGCATACAGTCATAATTTAGTATAAGTATTCCTATCTATTATTTCTTGAAAAAACACATCATTCAATTTCTTCCGGATAAATACCCTTATAGAATTATATGCCATCGCCCTAAAAGGGGGCTGCATAAGTGCTGCACCCCTCTTTGACAATTCGTCATCGAGTTCCTTTCCTGGAATTTCGCAATATTTTGGAATCCACTGTAAAACGACTTCACAGTGGACTCTATATTTGACTAGGAATGCGACATCGATGTCGATGGTTTCAAAACATCGATGTTTTGATAAAAACATCGATGTTTTAAACATCGATTTATTGAAGCCGATGTTTTTTTAACATCGATGTTTTGTGCTCGATGTTTTACGTTGTCTCGATGTTTTTTTTTTAATGAAAAAGTACCATAATAAAAAAAAAATTTACCACGTAGCATAATTTTCACACTTAGTAAATGTAAGTCTGAATTCTGAAAAGGACGAATACAAAAGAGGGAACGATTCCTTAGCAAATAGACAAATGGCAATCAACGACCAATGAACCAATCAGAGCGCTTGGAATGTTCCTGACACTCCAGAACATTCCATTTACAAATAGTATATACACGAGAGCAGCCATTTAAGTCTTTGTTTTGTTCTGGTTTTATATAAGTTGACGTTAATATTATTAGTATGATGCCTCCCAAAAGTACCGTTTGGAAATATTTTTGCAAAACCTCTGACAAATTTGCGAAATGCAATATTTGCCTTAAGTCCCTCAAAACTTCTGGCAATACCACGAATTTATCTGGACATTTGAAGGAAAAACATGGCGGTATTTACAACGAGAATTTTGAAGTCATCTAT
>OU015491.1:6412544-6510044 GCA_907164885.2 Dolomedes plantarius | reverse complement strand
ATTAGCAAAAAGCGCGCCTTTCCTTTAATTTGGGACAAGCAGTCAAAATGACCGCTGATCGTAGTTACAGTTATACGGAAAACGCCGTAATGCTAGTGTTAATAGAGGATTACCGTGTAAATGCAGCCTTCGTTGATTAAACAAAAAAAAAGAAAACTGTGATGAGCTATAAACAAAAGGCTAAAGAAATAACAAAACAGCAGATGGAAATACCAGCTGTAAAAAAACGCGATAACAGCGACAGTCTGGCCAAGCACGGTATCAATAGTTTGAAGAAGGAAACAAAACCGGGATATGTTTGTTCCCTTCTTCAAACTGACTAATATTGCGAGGCCCGATTACACCAGAATGTGTGTTTTTCCTTCTTTAAAGCTTACAAGGAGGGTCTATACGTAAACAACATTTTCGAGCAAAAAAAAAAAAAAAAACGAATTTCAATTTTTTGACGCTTGTTCCCTTCTTCAAACTGCCGATTCAATTAGCCCCAGTGTAACGAAAAGTAGACCGTAGTGCTCCAAACCTTTCCCGAACATCTCACTTAGTATTTCTTCGACGGTTCCTAATTTCGTCACCATTCTATCGTAAGTATCCTATCATAACGTAATTCTTTTTTTCCAATGCGGAGGCACGTGTCGTGAGACATTCGCCTATACTACGCCGCAATTTTTACTGTCCATTTTATTGTGGGGGCACCATATAGGCGGACAGCATTACCCCCTATGAAGGGACGAAACGAACGGAGGCATTTTTCGTGGCGCGACGCCAGGATTCGATCCGAGCACCCTCAGCACCGAAACCCAGCGCGCTGTACCACTGGGCCGCGACAAGCCCCATAACGTAATTCTTAGGGATACGTTTCTGTCAGAATATATTAACCCCTTTCTTTACCAATCTCAGTGTTACCTGTCGCCTTCTCACTGTTGTGCTTAAAGACTTTCGATAATCTCTCTCAAACACCAAATCATTTTAATTATGTTCTTTGAGTTAGTCTCTTATAGGTCATTCAACATTAAATACTAACGTTCTACAGCATTAGTCAATACGTTTGTATCAAATAATTGCAAAACTTTTCCTCCTCCAAGGACAACATATACATTTGTCCGATCACTAGTCAAATCAGTTAAGTCCATACGACAAAAAGTGGAGAAAATGGATAAAATAATAGACACTGTTATTTTAAAAATTCCCCTGAAAACATAAATTCCAATAAACATTACAGAATTTATTATTCCAGGTGGAGATCTTATCTTACGACATACAATGTCCAAAAGATAGAATATCCTTGGAGTCATCGTTATTATTATTACAATTTTTGAGGGACTAAGGAACTAATTTCGCAAGTGAAAAAATGCATCCAACTCAGTCTTCAAATTACTTTTTTACGACAGAAAAAAAATTGAAAAAATTGTTTAATAATTCCCAAGTACTTACTTCTGCAGCATTTAGACTGTCATTTATTTTGCTTTTATTGTTATGGTACAACACTGAACGATTGACCGTTGAGTGGATGGCAACGATTTACTTTACAGAATGGACTAAGCTGGATTGCTTACTGAAAATAGTGACTTATTATTCGATGGCCCAAACAAATGTTGTCATTGAGTGGTGTTAATTCTAATCATTTGGGAAATTTATTATGAATGCAAAACGTTAGGAGTCTATCAACTGCTTTGACGCTAAAATTTCAAAAATTTCAAAAAGTGGACTGAGCCGATTTGGCTTGTGGATGGCTCTTTTATACCTACTCCATTGGCTACTCGTTCGTTTCCTCACACCTAAAATTTCCTCATCAGACTTAAGAATTCCCGAAAACAACTCTACGAATATTACCTCTTCTTAGTATCCTACCGTCAGGATTCATACTTACTCTAATTTTAGGCTGTTCGTTTATAAAGCCGAAGATTATAAACCTCTTTCTCGACCGAGGACAACGTATATACATTACCCGTAAGACACACCTCTCTAAACATATCTTCTCCTCTGCCGCAGATAAAGATACGCAGGCACTCGCACCCGAATCTAGCAACAATAATACATCGTCGACGTGATGAATTATACAGAAAACAGAACTACGCGGAAGCCAAAGCAAACAAAGTGGGTGAAAAGTTACAGCCGGAGGAAACAACACCGGAGATAATAAATTACCAGCGGAAGACAATTCCGGAAAACATCCCATTTAAATCTGAGGTTTTTTTTTCAAAAAAACAAAATACTAGAATGAATTAATGACATAATAAGCAAAGATAATTAATTAAAGCAAGTCTTTTGAACGTCAGACTATGAGTACCTGCATGTACTGTTTTGTGTTTATTTCATGTGGTACAGTTATGTGACTACTCATATGCTTTATTTTTAAGGTGACAGTGGACTTTCAAAATTGTGAAATTTGTCCAAAAATTCGATTTTTTAAATTTATTGAATTGTGAAACTACGGACGAGTAGGAATGTGTCGCAAAAAGAATTTTTAATTTCTGCGATTACTTTCCTAGTTATAGGCATTTGTATTTAATTTAGATATTATGTGGTTACTAATAGCAATAACTTTAAATGTGTTTTTCTAAAAATAAAAATTTTCACGTCATACGAATATTCGAACTGCTCCGGGCGCATTTCTAATGATCGTATTGCTTTGAAATTTAAGTTTTTATATACTTAACTGTATATCAAATAAATCTTATTGAAAATAATTATGCTTCGTAGCTCAGAATCTCTAAATTTTGTACTCGAAAAGACGATTTATAAGTATTTTGCGTCATAAAAAGGGTGCTTTCACTATTATTATTTTTTTCTCCTTATATATTTTATGAATACTTAAAATAAGCAATACGTTTCATTGTTAGTTCTATAAGGTATCCTTTAAATAAAAATGACCATATTATATGCAAAAGAAATGCGCGTGGAACATTTTTAATGAGGCCAATTTTTGACAAAATTAATAAATCATAATTCATATATTATTAATATTTCATCATTAAATTTAAACCACTTTTACATATCTATGGTACTAATCACATATTCAAATTTCAAGCAAATCCATTCTAAACAAAAAAAGTTAGGTTTGAAGGTCCATTGTCCCCTTAAAAGAGAAACGAACGATGCGCTTACTAGAAAATATTCAGTGAAGAAAAACACCAATATAACATAAATTATATAAACTTTTCCTTCCTTCTACATCCACTGACTAGTTACAGATACTTATACCTGTAAAATAGTTTGAGGAAAAACTCATTTGTGAAATAAAGCTTTATTTCATAAATAATTAATGGTTCCAAGAAAATTCTCGGAAATTAAACTAACAATTAACTTAACGCTTATTTAATTTTGTCTAATACCTCATCTTTTTCCACTTCTTTTTAGATCCCCCCACGTTCTATTTTGGAGTTTTCCCTCGAGTTCCTACATCCTCAACATTTTATATGAACTGTTTTCTATTGTTTGGCATCATTATCCCTTTCAAAGTTATTTGGTCACTAGGCAGAATTTCGTGTTCATTTACAGCGAGAATGTTCTTTGGGTAGTTACCTACGAGATTTATTTTCGTCTTGGATACATCTGAATTTCGAATTGAGTTTTAGTCCACTCTGTTTCTAAAATTTTAACTCTTTTTCAACTAGTTTTGGCTTTGAAGAGGGTTTTTGATGCTTTTGATTAGCGATGCGAAAACTGCGGCCCACGAAGCTTTTAACACTCACACTCATTAACAGGTAGATACTTTCGTAAACATCTGGCTACCTAAGTTTTTAAAAGTTGTAGCGAAAGTTAAACAAGATGGTACTGAAATTTATAGAGAAAGCTCTTCGGTAATTTCGAATTGTTTAAATACCTTATCCAAGGAATTTCACGAGCAGATTTCAGGATTTAGAGGAAGTATTGGGCTTGAGGTAGCCAAGTGGTAGCGTGTCGGCTTTCGGGTCTGAGGGTGTTCGGATCGAATCCCGACCAGCGCCATTAAGGGGATTAGTCACTTTTACGTACCTTTAAAAGTATCATTTTTAGACCTATGTTCGATTGTATGTACTACTCATGATTTTTGTTTGATTTACAGGAAACTCCTTGAGTAACTGCCTATAATACTGTTTATTATATATATACAATATTTCAAGGTAATTAGAAAAATAATTTTTTATGCATAAAAAGTGAATATTTTTTTTAAAATCGAGCATTTTGCAGTCAACTACTGTGCGCATTCTGTCAAAATAAATTATTAAGGTACAGTAATAATTGTTTACTATATGTGATTAAAATACTTCAGGCTACAAAATCCACTAACATTTTTTAACCTTGACATATTTTAATTTTTTTAAAGATTGTTGTGATGAAGCGCTTTCGATTTGAAAGAAAAATTAAAATTTTTAGAGAGATAAAGTGATCGAAGGCTGTTTTCATCACATTTCGGTTAGAATGCTAGGAAGCCGCCTTTGATTAGAGGACGGAACAGTAGTCTGTACGCATTCAGCCAATTTAAAAGCGGCGGTGCGCGATAGGGGGTAGGTGATTCCAGACGCAGATAAGGAGATGGCACCAGGGTTTGACATTAAAGTAAAATACCCCATTGTAAAGGATTTATTGGACCTGTAGACCGCAAAATACACGTGGACTGGACTTTGGGTGGTCTGGGTATGACGAAATTAAGACGTGCATGGGTTATGGGATTATCCAATCCGAGAAATGAAAATGGAGGCTAAGTGGTGGATTTTTTGAAAGCTTTCCTGAATGGATTAGGAGTCACGAGAAGGCGTGGACATTGTTATAAAAAACAAATAAATAGAAGACTTAGAGTTTTTTTCGAAGATTCTCTTCTGCGTGCGGGCCCGGTTGACTTTTCCCGGTGCTTTAGCATTGCAGGGGGATGAAGAGATTGGAATTTCAAAACGTCGGAGACCGGTTGAGCATTCCCGGGAGTTGTCCGACAGTACGAGAAAGAGGTTTCGTTTTCCGGAAACCGGTTGATCTTTCCTAGTGCCTTAGCATCGAAAGTGATGAAAAGATGGCCAGTTTTAAATATTGGAGATCCGGTCGAGTTTTCTCGGAACTAAGAGTTATTTTTGATCAAGAGAATACAGACGAGGTGACAAAGAGGATGCGATGTAATATTGAAGATCCGGACGAGTCTTCCCGGAGCTGAGAGTGATTTTGAGCAAGAGAATAGAAACGGGGTTATAGAGAGGATGCGCCTTAATGTTGGAGATCTGGTCGAGTCTTCCCGGAATTGAGCGTGACTTTGGATCAAGAGAAGTCGGTGTCATCATTTTCCTGATGAGTGCCCCATCATTTTGAAAAGAGTAGAAGAATACCCACGACAGCCTAGAGACGCAGCGCACCCACTACCTAGAAGGAAGGAGCGATACCCCAAGCATAAGCAGAGCTTCGACACCCGAGTCCCAGTGCGACATCATCAAACTGAGTGAGTGAAAATCATTTTGTTTTGTTCAGACCCCACCGAGCTAAATGAAAGATTAGTGCGGGAACAGTGTTTTTTGTAAAGATAATTTTGATAAATAGGAGTTCTTGGCTATGAGTTAGTTTAATAATTATATGCTCCCTGAATCCAAAAGGTGTAGATTTAATTAAATACATGTCATTCGATATGAATCGAGGAGAAAATGCTAAAAGATTAGTAAAATGTGTAAACTGTGTGCGAAGATTTGGTAATTCAGTTTTTTTTGTAAATAGATAAGGTTGTAAATAAATCAATTTTATTTTGTTACATTGGAGTCAGTCATCTTTATCTTCGCAGTTGACCTAAAGGAAAGTTATTACCTAGTTATTAGAAGCAAAGTTATTTGACCTGATCGTTTGCCAGAATGTCTAGAACCTTGGGTTGTATTCAACCAAATAAATAAAAAAAACACAACGCACCCAAATACCTATAAATTATAAATAATTTGTACTAACCCAAATAATATACGAATCTCGCCCAAAGAAATAAATAATTTTAAGACAGGCAACACGACAAATGGTGACCGTGACTCAGTCTCATGGTGTGTTAGGGACTTTAGAGATAAAAATTTTTTTTGTTTTTCAAAGTGAAGGGAGCCGCGTATTAAAATTATTTTGAAAGCGCGCGATGTTTGAAATTTAAATGTGTATTTGCCATATTTAATTTTGAAGGTATATGAATAAGTGTATGAAATCACAATAAATTTTTTGTTCGGTAAATGGTCCCGACCAGGATAATAAAAATAATTTGTGTTAGGCTAGAATCGTGAAAATTTTTTTGCGTTACAAAAAAACAGTTACAGTTTTTTTTGTCTTTAAGAAAATTATTTTGGTCTTTACAAATTTTGTATAGAAGGGAGCAGCACGTGAGAATTTTTAGAGCGGGAGTGTTTTGAAAATATGTTCGTATATTTGCCACAATTATTATTATTGAGTGTAATTTTGTTTTGAAGAGTGTGACAATATTGATTTTATGTTAAGATTGTTTGAAGTGTGAATATATGAATGCAAATATTTTAATTTTAACTAAGTGAATTAAAGAGTGTTTTTAGAAAGAGTTTGTTGAGTTGGTTAAAGATAGATAAGAAATACTTATGTTATGATTTATATGAAGTGTTTAAAATTTATGTATATTGTAGATATTGTAGAGATGATAGATTGAATTGAGGTGTATTTTTGAAAAATATTTTGAATAAGTTAAAAGTAGTTGATGGCAGAAAATTTGTTTGATATCAGTTGATAGATAATATTTAAGTGTGATTTTGAAAATTCTATTGAAATGAGAAAATCAATAGATAGTTAAGATTTGAGTAACAGTTGAGAAATTATTGAATTGAGTACAAGTGTGTTGATCGATAGTAATTAGTGGTACTTGGTATAGATATGAATTCTTTGAAAAGACAAGTGTGTCAATTTAAGTATAGAATTTGTCAGATAATATTTTTGCAATTACATTGAGAATAGAATTGTGTTTCGTTTTGATTTTGTGCATATATGTGTATTTTGGGGGAAATTAGCGTTTTTTAAAGTTTGGGATTGTGAGTCATAGTTTAATTAAGTATAAAGAATTTGAATGCATAATGTTAGGAGAAGTAATATTATAATGAGAGAATTCTTGCATATTGAGTAATGATAGGTAAACGAATGATCGGTAATGTGAGGTGTAAAATTTAAAAATTGGAGTTATTTGAGTTAGATCAAGCAGGTTGTATCGCGAATGGGTTGCAAAGCCATCGTCAGTTGGGTAAAATTGAAATAGGAAGTTTAGATAAAAAGTTAGAGTACAGGTGATTGTGAATGAAAGATAGTTAACGGTAAGCAAAAGCGCAAATCATAGTCAGATTTGTTTCAGTCTATAAACGATAAATAATGTGAGGTGGATTATATTGCATTTAATCTGCCAAAAAGGTTATAGCTGAAGGAGTGCTGAGTTAAGGATGGGAAATAAGAGTTTTCGATACATTGTTGGAGTAGAGGTGTTTATAACGAAAAGAGGGTTAGTTATAGGCATAAATGGTCAGAATTGCCACAGTATAAAAAAACTAAACTTTTGATGGATGGATTGCATTAGTTGTTAGGTGCTATGAAAATAAAATTTACGATTGTTTACCCTGGGGTGAATAATAAGTCAGTGTAGTGAAGTTTTAGATATGAATTTAGTGAAGCATGTGCGTAGAATTAGTAGAGATATGTGGTATTAGAAAGATGGCGGTTGTTTTTAAGAATTACACAAAGTAAAAGTTGGTCGCGACGCGGTGCTTTGTGCAGTTGTTCTAGGAAAGTGCGGTGTTAGCTTTTGTTTACGGAAATAGTATGTTGGGGGAATTGTGGTCGGAGAAAGGAGATGTTTTTCGTTTCCTCCCCTCCCCCCCTCAGGAGAGGTGCACGGGGAAAGAACTGTTTTGTGTGCAGGCTGGCTATGTTGTGCTGGGGAGGAATTTTAACAATTTGAACAAAGGAGGTTTTTTTTTTTTGAAAGCAAACCGTTTGGTTTTGGTTTAGGGATTCCTCATAACTTGGAAGTTGTTCAGGGCTGCAGAGCTGAATGACCCCAAGGACAATGGGGATTTAGAAAGTAAATTTGATCGATAGGTAGGTGTTGAAGGGTTGTTTACGATAAGGTATGCGAGGTAACTATAAAAATTGGTAAGGATGTTTGAATTTAAAATGTCGCAAATTGTTTAAAACAGCCTTTTTGGAGAATAAATGAAAATTTTTGGCCAGAATTTCATTTATTTATCTAAAATGCTGGGGGAACGAAATAGGTTAATGACTAACTAAAATAAGAAGTTTAAATATGCGGCTTAGGAGACAAAGGCAAATAATAGAGTGGTTGTTTTAATGGTTTTAGATGTTTGGAAAATGAAAAGAATTATGGGTTTTGGTGTTATCAAGTGTTAGTGGTTGAGTTTTGTGGGAATCCTTGGTGCTAAGGGGAGAAAAAAAATTTATGTTTCGCAAATCTAGTATGTAGTAGGGGAATTGTTAATTGAATGAGTTCAGGTTTGTCGTGCGCTTTTGAATAAGGGAGCTTAGTTTGGTTTTCGTGAGTGAAGTGCGGGGTTTGAAAAAATTTTGGGCGTTTTTAGCATCGGTTCTTTTGACGATAATGAGGAAATGGGTTTGAATTATGATTTAAAAAAAAAAAATATGAGTCTTAGGAAGGTTTGGTAGGAAGGTCATTTGTGAATACTCAATTTATACATAAATTATGAATTTAAAGTTAATGAATTTGTTTTGAAAGGTACAAAAATATTGTGAGAAGTGTGTTGAAAATGTAACAAAATTTTATATGCTTGGTATTTAGTTGTGAATGTGGCAAATATACTGTGAGATATATTTTAATGTGTTAATTATTTTTGTTTATAAGTAAATTTTGTGAATAAGGAGGAATAGTGTTAGAATAGAGTTTAATTGCGTGCAAAATGATATATAGAGAGATGAAGAAGTTATGCTTTGTGATAGTGTTTTGGGTCTGAACTCTGCAAATCATGATTTTGTATGGTGATTGGTTATGTCGACATGGTTCATATAAATCTTCGATGTTTTCACTCAGAACATTTGATTAAAAGAATGAACTTTTGAATTCAGAACTCTAATAAGTGCATAGGTTGGTGGTCTTCTCTTACCTAAATTAAAGGTATAGATCACATGATCAAAGAAGGTCAATGGAGTCAGGAGTAAGTGTTTTGATGTTTTGTTTTAGTGTTTCTAAATAGTGTATGAGGACTTATGATGTGAACAAGTTTTTTTTTCAGACATGGATGGTAAGAAGTTTTGTAATTGATGTGATTATGTTTTATTGAGTGTCATGAATTATATAAGTAGTACATGAGAATTTTGTAAACTTTTCGAGGAAGGGAGCATATTTTTACGTGTTTGGTGAGTTTTTTTTTTTTCGGAGGAGGGAGCGTATGTGATGAAGCGCTTTCGATTTGAAAGAAAAATTAAAATTTTTAGAGAGATAAAGTGATCGAAGGCTGTTTTCATCACATTTCGGTTAGAATGCTAGGAAGCCGCCTTTGATTAGAGGACGGAACAGTAGTCTGTACGCATTCAGCCAATTTAAAAGCGGCGGTGCGCGATAGGGGGTAGGTGATTCCAGACGCAGATAAGGAGATGGCACCAGGGTTTGACATTAAAGTAAAATACCCCATTGTAAAGGATTTATTGGACCTGTAGACCGCAAAATACACGTGGACTGGACTTTGGGTGGTCTGGGTATGACGAAATTAAGACGTGCATGGGTTATGGGATTATCCAATCCGAGAAATGAAAATGGAGGCTAAGTGGTGGATTTTTTGAAAGCTTTCCTGAATGGATTAGGAGTCACGAGAAGGCGTGGACATTGTTATAAAAAACAAATAAATAGAAGACTTAGAGTTTTTTTCGAAGATTCTCTTCTGCGTGCGGGCCCGGTTGACTTTTCCCGGTGCTTTAGCATTGCAGGGGGATGAAGAGATTGGAATTTCAAAACGTCGGAGACCGGTTGAGCATTCCCGGGAGTTGTCCGACAGTACGAGAAAGAGGTTTCGTTTTCCGGAAACCGGTTGATCTTTCCTAGTGCCTTAGCATCGAAAGTGATGAAAAGATGGCCAGTTTTAAATATTGGAGATCCGGTCGAGTTTTCTCGGAACTAAGAGTTATTTTTGATCAAGAGAATACAGACGAGGTGACAAAGAGGATGCGATGTAATATTGAAGATCCGGACGAGTCTTCCCGGAGCTGAGAGTGATTTTGAGCAAGAGAATAGAAACGGGGTTATAGAGAGGATGCGCCTTAATGTTGGAGATCTGGTCGAGTCTTCCCGGAATTGAGCGTGACTTTGGATCAAGAGAAGTCGGTGTCATCATTTTCCTGATGAGTGCCCCATCATTTTGAAAAGAGTAGAAGAATACCCACGACAGCCTAGAGACGCAGCGCACCCACTACCTAGAAGGAAGGAGCGATACCCCAAGCATAAGCAGAGCTTCGACACCCGAGTCCCAGTGCGACATCATCAAACTGAGTGAGTGAAAATCATTTTGTTTTGTTCAGACCCCACCGAGCTAAATGAAAGATTAGTGCGGGAACAGTGTTTTTTGTAAAGATAATTTTGATAAATAGGAGTTCTTGGCTATGAGTTAGTTTAATAATTATATGCTCCCTGAATCCAAAAGGTGTAGATTTAATTAAATACATGTCATTCGATATGAATCGAGGAGAAAATGCTAAAAGATTAGTAAAATGTGTAAACTGTGTGCGAAGATTTGGTAATTCAGTTTTTTTTGTAAATAGATAAGGTTGTAAATAAATCAATTTTATTTTGTTACATTGGAGTCAGTCATCTTTATCTTCGCAGTTGACCTAAAGGAAAGTTATTACCTAGTTATTAGAAGCAAAGTTATTTGACCTGATCGTTTGCCAGAATGTCTAGAACCTTGGGTTGTATTCAACCAAATAAATAAAAAAAACACAACGCACCCAAATACCTATAAATTATAAATAATTTGTACTAACCCAAATAATATACGAATCTCGCCCAAAGAAATAAATAATTTTAAGACAGGCAACACGACAATTGTTTTTATAAGCTTTTACTCGGTCTTTTTTGAAATTTCTAATTAAGCATAGCACATACTAAAATGTTTTAATATATTTTAGAATAATGAGTAACTATATCTCTTTTTATTGGGTACAACGGAAATTTTTTTAAAGTGTATTTCTCTCCTCTTAACATTATGATTTTCAACATTTGGCAATGATGTGCTGAGTATAATTTGTGTATTAGTACATTTATTTACTATCCAGCCCTCATGTTTTGACGGGTACACAAATAGTAGGAATAAAAATAAACCATCAAAGTGTCCATTGTTACAACGTAGATGATACGTTATGACTCCGGTACACTCAAAATATGTTGCAGAAGGCCGTTGACAAAATTGAGGGTGGGGAATTCCTAGTTCTGGTCAAATTTAACTTGCATTTTATTCAATAACTAGAAGTAACCCGTCATTTTGGCGTCATAATGCTAATAATGACGTCATAATGGAAAAAGTATATGAGAAAGTTAAAAAAATATCCCGAATTATCTAACAATATTGCATTTAATCCACACCTTGTAAAAGCAAACCCTTTCAATATTTTTTATTTATTTAGTTTTACATGCGATTTGAGTAGTAGACTGCCATCCAGTTTTTTACAGCTCACTACGCGATATGAATACTCGAGCTACTCGATTCATCCACATTCAAGCTTGTTTACTTTCAGAATTCATCGCAAATGTAAACAGATTTTTAAAAACTGTTAAATATACAGCTAAAAGCATCCAATTTTTTTAGTTCTGAATGTTTTATAGAAAAATAGGCCGAACAAACGGGATTTGATGGAGAAGATATTCGTTTTTAGGTAAGAAAAAATTCTGATCCACATCTGAAATTGAAATTAAGCCTAATCGGCCGTTTGTATACTGAGGGCTTCAATTGAAAGATGAGTACAGCCCGGAAGTGTTATACAGAGACAGCGGCTATTATATATATAATGCAAAAACAAATGTATTCCTTGACTCTACATGATAAAATTTATTTGGAAAACAGAAAGCAGCTCCAGGAAAAACCACCATGTAAATATAGAAACAACTATGGCATGAATATAAAAGACATCCATGATAAAAATTCGCTGCTCTGAGGGAAACATATATTGTGTTACAGTAAAAGTTATGATTCGTTCTCTGTGCACTCCCAAAGCAAACGATTCCTTCGGTATTACTTACTGAAGAAGGGGAGAGCAGCGTAAAAGCTTCGTTTATATGCCTTGAGGCGTAACAGCCCGGTCATTACGACTCACGAAAACAAAAACTTCGATTTTCCCTGGTCATGAAGAATAGAGCCTGCAGGAGCATGATATTCCATAACTTGACAGGGGACCAGGAAAACCCTGAAAAAGTTCTCTGAATGCTGTTTTATTATAATTCAAAATTTTTACGTTTCCCTTTGTCCTTAAATTTTTAAAAATTCCCTCGACTAGTTAAATCTCTGTGATTATGAGAAATATATGGAGCAGTTCAAAGCAAATTTTAATATTATTTTCGGTCTTCCTCCCGACTACTCAACACTTTATCGAGTAATAAATATTAAACATCATAAATTAAATATTATTCAATATTTTAATAAATTATCAAACAGTTATTAAACAGTTTTGAATGTCAACTGTCATCTACAACGATAATATCTGATAATGGCATTTAAATGATAAAGAAAATGCAAATATATGTTCTTATGCAGATAAAGTCATCAAAATGTACGTGTTTCACTGGAAAGTATGGAAAAAAATGTAAATACATATATTTTGGTTTTCCACTCATATATAATTACTAGCTGAAAACCCGCACTTCGCTACGGAGTACATTCAAATTAAATACAACGGTCAATGTATGCAATTAATGCCAAAAAATAAATATATATATATATATATATATATATATATATATATATATATATATATATATATATATATATATATATTTAAAATAAATGCGACGATCAATGTATACAATTGATGTAATATATATATATATATATATATATAAATCGTAAGGGATATTTATTTTTTTTGGATAATATCCAATCGTCTGCTGCATTAGAAAGAAAAATAATATATTTTTTGTCTATTTAGTTGTTATATACGCGACGATAAATTTATTTAAAGGACCAGACAAAGAAATCACGTGGTGATCATTTAATAAATTAAATTCTAAAAATGAATCTTTAAAAATTCACCAAAAATCAGAAAATGGAGGTAAAGATTCGAAAAAGACTTCATTGTAAAGGAATTTTTATGATCTTTCTCGTGATATAAATTTTATAACCCTCAAATTATTATTTTAAATACAAACTTAAAAAAAAGTTACAAAAACAGCTTAAAAATTTAATTTAATAAAATCTAAGAAGAATTTTTGAAAAATCTTTCTTAGTGCACCTCTACACCATAAGAAGAATCGCCATGCAAAATTTCAGCTCTTTAGGTCCAGCGGTTTGGTCTGTGCGTTGTATGTCAGTGAGTCATTTACGGAAATGTTTTATATATATAGACATGTAACGTAATTGCATAGCCAGAATTATTTTATTTAATCGAGATAACCTCTTACTTTTTACACCAAAATATTCCTCAGTGCATATTTGAAACTGGTTTGGACCCGTGGTAGGGTATGTGCACTGTGTTCGAGTAAATATCGTACTTTACACTCTTACTGATGGTGGTCTCATCATTCCCACCGCATAAAGGGGTAAATGTATGGATAACTACTGAGTAAACTCCGAAAGACGCTCTTATAGAACAGGGGAATATAGTGCCCTACATATGAACGTTGTCTGAATAAAGTAACGGAAAAAAAAGTTAGTTTCTGAATAAAGTAGCTGTAATTAAATTTGCTATCAGAATTTAATTTAATGTTAATATCTAAAAAGTTTACATATATATATATATATACATATATACTAGCTGAAAATCCGCATTTCGTTATGGAGTACATTCAAATTAAATACAACGGTCAATGTATGCAATTAATGCAAAAAAATAAATAAATATATATATATATATATATATATATATATATATATATATATATATATATATATATATATATATATATATTTATAATAAATACGACGATCAATATATACAATTGATGTAGAAAAAATATATATATTTATAAAAAAAATCGTAAGGGATATTTTTATAGACAAAATAATGTCCAATCGTCTGCCGCATTAGCGAGAAAAAAAAATATTTTTGTCTATTTAGTTGTTATGCACGTGACGATAAATTTATTGAAAGTACCAGAAAAAGAAATCACGCGATCGGCATTTAATAAATTATATTCTAAAAATTAATCTTTAAAAATTCACCAAAAATCAGAAAAAGGAGGTAAAGGTTCGAAAAAGATTTCATTTTAAAGGAATTGTTATGATCTTTCTCGTGATGTAAATTTTATAACCCTCACATTATTATTTTAAATGCAAACTTAAAAAAAGTTACTAAAACAGCTTAAAAATTTAATTTAAAAAAATCTAAGAAATTTTTTTCAAAAATCTCTCTTAGTGCACCCCTACACCATAAGAAGAATCGCCATGCAAAATTTGAGCCCTTTAGGTCCAGCGGTTTAGTCTGTGCGTTGTATGTCAGTCAGTGTGTCAGTTACGGAACTGTTTTATATATATAGATAAGTTATAAGAGGTGAAATACAAAATTTAATAAAAATTTTATCGAAGTTTTGTAAATCCCTCCATTGTGGGGGATAAATTAAACGCTGCCACCAGTAAAACTATATAGAGACAATTCTCTTGAGTTTCCGTTGTATCGAATGCAAGTCAAAAGAAATGACCATAAACAGCATTCAAACTTGATCTCATGACTCTCTTTTGACTCAGTATCGTATAAAAATTTTATTCCTAATAAAATTTGACAAAACTTTCATAAAATGACTTATTAATATTGTTTATCTTACGTTTTTAAAAGTGTAATTAAAAGTATCCAAAAGCATAAAGTTTGATGTAAACACATGTCAATTGGTTAATGGTCATCAGAAAATGCCAAAAGATGAAATAAAACAGTACGGCACTTTGACCTTTTCACTGATGGTCATCTTTTCACAGTCATCTTAAAATAAACTTCCAGAAAACATTTCAGGTTTATTGGAGGAAGTAATGCACTCTCTTCTGCATAAGAATAAGTGTTATCAGTAAATTTCACTTTTAACATGAGAAAGGGATTCTACGCAGACTAGAATTATATGAAAAACCTACAAGCTCACATGATTTTACATTACTGCAGAGCATCTCTAAGACACTTGAATTAGCCATATCTCCCCATGTGTCTAACCTTAGAGTCGTCAAATAACACCCCCTAATGGCACGTTACGGATTGTAGCTAGAGCAACGAGTGAGGAATTGAGATAAAATTAACTTAAAACTGCTTTGTACTAACCCTCTTGGATCCGCTCACTTCAATGTTAGTCTATGGAGAAAATGTGTCCAAGGATTGACGAATGTGGGTTGAACGATTTAAAAAAAATTGCATTCCATAATAGAGAAAGAAATTTTACACCTTGGAGCAATTTTCGTTTTAAAAAAATGCAAATAATAATTTAAAATTTAAATTATTTGGGGGGAAAATCTGGTGTAGGTTTTCTTTAAACGTTCATAAAATCCTTTAGTGGACGAAATTTATAAATTGAATCCTTTTGCAAGGTGCAGAAAGTTCAGGCTATCTGAACTTCAGCCTACCATTTTTAGCGAATGATCAGCATTTATGTGGCTGTAAATAGCTGACACATTTTCTCTATAGGTTAACACTGCGGTGAGCGAATCTAATAGGGTTAGAACACAGATAGTCTGTTCATTATATCACAGCTATTGGGCACACAATTTCTTGCGTATTCATTCGGTTGGTTTGGTTTGGTCTGGTTTGGTATGGTTTAGAGCAGGGATGTCAAACTCGCGGCCCGCGGGCCGCATGTGGCCCGCGACGAACATTTTTGCAGTCCGGCCAATATATTGGCACACAATAATATATAATAAACTAACCGACGCAGAATTAGAATAAGATAGGAAGAATTCGCTAAATGTTTTTTAATGATACTCTTTTTTGCTATTATTAAACAAAATGCAGATATTTATGTTGAATATACTGTAATTAGGTAATTAAACCTACGTTTCTATTAATATTGATTTTTTTGCGGCCCACCTATAGTTAAACCTTGCTTGTTTGGCTCAAGGTAGCCTTTGAGTTTCACACCCCTGGTTTAGAGCGCTACGGTCATTTTGACGTATTCATTCGGAATATTTTGATCATGAAAAAGCCAAAAGCATGTCTTTAAGCAAAAATGGAGAACCAATTGAAATTGGAAAATTCTCAGCGAGTGCAGGTAATATTAACTTTTCCATGTGAACAAAATATAAAAATATTTAAACATGCACACACACACACACACACACACATATATATATATATATATATATATATATATAGCCTGCCGGCAAGAGTAAAGGGACAGCTCAAAAATTGCCATTTTTAGAAAATTACATTTAAAGTTAAGCATCTTTCCATCCAAGAATCAGTGTAATAGTGAGACTTGCGACCTCACGCGGCACCAATTGTAGCTAGAGATGTCCCGGTACCCATGAAATGTAGACGTCTAAAAGGTGAACCCAGAGGGTATATATATATATATATATATATATATATATATATATATATATATATATATATATATACATATCTGTGTGTGTGTGTTATTTAAATCCTATTATTTTATTATTTTTCAAATATTCAATTAATCAATTGTTTTAAGGTAAGATTCCCATCGACCATAGTTGTCGAGCTAAATTAATATCTCAGGAAGTATTCGTCGTTAAATTTCAAAATTTATAACAGTGACTTTGGCAACACCTAAAAACGAAACAGAAAAGCTTCGAAACAGAAAAGCACCCTTGTTCACATCGATGCAAAGGAACATATTAACGAATGTCAAAACTAATACTCCAGTCCAAATCCCTTGCGGTGAAAACAATGTCGACACGAAGAGAGCAAGCGCATTAATTAATTTATTTCCCCGAAACGTGACAGTTCAAAGCTTTTAAAACGGAATAACCATGCTTTTTTTGTTGTTCCTGTCACTTGATGAACTCCCATGACTTTGCAATTCGTACGGTAATGTAATTCGAATTACCGCGCTCGGATTTTAGTTTGCATGTTATTAGTTTCTCTCTCTCTCCGCGTGTGTTCGCTTGTCTCCGGGTTGAGTGTTAACAGGTATTTATGCGCTCGAACTGGATTGGGTTTTTACCTCGGGCGATGCGGTGAACGGTAACCGGGGAGGATCTGGAATAAATGCATCTGTCATGAAATTAAATAATTCTTAAGGACCCTGTTAATTAGGATTCAAGAGAAGGGATGACACAGAGTCAAGCTACGATTCATCTGTTGTTGAAATCTAACAGAAATAAAAATGGGAGTAATAAAAGAAAGAAGAACTGAAAGAATGGTAGACCCCATATACCGTAGGAATGTGATGTAAATAATTTCCTTTTACTTCTTGCATTAACAAAACGTATAACATTAACTAACTAACACACACACACACATATCCTTATAATAGTTGTCGTGTTCTGTAGTCGACTCTGTCCGTAACGCGTCCGGAGCGACCACCTCATATCCATCCATTTGGCATCCATTTTGTTTTATGAGTTAGGCTTAACAAGTTAAAAGTAAAGTTCAAAAAGATTATTTGCCAACTAAACCCAACTAATTGTAATTAAAACAGCGTAATATCGACACAAATCAACTTTATTTCGATCAATTTTATTTCAAAATTATCTCTTCATTAGAGAATTATCTCTTTTCCGCCACCTTTCGCGTTATCATAGTGTTTCTCAGAACTTGAAAATGTAAACACAAGTGAGTCATTCATTCACCGTGATTCGTTAATTTAAGAAAAATTGAATCAGAATTTTTTTTCACAGTAAAACAGGTTTTCATTATTTTAACCATATATAATATATATATTTTAATATATACTATATATTTTTTAATACATAATATATAATATATATTACAATACAGTATTACAATTTAATATTACAATAATGTCGAATTTAGTTGCAAACTTGACGCATGCGCAGTGATATGTTCCAAACTGTACGTCACAAAAGCTAGCCGGTTCAAAAGGCCAAATCTTTAGTATACAGATTTTTTGCATTTACAACACATGGAATTCTATATATTCCACATCTAATACGTGTTTAGTAACGATTCAATAACTTTGTATGATTTTTAATCAGAATTTCTTTAGTTTATATATATTATTTTTGCTTAATATATATTTATACATATATTTATATATTTATACATATATATATATATATTTAACAATATATAATATATGTACATTAAATTGAAATACACATGCAAAAATTTTTTGCACGTGAATAATTTGTATGATATTTTAATCTGATTTTCTTTATATATTTTATTTTTGCTTAATATATTTATACATAGCCTATTTATACATATATATAGCATAATATATAATATATGTACATTAAATTGAAATACACGTGCAAAAATTTTTTGCATGTGAATAATTTGCATGATATTTTAATCTGATTTTCTTTATATATTTTATTTTTGCTTAATATATTTATACATAGCCTATTTATACATATATATAGCATAATATATAATATATGTACATTAAATTGAAATACACGTGCAAAAATTTTTTGCACGTGAATAATTTGCATGATATTTTAATCTGATTTTCTTTATATATTTTATTTTTGCTTAATATATTTATACATAGCCTATTTATACATATATATAGCATAACATATAATATATGTACATTAAATTGAAATACACCTGCAAAAATTTTTTGCATGTGAATAATTTGTATGATATTTTAATCTGATTTTCTTTATATATTTTATTTTTGCTTAATATATTTATACATAGCCTATTTATATATATATATAGCATAAGATATAATATATGTACATTAAATTGAAATACACATGCAAAAATTTTTTGCACGTGAATAATTTGCATGATATTTTAATCTGATTTTCTTTATATATTTTATTTTTGCTTAATATATTTATACATAGCCTATTTATACATATATATAGCATAATATATAATATATGTATATTAAATTGAAATACACATGCAAAAATTTTTTGCACGTGAATAATTTGCATGATATTTTAATCTGATTTTCTTTATATATTTTATTTTTGCTTAATATATTTATACATAGCCTATTTATACATATATATAGCATAATACATGATTATATAAAATATTTATATTACATTGAAATAGATTGAATTAGCAGTATTGTTTCTAAATATTTGGCTGCATTAGTTAGACTGTACAAGTCGGATTTTAAAATCAGCTGCAAGCATGGTTTTTTTTCCAAGAACGTTTTTTAATTATAAACTTCAATATTTTTTTAAAAAAACCTCACTGTAATAATTTTTAGTAAAGCATTCTATTGCGATGATAGTGTATCTTTTAAGGTGACTGCCTACGTTGAAAATTTCATTTTTTGACTATTTTGGTCAATTTTATTTTTTCCAGGAATCGTGCAATTCAATCTTTTCTCTTTTCAAAACCGTTTTGATTTTCATTCTACATCAATTAGAAGCAGAGTTATAGCTGTTTTAAAAAATGTCTGCTACAAAATTGAAGTGGCAAACAACTTGAACTGAGTTTTTCTCAGAATTATGTTTTTAGCACAAATCTTTACCGTTATCATGATATTTCAGACAATAATACATATAATTTGATAAAATTTTCGGGAAATGTTTTAGATGCTATTGTTAATGAAATGACGCTCAATAATTGATGCATAATAATAAATAGTTAAATAGTTTTTGTTTGGGCAGCAGCATACGCCGAAATTTTCAAAAGTGGGGGGGGGGGGGGGGTTACTATGAAAAAGTAGTTTTCAGCAATCAGTGCAGAGCTTGAACCTATTTAAGTAATATATGTAATCAGAAAAAATGGGGGGGGGGTTAACCCCCATCAACCCCTCCCCTGCATACGCCACTGTGTTTGGGGCTGTTTTTATAAGGAGAGGAATGATGAATTGGGGGAAATTTTCATATTGCAACATTTTTGCATTTTAAAATTTCTCTTAGATTGTGGGTCATTTAAGATAACTGTCAGATGTGTCGCATTTTAGCTAATTTTCATTGAAAATTACTTCAAATTGACCAATTTATAAAAAAGTATGGTATTTACTGGCAAGTTTTTGTTTATTTTTTAATTTTCAAGTGCTATTTTACCATAAAAAACACAAAAATCTTTAAAAAATGATTTTTTAAAAAAATTGGCTCCAAATGTAGGCAGTCACCTTAAAACAATATTTCAGGTGATTATAAGGGGACATTTTATTATTTTGTTTTGTGCCACTTTCTCGAATTATATTACTTTATTTTTCAGATCTAATAAAAAAAAGTATTAAAAAATTTCACCTTCAAATTAGAAAACAATTTAAAATTAACAAATCAGACAGCAAACATTCAAGTAAATTTCAATGTTCTAAATTGCAACACATCAGGTTGCAAAACAGTATATTATTTTCTAATATTCACGTTTTTACATGTACTATCTACGGTATGTACTGTATAGTAGTGTGCTTTTCAGAGTGAATACCTAACATAACGGCAAAATTTTCTTAAATTTTTAAAAGTCTGTAATTTTTCGATACCTTTCACGTTTTCATAGCGTTTTAATTAAATTAATAACAAGTATTCATTTTATATATTCGGGACATGAAAATGTAAACATGAAGTTAGTCATTCATTCATCTTTTTTTTTTTATAAGATGAATGAATGACTAACTTCATGTTTACATTTTTACAGAATATTATTTTCTAATATTCTGTAAAAATTTCTTATATTTTAACAAGGTTATGAATCTTTTTTTTATTGGAACTGTTCAATTACTTACCATCAAGTTTTGACAGGTACTGTCTACGGTATGTACTGTATAGTAGTATGCTTTTCAGAGCGAATACCTAACATAACGGCAAAATTTTAAATTTTTAAAAGTCTGTAAATTTTCCAATACCTTTCACGTTTTCATAGCGTTTCAATTAAATTAATAACAAGTATTCATTTTATATATTCGGGACTTGAAAATGTAAACATGAAGTTAGTCATTCATTCATCACGTTTTTACATGTACTATCTACTGTATGTACTGTATAGTAGTGTGCTTTTCAGAGCGAATACCTAACATAACGGCAAAATTTTCTTAAATTTTTAAAAGTCTATAATTTTCCGATACCTTTCACGTTTTCATAGCGTTTCAATTAAATTAATTACAAGTATTCAAGTATTACAAGTATTACAAGTATTAAATTAATAACAAGTATTCATTTTATATATTCGGGACATAAAAATGTAAACATGAAGTTAGTCATTCATTCATCTTTTTTTTTTTTTATATATATATATATTTATATTTTAACCATACTAGCCACTGCGTGACCAGCATGGTCACTTTTAGTTTTAAATTTCCTTTTGCAAAACAACGCAACTGAAAGTGACATATGTAAGGAATGTTACAATTACCTGTCATCATAAATATATGTTGTTAAGGGGTATTCTCTATTAAGCTGATTCTAAAACATCGTGATCAAAAAATGTGAATTTCCATTACCTTAGAACAGAGTTAAAGATAAGACTGAGAAAGCCCACATCAATGATTTTAAAAATTACATCCCTCTTTGTATGTACTATTTTTCAAAATTAAGATATCTATACTTTATCATTACAACAAATAAGAAATTGCAGGGGGAAAATTTTAAATATAGTGTTGATTACATCACTCTCTGTATGAATTACTGTTAACAATTCAGATATCTACACTTAATCATATTAAATAATAAATTGCTGGGAAAATTTCTTCATTTATAAAATGGAGCAAAAATTCAGCAATTTTTCAAAATTAAGATATCTACACTTTACCATTACAAGAAATAAGAAATTGTTGGGGGGAAATTTTAAATACAGTGTTGATTACATCACTCTCTGTAAGTATTACTGGTCACAATTCAGATATCTACACTTAATCATATTAAATAATAAATTCTTGGGAAAATTTCCTCACTTATAAAATGGAGCAAAAATTCAGCAAGTACTTAAAATATAGTGTGGATTTCAACTATGATATTCATTAAACTTCTTGATATACAGATTTGAGTATTTCAAAAGTAGGAGATACTAAAGCGACAGAATCAAAAGAATGGATTCTAGATAAACCTACATACAACTGTCCATGGTTAAACAATGGATTTGATAGGTCTAAACATGTATTGTCAAAAGATCAGCGGTTGTAACTTATGCGGCCACTACACACACGCGGTTTTAAATTGCGGACAGCCGCTGTTTACATCCGGTAGTTGCAGCCGTTGCCATTCGAAGTGTAGAAATATCGTAGATTTTTGTGCCGCATACCAACGCGTTTTATATATAGGGATTATTTTAACCAGATATTACAATAATATCAAATTTTGTATTTTCGGAAAGTTGCAAACTCGGCGCATGGATAGTGATATGTTCAAAAGTGTCTGTACGGTAGCGTGCTTTTCAAAGCGAATACCTAATATAACCGCAAAATATTCTTACATTTTTTTGAAGTGTTTTATTGAATATTTCTAAATTACCAGCACACGTGGCTTTCATATGAATTTCTAATATTTTAATAAGGTTATGAACCCTTTTTTTTATTGGAATGTTTACTTAATAACCGTCAAGTTTTGACGGGTACCATCTAGTTTATATATATATATATATATGTGTGTGTGTGTGTATGTATGTATATATATATATATATATATATATATATATATATATATATATATATATATATATATATATATATATATATATATATGTGTGTGTGTGTGTGTGTGTGTGTGTGTGTGTGTGTGCGTGTTTGTGTATGCAAATTTTTCTGGAGGTGTTTGGCAACAGGAGATCACTTCTTTTTAATTTTTTATTTTATTTTATTTTATTTTAGTAGTGTGTTAAGAGAGAGCAGTTTTAATTTTCAACATATCGCCCGAAGGAAATTTAAAATATGTTTTTTCCGGTGTAGTTTTGATTGTTAAGTCTTCAGTTCAACTGTAAATACTATCTATATGCAAAGATGTGAATTATAATCTGAGCCAGTGGAAATTTTCATGGGTAAGGATGTTTTTCATGAGTAAGTAATTTACCTAATGGGATATTCCTTCAGTCATCAGAACATGTTTTGTTCTCAAAACTTCATTATCATATTAGAAAATAGTTTTTATGTGGGCAATTAAGGTTTTTACCATGTTTTTATTAACTTGCTTTCTTGTTTGTGTGTGTGTTTGTATGGTACAAATCTTGCAATCGATTTTTAACTAACTTCCCGACTAGCTAGACTTTTGAAACTTTCAGAATAGCTCAAAACACGATGACAATGCATTTTTTAAATACTTTTAGCCATCTTTAAGCAGATTTTTACCATGTTTTTATTACTTTCAGTTAATTTTGTTTTGTAGACTGGTGCAGCCATCTGTCAGCCGGGGAAGGAACGAAAAGTTAAACGCAAGTTAACTTCCAATTAACTTATATTTTCTTTCAAGTTGATGTGACAATTCAACAAAAATTTTTTTAAAAGTATTTATTAATACATAGAATTGTCAAGTTTATATCATTCAACAGAAAATTTAAAAACATGGTATATAAAAAATTTCTTTTAATCTTGTAATTATTAAATCATAAGATTATCAGATTTTTTTGAAGCTGTTTCTTGGGGGAAATTCCCTCCACTTCTTTCGTGTTCTGTAGCAATTAAGTTTAGGCATTTTTATTATGTTATTTAGGGTAAGTATATAGAGAATAGCTCACTTCTACCCAGACTTGGGTGTATATAATTTGAAGTGGCACTCTAAATGAATTTGATACAAGCACAGTTTATACATGAAACAATGTTTATTGAATTCGTTGCACATATAGAATTGGCTTTGACAGCAATAAGCATACGTACTACTTGTACGGAATATATATATATTAGCATTCAATAGAAATACACATTGCAATACTCACAAACCAGCAGAGAGTCAAACCAGCAGTACTGCCACGTAAACTTGGGCCCCCTAAGCACTAGCGCAGGATAGCACTTGGAGCTGCTTTCCTCGTAGCTCCCTCAACTCGCTTATCTATCAACCTTAACAAAACCGTCTTCTTCAACCTTTGTATTAATCAAGCTGCATGGTATTTATACCAAGCGCGTATGCCGAAATTAGCATATCTCAAGCAGCTTCTTTAATTCATTCACTCAAAAGTTCGATTCTTCTGAATCGAATCTTGTGTATACCTTAAAAGTATATGACATTTGTGTCTAGTAAAGTATTTCCCTAATCTTATAAGTTTCTTTTTTGATCGGATTGTGGGTGTGTTCCGATTTATTAAAACTGCGCAATTCTCCCGGTTTTCCAGCCTGCAAACCACTTTGTACTTTTCCTAAATTAAAACCATGCAATTTCCTCGCCTCTCAGTTAAGATTGATATTAAGAGGTTATGAAACATCCCCACACCTGATCCTTCCCGTTTCTCGTGTTTTGCATGGAGGGGTCATTTGCAAGACCGTGACCGTTGCGTGCGGGTCTCGTCCCCCCCCCCCCCCTGCTCATTACCATAATGAATGCGCAGTCTTGGCACGCGAGAAAACTCCCGGCCGGACTTGTTAACTTAACCTATTGGCTTTATCCGAAACGTGATAAATGCTCTTAAACGGTGCCTCCACGTCTCTATGTCACGCACTGAAAGGAAATCGGAGGCCTGCTCATCCAGTGTTGTTCGAGATCCTATTAGCTATTACCGTTCGTCGTTTCTCGTTTTCTCCAGATTAACCTTTAGCTTACGGGTTCATTTTTACAGTTCCCTCTTCAGAACGGGAAACTTCATACCCCCTTTGTAAGAAATGCCATAAAGGGGGTTATATAGTATATATATGTATATTTATATTTATATATATATATATATATATATATATGTATATATGTATATATATATATATATATATAAATATGTATATATATGTTTGTGTATATATATATATATATATATATATATATATATATATATATATATACATATATACACACACACACACACACACACACATATATATATATATATAATATAATATATATATATATATGTATATATATATATATAATATATATATATAATATAATATATATATAATATAATATAATATATATATATATATATATATATATATATATATATATATATATATATATATATATATATATATATATATATATATGTATATATATATATGTATATATATATATGTATATATATATATGTATATATATATATGTATATATATATATGTATATATATATATATATATATATATATATATATATATATATATATATATATATAATATTCATTCTTGGACCCGTATTCCTGGGATACATGTTATCCCACCCCGTAAGGAAAAGGTTAAAGGTCAGTGGACTTTCAAAATTGTGAAATTTGTCCAAAAATTCGATTTTTTTTATTTTATTGAATTGTGAAACTACGGACGAGTTGGAATGTGTTGCAAAAATAATTTTTAATTTCTGTGATTAATTTCTTAGTTATAGGCATTTGTATTTAATTTAGATATTATGTGGTTACAAATAGAAATAAATTTAAATGTGTTTTTCTCAAAATAAAAATTTTCTTGTCATACGAATATTAAAACTGCTCCGGGCGCATTTCTAATGATCGTATTGCTTTGAAATTTCAGTTTTATATACTTAACTGTATATCAAATAAATCTTATTGAAAAAAATTATGCTTCGTAGCGCAGAATGTCTAAATTTTGTACTGGAAAAGATGTTTTAAGGTGTTTTGCGTCATAAAAAGGGTGTTTTCACTGTTATTATTTTTTTCTCTTTATATTTTTAATGAATGCTTAAAATAAGCGATAAGTTTCATTGTTAGTTCTATGAGGTATCCTGTAAATAAAAATTACCATATTATATGCAAAAGAAATGCGTACTGAACATTTTTAATTAGGACAATTTTTGATATAATTAATAATTCATAAATTATTAATATTTCATCATTAAATTCTAACCACTTTTACATATCCATGGTACTAATCACATATTCAAATTTCAAGCAAATCCATTGAAAACAAAATAAGTTAGGTTTGAAGGTCCACTGTCCCCTTAAGGGATGAGATTCCTTTTAAAAGCTAAGAAACTCGACAAATATATCACTATTTTCAATCATCAGTAGTTATGAAAGTCATTTATTCAGAAATGCAAAAATTTTGCTGTGAGTTAAACACTCTTTCTTCTTTATAAATAGGGCTCTAATTTTTTTTCTAACTTGAAGAGAAATTTAAAAATTTTTTACCATGTTTTTATTAACTAGCCTTCTTGTTTGTGTGTGTGTCTGTGTGTGTATTTGTCCGGTACAAATCTTGCAATCGATTTTTAACTAATTTCCCGAATAGCGAGACATTTGAAACTTTTAGAATAGCTCAGAACGCGATGACAATGCATTATTTTGATACTTTTAGCTATCTTTAAGCAGATTGGAAATCATTTTCAGTTAATTTTGTTTCGTAGACTGGTGCAGCCATCTATCGGCCGGGAGGGGAACGAAAAGTTAAACGCAAGTTAGCTTCCAATTAACTTCATTTTCTTTCATGTTGATGGGATAATTCATCAAAAAGTTTTAAAAAGTATTTATTAATATATAGAATTGTCAAGTTTATATGATTCAACAGAAAATTTAAAAACATGGTATATAAAAAGTTCTTTTTTATCTTGTAATTATTAAAATTTAAGCAATGGTTTTTCCATTGTTACGTCATTGCGCACATGATATTACCTGAACAGTTGTCTAGAATACCGTCAAATTTTATACACGTGCAATATAAACATGTATAATTAAAATGACTTTTATGTCATTCCAATTATAAGAATTTTAATTACAATCAAATTTATCAAAAACTTTTTGAAATTTTTCAAAATTAAAAAAAGAAAAACATTTTTTTCTATGAATAAGTAATAATTTTATTTCAAAATTGGTCATTTTAAAGATATAATAAATAACTTAATTCTAAAACTAAAAAAAATGAGTGTATTCATTAATATAAAGATGCAAGTCTGCGAGCGATGACATAACGTTCAGAAAAACAATGGTTGAAATTTTACAAAATTAAAGAAATTCTCTACAAGGTAGAAAAAATTTAGAACCCTATTTATAAAGAAGAACAAATGTTTAACTCACAGTAAAATTTTTATATTGCTGATTTTTATAACTACTGATGATTGGAAATAGGGATAAGTTTATCGAGTCTCTTACCTTTTAAAAGGTACCTGACCCCTTAAGAGCTTCTTCATGTACTCTGTCACGCGTGTGTTTCTCTAATGTAACAAACATTTCAGAGAAGAAAAAAACTAGTAGTGCTCAAAGCTTTTTCATTGCGTTCATCGCACTCGACAGTTTAACATGCACGAATTTCTATAAACAAGTTCTACGAAACGGTAACTTGACACTCATCTATATATATAAAACAGTTCCGTAACTGACTCACTGACTGACTGACTGACTGACATACAACGCACAGACCAAACCACTGGACCTAAAAGGCTTGAAATTTTGCATGAAGATTCTTCTAATAGTGTAGGGGTGCACTAAGAAAGATTTTTCAAAAATTCTTCTTAGATTTTTTTAAATTAAATTTTTAAGCTGTTTTTTAAACTTTTTTTACGTTTGCATTTAAAATAATACATTGAGGGTTATGAAATTTTTATCACGAGAAAGATCATAAAACTTCCTTCAAAATGAAAATTTTTTCGAATTTTTAACTCCATTTGCTGATTTTTGGTGAATTTTTAAAGATTCATTTTTAGAATTTAATTCATTAAATGCTGATCACGTGATTTCTTTTTCTGGTACTTTAAATAAATTTATCGTCACGTGCCAAAAAAAAAAAGACAAAAAAATATTTTTTTCTTGCTAATGCGGCAGACGATTGGACTTTATTTTGTCTATAAAAATATCCCTTACGATTTTTTTATAAATATGTTTTTTTTTTACATCAATTGTATACATTGATCGTCGTATTTATTATAAATATATATATATATATATATATTTTTTTTTTTGGAATTAATTGCATACATTGACCGTTGTATTTAATTTCAATGTACTCCGTAGCGAAGCGCGGGTTTTCAGCTAGTATATATATAAAACAGTTCCGTAACTGACTGACTGACTGAATGACATACAACGCACAGACCAAACCGCTGGACCTAAAGGGCTGAAATTTTGTATGAAGATTCTTCTTATAGTGTAGGGGTTCACTAAGAGAGATTTTTAAAAAATTCTTCTTAGATTTTTTAAAATTAAATTTTTAAGCTATTTTAGTAACTTTTTTTAAGTTTGCATTTAAAATAATAATTTGAGGGTTATAAAATTTATATCACGAGAAAGATCCTAAAAATTCCTTTAAAATGAAATCTTTTTCGAATCTTTACCTCCATTTTCTGATTTTTGGTGAATTTTTAAAGATTAATTTTTAGAACTTAATTTATTAAATGCCGATCACGTGGTTTCTTTTTCTGGTACTTTAAATAAATTTATCGTCACGTGCATAACAACTAAATAGACAAAAAAATAACTTTTTTTCCTTCTAATTCAGCAGACGATTGGATATTATCCAAAAAAAATAAATATCCCTTACGATTTTATATATATATATATATATATATATATATATATATATAACATCAATTGTATACATTGATCGTCGTATTTATTATAAATATATATATTTATTTTTTTTGGCATTAATTGCATACATTGACCTTTGTAATTAATTTGAATGTACTCCGTAGCGAAGTGCGGGTTTTCAGGTAGTGAGAATATAAGCGAATGATCATGTCGAGGCTTATTGGTGTATTGGGAATGTAACCACTAGGGTAGGTGGAGTTGAAAATTTCACGCAACCAAGGTGTAATATTCAGAATGTGGTGTCGCGTTTCGGAGAAAAAAAACAAAAACAAAAAATATTACTGCAATGTGTCCACACACAATCACAGAGATAAAAATAAAGGAAAGCACCAAGAGCTACGGTCATTACTAATTTACTAATTTACATAACTATGCCTGCGAGCTATTACGAATTCGAAAATGAACTGTCCCCTTTGCATACGAAAATCTTTAAACCAATATTTACCAAAATTTCACCTCTGACATAACGCAACGGAGTATAATGGCCTCGGTAGAGCAATGAATTTCTACTGAAATCTGCTATCTTGTTATCGATTACAGTTGTATTGTGCTGCAGCGCTGGGCAATTGTTGATCATACCCTCCGAAATTTGCGGCATTATCGTACATTAGGAAATTATGGCACGCGGCATTTAAATACATCGTTAGGTGCCTAACGGGAATAACTATTATACGCTTTGATATTTTATTTTATTAACATTGGCATCTCACCAGTAACTTATCAGATAAAACTAATACGACTGATTAGAATTTTGGACCATTTTCTATTAATCATGAAAACTCGTGGACGAATTCAAAGTTTATTTATATTTCCGAGGAAAAGTAGAAATTTGATGTAAGAAAAATAATACACGAATGTGGATGCCTTATAAATATTGATCCCGTAAAATGAAATAGGGTGAAAGATCTGTAATACAATCTACTTTATAGCTATAATATAGCTATTAAAGCTATCCTACATGTGTGAAACTTCGTAACTATAACAAGATGCATATTTTAGGGGTCTGAGTTTTCCCCAAGTATATATATCTGTTACATGAATGGGGATGCATGATAACTATTCATCCTATAAAGGGAAAAAGGTAGAAGGCTTTAGAATATTAATCCATAGTACATCTAAAATGTACAATCGATGGTAAATCGATGTACAGTCGATAGTAAATGTACAATCGATGTACAATCGATGTAAATCGATGGTAAATGTATATAATATAGAATTGCTTCAATACAATTTAGAAATGAGGTTAAATAAGACACGATATTATATCTATCCTTTGGAGATCGTGTTCAAAGACATGAAGCGTGCCGTCCGCGATTTAATAAATCGTGAGATTGACTTTTGGAATGAGAATATGAAACGAAAAAGTTTCAGTCAGAGACAATACTTATAACTATCTAAGTATATATTTATTTTAACTTTGTCTAAATAATACGCTATGAGAAAGATCTGCTAGTTTGTGATATATTTCTTTTAAGAATTAAAGATGTTAAAAATTATTAATATCTCACAGTTTTTATTTTTACGTAAAATATTTCTCCAAGAATGAATAAAAATGGGATTCTTTTCCTATAAAATATTATTTTGCCAAAATATCTCTATATTTATGCAATATAAGAAGATTCAGTTTCATAGAATATATTTATTTACATGTACGAATTAAAAAATTGATTTTCTGTCGAAAGAAATGCTTTTTTTTAAAAATATAATTATAAGAATGTACTAAAAATTTCTTTTTCGTAAAATATTTAAATATTTATACATTAAAAAAGAGATTCTTTTTCGTATTATTGATTTTAAAAACAGTAAATAAAGAACACAAAAACCTACAAGAAAACAATGCAGACAGGGAATCAATGAAAAATCTTTTAATTGACGTTCACTACACGCTTTGTTAAGAAAGAAAACTTGAGCTACGCATTAAATTGTTTTTTAAAAATCAAATTCCCCTATCTCCCAGTTATTTAAGAAGCTAATGAAAAGAATTTTTCAATTTAAGTTTAGTATTGTAAGCGAGGAACTTGTTCAGGAAGTAAAAAAAAAAAATAAAGAATTTTGGCCTGCCTATACACATGTTACAGGATTTAATTTTATTGAACACTAGCGGTTGCTTTTCTCCGGGACAATAGATAAGCAAAGAAAGCTCAGCATGTTTGTGGTTGACTTTAATGTTACTCAAAAGAACTGGATCTGTTTCATCTAATTTCTAATGAAATTACTCGTGGGGAAATCCATCCGAGTAGCATGGGAAACGTGATATTCACTCGAAAAAACTGAATCCGAAACGATAATTTTTTTTTAAAATTTTTTCTACGAAGAGTTACATTTTCTAATTGAATTTAGCAAAAGCAAAGGTATTAAAGAATAATCCACTTTCAATGGCTTATTGCGACTAAGTAATGTCTAAAATATTTTGTTATCCAGCATAGAAAAAGCGCGAAAGAACACTCTAAAATGCTTTGAGAACGTACTTACCGGATTAATCAAAGTTGTTTCGTTTCTAGACTATATTTACATATGTAATTAGGTTTGGTGATAAGGCCATCTGGTCACCCGACAAACCAAGAATGTCTGTTGCAAGCACAGAGGCAGACACAAAAGATACGTATTGTGTGTTCATAAAGTTCACGAATTTTGGCTTGAGAGGAATCTTCCCAAATGGTGTACATCTGGTGGACTTATTCTTCCACACTATGGGATGAACGTAGGCGACGTTCCGTCAACGTCCGGAAAACGTTCGGTTCCGATCGTCCGAACGTCGGACGATCGTTTCCGTCGATCGTCCGACGCACGATCTAAAATATGCTCCGTATGGGTTAGATCAGAAAATCTGGCAGGCCAAGAGAGTATGTTGCAAGCCTAATGGTAGTCGCGAAAAACATATCTCTTGTGTATGCGCACGTTATCTTTCTGGAAAATAAGGCCGAGATTCTGCGAAAAGAATGGCAACACAACGGGACATAGAATGTCGATGACTTACTCCTGTTCTTTAGGGGTGCGACGAAGAACTACCAATGGGGTTCGAGTACCAAACGAGATGATGCTCTAGATCAGTGTTTCCCAAACTTTTGACATATGTGTACCCCTTCTAAAATTTTCGTAACGCTGAGTACCCCTCGTCAAAAATAATGGATGTATTTTAATAACAATCAAAATGCATTTTTTTGTGACATACACAAAATAATAAGAAAAGAGAAGTAAAATTATTCATAATAAAATATAAATAAAAGTTATATTTTAAATTATATATATAACGAATATTTGGATCAATGCGAAGGATGAAATTGTTTGTGCTGAGATAACAGATCGTCATAATCTGGTTCCCTGGTTGTTAATTTTAATCTGAGATGTGGTTCCACGTCAAATTGTCTGTTCCCTTTTTTCGACTTAATGTCTACAAATGCTGAAAAAAGTAACTTCACATAAATATGAAGCTGGAAAAGGCAAGATGTATTTTAGAACTTTTTCTGTTAAAACCGGATACACAAGTTGCATTTGTAACCAGAATGATGTTAAAGCACTCTCCTTGTGTTTATTTTTAAAGAACTATTAACGAAGTAAGTTGTTTCTGTAACGAAGTGTGGTATATTTAACGAAGTGTGGTACACACCGGACCGTCTCATGCCTCACAAGACTGTCTTGACTTGACTCATGAGAACGTAGAATTAGGCGCAGCTAAGCACGGGGCAGTGCATATCCCCACCAAACTCCGGTGCAACGCGTACCCTTACCAAACTCTTCCCGTACCCCTGGGGGTACGCGTACCTCACTTTGGGAAACTCTGCTCTAGATCATAGCTCCCATTTGTCGTTACGTGTGGTGTTCTACAGTTAAAATGGGATTTGTGTTTCGAGTACCGTTTCCAAAAACGACTACGCTGGTCGTCGGGGTTCATTAAAAACCCGACTCATCACCGAAGACAGTTGCCGCCCACATGGTATGGTGGTTAGCGTGGTGAGCTTCCACACAAATCGATTGGGTTCAAATCCCGAGGGAGGCTTGTACGTTCCCCTGATGTCCCTTCATAGTGTAGCGTACTGGAAATAGGGTCTTAATTTTTCCCGAGACCCCCACAAGGGCTTGAAACACAGCTGCGTGTTTTTCAAGGAATGTGTTGTTCGGTTCCACCAGTTCGGAACACGTGGGGGGATTAAAAACCGTTTTCCTCACAGATGCAGCCACTAAAGCTGTCATCTTGACGTTTCTGCAATGTAGTAGAGTTCGGCGTCTAAGAAGAGCTGTCAGCCGATAATCTGCCGGCCCCTCCACCCCTTCTTAAAATCCAGATTAGAGAGACGCTTGAGAACGCGGGCGGTGCGGATGTGTGTTTAGGCTCCGTACATTGGGTATCTGCACGGGTTTTTTTTAAATTGAATATGTTGCACTGTTTTAAATGTTAATTATTTTTGTTAATAAATTGTTAAGTGTTTTGTTTTAAAAATTTGGCCTTCGTTTGTTAATTAGAAGTCTGTCTTTCTTTGGTATGGATCAATAGTTGTGAAATTTCTTCAAAATGCCTACTTACAGTGAGCTACAATAGGAAGCAATGTTTGCTCACCTAAATGGTGCTCCTATAATGAAGTAACGAACAAGATTTCGTGGTGTTGAGTGCCATCAAGTGCCTACCGCATTGAAGTAAAAAAAAAAAGGCTGAAGAGAATTCAGCAGCATTGGTCGCAGTTCCACGTTGATCGGACTTAGCACCACTGCATTCGCTGTTAACGATGAGCACAGGTCAATGGTAGCCTGCGTAATGGCCTTCAGTTGTCTCCATGGACCGTCCGCTGCCTCTTGTCGCTGACATCTATCGTTGTCGGCACTGCTGTCAAGGCCGTCCAATTGTTGCATTGGGCCGGCCCCACATGGCGAGCGATTTCGGTGGTCAGCCAATTTCCCCTCTTTCAGTCCGATAACACGTTCTCTAACGAACTCTATCGTTTGGCTGTAGTGTGCGCGAATTCGTCGCTGAGGCATTTCGTCGTGTTGATATTTGATGATCACAGTTAGTGAAGATAAAAATTAGCGAGAAGTTTTGTCTTTGAAAGCGAGGATCGATTTCTATTATACGCTATCGTGATGCGCTGTTCCGATGACCTGCAGCTAGCGCTAGTTTTTCGTTGTCTCAGAACATTTAGCAATTTGCAGGGTCTTTAAGCAGGGTGGACTTTGCATAAATTTCGTCGTGATCAGTTTATTATTTCGCGGCGCTTCGATTTTATCGTCAGAGAGTGTACGAGGTACGGAACCTTAACAGTGGTAAGGGGGCGTCCATTAATTACGTGAGGCTTTTAGGGGGGCGAGGGAGTCGAGCAGAATCTCACCCAGTCTCACGTGGGGGAGGGGGGGGGGGGGGCTCGGCAAATATCACGTAATTTTTTTTTCCGCAAGAAACAGTGTAAAATTGCGAGAAAACTGGGTTATATTAAGCGAAACATGTTTCTACACTAAAATATGGCTAAATCCTTCACAATAGTTTCAGTAGTCACTCTCGAGACCACACATGAGTCCCCGAGGACTGAATTAGAATGAATATTCTTTTACGAATTTTAGTAGTTCCTATTTAAGTATTTTATTGTTCGATTTCCTCACTGTGATTCTAGACTACGTTCTTAGTAGTCTTAAATACTAGTCTTAACTAGTCTTAAATAAAAATAATTAAGCAAATTATGTTTTCTTAAATAAATCCAACAAAATCAAGCACAGATTAACGTATTTACACTAAAAGTACGCATTTTGAAAAAATCTCACGTGAGATTAGGGAGGGGGGAGGGAGTCGAGCCAAATCTCATGACATCTCACCAGGGGGGAGGGGGTCGAAAAATCGGCAAAATCGCCTCACATAATTAATGGACGCCCCCTAACACTGTTGTAGAACCCCCACGAAGCAGAACCCAGGAAAGCAGCCTACACCACATGTTCGCCCCATACTTGCCTTACCTCAGAGCGAATGCGCTCTCCCCACAAACATCACACGCCTGCACAGTGACAGGATGAACACAGCCATGTTTAAGTTACCGGTCTATAGTACGAAATAAATTTTTGCATCGTACTGATGGAAGGAAAATGCTTGTGTGCCCACTGTTTCTGATGTGTTTGCTCTCTGGGGGTGGGAGTTGCTCTATCATCCCCTATATTCCCCGGATTTAAGTCTCTATGACTTTTATTTCATCCCTAAGATGAAGGAACCGCTCCGTGGATTCCACCAGAAATTCTGCAGGCTGTCCATTCGAAGGATCAACACATCCGGTTTGGGGCCGCGGTAGCCCGGTTGGCAAGAGCAGCGGGCCAGTGATCTGAACGTCCCTGGTTCGATGCTCGTCGCTGCAAATCCACCGCCGTGTTCACTAAAGGTGGCCGGGGCACGTAAAATAGGGCGTGGCTACAATGTCCTGCAAGCTCTCAAATATAGATTAGAGATAGAGATTTTTCCGATATATAGAGAGATTTTTTCGATATATAGAAACAGTTTTTCTATGTAATGAACATGGAGATTTGCTAAGAGTTCGATATATAGAAAATTTTGATATAGGGAGGTTCGACTGTAATTATGCTTAAAATTAAGCCTTTAGACTTAATTACACATTAACTATAAAATTTAACGGTACTTTTTAGGGGTTTAAGATTTATTCATGTTTCCAATAAATTAAATTACAAAAAACACTCAGTCTTTTCCTCTTCCGTAATTCATTTCCAGGGAATTAATTCCAACTGCGGAAAATAGAACGAGACAGATTTACAGGAACAAATACAATACTTACCTAATTGGATGGGTGAAATGATAGAAATGCAAGAAAAAATTAGCGAAAAAGAAATTCCACCCGCGAGAAATTGAGGGGTGGGGCTGCTTTTTTATTTGTTTGTTGCCATGGCAACTCGGGTACGACCTTTGTAATCAAGTGCCATCTATCACGTGACATTCGAGAAACCAGGCAATTCACGTCGAGAACTTTGATTGATCAAACAGGTGATTGTCTTAAACTATCTTTTTTTTGTACTTTGTTTGCTTTTTGTGATACAAATCACGCATCTCCATTTTCAACGTATATTTTTAACTCAGACGTTAATAACGTAGCACGTATGAATATTTGTCATTCACACTACTGCCGTGGACTGGTTTTCTTCCGATTGTACACTTATCACCGTTTCTGAAACCATTATTCGTTCCATTACTGTATATAGTTATTTAAAAATAATTCTCTTTTAATTATAAGATCCTAAAATCTCTGTTCAGAGATTCAATAAAACTACATGTATTCTGTCACCCTTGAGCAGTTTTTTTTAATGGAGTGTAACTTAAGTGTTAACATATTTTGGAATAAATTTGAATTGCCTTGATACGTGGGACAACATTATACGTCTCTGATCGAAGAAATGCAGGTTAAATGACCAATGTTACCTATCGTTTAATCACCATTTCTTGGTTTGAAACGAGGCTATATTCACCAGCCTTGAGCAGGAATAAAAGATTCGTGTCGAATGAAAGTAAACATGGTCATAGATTATAACACTTATGTTCGACTCAGTTTTTTATATCAGGTAAATGGTACCAATATTTATACGCTATTATTGTTGCATATTTCATTTCAAAGGAGAAATAACTTTAGATACTATTTCTTCTTTGATTTGTGCTGATGTTCACACAGTTCGAAAAGCTTTTGATTTCGTCAAGTAATTAAGGCTGCTATGTACTAACCCCATTGGATTCGCTCACTTCAATGTTAACCTATGGAGAAAATGTGTCCACGGCTTGCCGACTTGGATTCAAAGATTTTTTATTTTAAAAATTGTACTCCGTCATAGAGAAAGAAATTTTACATTTGTGTACATTTTTCGTTTTTTTTTTAAAATGCAATTAATATTTTAAAATTTAAATTATTCGTGGAAAAATCTGGTATAGTGTGTTTTAAACGCTTATAAATTCCTTCGGTTGACGAAATTTATAAAATGAATCCCGTAGCGCTTTGCAGAAAATTTCGGTCTATTTGACGATACCAGTTTTATTTGATTATCAGCATTTATGTACCTGTAAATAGTCGACAAAAATATATTTTAAATAAAAAATTTGGGGTCAGCGCTTAACCCCCCCCCCTATAGAGAGAAAGCCATTACAATCCCTCAAAATGTCGATCCTAAGGGGGGTGGAATTCTCGAACTGTCAACTGGACTCCTCCCACCACAAGAGTCTGTAAGAAGAGGAAAAGGGAAATACGATTTTTTTTCTTAGTACATAGCAGCCTTAAGAATTGCCTTTCCGACCTACAGCAAAATAGTTTATCTTCCTGTTACATCCATTTTCTCTAATATCTCAAAATAAGTTCCCATTGATTGCGCAACTGATAGTTAAGGTTTAAGATTACGTCAGTTATACTACTGCGCTGTTTCTCTAGCAAAATTCTTTTGTTTTGTAATGGGGATTTTTACAAGCAAACAATAAGTATTGCCCTGCAAAAATCCCTTCTCCTTTTCCTATGGGATTTATTTATGTACGAGGCATTTTCGGAAAGTAAATATACTTCACCGATACTAGCAAAGGAAAAGTTTCTGTGAGCCCGTCGGCAACACGGACTGTAACCTCGAACATTTCGCGCTTTCTCCTCGAGGTCATTTGATATTTTTACGGTGAGTCTTATTTGAGCAGCACGTCTTTATAATGTGTGCGCCAATTCAGATTCCCGGCAAATGTGGGATGCAGGATCCCCACCAAAGAAATCATGGTTTCTGTATTCTGGGACAGACGAGGCATTCTTCCGGTCGACTTCATGCCTCCCGGCACCACAATTACTGCTGATGCATATTGCGATGCTTTGAGACGTCTCAGACGGGCAATTCAATACAAACGCAGGGGTTTGCTGACAAAAGGAATTTGTTTGCTGCACGACAGCGCTAGTCCTCTCACAGCACTTTAAACCAAAGCACTACTCAAAAGTTTCGAATGGAAATTTTTAGAACATTCGCCATACAGTCCTGACCTTGCACTCTGGGACTTCCACTTATTCCTTTACCCGATTTTGCAGGGCAAAACTTTCACGACGATGGTGAGATCAAAATTGAAGTTGAAAGGTGGTTCCTGTTGGCGCTCGAATTGTGATCGCCGAGTTGCCAATACCCACGTGACCAATCTGCAGACGCCGCCTAACGGCCAAAACGATATGTGTCGTTAGTCTTTGTAATGTATCTGTTGCCTGGTGTAGTTTGTGTTCTTAATGTGAGGGAATGAAATGTGTGTAATATTATATTTGTATTTTATTACCGAATCCCACGTCAACAGTACCGACAACAGGCGGCAAAGTTCTATGACCGTGGAATACAAAAGCTTGTACCCAGACTTAACAAATGCTTTGACAATGGCGGCAACTATGCCAAAAAATAAGGCATGTGCCAATAAGTAATTTGTTATGTACATTTAATCGGTTAAAATTTTTTCGAGTGAGTATGCGGCATTGTATCTTTACTTTTCGAAAATGCCTCGTGCATCACTTTTTTTTCTGAGACTTATCTTTGGAGTTAGATGACATATGTTAGATGTCACTTTTGTCCTCGCTAATAAAATAGGTATAAGTAATGTTTAGAGTAATGTTTAGAGTATATATATATATATATATATATATATATATATATACATACATATATTTGGTTAGATAGATATAGGGATAGAAAGACAGAGAGAGTGCGAGACAGAGAAACATGCATAAATATATATAGAAAATCTTGCCGTAAAATCCGAATAACCAATGCCGAATAAGTGTAACATTTTTCCGGCAAATTCTATTAGAAATGTCCGTACATCAGGAGCTCATTTCTTATGACTTTTTTCCAAAAAGACAGTCTTTATCAGTCAGTGCTAAAGCATTCAAATACCTTCGTGTCTAAGCCGTATTGGGGCGCTTTGAATTAGTAGACCAAAAACTCCTTCCGCGAGGTCAGTGATTGGGGAAAGGTACGAGTCCTCCATGTGTTGCGCCTGGAGTAGCTCGGTCAAAATGTATGTGGAGCCAGGGGTGGTGTTGCTTCACTTTTATAATGCACCCACTTGAAAGCAACCAACTAATCTTTCGGATTAAGTGCAAATGTCTTCATTGACAAGTACTCCGCACCGGCAAACAAAGTAATGTCTGTGGTATCTTTTATTTATCTTATTTTGTCACCTAAGAGTGATGCAAAAACTCTTTGCCTTCTTTCGATTTATCAATGAGAATATTGAATAGGAACTCTCGGTTCCTATTCAACTTCAGTGCACGGGAAACCTATCGCTGCTCTCTTAACTCGTCATGCCCATTCTGATGATTCCGCTCTATAGAAATTTTCTCATATGTGTGGTCTCAAACTCTACCTCTGAAATTTAGTATTTAAATCCCCATTTCATAGATAGGGGTTATAATCGATCCACGATAGAAAAGGCTCTTTTTAAGTTTAAGAAAATTAGAGATTTTTTTTCGACCAAGGATTTTTCCTTCATATTAATTGTGTTGCGTCCCCCCTTTTTTTGTTAGAAAATTTACCAGTTTGCTTGCCCGGTACAGTTTTTCATACCCGTTTAATGAACTTTAATTTCGTTCATTGAAATATCCTCTCTTTTTTTAATAATAGCTAAGGTATTTATTTTATTCCTTGTGGCTGCTACTTGACTCAGTGACCAAACTAGAAGGGTTAGGGACGAAAGTGATATCGTAAAAATTAAAAGTATATGTTTAGGAAAGACAAAGTTTATGGTTGAGAAAATCTAATTCATTTTCCTTATAACAGTCCTTTATAGTAAAATTTTAAAGTTAATTTAATTCGGGTTTATTTTTTCACTTGTAGCGGTGCATATTTCCTTAGCATCAGAATTAATTTTCAAAACAAATACTTTCAAAATTAAGGCAGAACAAATAACAATGAGAAACCTCCAGGCTAAACTGTGTGTTTAAAATAAAAGGTTAATGGATGACAGAAAAAAAATCAAGGCTTTGTCGAACCTAGAAGCAATCATGATTGCGGAAAATCCAGATAAAAATGTATCGAGATGACGACTTTAATTTTCATTCCTAGTGTCATAATGTCTGGAAGGTATAAAATTGCATTTAATGTAGTTCCATTTAACACAATTAGCGTGATTATTAACTTTTATTTCCTTCCTTTATATTTTATATTTTATTGATTGGTGGACTCTCTGCATTACTTTGCAAGATGATCTTTTTGGCGAGAATAAACTTTCATTGGGACTGGTTTATTTCGGTTAGCTCTTTGCGACGGGTTATTTTCTCACAATTTAAGTTGATTTTTTTTTTACTTTCGGAGGCCTTTTGGTCCGATTTCCTTACAGTTTACGACGTGTAACCCTATATATCACCGATTTTGTCAACGGTAATTCTTTTAGATTTCACTTGAATTTTTAGGGACGTTTTTCGTCCATCGTGAAAGTAGTTTTTTAACTTATACTGATTTACACGCTGGTAACTATCTATATATTTCAATGTGGAGGCGAGGTGGAATATTTTAATGCTATCTTATATAATCCCTCCAAAAATAAAAAAACTGTACCTTTTAAGAGCTTTCGTGCTTTTTTAATTGGTAAAATGCGTGTTTTCGAACAGTAAATTCAACAAATCTTCTCTGAAGCGCTATGGAAAATTTAAAGTAGTCTCAAACAAACATCGTATGTTCCTTAAAATATTTCTTTTTAGAAAAGCTTTCGCGATTACCTTTTGACCTGATTTTAAGTTATCCAACTACGTTTAAAACGTAGATTTTGACGAAAATTCCGATTGTTTTTGTCTCTATTTCTTAAAAGAGGTGAATTTCTGTTTCTAAATCTACTTTTATTTTTACTGTACCATCATTAAAAATAAAACGAGATAGATTTCAAGAAGAGTAACATTTGTCAATTTCAAAACAAGTGAAAACTTGGTATTTTCTAAAAAACTTATTTTTCATCAAAAATGTATACGACTATTGTGATAGCTCTAAATAGAATCGTGATTTGTCTATGAAAATTTTCAGGTAGGTTTTTCACAATACTAAATATATTATGAACCACAGAGTAAGCTATAGGTATATTATTTATCGATTTATAACGATTTACCTATTTATAATATCGATTAATATAACTGTAAATCGTGTGAGAAATTCTTGAAATTTTACTTGTAATTGGCCAGTATTTTTTTTTTTTATTTTAAGATATCGATTCGTTTTTAGCTCATTATATTCAGAAGGGCCATACTTACATATTACAAAAGGAAATTGATGTTATTTGCATATTTGTTTCTATAGCTAGAGACGTTTATTTAAAAATTTCCTAAATTTCGACCAAAAGTCTTCAATTTTGTAAAAAATTGTACAGTTTAGGACAATTTTTTCATCATTTTCCTATTTTGGTTCTAAATTTCCTCGAAAAATAGGACCACATTTGTACATTTTAGGGGAAACACTTGTACCTGGGGCCGGCTATTTTAAAATGGCAGTATCTTTACTTATAACTAACTTACAATAGTAAAAATAGTTTGTATACATTACGTGCTTTATTCTCTTTAAATAAAAATCACATCAAGTGTAGAAAAAAAAATTTTGTAAATGTTATTGAAAATTTTAAAAAAATTACAAATGGCCCTAAGTACAATAACACTATTGTACCTAGGGCCAGTTATTTCCAAAAACTGAAATTGTTGTTTACAATAAAGAAAAAACAATTTATATGCATTATTTCTTTCATGCACAACTTCATAAGGAAGAAATGTTAATTGTAGGCAATGTCTTAAAGGAAGAAATGTTTATTCTTTCATCACTTTCTAATGTATGTTTTTTCTCCATTGCCTTCTTAATGATCCCACATAAATTTCCTGTTTCAAACACAAATTTCGTAACCTTTTTTTAACAATTACTTTTTTCAATATTTGAGCTCGAATTTCATTTTTCTCGGGGGTATCGGTGAGAATTCTACACTTGCCAAGTTTTCGTCCACCTCTTTTCTACTAGAGGCCATGGCCCCAGGTACAAGACAAGATTATGGCCCTAGGTACAAGATGTTGTTGTTTTTGGCAAAATGGCTTTCATAGCCTAAGACCTGCCGAAACCAAGCTTTGTTTTTATATCATTTTTTCCTTTAATGATTACAAAAATTATCTGCTATACATTAAAACACAAGTTTGCACTTATTTTCACAAAATAAGACTTGAAATTGAAGTGAAAAAAATTAAGTTTTGACCATCCAGTCAAGACTTTCTTTTCTATTTAACTATAGCTTCTTCTTGCTTTCATTAAAAATGGCCGTTATGAATTGAAACAGTGTTGTCACTCACTCCAATGAGTAAAAAATGCTGTGAAATAATAATTATTTAAATAAAGCATGGTGGCCCTAGTTACACGATGGCCCTAGGTACAAGTGTTTTCCCCTAAGTTTGTGGAAAAAAAGGAGGCTTCGAAAGTAGTCGGATATCTGAAACGCTTTCGTGATTAACTTTTCCTTACACTCTTTAAAATTTCTGACCTCTCCTCTGTCTTATTCATATCCCCTGCAATTAATCGCCAGAAACAGCGCCTGAAATCGCGAAGAGCTTTCCATTGGAAAAATTTTCTCGGTGCCTCTCCCAGATTTTAATCCGAAAGTTGCCGAAGATACCTCTGCAAGATAACGGAGTGAACCTCCCTCTTCATGCGATAACCATCTGCCAAACAAGGGGGCGTGTTTGCCTAATGAAAATACTCTAGCCGTTTATCGAACAAAATGCCCGACTTCTCTCCATAAAAAGCTGCGTTAAACATGGAGAGGATTTTTGCTATTTTTTTGTTGTGGTATGTTGGTCGGTTGAGATATGATTGAATGAAACATAGCTTTGGAGGTAATATAGTTAATGGCCTTCTTTGACGAATGCAGTATATCTGTTTCTTATATATTGAGTAGGTTAATAAGAATATTCACCTGCATTTTACTTCATATTCCCGCCATTAGGATTCTATGGTTAGGTCAGCCAACTTACAGTAATACTGTGGAATGTATTGCATGTATTTCCATTAAGTCACATATAGCACATAAGTCACACATTGAGAAGAAAATTTTTAATGGGGGTTATTTTTTTTTTTAAAGATCATTTTAGAATAAAATAACACAAATTGCATGCGTCTATGACGATTGCATAGCCACATACAGCATTTTTATGATGTACTGCCGATTCATAAGAACCGTACGTCTAAACATTAATTTTCTTTATAAGAAAAGTATATTTCTAAATGTGCCATTATTAAAAGGATATCAAAAGTCTTCGTAATACTTTCTATGGCATTTCATGCAGCACACCTTTTGAACTATTTTCATTAAACCGTTTACCGGTTTTTTGATTTAGAGAGCGAATTTTTTATTTATTTGTTTTTTTTAATATACAAATTATGCGGACAAACTATTTTTAAAGTCAAAAACATCTGTAAATGGAGCTATTGAATCGACAAAAACATATAAACATTCTAAACATCATTTAAATTTTAAATTTTGTTAGTCAAAATATTTTTAATGTATAATGATTTTTATATACAGATGCATTTTTTATTTGGAAAAATCATTATGAAATAAAAAAAATAGAATCATATTTACCCAACGGAAACACTCTAAACACTAAACGGAAACACTCTAACAGGTTGCAAGAACTTTTATTTAGATTTATTAGTAGACGTGGTGCTCAATTTGGCTAAATTTATTTTTCTATCATCACATGGTACTAAAATTAATGGTAACAAATTTCATGTTATGACCTTTTTTCTGATACTGATAAAACCTTCTATATAAAGCTAAACAATGTAAAAGAAACATTTTATTTGTAGAAAGATACTGACTAAAATAAACCATTGACGTTTGTCGTAGCTTAAAGATACCTTTTAAAGACCAGGAGACTCGACAAACATATGCTATTTTCAATCACCAGTAGTTTCTAAAATAATTTATTTAGAAATATGCAAATTTTACTATGAGTTAAACTCTCTTTCTTCTTTATAAATATTGCACTCAATTTTTTCTAGCTTGAAGAGAAATTTGTTAATTTTTAAAAATTTTAACCATTGTTTTTTTCATTGTTATGTGATTGCGCGCATATCACCAGAACAATTGGCTAGAATACCATGAAATTTTATACACGTTCAACATAAACATATATCATTAAAATGACGAACAATTATGTCATTCCTACCATAAAAATCTGATTTACAATAAAATTTATCAAAAAAATTTCTGAAATTTAAAAAAAAAAAGTTTTTTTTCGCTACGAAGAACTAAGAATTTTGATTTCAACGTTCGTCATTTGAAAGATATATTATGCAACTCAATTTTAAAATTTAAAAAATATGTATATTTATTAATATACGGACGCAAGTCTGCGCGCAATGACATAAAATTGAAAAAAAACAATGGTTCAAATTTTTAAAAAATTAAAAATTTAACCCCAAGCTAGAAAAAAATTAAGAGCCATATTTATAAAGAAGAAAGTGTGTTTAACTCGCAGTAAAATGTGCATATTTTTTAATAAATTATTTTAGAAACTACTGGTGATTGAAAATAGAATATGTTTGTCGAGTCTCTTGGTCTTTAAAAAGTACCTGACCCCTTTATAGCGCATACAGATTGGTACAGAGTTCTCTGCATCTGCCAGTGATTTATGTCTCTCTGTACTCTCTACTATGCGTGGATCGCCTCCTCTGGCGGTCCATCAAAGAAAGAGTGGAGGGTCAGCGGGTCAAATGGTGTCGAGCGGGGTCGGGGGACGCACCACATCAAAGAAATCTTGCGGGCGGGAATGGGGGTGGTTCTAAATACCGTGTCTAATGTTACCGTGACTAATGTGATGACAGGAGTCGGGGAGAGAACTCTGTACCAATGTATATGCACCATAAGACATGCCAAAATTGTCATGATAATAACGATGACTCCAATAATATTCTATCTTATGTGTCGTCAGATAAAAGCTCCATCTGCAATAATACATTCTACAATGTTTATTTGAATTTCTATTTGAATTTCTATGAAAAACAATGTCTATTATTTTATCACTTTTCTGCATTTTTTGCTTTGTGGACCAAGAGGGCAGTTCATTTAATGTCAATATCATAGAGTATTTGTAGATCGTCCTGCAAGAGACGGCGAACGAAAAGCAGACACCACGAATTCACCTGGGATTTGAATTTCTATTACCAGGGGAAAAGAAATCGATATCAGTTGTTTTTCAGCCAACTCTAGAGAAACGGAGTCTGTCACGATCTCTGCTATATTGCGAGACGTAAAGCTACCCGGGATTCCTTGCAAATCATTTAATAGCTAACTTTTAAGTTTGCAAACTGTATTTTGTATGGCAGTAACTAATACATATGAATTTCTCTTAAGATATAGATTAGTGTTTTAAATTATTTTTATGAGCCGTCATAAATTAAGAGTCGAAAATAATATAGCAAGCCGCATATTTATATTATATTAACATTATTCATTATATTAAAAAGAATATTAATTGGTTTTGTTTAACTATTCATATGTAGTTTTCAAAGAATAAAATAATATTTAAAAAAAAGTATTCAATAATAAAACAATTTCTTAAAAACTTTTGAAGTTAGTTCGTTGTTATTGTTCCTAACGCTCCCTGGCCGGAAGAATTCCAAATCAGATCTATACGGGCTAGTCGGCTGAGGGGTGCGGTTTATAATGGCACTACAAGGGTCGGAGTCGATTGAGCCAGGTGGAAACCCCACTTTGACCGAGAATCACCAGGGGCAACATCTGGGGGGGATCGTACCCTCTGCCACGCTCTTTGACATCATAGTTCGACTTTCCGGTGTACGGAGTGCACGTGCGAATGTCCGGCCTCGGCACGGTGGTATTGAATGGCGCTTGTCGGGATTAGGACCGAGCACCTGCAGCACAGAAAGCCGAAGCGCTACTACTAGGCTATCTCGGGTCCGAGGTTAATTTTTAAATATGATATATAGTAAATGTAATGATGCAAATATTATTGTCGTTGTTTCTAATCCTTCCTGGTCTAGCGCCGCTATACCAGGTCCACGAGTCCATATAGCCTCAGTATGTCCATTAACAGGCAATGATCGGTAATAAAGTCCTCCCTAGATAAATTTAAACAAGTTAGGATGGGACCAGCTGCTCATCATTACACTTTTTACAAGCGGGAAAGGTTTTGTTTTGTCCATCAAATTTTAGCCACCTCAAGTGGCCACTTGCAAACCTAGAGATTGCAGTCCTCTCAGCTCTGTCATCCTAAGAAGTAAATATTAGGGGAACGGTGGACTCGTCAATGTAATACTGATTGTGTTATTGTAAAAAATATATATATTTCTGTAGATTATTAGCACCAAAATAATTTTTTTCAAGTAAAAATTCATTTATGAAGCTTCTACAAAGTAATTTATAATGGGTAAGTGTAGTAATAAATTTTAAATCTGTTTTTCTCAAAACAGATTTTTCAAGGTTCTTAGATTTTTTCAAATGCTCCGTGCTACTTAATTTTTCTTCAAAATTCATGAAATTGATAAGCAAGAATCCTGATGCTCTTTACAAAAAAAAAACTGGGTATGCATTTTACAATTCGACTTCATTAAGGTAATTAAATTTGATTTATAACTTTTCAAAAGGCAAAGTTTTGATGAAAATCGGGATGGAATTCAGAAAAAAAATCTCTCAAAAATTAACTATTCGAGGGATTAAATAATTGATACCCAGATTTGTTTGTTATACAGTTTAAAGAGATTAAAATGCAAAATCGAGGAAATATCTCAAACATTAAGTAGCAAGGAGCATTTTAAAATTTTGTTTATAAATTTAAAATCTTTAAAAAACATCTTAAAAATTTATTATTAAGAAAAACATATTATCTAATATTTATTATTAAAAATATTGTATGTGGCCGGGCATTTTCGTGAAGCCGGGTGCAGTTGCCTTGCTTGGCGTACTAGGGGGCGTACCCGATTGATCCGTTGCAGCAGACGTTTCAGTATATCCACGTACTTACCGGCATTTAACGTGGTGCCCTCAGGGAGGAATTCTTTATGGACGAGACCCTCAGAGTCGAAGAACACCGCGAGCATTGTCTTGATGCGGGACTTCTCACTTCGCACCTTCTTGATTTTCCGCGACACTGGACCCCGCCACTGCATACTCTGACGCTTGCCGTCGGAGACGTATCTCAGGCAACAGGTTTCTTCATCCGTGACAATGGTTTTCGGGAATTTTGGGCTTCGACCCGCCATGTCGATCAAGTCTCCACAGGCGACAAGCCGAATTTGCATTTGTTACGACGTCAAAGTGTGGGGCACAAGTCGGGAGCAAATTTCGCGTTTACCCAAACCCCGGGTCAGTATGAGGTGGGCCATCTAACGACCCATTCGCACTTCCTGCGCTATCATTCGCACTGTCACACGACGATCCTTGGCCAACAATTCCTTCACTTTCTGTACGTTGTCCGGGGTGCGTGCAGTTGCAGACCGACCACTTCCGGGGGGGGGGTCTTCAATGGTGTCCCGCCCTCCTCGGAATCGTTTAAACCACTCACACACGCACTTCACGGTGACAGCACGTTCTTCGTAAACTTTTAGCAGCATTTCATGAGTCTCTTTGGCTGATTTTCCAAATTTAAAACAGAACAGCTTATTCGTCCGCTGATCCATTTTGAATTTCGACCGAGAGCACAACACCTTCATTCTACAACTAACTGTTTCCACACGATAAGCTAACTCGCGGCGCCGCCGCTGAGGAACTTGTTCAGACCAGTCTTCACCTGTCCGGCACGATATGCGCCGGTTGCAAACTCTTACGACCGTGAGCACTATGACGTGATTCACCGAACTTTTTGGACAAAGGTTGTGTATATATACTAGCATTATTGCCCGGCGTTGCCCGGGTAGATATATAGATGTAAAATTTTTCATGCATCCCATCAAAAAAATACTGGGCTGCATACTCCCGCTCTTCATGTTCAATGTCATCCGTTTAAAAATCCGTTAAAAAAATCGTCTGCACACCGCATGAAAACGAATGTGACGTCATATGAGCATCCAAACGATACGTGTAATCAAAATCATCTGCAGATTTCACGATGAAAATAAATTAAGACTGATAAACCATGGTATTAAAAAATAATAAACTTATTTATCAATTATTAAACTTATTATCAATTATATTTATTTAACGATTATATTATACAACGATAAGCAAGGTTTTCACCGAAAATGATTTTATCTTGTTGAGATTTGAGAAATTAAAAATATCACATAATCCCTAAAAGCGTGGCGATATACCGCAAAATGCCGCCAAATTTGTTGACATCTGGTGAGTCATACTAACGTCCGACATACATGAGAACTTTTTAAGTCCGCCAAATTTTGGCGAAGCGCGCTCGAAACTGCAAATAACAAAGGACACAACAGCCGGGAAAGTTGTGTATTTGTGATGGGGAGGGGTACAACCCTCTTCTCCCCTGCCCATTGGAATTTGACAGATAACGCAGCGAAACGCAGGCTGAAGGGGTTGCATCCACATTTAAGTGGTACTCGCCCCTCTTAGGAACACAAAAAATCATTAAAAAATTAATTTAAAAAAAATAATTGAGCCACAAATTTCGTTTTTGCTGCGTTAACTTTCTCGGGTCCTAAACATTAACTGTGCCGAATTTGGTCCCGATGGGTGAAACAGTCTAGGATTCTATAGCGGACATACACACAAACAGACGATCTCTTTTATATATATAGATACTAGAAGGTAACCCGTCATTTTGACGTCATAATACTAATAATGACGCCATAATGGAAAAAGTATATGAAAGTTAAAAAATATCCCGAATTATCTAACAATATTGCATTTAATCCACACCTTGTAAAAGCAAACCCTTTCATTATTTTTTATTTATTTAGTTTTTCATGCGATTGGAGTAGTAGACTGCCATCCAGTTTTTTACAGCTCACTACGCGATATGAATACTCGAGCTACTTGATTCATTCACATTCAAGTTTATTTACTTTCAGAATTCATCGCAAAAGTAAACATATTTTTAAAAACTGTTAAATATACAGCTAAAAGCATCCAATTTTTTTTAGTTCTGAATGTTTTATAGAAAAATAGGCCGAACAAACGTGATTTGATGGAGAAGATATTAGTTTTTAGATAAGAAAAATTTCTGATCCACATCTGAAATTGAAATTAAGCCTAACCGGCTGTTTGTTTACTCAGGGCTTCAATTGAAAGATGGGTACAGCCCGGAAGTGTTATACAGAGACAACGGCTATTATATATATAATATAATACATACTCACTCACGAAAATATAACGGAAGAGTGGCAAAATCTGTATTTTGGTACCTTTATATCTAGTTAAAAGATTTGACATTCACCATTTGGAGAATGTAAAATATGACATTCCTTAATCTACTTTGCTGGCTCCTGAGTAGTTTCAAATTTTTCCCGTCTGTAGGATCGTGTTGCCACCCGAGCAAACTAATTCAATGAAGCGTTAAAATAAATGTTTCGCTGAACCTTTATGTAATTTAATAACTTACAAGCGCACCTCAAGAATGTTAGAGTGTATTACAGTGGATTTATTTAAAATCTGATGTGAACGATAATGTCGTTTCCTTTGCTGGATGATTAATGTTTAAGATTTCCATCAAAATCTGGATTCATGTATGTTACGTCGTGCGCTTAACATACCAAAATTGTGTTTTAAAGCAATTAGGGGGAAATTTTTATTGCAGGCTAACCTTCTCAAAAAGCTCTCTAAGTAACAGTGTGTATGTGACTTTTATACCAAGTACAACTCAATTCACTAAAAATTATTTGAAATATAATGAAAAAGATAATTAAATATTTATGGTAGCATACAAGTTGCATAATGCGAAATAGATTGAAGAAAATCGATTCGCCTGATACAGCGTATGAACGGCCCTAAAGCTTCATATACAGAAATTAACTGGGATTAGGAAACATTTTCTGAACTTCATTGTAATCTTTTTTAAAATATGAGCAATCGACATTCCTTGAATGGATATCCTTCTTTTAATATCCTTAAAATTGTGACATAATGTCACTATGTAGAAAATTAATTACCTTTTTAGTTGTTAAATATAAAATATAATTATCAATATCAACTTTAATTAACTACTATATTTAACTTCATTAATTTATATAATCTCTTAAATTAATTATTCGCTAGCTGTATTAATATTAACTTTTCTCGGTTAAGTTAATGATTAAAATATAAGTGATAATTTTCCAGGTACAGTTTGAATTCTTAAAGCAATTACATTGTTATTATCTACAATAATCAAATATATCAATAACAGAATCGATTCTCATATTCGAAATCGCATGGCGATTCGAATCCTTCACTTAACAGTAACTTGACTGAAAAACACGTGCAGGATAGAGAATGTATTCATACGAAGAGTTTTCCTTAATAATAATAACAATGTAATCGTAGTTGATATTGATAATTATATTTTATATTTAAGAACTGAAAAGGTAATTAATTTTCTACATAGTGACATTATGTCACACAAATGTACAATACTTTGAATTTGAATACGTAAAAAGTTGACACTAGAAAAGAAATGTAACTTAAAATATACACAAAAAATATGTCAAAAGAATATGTTAAAAAAATAGGACTAAAATGTTTTAAAGACTGGGAAACTGACTATCATTTCTGTTTTGTAATTTTAAACTAAGATTCATATATTTAGTATTAAAAATATAAATTTCTATAAATCAGAGACTAGACAAAAGTATTTCACATAGCATACCCCTATTTGAAATTCCGAGTTTCCAATTAATATTTTCTCGTATAAATTTATTTCTACGAAGATAAGTTTTCGCCCTAAAGTGTATTGAAAATTTCTTGTAAGTTCTTTTTGCAATCATCCATTGTGAATTTTTCTTGATGACTCATGGAATCTATTTTCTAATTTTATAAATGAATTCCAGAATGAAAGAAAAAAAATTAGGTAGTCTCTTCTAATGAAACTACCGCAGGTTATTAACATAGGATTACTTATCGTTGCTTGCCTCTTTATTTTAACGCATTTTGGTGTTTTTCTGTTTAACTGTTTACTGCTACTAGGTTTGGCGCGTTGCCAAAATTATTACTCGCGACGCCGGACAATTTTTTTTTCTTTCCGGAGGACCGTTATTGAGGAACGTAATCCTACGTTAAAAAATTGTAAGTACATAATATTTATTAACAGATATTAAAATTATAATCATAACTGTTAACGAAATGCGCATCCTTATCACTAATACAATTATTTTATTACACTTTATACGAATGTACAGCTAAACGCTGCTAAGTGATGCTACCAAATAATTTCTAATGTGTTTTAAGGGGACTAGGGACCTGCCCTCTCTGACTTTTTTGTAAAATTTTCAATATTTTATTTTCTATGCAAAATGATAACTTATATTTTTTTGCTGCATTGAAAACTCTTTGAATTCAGAAATAAGAAAATTTGTGTTTAAAAAAATTCTTCAAAATGGCTAGCATTTTTCAAAATGCTCCATGCGCATTAATTTTCATCCGATTTCTTCCAAATTTCTCAGTATTAATAATGGAATAATGCCTGTGTTTAAAAAAATTCTTCAAAATGGCTAGCATTTTTCAAAATGCTCCATGCGCATTAATTTTCATCCGATTTCTTCCAAATTTCTCAGTATTAATAATGGAATAATGCCTGTGTTTAAAAAAATTCTTCAAAATGGCTAGCATTTTTCAAAATGCTCCATGCGCATTAATTTTCATCCGATTTCTTCCAAATTTCTCAGTATTAATAGTGGAATAATGCCTGTGTTTTAAAAAATTCTTCAAAATGGCTAGCATTTTTCAAAATGCTCCATGCGCATTATTTTCATCCGATTTCTTCCAAATTTCTCAGTATTAATAATTGAATAATGCCTGTGTTTTAAAAAATTCTTCAAAAAGTCTAGCATTTTTCAAAATGCTCCATGCGCATTAATTTTCATCCGATTTCTTCCAAATTTCTCAGTATTAATAGTGGAATAATGCCTGTGTTTTAAAAAATTCTTCAAAATGGCTAGCATTTTTCAAAATGCTCCATGCGCATTATTTTCATCCGATTTCTTCCAAATTTCTCAGTATTAATAATGGAATAATGCCTGTGTTTTAAAAAATTCTTCAAAATGGCTAGCATTTTTCAAAATGCTCCATGCGCATTAATTTTCATCCGATTTCTTCCAAATTTCTCAGTATTAATAATGGAAGTGTTTTCAACAAAATTATGCATCCTTCTTTGAAACAACCAATATTTTTCAAATTTATAGACCACGAAATAAAATAAAAAGATAGAAAACCGCCAAAAAAAATTAACAGGCAGATTTCAAAAAAAAAATCATATGGCTTTAGATCTATACAAAAGAAATAATTGCATAATTATGTCTATATCGCATAATTATGTTTATATTATATAATTATGTTTATATTATATAATATGTTTATATTATATAATTGTTATATCAATATATATATTATGTTTATATTGTATAATTATGTTTATGCATAATTATGTTTATATATGTAAGCCTTGTGCTGTACATTGTGGTGCACAAGGACTGCTTTATTTTTTAAATAATAATAAAAAAATTATGTTTATATGGTAAACTAAAGGTTTTAGGTAAATTTAAGGTTATATGGTAAATTTAAGGTTTTTAAAGGATAGGGAATGCACAGGGAGCATTTTTCAAAATCTTTTTGAGTAACAGGTCTCATTCTGCCACAAAAGACTTATTTGAGAATTCTAAGTGTCTTCAATGTAGTGAAAAAGTATTCTCATCTATATATATAAAACAGTTCCGTAACTGACTCATTCATTCACTGACTGACTGACTGACTGACTGACATACAACGCACAGACCAAACCGCTGGACCTAAAGGGCTGAAATTTTGCATGGCGATTCTTCTAATAGTGAAGGGGTGCACTAAGAAAGATTTTTCAAAAATTCTTCTTAGATTTTTTTAAATAAAATTTTTAAGCTGTTTTTTAAACTTTTTTTACGTTTGCATTTAAAATAATACATTGAGGGTTATAAAATTTATATCACGAGAAAGATCCTAAAAATTCCTTCAAAATGAAATTTTTTTCGAATTTTTACCTCCATTTCCTGATTTTTGGTGAATTTTTAAAGATTCATTTTTAGAATTTAATTTATTAAATGCCGATCACGTGATTTCTTTTTCTGGTACTTTCAATAAATTTATCGTCACGTGCGTAACAACTAAATAGACAAAAAAGATATTTTTTTCTCTTTCTAATGCAGCAGACGATTGGATATTATCCAAAAAAAATGCATATCCCTTACGATTTTTTTATAAATATATATATATAGATAGATATATATTTTACATCAATTGTATACGTTGATCATCGCATTTATTATATATATATATATTTATTTTTTGGCATAAATTGCATACGTTGACCGTTGTATTTAATTTGAATGTACTCCGTAGCGAAGCGCGGGTTTTCAGCTAGTTCTGTATATAGAGTTAAAAATTTAAAAATTCGAGGTTGAAGTCCCTTGGCCTCTCATAAAATGAAAATTTTCGCAATCATTACTAGGAGAATCAACCGCGGATGGTACATGAGTAATTTCCCCGTGGAAAAAAAAATCTGCGACACAAAATAAATCAAGAAATAAAGAATTGTACCCACCCTTTGGGTCACGTTGCGTGTTGGTGGGAAGTTGCTTTAATTTTCCACAAGTTCGGGAAAGTTTCTGTGGACGTAAATCAGCTGCCCGTATGAGCGGCTGTCGACCCAATTAAGAGTGTTCAATCTATCTCCTGCACCGGACTAAATTGGATCATTTGTGCAAGATCATTTTACTGAATTGCAACTACGGTTTACGCAAATAGAACGTTCTGGCGAAACTTGTCTGGGGGGTGGGGGGAGGGTCTTAATTAGTGACTCGCATTTCGCAGTCGACGACAATCATTGTTACTGCCCAAACGGGACTCATTTTCCACCTCACTTCTCTGTAACCGTGGCGGTTCTTTGGAATTCAGTCGACGGACATGAAAGAGGAGTGAAGATCATTCTTCGTTATTTAAACGCATGGGCAGGGGGACTGGTTGGGGAAAAAAAAAGAAGCTTTCAGATTGCAGTCGAATGCCGTTTGGGGGTAACTTTGAAGAATTATTGTTTAAGTTTAAAAGAACTTTAATGATAACTGATTTATTTCTGCTTGGATAAGTTAAGTTTGCATCTAAGATTTTAAAGAATTGTATTGCAAGTGCGTGTTTGTTTACCTTTTCAAGAGGGGATAGTTGAGCATGCATTCATACATTCCGAAAGGACTGAAAAGACAAATTCTTGACGGCATAGCTTGGTGTTTGAAATGACTGTTATCAACTCTGTTCAGAACAAAAGTTTCCTATATTTAAAAAGTAATTTCTTCGATAATTCTTCCTCTGTTACGTTTCCTAGAGTAATTCGTGAGTAGACAAAATGTATAAAAGGAAAGGAACAAAAAATATTTTTTAAAATTTGAATATACATGCGGTTTTGAAAAATTCCGGTTCATTTGTATCGTAGCAATACGTAACTAATTGGCAAAATGGAACGTTGTTAGTCTGGAATTTGTTTTATTCTTGTAGTAATAACTTCATCTAAATATTATTAATTATGTTAAAAATATTTGGACCAATGAATTTAAAATAATATTTTAACATTTTACGACATAACAGAGTCATATGTTTCACGGCACATTAAATACATCGTACAGCATATCCAGGGAGGGGGGGGGGGCTTAAGTTAAATATGCGCAAATTTTTCTTTTAATGTCTTTAAATAAAAGAAGACAACTTTTAGTAGAAAATATAACAAACCGCATATTTTTACAACGATTATAAAACGAGATACAATAATTTTATATTGTACCGTGAATGCTGTAAATAGGTTTTTAAGTCTATTTTTATCTCGGAATTTTTAATGATGTACGATCTAAAATTTGGGTATATTTGAAATTTTGGACAGCGAGTCATTGATCTATTTTCTTTAAACTACCCTCAGAATTTTTGATGTAGGCTAAAAATTTTGGGAATATAATCCGTGAAGCCAAATTTAATCTTTAAAAAAATAGGAGAGGGTGATCGCATTTTAAAAGGATTGAAATTTTTTTACAAATTCTGAAGACAAATTTATTTCAAACCTGTTCAAAAAGAAGAGAAAAAAGTATGAAAATAGATTTAGTCGTTCACCGGATATATATATATATATAAACTAAGCGTATTTTAAGTTTTGCATATCAAACTTAGACAAAACATTAGAGTAAGTTTCCGAAAATATATTCCCTGATTTAAATATTACTCTGAAAAAAAATGTTTGTCCTCCAAAGTGATAAGGAATATTATAAATCCTCTAGATAAATTATTTGGAAATTCAAAAGCATGTATAAAAATCGTTAAATGCTAATATTTATATAAATATAATTTATATAAATATATATTTATATAAATATAATATTTATATATTTATATAAATATGCTAATATTTATATAATATATAATCGTTTCATGCTATTCAAAAGCATGTATAAAAAATGAAATAAAATAAAAGAATGATTATTTGTTAAGGAGATATATCAAAGGCTAAACATACTTTGAATTTCAAATCTATATATATAAAACGCGTAGGTATGCGACACAAAAATCGACGCTATTTCTACACTCCGGATGGCAACGGCTGCAACTACCAGATGTAAACATTAGCGGCCGTCCGCAATTTGCAACCGCGTGTCAACATGGATTTACGCCCTGAAATCAAGAATGCTCGAAAGCGAGCTGCACGATCAAGTGGAAATCGGGAACGGTCTCAACAAAGAAGGCGAAGAAGAAATAATTCATCGAGAGAGAGGCGTGAATGAGAGAGCATAAATGATCGCGAAGTTAGGCTTAACCGTCGCCGGCAAAGCAACCGATAGCCAGTAATAGTTAATTTTCTACACTTTTTGCAGTATTTGCTGAATTTTTACTCCATTTTATAAGCGCAGAAATTTTCCCAATGATTTATTGTTTGATATGATTGAGTGTAGATATCTGAATTGTGAACAGTAATACATACAGAGAGTGATGTAATCAAAACTATTTTAAATTTTCCCCCAACAATTTCTTATTTGTTGTAATGATAAAGTATAGATATCTTAATTCTGAAAAATAATACATATAGAGAGCCATGTAATTTTTTAAATCATTGGTGTTCAGTTTCTCAGTTTTATCTTTAACTCTGTTATGAAGTTATGGAAATTCACATTTTTTTTTTATCGCGATGTTTTAGAACCAGCCTTATAGAGAATACCCCTTAACAACGTATATTTATGATGACAGGTAATGTTGACATTCCTTACATTTGTTACTTTCAGTTGAGTTGTTTTGCAAAAGAAAATATAAAACTAAAAGCGACCATGTTGGTCGCGCAGCGGCTAGTTTATATGAATTTCAAATTTTACATTTTCCCCCTATTTGTTCTATTTTTGATAATACATCGGTTGAAAATATGAGTCACGGAATTACGGTAACAACATTTTCTATTTATAATTTTTTCTCTCATCTGTTCATTTATGATTATTTTTGCATCATCATGCCCCTATCGTTACGGATTATTATCAAAATTTGTCAAACCAGAATACAGAGGCTGTTCACACATTTTTTAGACGATGTATATTGTATTCACAAAACTAAATTACATAAAATTATTGCGTTTTAAATGTTCTATTTGACATCCCTTATTCTGAACTATCTTTCGACACCGCAATTTCCAGGATAATAATGCCTTTTGAAGTGTCAGAAGAGGTATTCTATGATGTCCGTTTTTTCCTAGGATACTTGTTTGGAATTTTCGTCAAACTTGAGGCTCCAATTTGACGTTTTTTTCCTTTCTTGTTGACGATATTACCTATCGACGCTTTAGATATCACAAAACCATGACTCTCGCATCGTTTTTGGATAACGGAGTATGCACATTTCTCTTCGGAAAGAGCATAAATGTAGCCTTCGAACCACGGCTTTGTTAAAAACGCCATTTTTAATAAAATCAAAACTTTCAAGCCGCAGATGATAATTTTGACTTTTAAAAACATAGTACAATTGCAATTATTTCATTTGCAGCAAACGATTTTTTATTACCGCTTACCAAAATCGTCTAAAAAATGTGCGAACAGCCTCTGTATTACCACTATGTGAAAGACACATAGACTAATATTCGAAATGTGGTTTGATGAAATATGCTCTTCTCACAGTAAAGGATTCGTAATAAAGATCCCTCACAATAAAAGAATCTGTTACATCGAATTAGAATACAGTGAAGGAAGTTGTGAAATCATCAGTAACAATATCTGGGAAGTTCAAAAATCAAGTGCCAGTTGAGCCGCTCACTTGCCAAATCGGTTAAATCCATAAAACGAAAATTGGAAAAGAGGGGTGAAATAACATGAATTGTCTTTAGAATTCCTCTGAAAATATCAATTCAAATAAACATTGTAGGATGTATTATTACAGATGCAGATTTTATCTGACGACGTATAAAATCTGTAAGATAGAATATCCTTGGAGTCATCGCTATTATTGTTGCAATTTTTGCATGACTTCACCTATTTGGCAAGTGAAAAAACATCTAATTTAGTCTTCAAATTATTTTTTGACTGCAAAAAAAAAAATTAAAATAATGGTTTAATAATTCACAAGTACTTACTTACGCAGCAATTAGACTGTCACCGACTCATTTATTTTACATCTTTTGTGATGAAACAGCACTAAACGGTTTACTGTTACCATCAAGTACTTGCTTCTGCGTCTGAATGACAACGATTTACATTAAAGTAGGGACTTAACTGGATTGACTCCTGAAAAAAGTGACTTATTATTCGATGGCCAAAAAATGTTGTCATTGAGTGGTGTTAACCCTTGTTATTTTTTGAAATTTAGTAAGAATGAAATTTAGTAAGTGAGGAGCTCATCAAGTGCTTTGATAGTAAGATTTCAAAATTTTCAAAAAGTGGACTTAACCGATTTAGTTTGCGGCAAATTTTTCTGTCAAGTTGTTCATTGTACATCCTTCTTTTGTTTCTACAGTCTGAAAACTAAAAGACAAACATAAAAAAAATGATACCTTAAAGGTATATACGATATTTCATTAGCTCTAGTTAAGCTGGAAAAATATTTTAAATTAAGTTAAAATGAAATGATTATGAATAGAAGATTTTGCTCTCAATATATTTATGACGTAAAAAGTTGCATTTATGTAACCAAGTACAACATTAATACAAATTTTAATATTCATCGCATCTTATCATCGTAGAAAATGCAAAGGAAATATTGATAATTAACTTCAAACTAAATTAGGCAAAACTAGAGCCTGATTATTTTAGGAAGTTTTAAGGAACATACACGCTTTAAATCTTTTTTCTTTTAATGTTAGGAAATTTTTCTCTAACTATATCTATTACGTACAAAGATTTTGTGTAACTATATACAACATTAGTACCAATTCTAATTTTTTATAACGTTTTATCGTTTTGAAAAATACAAAGAAATTCTTGATAATTAACTTCAAACTAAATTAGACAAAACTAAAACTCAATTATTTAAGGAAGTTTTAAGGAGATCTTAGACATAAAATTATTTAAAAAAGCCCCACTTTTGTTTACTTAAATGAGCTTTTCGAAAGCCACGCCACAAACCGTCGGTTTCCACGATGATAGCAATGCCAGGCGCAACATTTCTACGATGCACTGTCGATGCGTGCCCTGCTGCCATTATCTCGGAATAGGTTTGTTTCTTGACTTGCCATCTTTAAAATGGTGTATTTGAAATTCACTTAAGATACTTCTATGGAATTCTGAGCAGTGTTCTTTTGTTCTATTTCTGTCAAAATCCTTTTTAGGATTTTTTCATTTACAATGAAAATTCTGATAATATTGTCTCCAAGGCGAAAATTACCCTGAAAACCCTCTTTAACTTTTTTTTAACTGCAGAAGGATTAAGGGGTCAGTGGACTTTCAAAATTGTGAAATTTGTCCAAAAATTCTATTTTTTTATTTTACAGAATTGTGAAACTACGGACCAGTAGGAATGTGTTTCAAAAAAATGTTTAATGTCTGTGATTACTTTCCTAGTTATAGGCATTTGTATTTAATTTAGATATTATGCGGTTAGTAATAGCAATAACTTTAAATGTGTTTTTCTCAAAATAAAAATTTTTACGTCATACGAATATTCAAACTGCAACAGGCGTATTTCTAATGATCGTATTGCTTTGAAATTTAAGTTTTATATACTTAACTGTATATCAAAAAAATCTTATTGGAAAAAACTATGCTTCGTAGCTCAGAATTTCTAAATTTTGTACTCGAAAAGATGATTTATAGGTATTTTGTGTCATAAAAAGGGTGTTTTCAATATTATTATTTTTTTCTCTTTATATTTTTAATGAATGCTTAAAATAAGCAATAAGTTTCATTGTTAGTTCTATATGGTATCCTGTAAATAAAAATTACCATATTATTACCAAAAATTAATGTACCTGTAAATAAAAATTACCATATTATTACCATTTTACCAAACGATGCAAAAGAAATGCACATGGAACATTTTTAATGGGGTCAATTTTTGATATAATTAAAAATTAATAATTCCTAAATTATTAATATTTCATCTTTAAATTTTAACCACTTTTACATATCTATGGTACTAATCACATATTCAAATTTCAAGCAAATCCATTCAAAACAAAAAAAGTATTTTTTTCTTGCTAATGCGACAGAGGATTGGACATTATCCAAAAAACTATTAAAATGCAGTAAAAGATATGTTCCTCAAACTGTACTATATTAAATACACTATATTCTTTAGTATGTTCTATTAGATTTAATTTGAATATTTTCTTCTACATTATTTTGTCTATAAAAATATCCGTTACGATTTTTTTATAATTTTTTTTGTTTTTTTACACCAATTGCATACATTGATCGTTGTACGGTTAATAAGCTAGTATATATATATATATATATATATATATATATATATATATATATATATATATATATATATATATATATATATATATATATATATATATATATATATATATATATATATATATATATATATATATATATATATATATATATAGAGAGAGAGAGAGAGAGAGAGAGAGAGAGAGAGAATCTTTGCTCACTTCTACCCAGACTTGGGTGTATATAATTTGAAGTGGCACTCTATTTGAATTTGAAACGAACACAGTTTATACATGAAACAATGTTTATTGAATTCGTTGCACATATAATTGGCTTTTATAGCAATAAGCATGCGTACTACTTGTACGGAATGTATAAACACAGCTTTCAAGAACAATATATTTTTATACTCACGAACAGTAAATCAAACCAGCAGTACTGCCATGTAAACTTCTGGCCCGCTAAGCACTAGCGCAGGATAACACCTTTTCAACCTTAACAACCCCCCCTTTTTCATTAATGACGCTGCGTGGTATTTATACTAAGCGCGTATGCCGAAATTAGCATATCTAAAGCAGCTTCTTTAATTCACTCAAAAGTTCGATTCTTGTGAATCGAATCTTGTGTATACCTTACATATATATATATATATATATATATATATATATATATATATATATATATATATATATATATATATATATATATAGAGAGAGAGAGAGAGAGAGAGAGAGAGAGAGAGAGAGAGAGAGAGAGAGATAATGTATAAAAATATAAACAAAACAACATAAGCTAAAAAAATAAAATAAAAAGGCGGGCATAGACTGCCAAACTTACCCTAGCTTTGAATACATAAATAACTTTTCAATAAAAGATTGTGCAGTTGCTGCATAACTTCACATTGAAAAAGGCAAATATAACTAAATTTAACAGAGCTAGATAATTACAAGAAGAATGTAGACAAAAATAATACAGAAATCAAGCACTCAGGGGTCCACGCACCAGAGGCAGGATTCTGTAATAGTGACGGAACTAAACCAGAAGTGCGAGGTAACCAACAGGTCTCGTACCTGTTGGTTACTTGATTTCTGCATTGTTTTTGTCTACAGTCTTCTTGTAATTATCTAGCTCTGTTAAATTCAGTTATACATATATATAAATAAATAAATATATATATATATATATATATATATATATATATATATATATATATATATATATATATATATATATATATATATATATATATATATATATAATGACTAAAAATTTTAAAAGAGAGAGACATAAAAATATTAACAATCTTCAACTAGTGTGATTAGCTCAGTAGATATATCAAAAACCATAAATTGGGAATTTAAAAAAATCATTAATCAGTATTTCCAATTATTCAAGCATTTTTTAGAGTCACGATCTTTTTATTAAGACCATCGTATAAAAAAAACTTTATATATGAGTATTAGTTAAAAAAAAAATTTCCCTTTCCCTAATTACCTTTAAAAAAAGGAACAGACAATTGAAATTAGAATTATCTTTCTCAAATTTCTTTATACATTACGTTTTCTTTATTAGTAATGTCGGAAAACTGAATCCTGCAGATGGTAATAGTTAAATTACAAATTTTTTTTTTCTCTGTTTGCACATGAAAAAAAAGGGCAGCTTAAGAAACTTAACCACAGAAAGATTTCACTCTGCAAAGCAGTCGATAATACTTCTTTAGCTTTAGAATGTATCTAAGATGAAATGTTACTGGTGCGAAAATTTGCCACCCCCTGCTTGAGTTTCCCTTTCGCTTCACAGCAGCTTCTCACATTCTAATTATTATCTCCGAGAGATATGTTCGTTTTGGCATTCTGTCCGGACCGCCGTAAAACATGGCTTCCGCTGATAATGGCTGCAAATCATTAGTGATTTATCAGGCGAGACTCGTAAATTTCGGTACAAAGGATACAGCGTCCCCCATTAATTGGTCAGGATTTACAGCCCACGCAAATTGATGACGTGGAAATGATTTACCAATCACTGTATATTTTATGTATAAGTCGCTATCAACCTGCCTCGTGCAGCTCAGCGATTATTTTTAGCGGAGCGGGATGTTAAGTGATATCGCTAAATGTTCACATCAGCCCTTTTAATCTATATTGATAGATGAGATATTTTCAGGTATAATTTATGAAAATGGTCCACCAATGAGCATTCATTACTTATGATATCTGTATTGGATTACTAGGAAGGATATTTTGGTAAAGATTTTGTCTAGATAATTTTAGAGAAATATAGGTATTTTAACGAAAGTTGTGCATGTTTGTAAATTACTTTAGATTTTATTTTCACTGACTGCAAGATTTTTCTATTCGTTTCTCTATTTTTAAGAGGGTCTTATTATTTTTTACCTTGAAGTAATGGGCAAGTTAATTTGCGTTGCAATAGGTAATACTCTGACCAACCAACGTGCAAATTAAATGGAGCAAAAGTTAAAAATTTCAGCTCCATTATTACTCTGTTTAATTGCATACGCTTTACATAATATTTGTTAGACAGGTGTAATTCTTGACTTGAATGTCCTTTTCAATGCTTTTGGCCTTGAATCTACCAGTTTAGAGTAAATGTTTACCAATTCATCTTTGTTGAATCAAAAAGTATTCAGTTTTCTGTAAAACGACGTTTCTGGGGTGGTTCAGAGCATTCAATTTGCTTAGAACTGTCTTTCAAAAACTCCAGAAATTTTACTATTGAGCTTGGCTGAAGAGTTAGACATTTATCAGACTTCATTCTAAAATATAAGCTGTACAGCACACTGGTTTTGTGAACTGCTGGTTGGTTTTTGAGTTAAAGATATGAACGTAAGTCCAATTGAATTATTCTTTTTCCATCCATAAAACTCTGCAGAGGAATGATAAACAATTTAGATTAAGATTTCAATGTATTTTTGACAAACTAATCACGTTATACCGACCTGGATACAAACCGGAGCCATGTTTCCAAGAACACGTGTAAGGGGAACACCTTTCTACTAATAAGCTTTGTGGGTTTTTTTTTATTATCTCATGTCGATACAAAACTTTTACTCTTTCGGTTCACTTATTATTTTGGAGAAACTTACTAGGATCTAGGACAGTGGTGCGCTAACTGCGGGTCGTGACGCGCAGGGGGGGAGGGGGGTTCGTGGATAGTCTGAAATAAATTTTCATAATACTGAATTATTTTATTAAAAACCTGGTTTCAACTTTTTATCTATAGGGTAAGTATGCCTAATATGAGACCTTGCCTGATATGAGACCCAAGCTTATAGGACGTATAAAGTGCTGCCGTCTGGCGACTGGGGAGTAAAACATTAGTATATTGCATCATTCGTAATCGGTGAGTCAGTCGAGTGTTTGCAAGCGCACACAAGGGTGCAGTATTTTTTTCCTGAATGTGTGCTCGTCGACTTATTTGCATCATCATTTTCATTGGCTGTTTTCACCTTTAAGATAAGACTCTTATTAAAACTGTTAGTATTGGATAGGTAGCTATAAACTAACCGGTTTGTTTTTAAGTTAACTTCAATCCAAACCTACAAAATTCATTGGCGTGTTCAACAACATGGTCGTGCCCAATATGAGACCCCAAAGCACGCCTAATATGAGATAGGGTCTCATATTAGGCATTTTAGTTTTCACTCTCACAGCCTTGTTTCCTCTGAAGCTGCAGATGCAATGACGCCCAGACGAAATCCACAACCATGTAGCAGTAGTGACAATGTGGAAGGTATTCATCAAAAAACAAGTTCAAACCAGTTCTTAGTGACTCCTGAAGAAACAAATCCCTTGCCTACGTTACCTGAGAAAAACACCTCGAAACCAAGTAGGGCCCGTAAAGCCGATATTATGACATCATCGCCCTATAAAAATAATTTGATTGATAGCATTAATAAAATAACTGCAGCATATTCGAAAAAAACTTTGTTTCCTACAAGAAATAAAAAGCGATAGACCGAAAAGATAAGAAATCAAAGGATAAACAAGGAAAAGGAAATTAAGAGTAAAAAGAACAGGGTATTAAGATAAAAAAGAAAAAAGATAAGGAAACAATAAAGGGAAAAGGAAAAGGAAAAGGGATCCCTACAGGAAAAGGAAAATTAAGGATGGAGGAAATTCAACACTAGTTAAAAAACAGAGAACGAATAAGCCTAATTATAGCTATGATGATCTCAGCTCATTTGAAGATGATGAAAAACTTTCTCTCCATGACAGCAGTGATAATAGCATTGATGAAAACGACGCGGAATGCCTTTTTTGTGGTTGTTTATTTTCAGAAGACAAACGGGGAGAGCAGTGGCGTCAATGTAGAAGGTGTTTCAGGTGGGCCCATGAAGATTGTAGAGCTGACGAACTTTTTATTTGTAAACAGTGTGAAAATTTTGAATCTAAAAACAAAAAGTAAACAACACCTGTAGTGTAAACCAACTAATTTGTTTAAAATATCACTTTTCTTTTCCACCTATTAGTGTATATGGGTAACTGTTATCTAATTACTGTGTACAGCTTTCTTTTTACGAACTTTTCAGTAATTCTAATTCATATTTACAGTTGTAGAACGGTGGTCTGATATTAAGACTACTTTTTTCAGACACCAAAAATGGAATATTTGTGTTTATAATTTCATACAAAAAAATTGTAAGGTTATTTTCAATTTTCTGTCATTGTTATATGTAGTAAAATATATGTATTAAAATAATATCAAGTTGGTACTATAATCCCCAACTTTCCTAGTAATATATGAAAATAAAAGAGGTCTCATATTAGGCATACTTACCCTATATATTATTTCTAAAAGTTTTTTTTTTTTTTTGTTTTGTCACTTGTTCTCCCTTCATACCAAACCAAAATCTATAAATGAGGTACCATTTTAAGGATTAAGATCTCCGCTATGTGCGAATTGTTAATTTAGAATTACACATCTTATTGTTTGCTTAAAAATCGAAGTATAAACAATTTTTCTTCCCCTAGATGGCGCGCGGGTTAGCTTTTTTTATTTTACCATTATCAATCACACTGAACATTTAAATTTAAAAATCTTTTGCCTTTATTATCATTCTGTGATTTCAATAATGAGTTTCTTAATTGGCAACATCCGCGTAGGCATACATTATTCTTTTTGTATGGAAAAACCATATATATTATTTCTAAATGGTGATTTTTTGACGATCCCTTTCTCTCCCATCATACTTAACCAAAATCGATAAATGAGGAACCATTTTCAAGATTAAGTTCTCCGCTTCTGACAAATTGTTAATTCAGAATGACACATTGAATTGTTTGTTTAAAAATCGAATTGAAAAACTTACTTTTGGCCCTAAAGTTCTTTCCCTGGATGTGTCGAAACGGCACAGTCAAATAGTCTGCACAAAGAGATTTTCTAATGTAAATATCACATTTTCCACGCGTTTGTGTCATACTAAACGCTAAATATGGCCTACAAAGGTATTTTGACGTGTACATATCTCATGTTCCCCTGTTTTGTGTTATGCTTCACCTCCAATAGTGTGGCCAAAGGCGTTTTGTAATCGGTTTCGTATTATCCTTAAGCGCCATTGTTATTTGACAAATAAACAATTGCTACAAATGAACCGGTTGTTCTTTCATCCTATTACAGACCACCAACCTCGCTATAAAATTTATCGTATTTTAATCCCATGCGAAAGGGTCGCATGGGCCCCCTAGTAATTACATATTTTTAATATCTTATTTATTTATATTTCTTATATGTTAAAAATATATTATGTTATTTTTATAAGGTAACAAACAGTCTTACAAGACTACATTGCCACCGTTCACTTTTACCTATATTTGCGAGACTGGATTTTCGAAATGAATAGCTATAAAAACCCAAAAAACGATGATATGAGAATAGCCTTCTCAAATATTTTACCAAATATTGAACAAATAGTATTTGAGGTTTATGTTCTCCCTTATTATTTTTTTCTTTTTTAGTCTATATATATAAATCAGTTCCGTAACTGACTGACCGACTCACTGACTCACTGACATACAACGCACAGGCCAAACCGCTGGACCTAAAGGGCTGCAATTTTGCTTGGCGATTCTTCTTATGGTGTAGGGGTGCACTAAGAAAGATGTTTGAAAAATTCATCTTAGATTTTTTTAAATTAAATTTTTAAGCTGTTTTTGTAACTTTTTTAAATTTTGCATTTAAAATAATAATTGGAGGGTTATAAAATTTATATCACGAGAAAGATCCTGAAAATTCCTTTAAAATGAAAAATTTTTGGAACCTTTACTTCGATTTTCGGATTTTTGGTGAATTTTTAAAGATTAATTTTTAGAATTTAATTTATTACATGCCGAACACGTGATTTCTTTTTCTGGTACTTTAAATAAATTTATCGTCACGTGCATAACAACTAAATAGACAAACAAAATTTTTTTTCTTTCTAATGCAGCAGACGATTGGATTTTATCCAAAAAAAATAAATATCCCTTACGATTTTTTTATAAATAAATAAATAAATATATATATATATATATATATATATATTAATTACATGAATTATATACATTGATCGTCGCATTTATTATAAATATATATATTTTTTTGGCATTAATTGCATTAATTGATCGTTGTATTTAATTTGAATGTACTCCGTAGCGAAGTGCGGGTTTTCAGCTAGTATTATATATATGAATGACGTTGATAATTTTCAATGTTTTAACGCGAAGCTTAGAACCTTAAAATGAGGATCTTTTAATTTAAATTTTTGTTAATTTTTACCTAAATGAAATAAAAATACATATTAATATATAAATATAAAATTTTAGTGATTTGAGGTACAACTTGTTTGGCAAAAAACAAGTATAGAAGGTAAGGAATACAATTTTTTGGTTATTATGCAAATATATACCCAATATCTACAGTTCATTGATTCTTGAAATAGTTTTGAAATAGTTTCTCAAAATTTGCTTATTTCGTTTTTCTATTCTTTTGGTACCATTTTCCTAAATTTATTAATAAAAATTGCTACTAACAATAAATTTTCATTGGGGTCACGTGTTTTTTTTTATTTAAAGAAAATGGGTCGAAAAAGTTTGTTTACCACTGATCTAGAATATCTTCACTTTTGAACGATCTGGGAGAAATGATCATCAAAGCAAAAAAATGTTTCATCTGTTTTGAAGTAGTCAATGCCTATTTTCGCGCGGCCAAAAATCTTTTGAGATGGTAATCTTTTGTCTAAAAAGCAATGAAAATGGTTTCTGCGAATTTCTAGGTCAGACTTTCAAAAGAGGCTAGTCAAATTAAAACTTGATAATACTAAGAGATTGTTCCCTTTAATTTGCAAACTACATTAAATCCAACATTAAATGTAACAGCGTCTTAGGTGATCTCGCATTTTCGCTTCTGTATAATTTTGTTTCATTTGCTTGTAAATACCTATACTAGTATTTTCCATAGTAGATATTTAAGGAATGAAAACAAAAGAGCTGAAAACAAACATTGAAAGATTTTCTAGCATATTCTAAATATAAAGGAGAGATATTAAAAACTGTTGACGAGTTACTAAGTTCTACTCTAAGGAAAAAAATTCCTTTTTAATACTTAAAAAATCCAAAAATATTTTTACGATATCATTAAAAGCTTTTCTAAATCCTATCAAGCCAACCGAGTTAATGAATTTCTCTAGAAACGCTTTTAATGTATTTCTTAAAAGTGATTTCATACCTTTCGAGCAAAATAGTTTTTTTTTAAGTGTGCTGATTATCTTTAAAAATTATCTGGTAAGCTTAATTTATTTGAATAAATAAAAGGCATTAACTAATGTGTATCATTATATTTTTAATTATGTACTTATCTTACTCTTCTTCACTGATTTGTTTTATAATTATTTTGGTATACGATATGATCTATAATGTAGTTAAATAAAAAAAATAAAATAAATCAGTGTACTTGCAGTATTTCAGTATGAAATGCTCATTATCTTAAAAAAAGCAACAATATTTTGATTGATAATTAAATTATTTTATGATCAAGAAAATTTCTATACATGTAATTATGAATATAAAAAGAACATGGCAGAATTTTACAGTTACATGGGAAATAAGGCTAGAAAATTACCTATATTTAAATCATGTGTGTCTAATAATATCCTATTGAAAGCTACTCTAAGGTGATCTTGTTTATTTTGAAAAAGAAGTGATACATTTTTTAAATTGTCATAACAATTTTTCGGTGTATAATTACTGATGATTTAAAAAAAATGAACTTCGAAAAATTTGAAACTGATATTTTCAAAAACTTATTTCAATTTTCCTTTACTTCCAGGTAAGAATAGTTTTATGAAAAAGATAATCGCAAGATGTCTCATCAGTTGTTACGTAAGTACAGCGTAAAGCTGAACATTTGCAAAACATAATAATATATATCAAATAAACCTTTTTAGTTCCTAGAATCTTGTTCTTATGTAGCAAAATATGAACTCATTGCTCTATACCAACAAACCAACCAACCGACCAAGAATTTTGTTGACAAATTCATAACATAATTTACGCCATATTGTTTTACATATTTTCTGAACAAAATATACACTTAATAGTTTGTATATGTCATTGCAACTTTATATTAACGCTTATGTTTTCCTTACGTTCAATCACTAAATATAAGTTGCAATAAAACTGATTTATATAGCTGCTCAAAATGTATTCAGAAACTGACATAAATTAATTTAATTTCTCCTTCAGGAAAATGCTATTCGTTATTCCATTCTTATCTTCTTTATTCAGTGCTAGTTAGAAACATTTTTGAATTAAAGTATTTCCCCTAGCGTACATACTTTTTCAAACAAATACTACGCATTCAAAACTCCCGATTCTAAAATCTAATATATTATTCAAAGTTTACCATTGTGAGGTAAAGCCGCTTCAATTACTTCGAATGAAAAAATGCTTTCCAGCATTACCCGTTGAAATGCCAGATGTTTATTTCTAAAAACGCCGGTCTAAATTCTTTATTATTTTACGCAGAAATGAACATATATACAATCATTCTTTTGATTCTTTGAAGCGTTCGAAAAAGAATGTAACAGGCCTTTTTATTCTGGATTTCCATAGTAACTGGTTAGAAGTTAAAAAATAAGATATTACCAGCATATTTTGGACAGGGGATATTTTTTAACCTATTGTAAAAGGTCTGTTCTCTTTTGAGAATAAATATTGAAGTTCACCAGCTGGGAAATCCAGAACTTAAATAGAAGAATTCGAAGATGGTACGAATGTTGTATATATTTTTTTTCTAGACATGAATGCGAATTTATTTTTCTGAATCGTTGAAGAGACACTTGGATTAGTCTATCTTTTTGCTCCTGAAGTTTCTGAAGCTTTTTTAGTAAATTCGTAGTCCCTTCGAAGATGAATAAGAAACAGCAATTTGGAAATGTGCCTTATTTTCGAATTTCAGCTTATAATTTGCGATTTTTTATGATAAACATTTGTGATAAACATATGAAATTTCCCAAATAATAAGGATAACCACCACTCAGTGACAAAATATTTTTGGGTCATTGAATAATAAGTCTCTTTTTTCAGAAATCACTCAAGTTTAGGGGACAGTGGACTTTCAAAATTGTGAAATTTGTCCAAAATTTTTTTATTTTATTGAATTGTGAAACTACGGACGAGTAGGAATGTGTTGCAAAAATAATTTTTAATTTCTGCGATTGCTTTCCTAGTTATAGGCATTTGTATTTAGATATTATGTGGTTACTAATAGCAATAACTTTAAAATGTGTTTTTCTCAAAATAAAAATTTTCACGTCATACGAATATTCAAACTGATCCAGGTGCATTTCTAATGATCGTATTGCTTTGAAATTTAAGTTTTATATACTTAACTATATATCAAATAAATCTTATTGAAAAAAATTATGCTTCGCTGCTCAGAATTTCTAAATTTGTTACTTGAAAAGAGGATTTATAGGTATTTTGCGTCATAAAAAAGGTGTTTTCACTGTTATTATTTTTTTCTCTTTATATTTTTAATGAATGCTTAAAATAAGCAATAAGTTTCATTGTTAGTTCTATAAGGTATCCCGTAACTAAAAATTATCATATTATATGCAATAGAAATGCGCATGGAACATTTTTAATGAGGCCAATTTTTGATATAAGTAATAATTCATAATTCATAAATTATTAATATTTCATCCTTAAATTTTAACCACTTTTACATATCTATGGTACTAATTATATATTCAGATTTCAAGCAAATCCATCCAAAACAAAAAAAAAAGTTAGGTTTGAAGGTCCACTGTCCCCTTAAGTCCATTCCATTAAATAAATCGTTGCAATTCAAAAGCAGAAGTAAGTGCTGAAATATAACGGTCAATTGTTTAGTGTTGTCTCATCCCAAAAAAAGTAAAATAAATGAGTCAGTTACAGCTTAACTGCTGCAGAAGTAAACGCTTGGGAATTTTTAAATAATTATTTCAAATTTTTTCTGTAATAAAGAAAGAAGATTGAAGACTGAATTGGACGTGTTTTTCACTTGCCAAATCGATTCAGTCACGCCAAAATTGTAATAATACTAACGATAACTCCAAGGATATTCTGTTTTATAGATTTTATATGTCGTCTGATAAAAGCTTCATCTGCAATAATACATTCTACAATGTTTATTTAAATTTCTATTTTCAGGGGAATTTTTAAAAAAATGTATATAACTGGTATTTTATGACTTTTCTCCACTTTTTGTTTTATGGACTGAACCGATTTGGCAAGTGAGCGGCTGAGTCCTTGTAAAGTGCTAAGGAAAGCGAGGAAAATCCTAATTAATAAATACAACATTTCGATCCGTGTAAGGATTTGTTTCAAAAATTTGTTTTCCTAATGCAGTGCAGTACATAAATCATAAAAAGGGGCAGCTTTGCTCCCACAAACAGCCATGGAAACACGTAACAAAAATGACAGAGAAACAAAGATTTGTCTCATAATATGCTAATTTCCAAGAGCACTAATCACAATATTTTTTGGCCTTAACGAGGTTTCCGACGAAGCTCTTTCCGTTTGCAATTCTGTATATATTTATGTATCGTATAACATTTATTATAACCCTCTGAATAACAAATTAAATTGTAAATGTTTTAAATGACACAGGAAAACGTCTTATCGTATTCGGGAAGCATTATGCAGTTCAGTATTCACATTTATCAATTCCCTTCAAAGAATATGAAAATGTCTGGACTGGGAATATAACGTGTAATCTGCACTCTTGACGCATGTGTATTGACCATTACATTTCTGAACTACGTCACAATCTTTACTATAAAGCTTAATATCCTCTACTGCCCAAGAGAGACTGGCAAGCACTCCCCTAGCACTTTATATGGATCAAAACGATAAACACTCTGTTCTAATTGATATTTATTTTGTTTTACTTTTAATAATTGGACAACATACCCGTAAATGACCCAAACTTATGCCCATTGATCGAGGAATACAACGTCTTGGAACTGAGAGATTCATGAAAAGCCTATTTGAAAGCTCTTCATGAATATCACAGTTGGATCATTATTCTTATAAAATGAACGCGTTCTCCGAAGAGGCATTAATATTGAGTGTGAAAAGTATAATGATGTAAGCCTTAAACATATTTATGAGCCGTGTGGTATGAGAGATAATTGAAAAGTTCCTTGCATTGCTTCGAAATTAAACACTCGCCGTTATATCGGGAATGTGAGGGCATAATTAATTTCGTGTTCGGAAACGGGTTTAAAATTTTGAACTGAGTTAATGACATCGGTAAAACCATTGCCTAGTTATATAAAACTTTAATTGCTTTTTTATGAAGTCTCGTGGCTGTTTCTTTAGCTAAACGATAAATACATTTCAAAAGAATTTATGAAATGTTTTTATTCCCTAAGACAAAATAAACATCAGAAGTGATCCGTTTGATGTTGTACCCAGAAAGTTCGGCAACTATGGCTACTATTGGCCAACCCTCCCTGTGGCCGACCCTCCCTGTACAGAATTTCCTACTATGGCCAACCCTCCCTGTACAGAATTTTGACTTTGAGAACATGTTTTATATTTATATATAAATTGAGGACCATTATTTAAAATCACTGATGGTACAGATATGTCTATGAAGTAGACTGATTCGCTTATCCAGACAAAAATCTAACTAAGGATAGAAGTTATAACCCCAAAATATTATCTTTCAAGTGTTCGAAGGAGTACTTTAAAGAGGATTTAGACAAAGGTTTTTTCTTCAATTGTAAAATGTTATTAAAAGTTCGGATTCTGAGAAACATATAACAATAAATTTTGGAATCTGATAAATATATAACAATAAACTTCAGATTCCTTTAAATATATGACAATAAACTTAGGATTTCTATAAACATATGACAATGAACTTCAGATCCTGATAAACATATGACAATAAACTTAGGAATCTGATAAATATATAACAATAAACTTCAGATTCCTTTAAATATATGACAATGAACTTAGGATTCCTATAAACATATGACAAGGAACTTCAGATCCTGATAAACATATGACAATAAACTTCGGAATCTGATAAATATATAACAATAAACTTCAGATTCCTTTAAATATATGACAATAAACTTAGGATTCCTATAAACGTATGACAATGAACTTCAGATCCTGATAAACATATGACAATAAACTTCAAAATCTAATAAATATATAACAATAAACTTCAGATTCCTACAAACATGACAGTAAACTTCGGATTCTGGTGAACATATGACAATAAACTTTGGATTCTGATCAACATATGACAATAAACTTCGGACTCTTATAAAAATGGAACAATTTTAGACTAGGATGCAGATGTTTCAGAAAAATAAACAAATTCAAAGAAGTTATTAAACTTTCTATCGCTTAACGCGTGGGGCTTCGGATTGGGGGTGCTTAGATTGAATCCCGAAGGACGCCATTAAATGCCTTCGTGTCTAAGTCGGATATGGGCACGTTAAATCTGCAGACCAGAAAGTCCTGCTGTGAGGTCAGAGACGGTGGGAGAAGCTACGAGCCCCCCAGATATCACCTCGAGGCTGCTCGGTTAAAATTTGATGTGGCCCCAGGAGGTGTTGTTGGTTCACCTATAAGAAGCCCCCATTGAAAGCAACGAACGATTCTCGCGGTTACAGTGCGAATGTCTTCATTGGCAAGTATACCGTATTAGCAACAATTATCTAACTCTTATCTGATAACTGTTTACATACATTACCTAAAGGATGTTCATAATTATTCTTAATGCACGCATTTACTACTTCATTAGTCTTTCGTACTGATATGTGAAAAGAATAAAGGGTGAATAGACAATAATCTATATATATATAAAACAGTTCCGTAACTGACTGACTCACTGACTCACTGACATACAATGCACAGACCAAACCGCTGGACCTAAAGGGCTGAAATTTTACATGGCGATTCTTCTTATGGCATATGGGTGCACTAAGAAAGATTTTTGAAAATTTCTTATTAGATTATTTTAAATTAAATTTTTGAGCTGCTTTTGTAACTTTTTTTAAGTTTGCATTTAAAATAATAATTGGACGGTTATAAAATTTATACCACGAGAAAGATCCTAAAAATTCATTTAAAATGAAATATTTTTTTAATCTTTATCTCCATTTTCTGACTTTTGGTGAATTTTTAAAGATTCATTTTTAGAATTTAATTTATTAAATGCCGATCGCGTGATTTCCTTTTCTGGTACTTTCAATAAATTAATCGTCACGTGCATAACAACTAAGTAGACAAAAAATATTTTTTTTCTTTCTAGTGCAGCAGACGATTGGATATTATCCAAAAAAAATAAATATCCCTTACTATTTTTTTATAAATATATATATATTTTTCATCAATTGTATACATTGATCGTCGCATTTATTATAAATATATATATATATTTTTTTTGGCATTAATTGCATACATTGACCGTTGTATTTAATTTCAATGTACGCGGGTTTTCAGCTAGTTAGTACATAGGCCTGTGAGCCAGCATGCAACGATGCAAACTCCAAAATTTGACTGGAGGTGGAAAAGCCTTCTGGGAATAAAACATACTGAATTTCTAGTCGCGTGGTGTTTACTGGTCATTCTCATGATAAATATGTCTACAGAAGTTTTCACAGGTCCAGATTGAAGAGTGAAGTTGCAGTTTATTAAGTGATTGTAGCCCCTTTCCTTTTACCCATCATAACTGTAGCATGGAAATTTCGCTCGCAGATTTTTATTGTTGTGATACTACTGATTTATTCATTTGGGATACAAATGTTCTTTCATATGAGCCATAAAAATTCATAAAATTGCTTTACTCTTAAATAAAACTAATAACTAGGTGTTTTTATTTAGCTTTTAGTAAGAATCATTTTTTAAAGTTAAATTAACACCATAAACAATCGGGATGGTTGTAGATTGTCTTTTTAAAACAGATTTCATACCTAGAACTAGGGTTTAATAGACAGTGCTAATTTTTTAAGTTTTGAGTTATTTCAGAAGCAAACTTTTTACGTGGATTTAAATTATTGATGTCAATCACTAAACAATTTAAATTGTTCTATGAAAAACTAGCTGAAAACCTGCACTTCGCTACGGAGTACATTCAAATTAAATACAACGGTCAATGTATGCAATTAATGACAATATATATATATATATATATATATATATATATATATATATATATATATATATATATATATACAGTCGAACCCTCATATATCGAAGTAGCAAATTGCCGGAAAAAAAATTCGATATATAGAAATTTCGATATATAGAATGGAGCTTAGTTTTATCATAATTCTCCTAAAAAAATTAAAGCTAATTTTCATATATGAAACTCCATTTCTAATTTATATGCGAATCCCATTAAATGAAAGTTAATAACAAAAATGAATTAATATGAAAGATTTATTGAGTACTACATACCTTTAAAAAAGCAATAATCCAGACAGTGGTTATAATGATCACAGTTACATTTTTTTTTATTCAGTACACTAAAAACTTAATCAGGGACCTTTTCCGCGAATTGAAGTCCATGACATATTGTTTCAAATGCCAAAAATTGGGAGATTTTATTCTTAAGTGGTATAAAATGTACCAATCTGTCTTGAAAAAAAATTCGATTTATAGAGATTTTTTCGATATATAGAAACAATTTTTCTATGTAATGAACATGGAGATTTGCTGAGAGTTCGATATATAGAAAATTTCGATATGTGGAAGTTCGATATATGGAGGTTCTACTGTATATATAATAAATACGACGATCATTGTATACAATTAATGTAAAAATAACATATTTATAAAAAAATCGTAAGGGATATTTTTATAGACAAAATAATGCCCAATCGTCTGCCGCATTAGCAAGAAGAAAATATTTTTTTTGTCTATTTAGTTTTTATGCACGTGACGATAAATTTATTTAAAGTACCAGAAAAAGAAATCACGTGAGCGGCATTTAATAAATTAAATTCTAAAAATTAATCTTTAAAAATTCACCAAAAATCAGAAAAGGGAGGTAAAGATTCGAAAAAGATTTTATTTTGAAGGAATTTTTATGGTCTTTCTTGTGATATAAATTTTATAACCCTCAAATTATTATTTTAAATGTAAATTTTAAAAAAGTTGCTAAAACAGCTTAAAAATTTAATTTAAAAAATCTAAGAACAATTTTTCAAAAATCTTTCTTAATACACCCCTACACTATAAGAAGAATCGCCATACAAAATTTCAGCTCTTTAGGTCCAGCAGTTTGGTTTGTGCGTTGTATGTCAGTCAGTCTGTCAGTTAGTGAGTCAGTTACGGAACTGTTTTATATATATAGATAAAGATTAAAAACTTTGAAAAAAAGACATTTCGATTGAGGATATTAATTCATATATACGGATAAAATATTTATACGGAAAACGCACGCGTTGCATTGAAAAATTCATTTTCCAAGGCAGAAAACTTTATTAGAAAATACACATTTACTAGTCTATGATTAGAAAAATACTAAAAGGCAATTTCTCCGTAGCTTAAGGTTTGAATTGAAAGACATCCTGATTGCTGTATGTTCCTAGACTTGCTCAAGATCAACACATAACGATCGGCTCTCCTCAAAATCATTAGGTTAGGGCTGGCAGAACTGCGGTCGAGTTGTATATAATTCAGAGCTTTAGCTACGATTAGAGAGACAGAGTTCCTCGCATGGTAACGCATTCGGCTCCCTAATGGAGTTAGAAGCTCAAAATATCGGCCTTCGACCAACTAGGTAGATATAATTTCAGAATATAATCTGTCCATAATAAGCGCACAAGTATCTTTAACGGAATTACGTATAAATTTCGCGTCTGCGAAGCCTCAAAGTTCTGAGGTTCAGCTTTTAAAGATATTATTACCATGAGGGAAATAATTACTACTCCCTGAATAACTTTAGCAGATATGCTTGGGTTTTGTTACGCGTAATAAAGTCATGCTCACACGCATATACCAGCCGGCAGGCGCTGAATTAGAAATTTCTAAACAGGTTGGCAAAACAAATGGTGTGAGTTGTACAGGTTTAAGAATTTTAAAAATTGTGGGACTTTTATGTTTAGATGTGTAAACTATTTATTTGCATTCATCAAGTATTAAACATATGTTCATTAATACTGAATTCTAAATCATATGATGCTCTATACAAATCCATGCCTATGAAATGTAATTGAACCCTCAGATGAATTTTTCGCTTTTGTTATTGTTTTTCAAATACAGGTTAGGGAGCATAATGTTTAAGCCCCTGAAATATACTTATTTAAAATTTAAGTTCACCAATTTCAGGCTCAACAACTTGTGATCTTTTGTTCTACTTGCATTACGTGGGATTTTAATATATATATATATATATATATATATATATATATATATATATATATATACGGACTCGGAGAGTCCTGAGGCTTATACAGTAACCACCGCTTATAGTGATCAGAAGAATCAACAGTTTATAAGAATGAATATCGCAAAAACAAATACAAATGTATTATTTCCATGTTAAAATTTTCGCTTTGAAGAATCAATCCACCGGTTATAAGAATCAGTTTACACTCTTCTCTTTCCTTACAGTTTTCCAAAAAAGCCACTTAAACCCTCAAAAGGCATGAAGTTCTTTCTTTATTTTTTTTTAAAGAAAGATTGATAAGATGGGATGTAATATAGTAGTAAAATGCATCCCTTTCTTTATTAGACATAACATAATAGTTTCCTCTTAAACTCTTTAGCACAACACTGTCCTATTAGCTTGACCCAGGGGCATCTTTACCCGTCCGGGTCCGATTTCACTTTTCTCCACTGACAAACAAAAATAGGGACTCTTTTATCCCACCTCCCACATCCCGGTTGCGGCTTCCTGGACTCTGAAACACATAAATGTTCGGCGAAGTGTCCACTATCACTTAGCAAACATGAGATTAGTAGATTCAGCCCGTTATCAAACCGTGAAACGTAAACTAGAAGGTGAATCTTCGTCTGAGACTATTAGTATTGAAAGTGGTATAAACAGCCTGCCGAAAACTTCATTACGTCAAACTACCGTAGAAAACTTTTTCTTGCGTACCCTTCCTGTAGTTGAAATGTTAAAACTGTTAAGCAGGTATGTTGTAACAAATATTGGATTTTTTTTTTCTTATCTTATTATAATCATGTGTGTCTACTTATAGGTCTAGAAATTAAGTTGTATTTTTAAAGCTATAAAACATAATTTTATAAAAGATAATTAACGTAAATTAGAGAGTATTTTATGGTAAATTATCTCATATATGTATATATAGGTGTGTGTGTCTGTCCAAAAACCTAAATTTCGGCTATAAGAATCAACTGCTTATAAGAATCAAAAACAGTAATAACAAACGTGATTCTTATAAGCGGAAATCACTGTATTAATAGGATGTTGGTCCTCCTTTTGCATCGATGACAGCCTGCACATGTAGGGAAGACTTTCCACCAGTTTTTGATAGGTGTCCATAGGAATTGACTTCCAGGCGTCCATCACAGCTGAAGTGAGTGCTGGCAGTGAGGAGGGTCGAATTGGCTGGCTACGTAATCTGCGTTCTAATTCGTCCCAAAGGTGTTCAATGGGATTTAGATCGGGGCTCTGAGAAGGCCATACCAGTTTTTGAAAACCTATTTCGTCAAACCATGCCTGCGAAAGTCTCGATGTGTGAATGGAGCACTTATCCTGTTGGGAGAGAAATATGCCTTCCCCGAAATATTGCCATAGAGTTGGGAGAGCAGCATTGTCTAGAATGCCCACATACATCTCAGAGTTCATGTTTCCAACCGCGGGAACTAAGGAATCAAGGACAAATAAGTCTCCTGCCAGATCTACTTCTTTAGGGGTGTGTCCGGATACTTTTGGCTAGATAGTGTATATATATATATATATATATATATATATATATATATATATAAACAAGTTATGAGCCAAAGAATTTAAATGATAATGTCGGTTTCTCAGTATTTACATTTTCATTAAACATATTTTTTCAACAATTGATCCTTAAGGTAACTTACTTTAACTTTTTTTTCAACAAGATATACATATTTGCAGTGGGTTTTCATGCTGTAAAGGCAATATGGAAAGAGCAATAACTTATTGTGGTAGAGCAAATTAACATCGTATATATGGCCGTAGTAAAGGATTCTTGGCGTCGAATATCCCACGCATTTCGTCCAGTTTTGTCTCAATTTATGCTAGCCAGACGGCATTAGTCACTTTGCAATCCCTCCACTAACCCTACTAAGCTTTTGATTTGATTTAGAATCCCTTGAAATGGAACCAAATCCTGTTCATAAATTCCTGAAATGTTGTCAGGTCGAAAAGATCGAGCTACCATTCGAATTATGCGTCAATTTTGAAAAAGCATGTAAATATTTTATTACTTCGTATAAATTATGGTTTTCTTTTGAATTCAAACTTGGGTTTCTTTAACTCTGATGTGTAGGTCACTGGAGTAAATAGCACTCTCAGGAAGCATTTACTTTTAATTTCCTGTTTTACCCTCAAACTTCTCTAACTAATTTTCTATGTATATTATTAACGTATCTACTATAAGTGCAAGATAAATCCTTGAAAGAATGTGAATGATTAATTTTCCTGATATTGATTTTTAAATTTAGAGATACAAGGAAGAAATTTTCATTACAGATTTTTCCAGATGTTTAACTCCGTCAAACAGCTGCCGGCTTGCTGGCTCTCCTATAAGGTACTCCCACAATAAAGTAGACAGTAAATCACGGTGAATAACAAAAAAGTCGAATGTTTCACGACAAAGTTCCTGCGCATTAGACCTCCCCCTCTCCCCCCCCAAAAAACAACAAAAAAAAACTGTCAAATATTTTTTTATATAGCGATTAATTTGCACGTTTGAGATAATTATAGTTTGGCGATAATTATAGTTTGGTTTATTTATGTGGCGAACACAGTAGCCATAATGGCCTATTTTCTTCCCCTTTTCTACGCCAGTAACCTTTTTATTTGACTTGTATATTAAAAACAGTCTTATAAAAGGATTTAATTTTTATAAAGAGCAAAACAAATATTATTTTTAAGGTAAATTTTTAGATTCTGGAAAACATATTCGCATTTTTTTCTTATACTTAAGAAATTCTTAACGGAATTCAAAAGTAGAACAAAGAAACGCAGAGTAAAATTACAAAGACGGAACTTCCGAGAAATGCCAGCCGTATCCTTTGAATGATGGCGTATCCGGAAAAACCCCACTCTGGCATAAATGCACTTAGAATACAAATTCACAATACGGCACGCACAACAAGTATATCTTAAAAATGTTTTATCCGGCTATTTTATCATAGTGCAAACATGCTGTTTGTGTAATTTTATTCCGAAACATCTACAGAATGTTTCGTGCCAAGAAAAAAAAAATGCACTTTCAGGTTTGTTTTATTTTTTTGTCCCTCCCCCCACCCCCCGCCCTTCTGAACTTTCTTTCGTTCCTGTGACATGTCTATTTGAATTTCAAATTGAACACTTATTTAAAAAATTTCTGAAAAATAAGAAATCAAACCTTTTGAATAATTATTCATGTGTTTGATATAATCGCAAAAGTCTTCAATTTATGAAAAAAGAAAATCGATTCATCGGTTGTCGTGATAATTCGAAAAACAATTTACGAATATGAAATAACTAGCTGAAAACCCGTACTTCGCTACGGAGTACATTCAAATTAAATGCAACGGTCAGTGTATGCAATTAATGCCAAAAAATGAATATATAATAGAGATATCAAAAATAAAGAGGCCTAACCCACGACGTGGATTGTGAACTGCTCGGCGCATCTTTTTAAGAGTTTTACAGTAGGATTACCATTTATAGTCGTATCATAATGGTCGTAACTTACCATTTATGGTCGTACCGCACAAAAATCTTATCAGTGACCGTACTAACTATAACTATCGGGATTTTCGATTTTACCGTCCACTAAACTAACACAACGCTGCTAGAAAACTTTACTGTAACGTCACGTATTTTGTGCGGTTCCCACGCAGAGCCTTCCACAGCTGCAAGATTTAAAAAACAGAAGCCGTGCGTACCCCTGCATTCTAAAATTCGGTGGGGATTAAACGGCCATAAAGTACGTTTTCACGGCCGGAGTTCGACGTTCCTGGTTTTCTGCGGGTTAAGCTCCAGTTTCATCTTCACCGATGAAATCGGGAAACCACCGCCTTTCTCCCTCATAAAAAATGTCTATCAGGGTCGTCAGTCAGAACAAGCTGACGTTATAGCTGTGATATGTTCTCATAAAAATGCCACCGAGTCCAAAGTTGTCATCGAGCGCGGAATTCCTTGTTTCCCCTCGGAAAATCCAGCAAATTCCGAGAAGACGCCACCCGCGAGGTCCTAAGCCGTGAGAAAGGCAGAGACTTTGTGTTTTTAGAGAGATCGGCCTGTAACTTCCAGCTGAATAGACGTGTTTTTTAGAAGCTCCTGTTTTCGGGCCGAGATGGGTCCTGGAGCCTGTATTGTGAATCTGCACACAAATTAACTAATTATGTTGTACCTTTTAAAGTTAAACTTTTTTTTTGTAAATAAATTGTTAAGTTTCTGTTTAAAAATTGGCTTTTGCATTTTAATTAGAACTCTGTCTTTTCTTAGTTATGGATCCAATAGTAGTAATTTTAGCAAAGTCTCAGAGAATTGCCTTACCTACCTATCGTCACGCCACATTATAGAACAGCGCTTCTTAAACTTTTTTCCATTCATGACCCTCTTTTTATCATCGACGTTTTTTCGTGACCACAGGAAATAAGGATATAAAGATAAATATGTTCTCTTAAATAATAGATTTCTTTAGTAAACAATATACGTATGAAAAATAGCAGTTTTGATACATGTTTCAAGTACACAAAAACGAATGAAAGAAAATCGCGTTTTAATGAGAGGGATGCGGTTGTTTTTTGCTGCATAACAAATTAAACTTTGGTGCAATATTTGACACTAGCCTAGCTACGCTCAAGCCATCCGTGTAACATATTTATGTACTTCGGGCCCCACAAAAGAAAAAAAAGCCTACAAATGTATTAAATTCAAGTGAATTAATTCCTTTCAATTTTCAGTCGAGTCGCTGCCGACAGATGGCAGCACCACTGCACCAGATGATTTGGTTTCTCAACAGTGAGTGATTTTAGAATGAAAATATCTCTAAAACTATTGAATTAACAGAATAAGTGTACGCAGAAAAAATTATCAGTTTTCGAAGCTCTTTCCAAATATGTAACATTTATGTACTTTCATGAGAAATAAAAATTACACCGTTTCCTGTATATTTGTCGGCCATTTTTTTTTCGAGGAGTGGCCCGCCCGGATGAGTTACGGTCACGTGATCTCTCGACATCTACTTGTCCCTTTATTAGTATAGATTATATCAGAATTAAATTTTCCTGACCCCCAAATATTGGGGCGACAAAGAGTTTAAGAAACGCTGATATAGAAGAATTTAATTTTCACCAAATGAAGCAGCAGACGTTCAAGAACCAAAGGACGGCGACTTCGTTTCAGTGACGGATCTGCGCAGGATCTACAAGCAATAGGTTCTTACTTTCTGGCTGCGCATAGCATAGATATTTACACACAAAATATTTAGCAGAGTGAAACTCTCGCTTTAACGGGCTTATTTCTTTGCCGCTCAGTTTACCCAGTAAAATATATAGGCTAATGAAATCGGCCACAGTGAAAAGAAAATAGGGATAATTTCTTTAAAATTGCAACAACCGCGATTTCTTGTGATGTCTAATTCGATAACTGGATATGCGCAAACTTAATGCAGAATCGCAAATGAAGGTGGAAGCGTTACTCGATTTATTACGCTTTCCTTCCCATTCCTTCCGAATATGGAAGCTCGGAAAAGTGAATTTTCATGCTCGGAACTGCGAATAATAAAAGAGATGATGTTGGGGGGAATCACCTTAACTTTCTCTTTGCTTCCTCATGATTGGTTCTGTTGTTTTGATTTTTTTCCGTACTCTTTTTGATTCCCAAAGTCTTTGTTTTCGTAACATACTTTCTTGTGCTCTATCGCTGTAACACGCTTGGCTTCGTATTAATAAGTTTGTCAAGATATTTGACCTGTCTCACAGTAACAATTAGACTCATTCTTTGCTGAAATGGGGAAGAATCTGTCATGCAGCATATATATATATATATATATATATATATATATATATATATATATATATATATATATATATATATATATAAACTTTTTAGATATTAACATTAAATTAAATTCTGATAGCAAATTTACTTTTGACTTATACGACAAAAGATCAGATTATGATTTTAATATTGTTAAATTTCAAAATTTTCTAACCTGTTTACATAAATCTGTTTTTAATAACATTATTATAAATCACCTTGTACGTATAAATAGGCTTTGTTCTAAAGACAATAGGAATAAGCATATTTAAGACTTGATAGCTGTGCTAACACGTAATTATTACCCCGATAGTCTCTCCAAGCATATAATTGGTTGTTTTAGATTTCATGAATAGTTTGTTCTGTTGCAACTAATAATTAAATCAACATAATATGTTTAATTAGAGTACTACTAAAAATAAAATAAATAAATATTAATAACTAAAGTAAAAATAAAAATAAAATAATAATAAATTACTCTTAGTAATAATAATAAAAAGCTAATATAATTAAAGTTTAATTGTCCTAAAACACAGTCTCCATAGTAGAACATCTTCTGCGTTTCCATTTGCTCCTTGGTTGAAAGTTTTGTGACATCAGTCATCTTGCGGTTACCTATTCTTAACTTCCACTCTGTCTGGCGCCAGGCTTGATGTTCTATGGTTGAGTGGATGTATATTCAATTCTACAGTTTCTCATGGATTGTACGGTGTCTAAGTATGTTTATTGTATAGATCATACTTATCGGAAACAATCCATTGGTTTTTAAACAGTATCGACACAGCTTATGAAGAGATACTGTCAGAAACCTCTTTCATTCTTATCTTTTCATGTTTTTAGTTCCTGGCTGCAAGTAGTTTTAGTGCTCATACTGTTTTTTCTTTTTCAACTTTATCTTATATACACACACACACACACACACACACATATATATACACACACACCCCTACCTTGTTTACGGCCTAGATACGTTCCGAAAAAATTGGCCGTAAAGCGAAAAGCCGTATAACGAATCAATTATTTTGATACAAACCCATAGAAATTTAATTGGATCTGTTCCACTTTTTTATAAATAATATATTTTTTAGTTCATAGAGCATTGTATTATTTTTATTTCCTATAAAAATGCTTACATAAAAATAAAAGTACAGAACTGTGTAATAATAATCAGAAATTCAAAAAGTAAACATATCAACAAAAAGCAAAAGAAATCATATGCACATATGCATACATATAATAAAAAAACATGAAATAAAATGTCTAAAAACTGTTTTAATCTGATGACGAACATTAACATGAAGAATCACTAAGCTGTAATAAGCTGCCACCGTCACTTGCAGCTCTTGTGGCCGGATAACAAAACATTATAGGCCGTAAATCGAAAAAGTGCCATAATTAAAAACGGCCGTTATAGCGAAATGCGGTATAAAGAGCGGGCGTATAGCGATGTATATATATATATATATATATATATATATATATATATATGTCAGAAATTAATTGGGAAAAGAATAATTAAGTTAAATGTAAAGGGGGCTTAGGGATTAATCCTTTTCATGGCGCGGAAAAGCCACTAGTTTTCATATTTCCAGACGCGCTACGGGCGAAATCAGGGGAATACCCGTTTTCAGTAATTGACTTTCGATTCGCGGTGAAATGAAGCTCCCTGCAGAGAGATTATTTTTAGATACTCTGCAGGTTTGGCGTTAAGAAACTTCTAGAAAATTCTAAATTGGGCTCTGCGAATGTGCCAGGAGAGTGGACGCGCGGTTTTGACCTCGAAATCGGGAGAGCGCGGGATAGAATTCAATGCCGACGGACGTGTGTTCGTCGCGTCTCTAAGTTCAAAATGGCGAGAGCTGAACGCGCTGATTTGGAGCTTTGGTTAGCATGAAAAGGAATAAATTGTATTGATTCAAATCATGGACTGATGTTATTCTATTTCTACCACTCGCCACCAGTGTAAAAGGATGATGACTGCATTACAGATGTGAGAACAGGCAACCCACACGCCTGTCATATATATATATTTATATATATATATATATATATATATATATATATATATATATATATAAAAACTCATTATAAGACTAGTATGTGTTTCAAAAGTGTAACCAGTAGTTGTCTTTAAGAGAAATAAAATTTCCTTCATTTGTTTTTGTTTCCCACTTCTTATAAGATTTGAAGAACATCACCAATTTGTCTGACACTTGAAACAAATGTTGGGGTTTTTAGTAAGAGAAAGTCGCGAATTTTATTACTTCTGAAGAGTTATTTATGATTCTTTTCAAACTTTAAAAGCTTCTTTTTAGTTTTGGATAGGAAGGTTCAATTTTCGGAGGCAAAATATCACTGTAAAACAAATACGAGGGCTGGTCGATCAGTCTGTGCCAATTATAGAAATGGCGCCGCTAGTACATGTCGAGGTTATTTTTAGTTGCCGGTTAGTCGTGAAGGATACCACACAAAGTTTCCGTCATATAGATCCATTTGGCGTTCATTCGAATCGATTAAATACCGGGATTCTTTTTCACCACCACAACGCACACTTCTGCAATTGTGACACCAAAATTGCTCGATTTAAGCTACCAAGTTCTTCCACATCCCCCTGTTCTCCCTCCTTCGTTAACTATCTGTTCCCAAGTGTGTTGTTTCCAACACGGCGGGCACTTTGTCTATTACAACATTCGCCCCTCCACTTAGTGAATTTGTTGGCTTCTTTATTACGGGAGCACCCTATACGTGAGCCAACATAGCTCCCTCATCTCAGCCTTGTCCTCGAAAAAATTTTTATAAAAAAGATATATATTTTTATAAATCGAACCCTCAACCTTTGTAGTAAAAGCACTCGGAGAATTTTCGTATAAAAACTCGTAGAGAATTCTCGTCATTTGTGGAAAGGGTTTATTTAGCCGTGTCGGCCTGTTACTTCACTATTTTCACTTTATTCCCTCTTTTAGCCGCTAGATGGCGCTGCTTGACCCATGTCTGTATCTTCGCTGCTCGCTTGTGATTGGTTTGTGTTGTTCGCGCCTTCGGGCGTTCGACACGTGCGGGTACTTAAGTGCATGCGCACGCGTCTAGTCGCTTAGTTTTCGACTTTTCTGAGCTGCCACTAAGTTCTTTGCACTGATGAGGAAGCTCCTTTGCAGCTTCAAAACGACCGTATGCAAAATTGCATCTTACTGCTATTTGTGCTTTATTTACGTCGGATTTCCTGTTTATTCCCCGAGCACAAAGGTTTTGCCTTTTTTTTTCAATTCTCGTATGGCTGGCAGGAAAGAGAATTTTCAATAACTGAGGAGTTTATTGCCGAAACAACTGTCTATTTTGAACAACTGATACTACAAGGTGCGCCCATAAAGTAACCGGGCAATTTTTTATAAATAAGAAAAATATGACTCACCTTCAAATTAATTTATCTTCTTCAAAATAATCGCCAAAGGAGTCTATACAATTTTTCCGACGTTTCTCCCAGTCATCGAAACACTGTTTATAGGCATTTGAACTAACCGTTCGCAAAATACGCGTAACATTTGATTTAATATCCGAGACGTTTTCGAATCTCTGTCCTTTCGTGGCCATCTTAAGCTTCGGAAAAAGGAAAAAAATCAGCTGGCGATAAGTCGGGAGAATAGGGTGGGTGATTTATCACTGTAATTGAATGCTTAGCAAGATATTGTTGTACAGAAATTGCTGTATGGGGGTCTAGCGTCGTGTAAAAGAAACAATTGCCCAGAATTAAACAGTTCCTTCCTAACTCGCCTTATCCTGTTTCTTAATCGAAAGAGCACCTCCTCGTAAAAATACTGATTAATTGTTTGGTTTTTCAGGAACAAATTCGTGGTGAATAAATCCTTTGTAATCAAAAAATGCAAAATCCACGAAAGGACAGCAATTTGAAAACATCTCGAATATTAAATGAAATGTTACGCGTATTTTGCGAACGGTCAGTTCCGACGCCTATAAACAGAGTTTCGATGACTCGGAGAAACGTCGGAAAAATTGTATAGACTCCTTTGGCGATTATTTTGAAGGCGATAAATTTATTTAAAGGTGATTCATATTTTTGTTATTTATAAAAAAATTGTCCGGTTACTTTATGTGCGCACCTTGTATATGGACGAAATAAAATAACCCGAGCATCATTGGGCTCAGTGAAAAGACCTCAAAAGATACTATGTTAAAAAATAAAAATGTTAGTCCCGAAAAATTTTGGTTTTCCTCGTTATTGTACAGGACTCTTAAAATTACTCGTATATTTATATTGAGTAAGTTTCCAATTAGAATAGGACACTACGCTTACATTCATAAAATTTCATCGAATACCACGAAGTGTTGTACGCTTTCTATACACCTCGCGTACATTCAACTGCTTAAGCCCTTATTTTCTCTCCCAAGATGGACACAACGCTGCGTCAGACTCGACCTTTGTAATATAAATTTACATTCGGCAAACTCTGTCTGGAAAGTTGAAGAGTTTCGGACAGAAATTCAATTAAACATTGCAGACCGTTGTTACCATTCAAAAAGCTGTTCACGTATTCATTTTATTGCAGACAATTTTCAAAAATATTTCATGCAAATTTGGGGATATTTATTTGAATCGCAGTTTATTTTTTATATATTTATTGCGCACTGTTTTTTGTTGTAAACTGAGTTTCCTATAACATAAACTGACTGCCAAAATAAATTAATTATTAATAATATCAATTATTAATTATTAAGTTAAAATTAATAAATTTATTAATTAAGTAATTTATTAAGTAATAATAAATAAATAAATTAATTAATTAATTAATTACTAACTATTATTTATATTTTTATATTTTATTAATTAATTAATTAATTAATTTTTAAAAATTAGTTAATAAATAAAAAATAATTAATTTTATTATTTATTTATTTATTTATTTATTTTTAATTATTAATTTAAATTATTAATAATATCTGACTGCCAAAATTAGGAAATCTCCGGTTGCTGTTATTGCTTAAGAAATAACTGCGCAAAATGAATATCTCTTTCTTTCTGTCATTTCATGGATTTCTATTTTTGTTCTTCGTAGAAATATGCGAACATATATAAGATGGTACGAAAAGTCACAGAAAAAGTAAAAATTCAATAACTCGAAAAGTATGATCAGTAGCACGATGCGGTCCCCACAAGAAATGCACAGAGGGACGTGGGAATTTTTTTTCAGTAACGAAAATTTCTTTTCCCAGAATAGTTACATTTGTCTCCGACAGGTGGCGCTGTTGTGGTTCCGGAGTTGCTGTCTGTCGCTCTTTAAACAGATCTTCCCGATTTTATTTAACTACCTTGCAACAGGAGATAAGGTCGCCAAGACGCAGGATCTCCGCTTCAAAAACTCCAATTACGTCAAGTACGCTTTGAACTTTTTTTGTCACAGGCGAGCGCTAAAAAATAAAAAACTCTTCAACTTTCCAGACAGAGTTTGCCGAATGTAAACATTATTAGCGCTTATAACAGACAGCGTCATTCTCTCCTTGCAAGAGAGACAAGCATTTCCCAGTGTCACATTCAATCAGGATGGAGTGCTTCTCCACATAACAGATCCTGTATAGCACCTGTTGCGATCGACATTTAGCGATGACCATGTCCTCAATCGCTCTTTTCCGTACGAATGGCCATCGAAGTCTCCATACCTTACACTTTGTGACTTTTGGTTATGGGCTCGAGGCTGTGCAGTATCGGCCATTCTCATGGCGGTCGTCAGATTGAACACTTGTAATTCTAGCTGCGTTTCAAACTGTGCTACGCCACTCTACAAACTACTAACACTACTAAAGTGCCACCTGTCGGGGACCAATGTAACTGTTATAAGAAGATTATAATTATTATTAAAAAAAATCCCATGTCTTTCTGGGCTAGTGCTACTGTCTATATTTTTCGAATTACTGAATTTTTACTTTTTCTGTGACTTTTGGATCCCCCTGTGTATATATACATATATATATATATATATATATATGATTAACACATTTTTAGAATAGAAGACAGCCGTGGCACACAAAAGATAAGAAAAGAAGGCAGTCGTGGCACACAAAATATAATCCAGATATAGGTTTCGATATTTATTATGATTTCATACGTCCTAGAGCTTCTTCTAATTATTATTTAACGATTTACGACTATATCATTGAACCACTTCATCCTTAATGTTTCCGGAGAGCCGCAGCAAAACTCCGCCACCTACGAAATTCACCAAGCGTCTGCCAACTAACTTAGTTTCTTTTGTTATTTTCCCGCTCAAACTTTCTGCTGACTCAGATCAAATGTTCTATAACCTTCAGTGTTATGTAACGTTAACCCCTTCATCTGAATAATCTCCCGATAAAAACCCGACCGTCAGGTGGCGACCTCTATTGGTAACTTTTGCTATTAAAACCCCCCTTTCCTTTTTTCGACGATATTTCGTGAATTACAAGTATTTAATTGCTAATTCCTATTTTTTCTAAACAATTCCCCCCCCGTTTAAGGGTCCCCAAAGTAAAGACATTATATATATATATATATATATATATGTGTGTGTGTGTGTGTGTGTGTATGACACGCACGGTTTCTTCACGCCCTTCTTTAAAACATCAGTTTCCCCAAATTATTCCATAAAATAGCAGTCGAAGGTCGGAATGATTCTTCAAAGTGCAGTCGGTCATTACATGGCAGTCAATGAACCGGTCGCGATATCACTTACTCTTAATTAATCCCAATAACGTAGTCATCACGTCTCATGAAAACACACACTGATGAGTCCATAAACATTTCCGAAATATTTATTAACTTCACATAAAACTTTCTCGACTCCATTATTAAACCCTATCTTTTCACTCAATAATTATAACACTTAATGTCGATGAATTAAAATCCCTATTCCGTTCATATCTATCTACTTCCGCTCCATTCAATCTCTTAGGCCGCCAACCGGCGACCTTTAGTTGTCGAAGTCTACATCATCTCTAAAGTTAATTTCTTTGTTTCAAGCCCGGTTAGAATAAAATCTGATTAGGTCGCACCGAAGGTTCCACAATGTTCTTTACTTAGTCTGCATTTAATTTTCGCGCGAAACTCTAAAAATAGTTTTCTGACGTCAACACCCGCGATTGGGCTCGTAATTCTCCACACAGTTTTTCGTTTCCCTTCCCGCGTTGCATTACGAAACGTGAATAATCGGGCATTTAACGTTTTAATTCAGACACCGTAGAAAAATCCTTTTTTAAACCCTTTAAATTCTAACCTCTTAAAAAATCTCTGACATATATATATATATATATATATATATATCCGGGTGTCCCCAAAATGACCGACGGTTTGAAATATCAATTAAAGAAAAACGGAAGGCGATAGAAATGTACGGTTTGATGCATTCTGCTTAGGTAACCAGAGGATTTATTCTCACCAATTTTCAAAGTTAGTTGCAAAGTTCGTCAACAGATGTCGCTGCTGATTAGGAAAATCTATAAAATAATGTTTTCAAAATAACCACCGTTTGCAGCAACAACGTGGCGCAGTCTGAGGTCAAAATTCGCAGACGCCCGTGCAATCATTTCAGTTTGAATGTTCTGACAAACAGCAGAGATGTTTTGTTCCAGTTCATCTACAGTTTGTGGATTGTGACGATACACCTGGTCTTTGAAGAACCCCCAAAGAAAAAAATCGAATGGCGTCAAATCTGGCGAATAGGGAGGCCAATCCATGCCACTTCTTGCGTATGCTTCTTGCTTTGAAAACATTTTTTTAATAGATGTTTTTAAAAATAGCTATAACTCTGCTTCTAATTGATGTAGAATGAAAATCAGACGGTTTTGAAAAGAGAAAAGATTGAATTACACGATTCTTGCAAAAAATAAAATTGACCATAATGGTAAAAAAATAACATTTTCAACGTAAGCAGACTTGGGGTAACATACAATCGTTCTCTCCCAAATCGGCTGTATAACATCTTATTTAATGAAGCAATCAGGAGGTTACATGCTTACATCGAGCCCAGGTCACTATTTACAAAAAATTATATTCATCTTTATTTTAAACCATTAGTGTTCCTGTGCAGCTCCGTTATTTTACTTTCAAATACTTCAGTCAACTATATTTGATTCTATTTATTTCCCTTAAAAATAACTTTTAACATCAAATGAATTTAAATTACATTCATCATTCAATTCATTTTGTATCGTAATAAAGGATAGACTGATATTATGAATATGTATTTCTACTGAATTAAAAGACTCTTTATACTTTAACCTCTAAGAAATATTCTTCAATACACTTATCAGCTTCTTCTGTAATAGTTAAATATCTTTATATAAAAATTTGAAATGATATGTAAAAAAATTTAATCAGACGTTTTCGTTACGTGAAATTATAAAGGAATAATGGAAAAAACAGCGGGCAGAAAAACAATTATAAAACTACGACCATTTTACTTTTTTTTTGTCTCTCTTGAACATTCCACGTGTAATGCACTGCGCTTTAAGAGAACATAAAAAATTGCTTCTCCAACTCACTTGTTGTCGGGTATTATTTAACCTTTATGAAAATACAGCTTATTTTGAAAGACAATAAGTCGTACTGAAAAAACAATCATTAATTTTGCTGCACATTATTTTTTGTAATGCGACTTTAGAAAGAAATTCTTTACTGACGTCGAATAAAAAGTAATCATATTTTATGTTTTAAGTTTCTTTTTCTAATATCTCTTTATAATTCTTTTCAAAGTATTTTTTCTTCTCTTTTGAAATACTTAAAAACATCAGATTTCCTTCAAAAGCCAGCTTATGTGATATGTCAAAGAGAGGCATTCAACAGCTGATATAAAAGGGATCAAACGGGCTTATTGCCATTAACATATTTAATAAACACCAAAAAAAAAAGATAATTTATGATTTTTTAATCTCTTAAAATGAAGCATGATTCAGAAATGAAAACATGAAATGATTTGTAAAACATAAACAGATTATTCAAGGGAAACTGAAGCCGATTTAATAAAATCCCTTGACTGAAAAATGTCATTAAAAACTAATTTTATTTTTAATTTGCACACATTCTATAATGATCCCCCCCCCCAAAAAAAACTGTATCTTTATCAAAATATCAACGTAGAAAGAAAAAATACTCGATCAGTCTGCAAATTTGTTTTAAAAAAATTGAAATTGAAATTTTTTAGCATGTTTAATTTTTGATGTATTTGATGAACCAATAGCTCTGAGATTTTTTTCCTTTTTTTTTGCCTTTTGTTCATAAAATTAGGTTTCAAAATACACTGCACTCCCGATTTTCCGGGTTTATACAGAGGAAGAGTAAGTACAAAAGATCGAAAAACACAGATAATACGATTTCTATGGAATTTTATTGTATTTTCAAAATTTAGGACTACACTCACATTTCAATTTTATTCATATAATTTATGTATGCAATACGTCACGTATTTTTGTTTTTCCGAATCTTAAATTATGTATCCCAAATAAAGTTCCAAAGCTTAATTTATAAATGTAATTTAAAATTTGTTTTGTTTTACTGAATCTTAATATATGTATGTAATCTGTAATTATTTTTCTTTTTGTATGGCCGAATCTTAATTTGTGTATGTAATTCGTAACTACTTCTTTTTTGATTTACCGAATCTTATATTATATATCGATTAAATTGTGTAAGTTAAATTATGTACCGAATCTTAATTTATAAATGTAATCTACGATTTGTTTTTTGCTTTACCGAATCTTACATTATGTATCGATTAAATTGTGTATGTTAAATTAATACCGAATGTTAATTTATAAATTTAATCCGTAATTTTTTTTGTTATACCGAATCCTAAATTATGTATCTTAAATTATGTTCCGAATCTTAATATATGTATGTAATCTGTAATCTTTTTTTGTTTTACCGAAACCTAGATTGTGTATTGATTAAATTTTCTATCTTAAATTATATAGCGAATCTTAATTTATAAATGCAGTACGCAATTTTTTTTATACCGAATCTTAAATTATGTATCGTTAAATTATGTTCCGAATCTTAATTTATAAATGTAATCTGTAATCTCTTTTTGTTTTACCGAATCTTAGATTCTGTATCGATAAATTATGTACCGAATCTTAATTTATAAATGCAATCCGTAAATTTTTTTTTTGCTTTACCGAATCTTAAATTATCTACCGAATCTTAATTTATGTATGTAATCCATTTTTTTTACCGATTTCTTTGGTATGTTTTTTTTATATCCCTATGAATTTTCCTAACAGCTATGATAGCATTGACTCATAAAATCTAGCAAAGTGTCGACACACGGTAACAATGTGCTGGACTCGATCAAATCATCAGGCTCATCTTCACTCGCTTCATCCCTAACTTCTTCCTGAGGTTGAATAGCAACAGCATTTATGACATCAGGGTCGCTCATGTCCCTGGTTCACTTTCTAACCACTCTAGATGAATTTCATCAACAACTAGGGATGCGACATCGATGTTTTCAAAACATCGATGTTTTGATCAAAACATCGATGCTCTAAACATCGATTTATTAAAGCCGATGTTTTTATAACATCGATGTTTTGTGCTCGATGTTTTACGTTGTCTCGATGTTTTTTTGAGGGGACAATGGACTTTCAAAATTGTGAAATTAGTCCCAAAATTCGAATTTTTTTATTTTATTGAATTGTGAAACTACGGAGGAGTAGGAATGTGTTGCAAAATGAATTTTTAATTCCTGCGATTAATTTCCTAGTTATAGGCATTTGCATTTAATTTAGGTATTATGTGGTTACTAATAGCAATAACTTTAAATGTGTTTTTCTCAAAATAAAAATTTTCACGTTATACGAATATTCAAACTGCTCCGGGCGCATTTCTAATTATCGTATCGCTTTGAAATTTAAGTTTTATATACTTAACTGTATATCAAATAAATCTTATTGAAAATAAGGATGCTTCGTAGCTCAGAATTTTTAAACTTTGTACTCGAAAAGATGATTTATAGGTATTTTGCGTAATAAAAAGGGAGCTTTCACTATTATTATTTTTTTCTCTTTATATTTTTAATGAATGCTTAAAATAAGCAATAAGTTTCATTGTTAGTTCTATAAGGTATCCTGCATATAAAATTACCATATAAAATTACCATATTATATGCTAAAGAAATGCGCAATTAATGCGCGGATAATTTTTGATATAATTAATAATTCCTAATTCATAAATTATGAATATTTCATCTTTAAATTTTAACCACTTTTACATATCTATGGTACTAATCGCATATTCAAATTTCAAGCAAATCCATTCAAAGCAAAAAAAGTTAGGTTTGAAGGTCCACTGTCCCCTTAATGAAAAAGCCCCATAATAAAAACATTTGGTAGCTATGCACAGCAAAGTTTCAAGATCTTTACATGATTTGTAAAGATTCTCAGCTGATTTCAATTATTGAAGACGAGGTTTTAAAAACTTGTTAAATGTAACAACTTCAGATTTTATTTTTTTTTACTAAATTATTTAAGCCTCCTGGAAGTAAATTATTCTCGAACTTGTAAATAAATGTTACAATAATTTTTCACATTCAGCCAATTTAAATTAGAAAACATCGCGGATGTCTTGTTTTTTTATGGCTTTGGTCCTATCAATTATTTTTATAGGAAATAAGTTACTCCTCAGTTTTCCGGTAAAAGTAACAAAATGTATCATGGAAATTCTGTGATATGTGCTGACTCTAGCAACCAAGTTTTTGTCATTTGTGTCAGCCCAATCAGAGAGTAAAATTAATCACCCCCCCCCCCCCCCCCTCACGCGACTAATCGAAGTAACATTAATTTTGAGGTTACAAAACCAGATTTAAAAAATGGATGTTCTAAAACATCGATGTTTAAAAACGTCGATAGTTTTTGGGCGATGTTTCATTAGCATCGATGCTTTAACCTTTTCCTTACGTGCTGGGATAGCTTGTATCCCAAGAATACTACGGGCCAAAGAATGAATATATATATATATATATATATATACAATATATAAATAAATATATATATATATATATATATATATATATATATATATATATATATATATATATATATATATACAATATATAAATATAAATATATATATATATATATACATATATATATATATATATATAACCCCCTTATGGCCGTTCTTACAAAAGGGGTAGGAAATTTCCCGTTCTAAAGAGGGAATCGTACAAATGGTCCCCGTAGGCTAAAGGTTAATATTGAATATCGATGTTTCAAAACATCGATGTTTTGTTGCCGATGTCGCATCTCTATCAACAACCTCCCTAAATCCTTTGAAAGTTGTCATTCAATTAATCTAATCGGTCTTTACCAGGGAAATTGGAATGTTATTTAAGCACATTATCGCATCTTTTATCAAATAAAAAATCTTCTCAATAAATAGAAACCTTATATTTAAATTTATGTTTATGTATAAATATTGGAAGAATTTTGCAAGCTATTTTTATTTAATTATGTAGCTATTATTTTAGGTAAAGATTTCAGATTATTTTTTTCAGAGCGGATAATATAGAGTGCACATCAGTATTAATAAGAGCTGTACTTATAAAAATTTGAAACACTGCAATAGACCAAAAATAAAAATATAAAAATTCTGATACTAATTTTTTGCTTGGGAGAAAACATCTCCAGAATTGTTACTCTAAATCAAAGGTACCGAAGACAGATGATAGAAAAAGAAAAAAAAAGAAATGGGAGCTATTTAAAATTTCATTGTGTCATCTTGAAAGAACTTTAGATGTAACTTTTTAAATATAGCACATCGTGAAAAAGTTGTGATAAACAGGTTAAAACTAGAGATATACAGAAGGGTATCCCCAGAGAGTACAGAAAAAGTTTCCGGCAATGCAATCATCGTAGGAGAATGCGATTTGCGTTATTTGATTCAAAAATTCAACACTGTGACTGTGTGTCACGTCTAGAAAACATAAATGTGTTTTTTGAATTTTTCTTCTTCCTCTTACCCTTTTACATGACATAAAGTAGGGAAACATGATTCGAAAGTTAAAAATTCAATGACTGTAACAATTTCGACGAAAGTCACAGTACTTTAATATTCATATAAGATATGCTTCAATACATAGATTTCAATGCTTCAATACAATCATTTAAATACACCCATGATTCATCTATTGTGACAATTGTTTTCCATTTTTCTTTGGATAAGTGTTTCTCATATAGAATTCTGCAGCGTGTCCTGCGTTCAGCGATATAATTTGGAAGAAGACGATGCACATTGCGTTTTTTCGCTTTCTTAAGATTTAAATCAACGTTTATCATTTTGTTCACAGTGGACACCGAGCATTTTAATGATTTTGCAACTGTCATTTGACTAGGGGGATTTTCTTTTAACATTAAACAACGTACCTTTGCAATAGTCGAAGATGTCCATTTTTCCCTTGGATACTTTTTTGGAATTTATGTCCCACTTGAGGCTCCAATTTGACGTTTTTTCCTTTCTTGTTGACGATATTACCTATCGTCCATACCATGGTTTTGTGATATCTGATTTAGATATCACAAAACCATGACTCTCACATTGTTTTTGGATAACGGAGTATGCATATTTCTCTTCGGAAAGAGCATAAATGTAGCCTTCGAACCACTGCTTTGTTAAAAACGCCATTTTGAATAAAAACAAAACTTTCAAGCCGCAGACGATAATTTTGACTTTTAAAAACATAGTACAATTGCAATTATTTCTTTTGCAGCAAACGATTTTTTATTACCGCTTACCAAAATCGTCTAAAAAATGTGCGAACAGCCTCTGTATTTATAAAAAATATCGTAAGGGATATTTTTATAGACAAAATAATGTCCAATCGTCTGCCGCATTAGCGAGAAAAAAAAATATTTTTTTTGTCTATTTAGTTGCTATGCACGTGACGACAAATTTATTTAAAGTACCAGAAAAAAGAAATCACGTGATCGGCATTTGATAAATTAAATTCTAAAAATAAATCTTTAAAAATTCACCAAAAATCAGAAAATGGAGGTAAAGATTCGAAAAAGATTTCACTTTAAAGGAATTTTTATGGTCTTTCTCGTGATATACATTTTATAACCCTCAATGTATTACTTTAAATGCAAACTTTAAAAAAGTTACGAAAACAGCTTAAAAATTTAATTTTAAAAAATCTAAGAAGAATTTTTCAAAAATCTCTCTTAGTGCACCCTTACACTATAAGAAGAATCGCCATGCAAAATTTCAGCCCTTTAGGTCCAGCGGTTTCGTCTGTGCGTTGTATGTCAGTAAGTGAGTCAGTTACGGAACTGTTTTATATAGTATATAGATAATGCCAGTGTTATGCCCAAGTGCAGTGACAATGAATATAAGGAAGAAACTGACTCCCTCCCTAGTTTATCTTATCTTAAATTCGAATGTGCTGGCCAGTTATTTTCCCAGCCGCACGCGTTGGGCGAGTTTATTTTATCTCGGGTGGAGATTGATTTTAGTTGTTAAGTTTAGTGATTCAAATATTTTATAGTCATTAAAGATTGTTAAGTTTTAATCTCTTGTCATGTATTCACAGCCAAGCACCTATCTCAGTTCGGGAGGTAGACACCTTATGTAACGGAATCAGATGTCGCATGGCAGTAGATGGCCTGCAATTCAGTAAGCACCATTGCACCTCTCTGTACGCCACAAATTTTCCTTCCAGAGCTAAAATGTAATTTATTTCGAAATTATCAACGGTCACGTTAAATATTTGAGTATAATTTATGACAACTATGGACAATCATGAACATTCAATTTAATTTTTAAAACACCTGTCTTTTAAAACATAGAATATAGAATGATTCGTAGCTCTTCATGGGAAACATTGGATTGCAAATAAACTGTATTTTTATTCGGGGACTAAAACTTTTCTACCTTTGCAGACATATGTTTGTTTTGAATCACATATTTATGTAAAAAGAATTCATTTAATGTAAAACGATAATTTTTAAGAGTCATGAATTACACTGTCTAACTTATTATGTCTGTTCTCA
>OU015491.1:6400044-6402544 GCA_907164885.2 Dolomedes plantarius | reverse complement strand
AATAAACAATTCCCATCAGGTTTAATCTTATATTTCACAAACATAATTATCCTAAAAATCGCAGAGAGAGATCTTTTGAGACTCCTCGGCATTGAATCATGTCACTGAGCATGCGCAGAAACAGTGAGTTTCTAAAGCCAGATTGGAACATGCCACTGAGCATGCGCAGAAATCAAATTTTAATTGTAAATTATAGGTCATTAATAAAAATTGCAGTTACAAAAAACCAAGTTCGACAAATCTACAGATTACAATCTTTCGTTTAAGACCAAAATGAAGTAAAGGGATGCAGTAATTTTATCTCACGGACTGCCCAAAAAGTCGGCTTAGCAACTTAAATATATAGATGTTCGTGAGATATAGAATTATACCAGCAGAAATAGTTTATTTCCGGCTGTTGTCTTTTTATTGGGTTCCATAGTAATTTAATAAACTGTATTTCTCTGTTATTAATATTATGATTTTCAACATCTAGCATTTATGTGATGAGTATAATTTGTGTATTAGTACGTTTACTTACTATCCAACCGTCATGTACCAACTAGTTTATTAAAGTTGTTTATCACACATAATTTCTTTGTCAGAAAATGAAACACCGTCTTTATACTCTTAGAGGGTTGGATGGAAAAGGGTCTGAGACCCTTTTTTTTTCTTCTTTTTTTTTTTTTGACAAGTGTTGTCTTCTCAACAAACCCCTGTACTAACATGTCGGCACCAATATCTGCGGCTAGGCGTCAATTCGAGAATATAAACTCGGCGTTTTAACAAACTATTATGAACATTTTATGGATTACTTTTTTCTTCACATTTCGCATTCCTATTGCATATTCTTTACACTAATAGCAAGAATATCGGTTTCCAAGCTCGAAGGATGAAAAACTACAATTTTGTTATTTAAAAAAATCCAAGCAAAGAGTGTGAATTTTGCGTTCAGCAACGCATAAATATCAATAAAGTGACTTACAAGTAATTAAATAAGGCAATTTTTTTGTTTGAAGAATATTAATAATTCAGCTCCGAGCTTAAAAAACCAAGAAAAAGTTAAAATTCTCAAAAAAATAAATTACTTTTAGATAGGTCGCATGCTAACATCGAAATTTTTACTGAGACATGATAAATAATGTACTAATAAATTTCTCATTTATTTCATTTATCGTATTTTATCTCTTGAACCATCTCAGGGGAACTTAAGAGGGATTTGCAGGGGACACTACCCCTTAGCCCCTCCCTGTAGTTTTACCATTATTCCTGGCTGTACTCCTAGAAAATATTCGCTTTTGGATCAACGGTGTTTGCTGGATCTTCCGAAATTTTACAGATAAATATTTATTAATTATTCAGCGTTGCATAACTTTCTCCAGTCATTTTTTGCAATATGCATAGCATTAGGTAATTTTATCAATATAAACTCCTCATAAATCTGTTTATTGTAGATATAAATACTACGATAAATTTCCAAATTTTCACTGCCAATTTAAAGAATAGCTACAGCTGTCACGGGGAAAATAATGAAATACACTAAAAAAAAAACTCTATTTTAAACCGATGTGCTAGGAGAAAATGTCTATGACTTTTTTTTTTAAATGAGTTTTTTTCATTTAGAGGGAAAACCAGGATGGTAATATTCAGCTTTCAAAAAATCTGTAATGATCAGAGTGACGAAACAGGGTATTATTATCAGTCATTCCCTTTGAGTAAATGAAAAACATTCTAAGTCTTTTCGAGAGCAATTTGTGAGTTTTGTATTTAATTCTACTATAATTTTGTGAATATCGCGCCCAACAAGATACTTTAATTTTTCACATGTAGTAGTATCTATTCTGGAATAAACTAATTTTTACTATACAATCAGGATTTCTGTTAATATATGAAATGGAAATGAATTTCATAATGTATTTAAAGAAAACTTAGATACCAATGTCTTAGTTATTTACAAATATTTGATTTACAAATGGAACCATACAACTATACGTTTAATCAGCCCGTTATCTATATATATAAAACAGTTCCGTAACTGACTGACTGACATACACCGCACAGACCAAAGCGCTGGACATAAAAAGGCTGACATTTTGCATGGCGATTCTTCTTATAGTGTAGGGGTGCACTAAGAAAGATTTTTGAAAAATTCTTCTTGGATTTTTTTTAAATTAATTTTTTAAGTTCTTTTTGTAACTTTTTTTTAAGTTTGCATTTAAAATAATAATTTGAGGGTTATAAAATTTATATCACGAGAAAGATCGTAAAAATTCCTTTAAAATGAAATCTTTTTTGAGCCTTTACCTCGATTTTCTGATTTTTGGTGAATTTTTAAAGATTCATTTTTAGAATTTAATTTATTAAATGCCGATCACGCGATTTCTTTTTCTGGTACTCTAAATAAATTTATCGTCACGTGCATAACAACTAAATAGACAAAAAATTTTTTTTCTTTCTAATGCAGCAGACGATTGGATATTATCCAAAAAAATATCCCTTACGATTTTTTTCTAAATAAATA
>OU015491.1:6350044-6395044 GCA_907164885.2 Dolomedes plantarius | reverse complement strand
AGTTTATGAGGACGATTCTTCCTTTAGGGACAAGGGTACACGAGATATCCACGAAAGAGTTTTTTGCACGATTCTCATATTCTCAAGTGAAGTTCAATTTTAAAAAGTCTTATAAAAGGCATATTACCTGCTGATTGAAAAAAATTACAAATAGATGAAAAACTGCCAGCTGCAGAGGGAAAGGGTAGAGGAGAAAAAATGTTCCCTTTGCACTCGTTTGGCATTTAATCCATCTTTTGAGGGGGAATTTCATAGAGTGAAAATCACCTTTTTCCCATAACAAACATTAAATGCGACGTGTCTTTAAAGTACTTATTTTTATAAGTGTAAGTTCTTATATCTGGAAACGATAACAAGAGATAATCTTAACTGGATTAAATATTAAATATATATCATACATTAAATATCATACATATATAATCATACATATATAAATACAGTGGAATCTCGATCGATCGTTTTTCAAGGGACCGATTGAAAGGAACGATAAATGCGGGAAAACGATAGATGCGGAAACATAACAAAGCAATATGATCGTTGGGACTGGACAAAATGAACCACACATACGGAAAAACGATGGATCCGAAAACGATCGATCGAGATTCCACTGTATAATAATTAGGGATCCGTAATTTTCGTATTTATGAAACATGCGAATAAATGAGAAAATTATTTCTTTTCCACTTTCCACGAAAACTCGGTGATAAACGACTTTTTAATCGAAATTAGGTAATAATAGATCAACATAATTGCTTAACTAAAGCCCGGTGGCGTAGTGGTTAAAAGCGTCAAGCTGCCACACCACAGGTCCTTTAGGGTTCGACCCTGCGGCTGGACAAGGTCGACTCATGCCTTTCATCCCTTGAGTGGGTCGATAAAATGAGGACCAAGCATGCTTAGGAATTAACTCTTGGGGTCCCGCGTCAGGTTGACCACCTGACCGACACACATGCTGTATGGCACCCCAAGTCCACGGTCATGAAGGCGGAGTTGGGCACCGCAGGTCTTGGTCACCAGTGCTAAAAAGCAATTCGGACTGTTGTGCCATGAGTTAGTTTTAATTGCTTAACTATGACCGTCCGAGGTCTGTAACTCTCCTTCGGATTTGATCCGACTTTCGACCGGACCGTTTGTCCGTACCGGAGTCGAACCTAAAAATCTAACTGTAAAAATGTTAGCGTACATGTAAAACATGCACGTCATCAATTCTGATAATCCTTCTAATATATATCTTTAAATAGCAGAGTAAAAATGTGCAGTAAAAGCCATGTTTGTTAAAAAGGGTATACGTTAAAACTCTTGAAAATGCTCAAAAATAATGTATAGACGACAAGCCTTTTAACAATAACATAAAAAAAGTTTATTCATTTGAAAAATTAGTTAAAACAACAACGTTAATATCTTCCTTCTCACTAATAACAACTGGTAATATAAGCCGGGTTTTTCTATAAAATCAATTCTTAAACTCAGTTTATTCCCATACTGTTATGGACTATCATGGGGCTTTAATAAGGATTGATTCAAAAGTTACCTTAAGCAAGGCAGGCTTGATACAGCTTCCAGTTATCTCCCCAGCTCAGGCACAAGCTCCTTGATACTTTCCTGAATGTGTTCACGGCTTATATACTCGTGTCAAAAGCCGATATTCAAATATCGGGTTGTAACTTCTCCGAAATACGCCATCTACCGGAAACTGAAGACTTCTATGTTTAATTATATGACGCACGGCAGTTTGCCAAACATGACGTAATCTAACTGAAACTTTCGTCGGTGATTCGGCTTAATTATAAATTGAATCGCCTTAACTTGAAACGGTTTAAAAAAGGGAGCGCAAAACATGACGTCAAACTTCGGAAAGGCAAGTAATTAACGGACCCTCAAAGTAATTCTTTGTTCGTATCGCTTGCAAAAAATCAACCATCAGGTTTTGCGCAGCAATTTAGTTAATTTAAGAACGTCCCTCTAGCGCTTAAGTCAAGGGTATTTCAGCTACTTAAGTAGCCAACCAAGAGACTTCTATTGATAATATAGAGATTTTAATTGCAACGAAATGCTGCTACCTTAACTTTGCAAAGGCAGCTATACAAAGTCGCCATAGTCCCGTTATAACAGAGTAGATGCTGAGATATTTTAGAATGTACAACTTAACAATTAATGACAGAAAGCAAAGACTTAAGGAACACAATGTGGATACTACTACAATGTTACCTTTTAACTAAGAATTTGGATACTTACCTATCCAAGTAAGTAAAATTGTGAATTTTTAAAAAATGAATACGCAATTTTTGAATTTATATATACAGTGGAATCTCGATCTAGTGTTTTCCAAGGGACCGATTGAAATGAACGATAAATGCGGGAAAACGATAGATGCGGAAACATAAGAAAGCAATATGATCGTTAGGACTGCATTAAATGAACGACACATACGGAAAAACGATGGATCCAAAAACGTTCGATCGAGATTTCACTGTATATATTTTTTGCGAATAAATGCGAAATTTTATATATTGTATTTTTTTGTTGCGAAATTTCGATATTTTTTAAGCGAAATTTACGTATCCCTAATAATAATATATAAAAGGAATAAATACGGTAAAATATATTTTTATCACATTTATGAAAAGGTATGTTATCATTTAAAATATCAATCTTTACATATTATTTTGGAGTTAAACAAATGTTTGACTGCGTAACAGATTCTCAAAATTTGAAATGTAAAATAGATGCCGTCGCGAGAGAACACACGTATATACTCTTGCTGTATTGTACCGAGCATTTATCATCTTGAAACAGTAAGCATTTTATTTCCATTTCTGGGAATAAATAAATGTCATGATTTTAACGAAATGCAAGTCACGTCTTAATGGTACAGTTTGTATTTAGTAGTCACACTTTAAACACCTACTGGTACATTAAAAAATATTTTTGCTCTCCCTAAAAAAGTAGACGTTAAAACATAGGTTTGACTTTTCCAAAAGAACAAAGAAACGACATGGATAAGTATGCCATGGATATGTATGCCATATGTATGCCATGGATATGAATGCCATAGTGGTTCCCAACCCTGGGTACGCGTACCAGTACCGGTAAGCGGACAAGCAGCTACCGGTACGCGAATGATTTTAAAATTTAAAACCAAAATCTTTTAAAAATCTGTAATACGATAAAAGCAAAGAAATGACTATAATATCTAATAATTCATACTTTAATATTTTAGTTTGGAATTTCTTATCCATTGTTTGCGTTGTAATACTTGGGATTTACCTAATCTCAAAAGATGTCGTATACACCTGAATGTTTTATCTATGACCGCCCCCATAAAAATTTGGCACTCGCCTGCGAATTATAACTGTGTCTATAACTGCGTTTGCGAATTATAACTGTGTCCGAGTTCTACTAAAAATTGTGTTTTGTGTTTCAAAACATCTTTAAATTAATTGCGTGCTATTAATCAAAAGAAATTGTATTATTAATAAATATTAAGAAGCTGTTAAGGTTATTATATTTTATGTATATGTTTAGCAATAAAAATGTATCCCAAGTTACTTGGCTTTATTGCAAATGTTCTCCATTGCATTTTATTCCCCATTTCAAAATGTTTGGTCTACCGGTACGTCATCAAATTGTTTACAACGTACAGGTACAGTACTATAAAAATGTTGGGAACCCCTGACATAACGTGTACACGACATTCGATGCTTTCATTAGAAAAATAGAACCGGCAAAAAAATTCTCAAGTTCTCACTATATTCGGATGACTTCCTCCAGACCTCTAAGAAAAGTTCGAGAACTCCGCCATTCGGAAGAAACGGCCAATTGCCTCCTAGTTCTTTCTCGTGAACACTTTTGAGATTCACTAACAAGGTTATTTCCGTGAAAGCTTTTCCCGCTGAGTGACCCCTCGCACAGGGGAGTAGGGCTGTACGAAATCGAATTCGACTCAATGCCCCAAACATTTCAACCGCTTGATATAAACATATTTTCTTAATCCGAAAGGTGGAAGCAAATTGCGTTTTGCAGCATCATACAGACACGGAGCCAAAGGAAATATCTTTTTGTCGATATGAGTACACTAGCTGAAAACCCGCACTTCACTACGGAGTACATTCAAATTAAATACAACGGTCAATGTATGCAATTAATGCCAAAAAAATTAAATACGACGATCAATGTATACAATTGATGCAATATATATATATGTATATATAATTATAAAAAAAAGCGTAAGGGATGTTTATTTTTTTTGGATAATATCCAATCGTCTGCTGCATTAGAAAGAAAAAAAAATATTTTTTGGTCTATTTAGTTGTTACGCACGTGACGATAAATTTATTTAAAGGACCAGAAAAAGAAATCACGTGATTGGCATTTAATAAATTAAATTCTAAAAATGAATCTTTAAAAATTCACCAAAAATCAGAAAGTAGAGGTAAAGGTTCGAAAACCATTTCATTTTAGAGGAAATTTTACGATCTTTCTCGTGATATAAATTTTATAACCCTCGCATTATTATTTTAAATGCAAACTTAAAAAAAGTTACAAAAAGAGCTTAAAAATTTAATTTTAAAAAATCTAAGAAGAATTTTTGAAAAATCTTTCTTAGTGCACCCCTACACTATAAGAAGAATCGCCACGCAAAATGTCAGCCCTTTAGGTCCAGCGGTTTGGTCTGTACGTTGTATGTCAGTGAGTCAGTTACGGAACTATTTTATATATATAGATTAGGCAGAAATGCAGTGTGTGTCGAGAAAGGTGATATGAAACAAGTAAAGATAAGAAATAATCATTCCCGAGGGAAATGTTAAAAGGTCCGTAGATCACACATGCATATTTTTTTTTATCTGTCCGCATTTGAGAAAGTCTCCAATGCACTGTGGGGCCGAATTTTTTTCGAACAGAAAACTTCAATTTTTTTTTTCATTCACACGTACTTTTACACTTTTTAAATCTGAGAAAAATTATCAAGGATGATCGAATTCTTGGCAATGAACACTTCACGAATCAACAAATTATATTATATTTTATGACCTTTCTCTCGTTTATATCCCATCAAAGAGAGAATATTCACAGCTAAAATCTGAGAAATATTATCTAGTATGAACATTTTTTTACCATGTTTTTATTAACTTGCTTTCTTGTTTGTGCGTGTGTTTGTCTGGTACAAATCTTGCAATCGATTTTTAACTCACTTCCCGACTAGCTAGACATTCGAAACTTTTAGAATAGCTCAGAACACGATGACAATGCATTATTTCAATACTTTTAGCCATCTTTACTCCATATTTTAAGATCCATTACGTAAAAATACGAGAAGCGTCTGGAGCCAAAAGCAACTGCGCTACAGGCGCCATCTATTAACGTAATAGTGAACCAAGCATATTACATTTTCATTACAATGGGATAGTTTTTATTTATGCCCACATGCTAGATTCAACAGAAAATTTAAAAACATGGTATATAAAAAGTATTTTTATCTTGTAATTATTGGCAATGAACTCTCCACGAATCAACAAATGAGGTTGCCAAATTTTCTTCCCAATAACCTTTTTTTCTCACTTTTTTTTCACATGTGCGAGTGAGCCTGTTGGAAGTTAACACCCTGTCGCCATTTTTTTTTTCTTTCTGCAAGCAAAGCATCCTGTCAGCACCTCTTATTGGAAAATTTGTTTTAGCTTTCACCTATTTCCGATCTCTGCCGCTGAGAACCTTCCCACACTTTACAGTTAAGTGTCTTGGTGAAGTAGCCAGCGTGTTCTTCATTTCCAGGCTGAAGAGAAATGGGAGGGCAAATACTTTCTTCCATTCCTTCTCTCTTGTCGTCTCCCTGGTACACTTTTGCCAATATAATCTCCCCTCAAAGGAACAGACACTCTGCCTCTCCTCTCCCCCGGAAGGTAAACAAATGGAGGCCGCGTTTGTAGACCAAAAATCGGAGACTCGGCGAGACCACTTAAGAGAGTTAATAAATCTGTCACAGCTCTTATCGCCGACAACTTGATCTAATGTCAAGAAATATCATTCTTTTCATTTCCTCTCGCCAGCCATCGGGGGAATTGTTTTTGCATTCGTGTTGCTTTCTGGTTTGGCGAGAATGATTGCGGTTAAAGAAACAAGAGACTGTGTATAGAAATACGTTAAGACGTAGATTTATGGTTGCTGATCTTTAAGTAGTAGTTAATATATATTTCATTTTTAATTTTAGGTTTATAACTGCTGTATGGTTGGTGTTGTCTGTAAATATGCAATTGCTGGGCGGTTTTAGCGGGTTTTCTGCCGTTTAAAGTTTTATATGATAAAGTTATAATATTAGCAGGGTTTCATTACTAATTAATGATTACCCATTACTAATTACCCAGGTTCGTTTTAACCCCAGCATGTAAACAGTGTAGAGAAGATAGACACAACTTAAATGTTTTATAAATGATGAGGACCAATATTTACAAATTAACAACAAATATTTATTACACACATAAACAATAACAAGTTGGGTCCTCACCAGATTAACATGTAAAGGTATGTATCATTTAAGGGATATTTAATTTTAATTTAAATCTTAAAATAGTACTGTCACTAGCAACATAATAGTAGAGACTGACTTACCCCAATTCGGCGTTGCTACGGGACAATTAACATTGCTCCATCTTTTCCGCAGGGCGGTTCGAGAACCCAACCCCAGAGCGGGTCCCGAAGGCCCTTTCCTCACTGCGAAAGAATCTCGTCTCCTCTCCAAAAACTTTCTCTCTATCTCTTTATCATTTCTACCCTTTAATATTCATCTCAACTTTTTTGCATATATCTTTCCACCTTCCAATCACAATATTTTCTTCTCCATATAAACTCCACCTACGTCTTAAAACCTTTTTCTAGTGGCTATAATATTTTCTTTATTAAATTTCACAAACCTCATTGGGTCTCTACTTTCCTCACGTTTTCCCCTTTTCCTTCCTACATTTTTCTTATATTTTATTTTCTAACACCTGGTCAGTTTTATAACATTTTTTCCTTACCATGGTCCGACAATACTGCTACTGTTGCTTAAATTTCACTATAATTATTTCAATTTCTATTCCTTATTCTAAGGGGCTTTTCCCCGATTGACCCTCGTCCGACGCAAATCTTTTATCATGGGGCTTTTAACTAACCGCGATTCTAATTTTACTACTGAGCCTTTCTTATGGGGCCTTTATATGGGAGCGGCGGCTATTTCTAACTTTCCCCTCTTTACCATAAATATATTTTTATTACGTACGTTTCCCTTTTCTAACAATCTTTTAAACTTATGTAAAAGGCCTTTTCTTATGTTGACCACTAACCGGCTGAATCCTGAATCTACCCTTCCTCTGCTTATCCAATTTTATAGCTGACTCTTTCTTATCCTTTCACTACGTTTTACAATGCCTAAAGAATCTTAAAAATGACTTGCAGCTGTTGATTCTCCTAGAAACCCTTTGCTGGCTTAAAGAGCCAGCAGCTGCTTTTTTTTATCTTTCTAAATCACTAACTGATTCTGGCCTTAGTTGTGTTTTCAAAACATGTGAATTGTTCACACACACACACAAACAAACACACACACACATATATATATATGTGTGTGTGAGTGTGTTTAAGTTTTTTAAAAACTGACTCACTTCAATCAAATAATTTTTAATACTACAAGTAGCTGTAAGATTCCACTGTGTTTCTCACGTTATGAGATTTTTTTAATTAAGGCAAAATTTTTACTTTTATGTATTGTAACTTTTTTCCTCTTATTAGATAGAATTTCAAATTATTTTATCAAAACAGCATCAGTTTTATCAAATGAATGTAGAATAATCTACATATTTTATTGCGGGATATATTTTGTCTCACCACACAACCAACATTTCGTCGTGTTTGTTTCGCCATTTCATTTAGAATCAGCAACTCGGCATGATATATAACTTTTGCGTTCTTACCTTTACCAAAATTTCGTTGCTGATCCAACTTGTCAGCGCAAACATTCGATAAACCTTTAAAACAGGCATAAAAGTTTAATCTAGTTCCTCGAGCTTTGTTGGAGGAAAACGTAAAGCATTTTGGTGCCTTTGGGATCCAGTAGAAGAAAGATTTCAAATTTATTTCTACGATGTTGAAAGAAGAAGAAAATGTTTAAAAATGGGATTTCTGTGTGGTTTTTCCTCTATTCTAAATTGTTTGATTTTGGAAAATGATAAAGAATTCTTGTTCATTTAAAACAATGTGTTTTCGGCAAACTTTTTATATTAAATGCAGCCTTTTCTAACTTATTTTCGTAAGGGATCAGCAACTGAAAAAATATCCTTGTAAGTGAGCAATAAAAGTTTCTTTAAATAGTATAAGTTATTAATAATGTGTAGGAAGCAAATAGTGTTTCCATGAGTTGTTATTTTCTGTCCACAAGAAGAAAACATTATTTCATATAAATGTCTACCATAAAAAGATGATATAAAGGGCTAATATATATATATATATATATATATATATATATATATATATATATATATATATATATATATATATATATATACACACATATATATATATATATACATATATATATATATATACATATATATATATATATATATATATATATATATATATATATATATATATATATATATATATATATATATATATATATATATATATATATATATATATATATATAAAGCGTTAAGTTGAGCTACGTCATATCTTCAATAGACCGAAAGTTTACCAACATATTCAGCGTCGATAAATCGCAATTTTACATAGTATAATCTAGGAGAACTTAAGACGTATACATTTTTTTCTATTTCGTTGCTAATATTTATTCGTATTTTACTATGGATCACCCTCTATATTATTTTCCATATTCGTCATTTTACTATTTCTAGTGTGTGCCGAGACCAACGACTTCGTGAATTTATTTCCAAGACGCGAGAGGGATTTAATTCTATTACTCGTGTGAAATCAATTTGCAGAAGGTATTCTTTCACCTTATCTCTTTCAATTTATCTCCCTTCTCTTGTTCCTTATCCTTTTGTGCATTAGAAGCCCTTCAGTCTAATCAACACAATAAACCACTTACTGTTTGATAGAGCAGTGAACCTGGCTATAAAATAAAGTTCTTCAGCTTTTAACGCTCTTGTAACTCGGGAAAGCAGTTAACTTGTATCCTCTTTTATTGACCATAAAATAGTCTTTTTGTTTTTATTTTCAGACACCCCTTCGGCGATCCAATGCTTGAAAGACACACTAGTTTAGCTATGTTTTAAAGCAACTACTTCGAAATGTGCGGGAAAACTCTTGTGTGAGCATTATTTTTCTTCGAACGCAATTCTTCCGCAAGTTATGTTCGTCCACTGAAAGGAATTAATTCGATGATAAAATGGTTAGGTAAGCATTGTAACTGATGAAAACCTTAATTAAATAAAAGTTTAATTTTTCGGTGAAATCAAAATAAACTGTATTAAATAATACCCAATCCGTGTGTGAAGCCGTCGGCTAAAGGAAAATTTATTTTCTCTTCGGAGAACCTGTTGAGAAGTTTAACGTCAAATAATCTGATAAATTATTCTGAGTTAATAACTTTAGAAAATACTCAAATATTAAAGACGCTGAAAGAATTATCTTTTAATGTAAAATTTAAAATGTACACTCATTTTTACTTAAAAAGGACTTTTATTATTTTCTTGACAACTATTTCCCCCAGACCACTTAAAAGCAATCCTAAATACATTTATACTATAACACCAATTTAACACTGTAAATCAACACCATAAACATCTTCCTTATACCGGTCTGTTTACAGAACCGTTAAAGAAATTGAAATATATACTTCTTCGACTTACGGCAGAAAATTGATTGCCTGTGAGTGGAAAAAAAACGATATAAAACGTTTAACATGTCTTTTAAAATGTAGTACTGCCAGAACTTTTTTTTTTGGTGACCGCTTATGATGTCTTCGCAGTGGGAACTATGATGTTACAGTTAATCTTCTAGACTTCATATATTTATATATATATATATTATATATATATAATATATATATATATATAATATATATATATATATATATATATATATATATATATATATATATATATATATATATATATATATATATATATATATATATATATATATATATATATGAGATGTCTGGAATGGGCAAAAGATTAACGTAACAAAAAGATTCCAAATCATATCGAATAACTGAAGTTTATTTGACGTAAAGATCGACACTTCTTAATCACCTCGGTGCCAGATCGCATCTCTCCGTAAAAGCGCCAAAATAGAATTAGCTCAGAGAGGTTGCCAGAATTGTCGGAGGAAGTTAGTGTGTGGAAAGGCGAGGCGTTTTCGCAAAGGAGTTGAAATAGGGTTTACCAGAACAGAGAGAAAGTTCAGAATGAACGATTATAGGTTGTTAATAATATTATCATATATATATATATATATATATATACAGGGTGTAACGAAACTCTTGGGCAAAACTTTAAGGGGTGATAGTACACATCAAGACAAACAATATTATATAAGAAATTTAGGGTCCCAAACGTCTTCCAAAGGAGATAGACGCCATTAAAGTATAGGGTCCGGAATTTCAAATGATTATAAAAAACGGAAAAATGGGTCAATTCGTTAGCGGTTTTAGCTAAAATTATTCTTTTTGTCAGTTTTTTCTTGAAAAATATATGTAAAGATAAAGTAAAAAAAAATGTCGATAGAGGGCGCTTTAGACTTTGGAGTAACGAACAACTATTTTTTACCGTTATTTTTTTATCACATTAAATGCTTTCAAAAGCTTAGCCTTAAACTTAAATTTTGAGCTCAAAATCTGATTCGTTGGGGTGGTTAAGTAGCGCAAACGGAATTGTGTTCAGGAGTTGAAATTTGAAACTCCCTCCCTCCTGAACAGAGTTCAGTTATTCCCGATCTTGGTGTCGTAGGACTTTGTGTCGTAGACCAGGCAGCAACTACTACCTCTCAGACGTAAAATAAACTAGAGAGGGATGACAATATTAAAAAATTTATTCATAATACTAGACATGAGCAATTTTTCCTCTCGAAATAAAAAAAGAAACAATTTGATGTACGCACGTCGTGCGCATGAATGAAGGTTGAATGAATGATGACACTTAGAAAATGGTACACGCATGATTTTCTTGTGGAATCACAAAAACTGCTCGAAAGAGCGCCCACCAGCAAGGAAGCCGGCCTCACACCGCCGGCGGAGGGACTTTCGAACATTAGCAAATACCCAGGGCATCTCCCGGATATCGCCTGCTACGACGGCAATTCTTGCAGCCACTTCCTCGTTGGAGTCAACAGGCCTTGCGTAAACAAGACTCTTCATATAGCCCCAGAGGAAGAAGTCTAGACAGGAGAGGTCAGGCGAGCGTGCCGGCCAATTTACCGGACCACCCCGTCCAATCCATCGCCCTGGATATGCTGTATCCATTGCACTTCTCACATTTGCGCTGAAATGTGCAGGCGCTCCATCATGTTGGAACCACATACGAGCCTTTATGTTGGCTGGAACACTTTGCAGCAGAACTGGAAGCACCTCTTGTAGGAATACCAGATACGTTCCGCCGTCCAGGCGCCTTGGCAGAAGATATCGCCCGATCAAATGATCGTGGATAATTCCGGCCCACGCATTTTTGATTTCCCTCTCTCGTTTATTTTAAGTTTAGTGGGTAATAGTTGCTGCCTGGTCTACGACCGAGCATCCAAAATCGTGAATAACTGAACTGCGTACAGGGGAGGAGGGGGTTCAAATTTCACTTCCTGAACACTGTTGAGTTTTCGCGACATAACCACCCCCAACGATTCAGATTTTGAGCTCAAAATTTAAGTTTAAGTCTAAGCTTTTAAAAGCATTTAATCTAATACAAAAAATAACAGTAAAAAATAGTTGTTTGTTACTCCAAAGTCTAAAGCGCCCTCTATCGGCATTTTTTTAACTTTATCTTTAAAATTTATTTTCCAGAAAATCTTGACATAAAGAATAATTTAAGCGAAAACAGCAAACGAATCTACAAATTTTCCCGTTTTTTATGATCATTTGAAAATTTGGACGCTAAACTTTAATGGCGTCTATCTCCTTTGGAAGACGTTTGGGACCCTAAGATTCCTATATAATATTGTTTGTCTTGATGTGTACTATCACCCCTTAAAGTTTTGCCCAAGAGTTTCGTTACACCCTGTATATTCGATTAAGTGCAGATTTATTAAGTCATTTGTACGAGTGAGACGACGGACGTTTTTCTCAGATAATGAATATTCACGCGTCTTCTGAAGATAGTAAATAGGAAAAAGTAGTTTTAAATCACTTCCAGCTCTCATATTCCCAAATTAGACCCTTCCTGGGGTCAGAATTGTCATTGGCTCGACAAATATCTAAGATGCTTATTGTCTTGTATTGCAACTCTGTCTACTCTTAAAACTGCTAGGCTGTCTGTTTCGCACAGGACAATTTTAGATCTGAGTTAGCCAGAAAGTAAATATAAATATTAAGCAAAGTTTAAGGGCGTTAATAAAATCAGTAATTTATAGGACTAATATATAATTTGTGTGCCAATACCACCCCCTAAGTTTTGACAGAGCATCTCCTGGGTATTCACACCTACTCTCACCCTCTCTGACACTACAAAAGGACTCTCCGGTCTACCAATTTAACCCTTAGCTTACGGGGCCCATTTTTCCGATTCCCTCCTTTAGAACGGGAAATTTCATACCCCCTTTGTAAGAACGACCCTTAAGGGTATATATATATATATATATGTGTGTGTGTGTGTGTGTGTGTGTGTATGTATATATATGTATATATGTCACTGTCCCTCTTTCTATCTATCTATCTATCTATATATATATATATATATATATATATATATATATATATATATCTATATCTATATATATATCTATATATCTATATCTATATCTATCTATATATATATATATATATATATATATATATATATATATATATATATATATTCTTGGGATACATGCTATCCCAGCCCGTAAGGAAAAGTTAAACATGCCCATATCCGGCATAGACACGAAGGTATTGAACGGAATTCGTCGGGTTTCGAACTGAGCGCCCCCGGTTCCACTCCCAACGCGCTTCCACTTGGCTACCTCGGTCCCGAATTTGTTCAGTAAAGATTACATTTCGTAAGAATAAGAATATTTTTATGCCGGTAATCAATTTACTTCCTTTATCGAAGCAGTTTCGTTTGAACATTTTTGTCTCGAATATTGAAATTTAACTTGCAATGGTGCGTGTCTGACATGCATTTCCTCTGGTGTAAGAAACGATTTTTTTTTTTTCGTTTTTCGAACCGCATCTTTGACCGTCAAAGTGCCCATAGCAGTTTGTTCAAATCAGAGAGTATTTTTTATATTTTTTATTACGGTTTTCATCCGCGTTCATTCCTTTTTAATGCAGACAAAAAAATAATGTGCTATAAAAATCCTTTCTTCATCCATCCCTCATACGTTTTCCCCCTACCATAAACTTGGAATGAAAGGTTCACATTCTTCCTGCCCGTATTATGGCCAATAAAGCGCTTTTGCATTCTCCATCGGCAGCATAAAAGATTCAAAAGAAAATCACTTTCTCATCTTAGACCCTTCTGTCTTCGGAAAGAATTTTGATGAAAAGTTCCTGTGAGTGTCAAGCACGCGGGAGAATAAAAGTTGTCAAACGTCAACGTTGATGGGTGGCACATTTTTAAAGACTAGGACACGGGTAGAAATTCCAAGTTTAGTTTTTTTTCCCCTTCTTTACGTTGCTCGATAGTTTCCACTCGCCTTTATCTTATGAAGAAGTGGAGAGGGGGAAAAAATAATTGATCAAAAGAAGCAAACTCCATTATTATTTCTGAAAAAATAAGTAGTTTGCGAGTACGGAGGGAATACAATACCTTCCACTTTATTTCTTGACATAAAGCAATTAAAATAAAAATAAAACAGAAACAGAAAGAATTTCTTGAAAATCTAATTTCCACGACATTTTGTTTTGCCTGACTTGAATTAAAGCTAGATTCTCTCAGTCCAACATCAAAAAGTTTTAGTTTAACTTTAGAGCACTTTCGGCTTTTTTTTTCCCGGTAATTTTATTTTCCGAAGTAAGAATATGAATCAAGATGAAAAAGATTACAATTTTATAGAATCATCTGTTTTATTTAATTTGTTATCGAAACGATATTTTTAGTAACTTAATTGTCGTGAAAGCTTATTTCAATGTGCAAAAGCTGAAAAAGTAAATTTAATCAGCGTAATTTTCAAATACTTCCCAATTTCGGATGATATTTAGAGTACATTACTTCAAACATATTTTAAATGTATAGACCCCCCCCCCCCAAAAAAAAAAATTTAAAAATTCCTTTAAAAAGAGAAAAAATGCCTGATTTTCTATTGTAAGGAGAAAAATTGTTAATTGATAAAGCAAAATATTCATTTAAGTGATAATGTAGTTTTAGATTTAATGAATCTCATTTTAGGGGATAGTGGACCTTCAAAACTAACTTTTTTTGTTTTGAATAGATTTGCTTGACATTTGAATATGTGATTAGTACCATAGATATGTAAAAGTGGTTAAAATTTAAAGATGAAATATTCATAATATATGACTTAGAAATTATTAACTATATAAAAAATTGGCCTAAAAAATGTTCCATGCGCATTTCTTTTGCATATAATATGAAAATTTTTATTTACAGGGTACCTTATAGAACTAACAATGAAACTTATTGCTTATTTTAAGCATTCATTAAAAATATAAAGAGAAAAAATAATAATAGGGAAAACACCCTTTTTATGACGCAAAATACCTATAAATCATCTTTTCGAGTACAAAATTTAAAAATTCTGAGCTAGGAAGCATAATTATTTTTCAATAAGATTTATTTGATATGGTGTTAAGTATATAAAATTTAAATTTCAAAGCAATACGATAATTAGAAATGCTCCTGCAGCAGTTTGAATATTCGTATGACTTGAAAATTTTTATTTTCAGAAAAACACATTTAAAGTTATTGCTATTAGTAACCACATAATATCTAAATTAAATACAAATGCCTATAACTAGGAAAGTAATCGCAGAAATTAAAAATTCTTTTTGCGACACATTCCTACTCGTCCGTAGTTTCAAAATTCAATAAAATAAAAAAATCGAATTTTTGGACAAATTTCACAATTTTGAAAGTCCACTGTCCCCTTAATGGGGGGGGGGTTAAAAGTTTATCCATCTGATTGTTGTATTTTAATCCAAATATTGGAATATCGTAAAAAAAAAATTCTAAAATTAACAGGAATATAATGGAATAGGATCATTTGATAACGGCTTCCTACGACATTTTTAAATTCACCTTAAGAATATGCTTCTGAAAACGACAAAGCCAAGCCTTTCGTTTGGGGGTTTTAGACTTCATTCAGTTCGAATTTTGAAATTATCATCTTGGTACCAAGCAAGCATATGCGTAGTTTTCTCTTAATTGTTTGATCTTAATCGTGGTTTAACTGACAAGTTTTATGGAAAAGGTGCAATTTTTTTCTGGCAAAGGGAAAATTAAAATTTTTCTGCTTAACTTTTGCCTCCGGGGAAGGCCATATTTCTGTGTATTTGGAAACCCTGCTAAAAGTATGAATTTAATAATAATTTGGTTATTCTAGTTTCTTTAAGCATTGATAAAAAAGATCAAAATATTTTAAACTATTTCATACAGAGCCTTGACAACGATTATAACTGACTAAAGTTTAATAATAGGCGCACGCATGAAATGTACGATGTCCATCGAAACATATTTTAAACAAGTACACAAAGCACTCGTAAAATGCTTTTTCCTATCTTCACACAAATATTTATAATTATAATGTACAAGTTTTCCTAACAGGGCATTAAAAAGGTTGTGTAGTCAGTCGCCTCTTACATAATAAGTTGTTGCCAACTCATGAAGCAGAAAATAATGTATGAAACAGTTTGAAAAAATAAATGGTGTGAGAGAACGTAAAAATATGATTAGTAGGGAATTTCGTCGGCAATAACTTTCCTTTGGAGAGAAAGTTAAATTGTTTGCTCCTACATAATTAATTTCGCATTTTCAAATGTCATTTGCGATTTCTAATATTCATCTATTATTTATATAATAAACTAGCTGAAAACCCGCACTTCTCTACGGAGTACATTCAAATTAAACACAACGGTCAATGTATGCAATTAATACAAAAAAGAATTAAATATACAGTGGAACCTCGCATAACGAGCAAAATAAATCGTAAAAAAATGGCTCGCTTAACGAGCCACATTCCTCATAACAAGTGACGTGGAAGGAAGTCCCCTCTTCACGTCACTCGGATCTTCACATCACCAGGATCATCAACGGCCGAAAAATAATTATTTAAGGGTAGTTATGGATGGTTCGAGAAGCAAATATCATGGGACTGGAGGAAAAAAATTATATTGAGGAGCTTGTGGAAGAGCACAACCCATTGCTGACCACCGAACAGCTAATAGAATTGCAGTGTCTTTCACGGCAAGCAGTCGTAGAGGAGAGTTTGTCAGTGGGGAAGGACGAAGAAACAGCAAAGAAACAATCTTCTGGCGCAATACAAGAAATGATGAAAGCATGGGGAACTGTTGCATCGTAAGTTACAAAGCATTACCCCGATAAGACGGTGGCTATGCGTGCTATAAATTCATTCAATGACAATGTGGTGACACATTTTCCGTAAATTTTAAAGCGCCGAGAAAAACAAATGTCGCCAGATAGCTTTCTAGTAAAAAAATTAGATAGGTGTCATAAATTCGTAAATAATAAACTGCATATGGATGATTTTGCTCCTTAAGAATTTATGTTTAAGTAATTTTCTTTAAATAATAAACGTTACGTCTAAAAAAGTTTGAGTATTTTTTGGCATGGAACGCATTATCGTATTTTACATTAATTTATACGGGAAAAATTGTTTCGCTTAACGAGTGTTTCGCATTACGAGTAAGACTCTAAAACGAATTTGCTCGTTATGCGAGATTCCACTGTATATATTTATGATTAATACGACGATCAATGTATACAATTGATGTAATATATATATATATATTTATTTATAAAAAAATCGTAAGGGATATTTATTTTTTTTCTATAATATCCAATCGTCTGCTGCATTAGAAAGAAAAAAAATATTCTTTTTGTCTATTTAGTTGTTATGCACGTGACGATAAATTTATTGAAAGTACCAGAAAAAGAAATCACGTGATCGGAATTTAATAAATTAAATTCTAAAAATGAATCTTTATAAATTCACCAAAAATCAGACAATCGAGGTAAAGGTTTGAAAAAGATTTCATTTTAAAGCAATTTTTAGGATCTTTCTCGTGATATAAATTTTATAACCCTCAAATTATTGTTTTAAATGCAAACTTAAAAAAAGTTAAAAGCTTAAAAATTTAATTTTAAAAAATCTAAGAAGAATTTCTCAAAAATCTTTCTTGGTGCACCCCTACACCGTAAGAAGAATCGCCATGCAAAATGTCAGCCCTTTAGATCCAGAGGTTTAGTCTGTGCGTTGTATGTCACTCAGTCAGTCAGTCAGTCAGTCAGTCAGTTACGGAACTGTTTTATATATATCGATAAAGCTTAGTTTTTAGGTCAAAACATAGTTAGTAACATGTAAAACAGTATTGCCAAATGTAATTGAAATATATTGAAATCATTTTAAATTATTAGTTTTCTCGTTTACACAAGTAACTGAAATATTAGTGTTCTAGAAAATGCATTGAAAGAGGGTACTTTCGGTCTTTTAATATCGCTTTCGGTTTATTAGATTAGCCATAAGTTCTCATCCAATGATCGTACGAATAAAAGTAAAGCAGTTTTGTAATCGTATAAGATTTTTGAAATAGAGCAATAAAAAAAATTTCAAAATTTTTCACTTAAATAGCCATTTTATTGTAGACCGTTAATATTAAGATATGAAATGAAATAGTACTTCAAAATAGTTTAAGAGACTAATTTTGTCACCTTATAATTATTCACGCCTTCTGTGTTATTATATTTTGTGTGTTTCAGCGTGCAATTACTCCTAAACAAGCTGTTGAGCACACCTGTATGTTTCCGGAGTCTAGAAAACATTTCAAAATGAATAGAAGGAAGCAATGGAATCCGATCAGGTCATTGCCTTTCTTTTCTACCCTGTTTCGATCGGTGAAAGCGATAGGTGCTTGAGCCGAAATCGAATTCAGGCAAAAGCATGAATCTCTAAAGTCTTACTACACCCTTGTAGCAAACAATAGATTCACTTCTCCATTCTCTAATTTTTAAGTAGCTCTGCGTATTTACACGTGCTTGTTGATAACGAATGCGATGGGAGAAAGGAGATTCTTCAAGATGTAACGCTCGAAGAACGTTCACAGATTGGAAATGGCGCAAGAGAATCTCAACGGACTTGATCTTATAACAATTGAAAAAAGAATTCTAAATATCTTACAATTAACCGATGTTTTAGAGAAATTTGTTTCCAAAAAATAAGGCAAAACAAACGTGTACATTGTTGTTGGTGTGAACATCGGAACAATAAGTTTCATTTTGCATTTAACTATATTTTTGCTTTGTAAAAACACATAGTGATGCAAAAGTCTCTTGACACTAGCAATTATGCGTCTCTTCGGTGACTGAAGAAGTAGCAATGCGCGGAGTCAACTGATAACAATAACGACAAAAACAACCGCTTTAGGTGACGTTGTAGCATAGCGCATGACCACTTATCCATAAAAATGAGAAATTATAAAGTCGTAGTAGATATATTAAAATAAATAGTTGTCAAGCGACTTATGGCCAATCCGTTATTACTTGGGGCCTTGGAGTACCCTAGCTCAGGGGACTACTATGTCATAATATCCCTGGGTGGGGGTAGACCTAATTTTTCAGTTGTGACTCGTTATTCAAAAGTCGGTGATGAAGCGTACTGGAAATATGGTCTAATTTTTTCCCGAGACCCCACAAGAGCTTGAAACACAGCTGCGTATTTTTCAAGGAATGTGTTGCTCGGTTCCACCAGTTCGGAACACGTGGGGGGATTAAAAAACGTTTTCCTTACAGATGCAGCCACTAAAGCTGTCATCCTAACGTTTCTGCAATGTAATAAAGTTCGGTGTCTACGAAGAGAATGACACCAACGCTTGCCGATCCCCTCGCTGGGAGAGAGAGACGCTAGAGAACGCGGCCTGTGCGGATGTGTGTTTTAGGCTCCGTACGTTGTGAATCTGCACGGGATTTTTAATTGAATATGTTGCACTGTTTAAATGTTAATTAATTTTGTTAATAAGTTGTTGAGTTTTTGTTTTAAAAATTTGACCTTCGTTTGTTAATTAGAACTCTGTCTTTCTTTGTTATGGATCCCATGGTAGTAATTTTTAGCAACGCCTCAGAGAGAATGAATGCCCTTACCTACTTGTCATGACGCCACAGTGACAAAAAATATAAGTCTTTATTAATAGAATTTAATGGTAATAAAATATTAACGTCGAAAAATTTTGCAAATAAACTAAATTTGATCAATCTTTGTGCTCTTAAGGTATAGTATTTAATTAGAACGAATTCCGTTTCTAATGCTCCAGATGGAGCAGTTAAAGTCTTCGAACTTTTACAGCTCTTTTTAAAAGAGCGAGTGTGGGAAATGAAGTGATTTATAAGTCAAGCACTAAAAAACATAGCAATTTTTTCCTTAGCATTTCTGGGAGGCACGTCTCCGCGAGATATTACACCGTAAAAAAAAATATCGCGCGATGAGATAACACGATCTGTTCTTAAAATGAGGAGTAATGTGTTTAGTTTCTGTACCAAATATTTTGAATTTTTTTTTTCCCTGTGCCTCTCCGATTTTATTTATGACATTGATAAATGGTGCCCGGAAAACATCGCGAGTATTTTTCCCCTCGTAATGTCACAGGAGGAGGAAAAAAACTGTTGTAATTCTTATCTAAATGCATTTTCTCGCCTCCATGGAACATAAGTCTGGAAGGCGATGTAAAATACATAAAGTACGACTCTTTTTTCTTTCCTTTTGGAAGATGGGTAGCTTTTACCTGATTTTTATACAAATTTATATTATTGTATTATTTTTATAAGATGCGATAGATTCTTAAAAGAACTTTCAGGGAAATTCATTTTTTTTCTTTCTATTGCGGTCGGCACTTTAAGAGTTTGTAGAGAATAGCTCACTTCTACCCAGACTTGGGTGTATATAATTTGAAGTGGCACTCTAAATGAATTTGATACAAACACAGTTTATACATGAAACAATGTTTATTGAATTCGTTGCACTTATAGAATTTGCTTTTACAGCAATAAGCATACGTGCTACTTGTACGAAATGTATATTAGCATTCGATAAAAATACACTTTGCAAATACTCACAAACCAGCAGAGAGTCAAACCAGCAGTTCTGCCACGTAAACTTTGGGCCCCCTAAGCACAAGCGCCGGTTAACACCTGGAGCTGCTTACCTCGTAGCTCCCTCTCGCTTATCTATCAACTTTAACAACCTCTTTTAACTTAATCAAGCTGCTTGGTATTTATACCAAGCGCGTATGCCGAAATTAGCATATCTCAAGCAGCTTCTTTAATTCATTCACTCAAAAGTTCGATTCTTGTGAATCGAATCTTGTGTATACCTTACACTCTATATACAAATTGAGAATAATTAATTTTCTATTTTACTACATTGAAAACCCTTAAAATTCAAAATAAGGAATTTTTGGCAGAGTAATGCATGTTTTTCAAATTTTTTTTTCAAAAATGCTAAAGTTTTCCAAAATGCACTACGCGCATTCTATAGTAATTAAAATCCTTAAATTTTGTATTATAAGTTTACTATATGTATATAAATATAAACGTGCATTTATTATTTTTTTTTTTGTATGAATCAAAAGTCTTAAATATTTTTTTTTTATATTCTGCCTGTTATTTTTCAAGTCTTTATGTTTTTACCTTAATTTATGGTCTATAAATTTGAAAAATATTTGTGATTTCAAAGAAATATGCACAGTTTTGTGACAAACACTTCAATTAACGATTCTGAGAAGTTTGGAAGATATCAGAAGAAAATGAATACGCGTGGAACTTTTTTAAAAATTGTAGCGTTTTTGAAGAATTTTTTGATAAACAGGTCTTATTCCTCTACAAAATACTTAGTTGTGAATTCTAAGTATCTCCAGTATAGTAGAAAAGAATATTAATTATACTCATGGTGTATATAAATTATAGTATATTGAAATTTAAAGAAGAACGATATTGAAGGTCCCTTGTTCCCTTAAGAGCTATTATCATGGAAGAGCTATTATCATAAAAGTGTTAAATAATTTAATAGCTTACTTTTTTTAACTTATGTTTTTAAGTTATTTTAGCTGATACACATTTGTACTACATTCTTAATTTTTTAGGAAACTAAACAGAAAATATATTCGAGCGCAAATAATATTCGAGGCCAAAAAGGAAGCATTCCATTCATATATTTTCAGAGCTTTCATAATTCAATCTTGCGAGGCGTCTGTTACGACTCAAAACTCCGTCAGTAACTGTTTGTCCCTATAAACGGGGAATTTTGGTTTTACTCTCCTTACGGGAGGAAAATACTGCATGTGTATGTCACGTGTCAAAACGAAAGTAACTTGTTGTCGCGTTGGAGATCCGATTTTGCGCGGCTCTTAGAACCATGTGATGGTTCGACGTAGTCGAGTGGGCTGGGCGGCCTAAATGAAAGGCCGTAATTAAATTTTGTAATAATACTGTAATTGTGCTGTGATTGTGAATATTAATAAATGTACAGTGTTTCGTAAAGGATACGGAGTCGGATTATTTATGGTACAGCGTCTTTAATGACTCATTTTCTTCGAAGACTTCATCTCGCTTCCTTCATGTCCACAGTTGAGATTCCTCGAAGATCGTTCGGAAAACAGAACGAAATACAGAATTATGGAGTAAATTACGAAACCTAGATGATATCCGCTTTCCGGGGAAGTGTTGTTCAGTTCAGTAGTCACACAACTCGTTCACTTCCATTCCACATTAGTGAATGGAAGCGAACCACATTAGTGAATGGAAGTGAAGTACTCCACATTACGATCATTAGATTCAAGACTCTTGAATTTATGACCATCCCCGCAAAGTATCCATCCATAGAAATCAAAAAGTTTCCTCCATCCACTTAAGGTGGTTCGATTTCCCAGATGGTCGTTTGTACTTTTCTTCTTCTTCTGAGGCACTACAGCCTACTGCTGGCCAAGGCCGTCCCAATAAGTTTACGCCATCTGGCCCTATCTAAGGCAATACTCCTCCAGTCTCCCCTATATATAGTTTTTATATCATTCTCAACGGCATCAAGCCACCTACTTGGTGGCCTTCCTCGCTTTCTAGCTCCCATAGGTTTGGTAAATGTGAGCTTTTTTATTGGATTTGTGTCTTCAGTCCTCTATAAATGACCCAACCATCGAATCCTGTGGCTTTTTATGACCTTGACAATGTCAGGTTGTCTGAATTTTTGGTAAATTTCATGATTAAACACTGATCTCCAAACACCATTTTCGCAAATTGTACCAAATATTTTTCTTGATTTTTTGCGCTCGAAGACCAATAGTTTATTTTCATTAGATTTAGTCATTGCCCGGCACTCGCAGCCATATAGTATGATGGGTCGTAATAGAGTTTTATATATATTAATTTTAGTGTTACGGCCAATGATTCGAGATTTACACTGATTTTTGAGGCCATGGTAGCATCTATTTGCCATATAAAGTCTGTTATTAATTTCAACAGATATATCATTGTTATTAGTGACGATAGTTCCAAGATATTTGAACTGTTACATTTTCGAAAGTGTAGTTGTTTACAGTTAATGGCAATGGGTTAGGTATTTTATGGGTAATTTCTAAAAATTTAGTTCGTTTGTACTTTAAATGAATGAAAAAAGCACCAACTAATCATCCACAATCCAAATCGGTTCACTCCACGTTTTGAAATTTTTTTTTGTATTTTCGTAGCAAAACACTTTTTACACTCATCATAAATTCCGCATGTACCTGAGTATTAACACCACTCGAAGACAACATTTTTCGGGGGGGTCATCGAATAATAATCCACTTTTTTCAGAAGCCAATCAATTTGAATCTATTCTCTAATGTAAGTCGTTGCAATAATGTAACTGAAACGCAGAAGCAAGTATTGGATCATAACGGGGGATAACGAAATGATAACGAAGTGCGTGACGAGGTAATTTGGGAGATAAAACTTGAATGAATAAGAAAAATCAAAACAATAATTTCTTATATAAATAGCTAGACAGCACAGAAAACGAGTGGTTGAAAATTCTTGAAATCTTAATGGGGGTTCAGCAAGAAATAATATAACTATTTCACGAAGATTAAATGGTAGTATTATTATAATTTCAGCACATACGTTTAGGTTTAATTGTCAGAAGAGTGCTTCAAATTTTTATCACGTTATTGGGGAGTGATTCCTATGAACTCATACAATGAACTCCATCATTCAATTATTCGGCGAATGCACATCAACCTCCCATATAATCCCATATAATTTTCTCCCAAAAAAATTGAGCCATTCAGAATCCAAATCGCCCAAGTCCACTTCTTGAAACTTTAGTGTCAAAGCTTTTGATGGACGCTTAACTTTTTACTTTCATCATAAATTTCCCAAATAATGACTAACACAACTCAAAGACAACATTTTGTGGGGCAATCGAATAATAAGTAACTTTTTCATAAGCCAATCCAGTTTAGTCCGTACTCTCATGACAATCGTTGCCATTCAATCGCACAAACAAGTACTGGATGATGACGGTAAACCTTTTATTGTTGTTTCATCACAATAAACGTAAAATAAATGAGTCAGTGGCAGTCTAGCTCCTGCAGAAGTACTTGTGAATTATTTAGCAATTTTTGAATTTATTTTTTCTCTGTAGTAAAATAATTATCTGAAGACTGAATTGGATAATTTTTTTCACTTGCCAAATCAATTAAGTTACGCCAAAATTGTCATAATAATAACGATCACTCCAAAGATATTACAGATTTTATACGTCCTCAGATAAAAGTTACGTCGCAATATTACATTCTACAATATTTACCTGAATTTCTATTTTCAGGGGAATTTTAAAAAACAATGTTGATTATTTTATCTCTTTTCTCCACTTTTTGTTTTATGGTCTTAACCGATTCGGATAGTGAGAGGCTCAAATATGATTGTCGTGCCTGACATCCTTTAGGGGGCGTCCATTAATTACGTGAGGCTTTTAGGGGGGGGGGGGGGGCGAGCCGAATCTCACCCAGTCTCACGTGGGGGAGAGGGGGGGGTCTCGGCTAATATCACGTAATATTTTTTCCGCAAGAAGCAGTGTAAAATTGCAAGAAAACTTGGTTATATTAAGTAAAACATGTTTCTACACTAAAATATGGCTAAATCCTACCCAATAGTTCCAATAGTCACTCTCGAGACCACACATGAGTCCCCGTGGACTGAATTAGAATGAATATTCTTTTACGAATTTTAGTAGTTCCTATTTAAGTATTTTATTGTTCGATTTTCTCATTGTGATTCTAGACTACGTTCTTAGTAGTCTTAAATACTAGTCTTAACTAGTCTTAAATAAAAATAATTAAGCAAATTATGTTTTTTAAATAAATCCAACGCAATCAAGCACAGATTAAAGTATTTACACTAAAAATGCGCATTTTGAAAAATCTCACGTGAGATTAGGAAGGGGGGGAGGAGAGGGTCGAGCCAAATCTCACGATATCTAACCAGGGCGGGGGGGGGGGAGAATGTTTCATGACTTTTCTCCACAAAGTCAGAGCTTATTTCTTCTTATACAGAGGCTGTTCACACATTTTTTAGACGATGTATATTGTATTCACAAAACTAAATTACATAAAATTCTTGTGTTTTAAATGTTCTATTTGACATCCCTTATTCTGAAATATCTTTCGACACCGCAATTTCCAGGATAATAATGCCTTTTGAAGTGTCAGAAGAGGTATTCTATCCCATTCCTCCTGAACAGCTTTCCAGAGTCCTGTAAGGGTTTTGGGACGACGTTTGGATAATGCAGATTTTAAAAGTCCGAAAGCACAAAAATCCATAGGTGATACATCGGGAGATTTAGTAGGGATATCAGTGAAGGGTATGGCCTCGATACCAGTTTTTTGTTCCATTTCTTTTAAGAAATTTACAGTGGATTTTGATGTGTGACTGCTAGCTTTGTCCTGATGGAGTCTCACAGATTGATGGCACTGTGGGTAAAGCGATGGTATTTCATTCAGAAAAATTGGCGATAAAATATGTTCCTGATAGTATTTGGAGTTAATCTTGGCATTTTTTCCACTCTCTTTATTTTTAACTTGCCATTATAAGAAAAACCAGCAACAATCATGAATCCCTTAGAAAAACTTTCTTTCGATTCTTTGAACCATGTACTTAAATTGTTTTCTCCCCTTTTATGATAATAAATGGCTCTTTTTTTGTTGCGATCATTTAAATACACCCATGATTCATCTATTGTGACAATTGTTTTCCATTTTTTTTTGGATAAGTGTGTAAGGTATACACAAGATTCGATTCACAAGAATCGAACTTTTGAGTGAATTAAAGAAGCTGCTTCAGATATGCTAATTTTGGCATACGCGCTTAGTATAAATACCACGCAGCGTCATTTAATGAAGAAAGGGAGTTGTTGTTAAGGTTGAAAAGGTGTTATCCTGCTCTAGTCCTTAGCGGGCCAGGAGTTTTACATGGCGGTACTGCTGGTTTGACTTACTGTTCGTGAGTATAAAAATATATTGTCCTTAAAAGCTGTATTTACATTCCGTACAAGTAGTACGCATGCTTATTGCTGTAAAAGCCAATTATATGTGCAGCGAATTCAATAAACATTGTTTCATGTATAAACTGTGTTTGTATATAATTCAAATAGAGTGCCACTTCAAATTATATACACCCAAGTCTGGGTAGAAGTGAGCAAAGATTCTCTATACTGGCGCCCGAAAAATATATATACCCTGGTAGTTAGCGTTACATTTGTAACGAACAACATAATTGAAATTAAAAACTGTGTACTGTGTACTTATATTGATAAAATTGTTGCAAGTACTTATATACTATTTAAAAAATGAGTGTTGTAGAACAAAATCCTGCTGGAAATTTTCCTCGGGTAATTATGGTTCAGCAAATTGCGCCATTCGAAGCCACCTTCAATGGCGGCCCCTCAAGCCAATTCCTAAAGAAAATTGAGCATTACTTTCAGCAACAATGCACCCCAGAGGGGGATAAACTTAAAATTGCTCTAGCCGCTTTAAGAGGTAGTGCATATCAGTGGTACACGTGTATGAAAAGCAGTAATCTGATTTTTGACTATTTGTCATTCAAGCAACAGTTTCTTAGCGTTTTTCCAAAGACCTTTAATCAAAGTGAAATTGAAGCGGAAATTTATTCGCTAAGGCAACGTGAAGGTCAGTCTGCATTAGATTTTGCTATGGAAAAGATTTCCAAGTGTGAGGAATATTTAGAGGGAATGACGGAAGCGATAATCTTAAAAATAGTTATCCAACGTTTGAAGCCAAGTGTTCAAGATTTTTTAGATAATCAAACAATTACAAGCAAGGTTACCCTCCTTCAAGCTTTAGCTAAATATGACAATAGACATTTCTTCGCTACCCCTCACCGTCATTCAGGTACGAGAAGTTTTATACAGCCGCGCCAAAATTTTTCGCGAGTTTCAAACCAGCAGCGTAAGCAGTACCGCAGGCAAAATAATAGAACCGCACGGCGTTATAATGAAATTAGTGCACTTAAAGAAAATAATAGGGAAGCACCTTACTTGCACTGGCAAGTTGATTCACATGATATGGTTCAACCTGTTGAAACTGTTTGGTCAAATGTATTATTTTGTCCGAGCAGTAATCATTATTTTGAGAATAGTGAAAGTCAGGGTATTTTTTTGGCTTATATAGAAAGTGAGTCTAGCTGGAATGATGAGGTAATTCCAGTACAAATTTCTGAAAATAGGGCCGATACTAATGCTAGTGGTTTAGAAAATAAATCATCGGACACTTCTATTAATGCTATACCTGATATTATTAATGCTATACCTGATATTATTGATGCTATACCTGATATTTTAGATGATATTCACACATCTGTTAATGAAGGAAATTTAGTAGATGACGAAGTATGCGTTACGGAAGTTAGTGAATACTTATTAGTTGACGACAATAAAAATTCTTTAAACGATAGTAGGAACTTGCTAGGTGATGATATTATTTCAAGTTTCCAGCCGAATGGGGATTGTGTAGGTCAGGTTGATAATATGGTTTTAAATAAAGTACATGAAAACCAGACTGAGAATCAGGATGAAAAGTTGACACAGAGTTATACTGTAGGTAGTTTAGCTGATGCTTCGGAAGTTATAGAGAAAGTTTGCAATAAAACGCACGAGTACGAAAAGCTTAATCTTCCTAAAACTGAAGCAGTGTTAAAGAATTTAAATGATAACGATTCTGATATCGCAAGTTTCAAAGAGACTTTTTCGTCAAAAGAGGATAAAACTAAAGTTAAGGGGGATAAAAAACGTGGAAAAGAGCCTTCAGGTTCCAGCATTAAAACTGCAAAAACTGAAGTAATTAAGGAGGTAAAAAAGAAGTCGTATAAGCACAAATACCAAAAACAGAGTCAGTTTGTTGAAAAACATGACATAAGTAGAGAGATAAAGCCAGTTACTAAACACGTTGGTGCGACGTATAAGTTTCAAAAAATAGAATCTGCATTAAAATCTACTACCGATACAAGCAAAAGTACGAAGAAAAGTAAAGTGTGCACTACAAAACCTCCATCTAAGGATGAACGTGGCACACATAAGGTACACAAGGTTATGAAAAGGAAGAATGACAATTTTAAAGTTCCTTTGCATAAGTACAGGGAACGCAAGATATCAGCCGCCCAGCAAGGTTGGCCTCCTCCCAAGAGACCTCCTGTCCATCGTCAAGCCGGACCAGCGCCTCAGGACCAACGACCTGCTGCACGAAGGATGCCCACACGGTCAACGAACCCCTTTACTAGGACTGCGACCATCAAGAGAGGTTCAGCGGATTGGACAAACTGGTGCAGTGAAGTTGCTGCATTCATGAGGAACAAGTCTTGTATCAATTCTCTTATTCTAACTCCCACCCTTTAATAAAATCGAACCAAATTGGTTTGAAGTTCCCCAGTGTATATACTGTGTAAACATTTTGAGGGGAAGGAGTGAGCCACTGAAAAAAAACGGCATACTGTTTTATAAATTTTTGAAGGGGACATGTAGTGAAAAAAAAATACATACTAACTACAGATAACAAACAACTAACATACTAACTTCGCAAATCATAACACATGTACATTATAAATTGGGGGAGAGCAGATACAGTCAAGAAATGTCATGCTGTGCAATTGTGTTGTCACTTTTAATTAAAATAGATATTTTAGGGCGCAGTTGGCCAGCCCAGTATCCGCAACTCTGCAAATCCACTGTGTAATGGTGTCACCTGGACCCTTCGGGGTTAGTTTTGTAAAATGGTAGTGGCGTTTTTCCCCCACACAACGTGTGGAAGGTTTTTTGACTTTGCCACCCATTATGTAAAAAGTCAGACCAGCACGCATTTTCAATTAGTTAACTGAAGCCGTTCAGACCTCAGTTACCTAATTTTTTTTTTCGAGGGAGGCCAGTGTAAGGTATACACAAGATTCGATTCACAAGAATCGAACTTTTGAGTGAATTAAAGAAGCTGCTTCAGATATGCTAATTTTGGCATACGCGCTTAGTATAAATACCACGCAGCGTCATTTAATGAAGAAAGGGAGTTGTTGTTAAGGTTGAAAAGGTGTTATCCTGCTCTAGTCCTTAGCGGGCCAGGAGTTTTACATGGCGGTACTGCTGGTTTGACTTACTGTTCGTGAGTATAAAAATATATTGTCCTTAAAAGCTGTATTTACATTCCGTACAAGTAGTACGCATGCTTATTGCTGTAAAAGCCAATTATATGTGCAGCGAATTCAATAAACATTGTTTCATGTATAAACTGTGTTTGTATATAATTCAAATAGAGTGCCACTTCAAATTATATACACCCAAGTCTGGGTAGAAGTGAGCAAAGATTCTCTATAAGTGTTTCTCATATAGAATTCTGCAGCGTGTCCTGCGTTCAGCGATATGATTTGGAAGAAGACGATGCACATTGCGTTTTTTCGCTTTCTTAAGATTTAAATCAACGTTTATCATTTTGTTTACAGTGGACACCGAGCATTTTAATTATTTTGCAACCGTCCTTTGACTAGGGGGATTTTCTGTTAACATTAAACAACGTACCTTTGCAATAGTCGCAGATGTCCGTTTTTTCCTTGGATACTTGTTTGGAATTTTTGTCCCACTTGAGGCTCCAATTTGACGTTTTTTTCCTTTCTTGTTGACGATATTACCTATCGACTCTTTAGATATCACAAAACCATGACTCTCACATCGTTTTTGGATAACGGAGTATGCATATTTCTCTTCGGAAAGAGCATAAATGTAGCCTTCGAACCACTGCTTTGTTAAAAACGCCATTTTGAATAAAAGCAAAACTTTCAAGCCTCAGAGGATAATTTTGACTTTTGAAAACATAGTACAATTGCCATTATTTCTTTTGCAGCAAACGATTTTTTATTACCGCTGACCAAATTCGTCGAAAAAATGTGCGAACAGCCTCTGTAAAATGTCCCCGATGAAATATCAGGCACGAGGTTTTAAAAAAAGATTTCTAGATAAGATAATAATAATAATAAATCCTGCCTTACCAATATGTAGTCTATAAAGAGATTTTTATGTGATGCCTAATTTATTAGGGATAAGATAATCCGCTGCAGAATACTCTTTTGAAAGCATGGAAGAGACATGTGGAGAACTGCATGTGAACCCACAAGTTTAAGGGCTCATCTAAGTGATATGATATACGGAGAGGTAAGGTTCCTGAATATACAATTTTAATGTACTTAAGGTGCAATTTATCTTTGATAAAATAATTTGAAATACAGTAACCACCGCTTATAGTGATCACTGGTTATAAGAATCAACCGTTTATAAGAATCAATATCGCGAAAACAAAAACAAATGAATTATTTCCATGTGAAAATTTTCGCTTTAAAGAATCAATCCACCGGTTTTAAGAATAAATTTACACTCTTCGCTTCCCTTTCATTTTTCCAAAAAAGCCACTTGAACCCTCAAAAGGCACGAAGTTCTTTCTTTTTTTTTAAAGAAAGATTGATAAGATGGGATGGAATATAGTCGTAAAATTCACCCCTTTCTTTATTAGACACAACATAATAGTTTCCCCTTAAACGCTTTACCATAACACTGTCCTATTAGCTTGACCCGGGGGCAACTTTACCTGTCCGAGTAAATCTTCGTTTGAGACTATAAGTATAGAAAGAGGTATAAACAGCCTTCTGAAAACTTCATTACGTCAAACTACCATAGAAAACTTTTTCTTGCTCCCTTCCTGTAGTTGAAATGTTAAAACTCTTAAGCAGGTATGTTGTAACTTGTAACAAATATTGTATTTTTTTCTCCTCTTACTATAATCATGTGTATCTACTTATAGGTCTAAAAATTAAGTTTATTTTTAAAACTATAAAAAATAATTTTAATAAAAGATAATTAACGTAAATTAAAGAGTATTTTATGGTAAATTATCTAATATATGTATATATAGGTGTGTGTGTTCGTGTCCAAAATCCTAAATTTCGGTTATAAGAATCAAAAACAGTAATAACAAACGTGATTCTTATAAGCAGAAATCACTGTATATATAAGTTTTAATATGTTCTTTAGAGAAAAAAAATGAATTACTCTAAAAGGTTTAAAGCTCGTAGTAAAAGGTTTAAAGTACATGAAGGCCAAAACTTTTTATCAAAAATGCAGGAACTACAGTAAGTTTCTGTATAACCTATCATTTTGTACACACATAATTTCATATCTTTTAATAATATAGTTTCGTAATTATAGGGAATTTAAACAGAGGTTAAATATATATTCTCCAATGGCACCAGTTGGCGAAATTTCCTTCCTGAAGAAAATTTCGCCAACCTCCTTTTCCAGATAACAACATTTAAACAACGTAACGACTAGGAAACGATATCACAAAAGCGTTCATTCTCCACAAATTACCATAAAGTATTTTGTATTCGAATATTTCAACTTCTTTCGAATTTTCGTCAGAAAGATTCTTTAAGAAAATCTTATTTTAAGATCAAAGAATTCACTTTAAATGTGGTTTTACGCAAATAACAATATTTGGCTTTCTACTACCAGACAAATCTTGAAATGATTTCCAGTCCCAGCAATTTATTCAAAACGGAACAAAGAAGCGTCTTTTGAAGATGCATGCGAGAAACTCTGAGGAAATTGAATATGGATTTTTCATTGCTTTTACACCATTTATATTTACGTCGTTTGAAATGTAAAATATTCAGTAGGGCTTCAGTTGTGCAGTTGTTCCAGCTATAACTGTGTTTAAACGATTTCCATATCGGTCCAATTTTAAAAAATTCTGATAAATGACGTATTTTTTTAACTTTACGAAACGCTTTCTTTTTAAGCCGCCTCTTTTCCTAATTCAGAGATTTTTTTCCCCCGCAATGCAGAGGCACTTATCGTGAGACATTCGCCTTTTGAATTAAAAGAAAGTAAGCACGTGCATTTGCTCATTTTTCTATCTATGCCTACAATTAAATTCGTTGGCACGTAAATATAAAACATCTCTTTTCTGAACTTGGTAGATGGATTTCAGATATCGCAATGGTTTCCACTTGGGCCTGCTTATAAAAATTTTTAATCAGTAGGTGTCTGGTCGAGGACTAAAAAGAACGTTTGACTTTTATCCTATGAATCAGTAGAAAGCCTTTAAGCGTCACGTTATGCGATCTTTGCGAGTGTACTTTTAGTGAGACAGTTAAAACTCTTAAGTCATTATAAGGAAAAGATATGAAACATGTTGAACTCTATAAAAAATGCACTCCATAAGGAAGCAACACACATCTATATTTTTATTAGTTTCTTTATGAGTTAGTAATGTGCGAATATACACATTCTGTATGATCTTCCATGTAACTAAAGTATGCTTCCCAGATTTATCTTGGCAATTTTTGGAACGAAGTTCTTTTACGCGGCTTACAGTAGAGTGAACTGCCAGGAATCGTCACGTAACGAAAATGCGTTATGCCCCGTTCATAAGAACTTTTTCTCAAGGACTCTGTGGCTGAATGGTTATCGCATCGCTCGAGGTCCCCGGTTCAAATCCCCGTACAAGCACTACCGGCAATTTTAAAACCCTTCACTGCACACTGTATCAAATTTGATACATAAGTTATTTTTCCCCTTTATATTAAAAAGCAATATTTTTTATCCACTTGTGCACCTTGTATTAATTTTGAAACATCATAGAAAAGCTTTTAATCACTGTTAGTTACATTTTCATAGTATAGATGGCAGCAGGAATACAACTGCGATCTCAGTAAAAGATAGCCGTTCAATTCATAGCAGACCTGCCTTAGTACTATTTGCTATATTTTCAGTATTTTAAAGTCATTTTACATCTTTGAAAGTTTTATAAATATATTTTAGAGGTACGTAGCTTTTATAATTATTAATAAAATACTTCTTTAATATTTTATAAAAAATTCAAGTATGATTTCAATTTTATGTACCAAAAATGATACATGGTGTGCTTGCGCCATTTTTTTAAAGAAATGGCTGGAAGAAAGTTTTTAACACTGAAAGAAATTGAGGAACTTATGAACAGATCGTGGAGTGATCATAGTGAAGATGGATCTGATTCAGAAAGCGATGGCAGCACATGTGATCCTAATTATAAACCAAACAAAGTTTGTGATGAAATTTTTGATGGTAGTAGTGATTCGGAAGATGAGGTATCATTACTTGATAGTAGCGATGTTCTTGATCTGCCTAATGGTGGGAACATGCCAAAAAATAATAGAAATAATACAGGGAGAACAAAGCCTGCAATCAACTGGAAAAAAACTAATTCACTTCTAAATGATGATCAAATTTTATTCCGAGGTGACGAGAATCTCGCTCCTGAAATTATGAATTTAAACACATCTCTAAATTTTTTTAGTTATCTTTTTACAAAAGAGTTGATTGAGCATATAGTTCTAGAAACAAATTTATTCAGTGTGCAGAAAAACCCAGAAAAGTGTGTCAATGTAACGAATTTGGAAATTAAACAATACATTGGTATTTGTATAATGATGTCTATTGTACATGTACCAAACACTAGGGCATATTGGTCATCTGCCATAGGCGATGATGTAATAAAAGAATGTATGTCATTAAAACGCTTTGAAAAGATAAGAAAATTTCTACATTTTAATGACAACAGTAAACAACCACCACATGATGACCCTAAGCATGATCGTTTATATAAACTTCGACCAGTTGTAAATACTGTACTTGAAAGATTTTATAACGTCCCTATGGAATCACGTCTTTCTGTTTAAACTTATTTATAGTTTGTTATTGTTTTAATTCACACGGGATTTATATTGTGTCATTAATTTATTGTTGTTGGTGATTAAATAATAAAATTAATCCGATTAAAAATTATGCTAGGTGACATCTAAATCAAAATTTTTAATTTTAATAAAAAATTAATTAATTTATATATTAAAATTTTTAATTTTAATAAAATAGAGAAAGAGAGAGAGAGAGAGTTGGTTGGTTGGTTGAATAAAAGAGGGCTGCACTTTTTGGCGTGACAAAAGTACACTAATATAATAAATAGAAATCTACATATTAATTCACGTTTAGAGTTGAAAAAATATCATAAGGAACTTCGTTCCTGATGCGTTATTTTTTTTTTCTTTTAGTAAACAGACACTAGTCTACTTTCTCAATTTGCGAGGGTCTGCCAATTTTCTGTATAGTGCTCGAATACGACCCTTGAACAGAAACTTCGCGCAAATTGTTTTTCCAATCAATCATCATCTCGTCTTCTATGTCCATTTGCCGCTCGTACCATTGTAAATTGTATAGAGGCGATATTCTGCGTAGGGATGTGACATCGATAACAAAACATCGATGTTTCTAAACATCGATGATCAATATTAAAACATCGATGCTAATAAAACATCACCCAAAAACCATCGATGTTTTTAAACATCGATGTTTTAGAACATCCATTTATTAAAACTGGTTTAGTAACCTCTAACATTAATGTCACTTCGGTTAGTCGTCTGTGTGTGTGGGGGGGGATTTAATTTTACTCTCTGATTGGGCTGACACAAATGACAAAACCTTGGTTGCTTTTGCCTTGGGCTACATTGATGACTCAAAATTGTCGTCGTAAATATCGCCATGTTTTGCCTTCAAATGTCCAGATAAATTCGTGGTATTGCCAGAAGTTTTGAGGGACTTAAGGCAATTATTGCATTTCGCTAATTTGTCAGAGGTTTTGCAAAAATATTTCCAAACGGTACTTTTAGGAGGCATCTTACAAATAATATTAACGTCAACTTATATAAAACCAGAACAAAACAAAAACTTAAGTGGCTGCTCTTGTATATATACTATTTATAAAATAAAACACCATCGAAGGTTCTGGAGTGTCGGGAACATTCCGAGCGCTCTGATTGGTTCATTGGTTGTTGATTGCCATTTGTCTGTTTGCTAAGGAATCGTTCCCCCTTTTGTATTCGTCCTTTACAGAATTCAGACTCACATTTACCAAGGGTAGAAATTATGCTACGTGGTAAATTTTTTTATTATAGTACTTTATCATTACAAAAAAAACCATCGATACAACGTAAAACATCGAGCACAAAACATCGATGTTAAAAAAACATCGGCTTCAGTAAATCGATGTTTAGAACATCGATGTTTTTATCAAAACATCGATGTTTTGAAAACATCGACATCGATGTCACATCCCTAATTCTGCGACCAGCTATGCATGCCTCAACAGTGTACTTCCGTGTTCTTCAGTGTTTGGTTAAAAGAAGGGAGACGTAGATAGCAGAACCACAAGTCCCGTTTCTCATAAAGTCAGTACAATATCATGACTTCGTTTTCATTATGTCACAATGGTACAACGTATTCCCAATTATCAGTGTAAATGGAGCACGAATCATCGAAAAATCTGATTTCTATTAAACTGTATTGTATTTTGAACGTATGATATTGCACTTGCTTTTCTATTTTATGAATTTATGTTTGTAATCCATGATTTTTTATTTTTGTGTTACTGAATCTTTGATACGTTTTTATTTCGGATCTTGTATCGAATAAAAACAATCTCAACAAATAGAAAGCTGGTAGTTTAAAAATCTTATTTTTTATGCATGTATGTCGAAAGAAATTTGCATGCCGTTTTTAAAAGATTATGTAGATACTAGCTGAATACCCGCACTTCGCTACGGAGTACATTCAAATTAAATACAACGGTCAATGTATGCAATTAATACCCCCAAAAAACCAATATATATATATATATATATATATATATAAATCATAACGGATATTTTTACACATAAAATAATGTAGAAGAAAATACTGAAATTAAATCTAATAGGACATACTGAAGAATATAGTACAGTTTGAGGAACATTTCTTTTTCTGTATTTTAATACTTTTTTGATAATTTCCAATCGTCTACCGCATTAAAAGAAAAAAAAAATATTCTTTTGTCAATTTATTTCGTTGCTATGCACATGACGATAAATTAATTTAAAGTATCACAAAAAGAAAAGAAACCACGTGATCAGCATTTAATAAACTAAATTCTAAAAATGAATCTTTGAAAATTCACCCAAAATCAGAAAATGGAGGTAAAGATTCGAAAAAGATTTCATTTTAAAGGAATTTTTATGATCTTTCTCGTGATATAAATTTCATAACCCTCAGATTATTATTTTAAATGAAAACTTTAAAGAACGTTACAAAAACAGCTTAAAAATTTAATTTTTAAAAATCTGAGAAGAATTTTTGAAAAATCTTTCTTAGTGCACACCTACACTATAAGAAGAATGGCCATGCAAAATGTCAGCCCTTTAGGTCCAGCGGTTTGGTCTGTGCTTTGTCTGTCAGTCAGTCAGTCAGTCACGGAACTGTTTTATATACAGTTGGCTCTCTGTTTAACGACTTTCAAGGGACCGTGAAAAATCGTCCTTAAGTAGATTAAAGTATCGTCCTTAAACAGAATTTGTGAAAAAATAACATTTCCCATAACGTCGGAGGGGCCGGGACTGGGAAATTCCGTCTTTAAATAGAGATCGTCGTTAAGTAGAGCGTCGTTAAACAGAGAGCCAACTGTACATAGATTATTTTGGATGAAGATTTCAGCTTTTTTTTCTGCACGGATAACTCGCAAACCGGCTAATTCTCCCACGGATAACCTAGAGTACACCGTACATAATGATGTGCATGTATGAAAGCACATTTTAAAAAATCCCTACAAAATGCTGGTAACTAAAATAAATGCATTTTTCGGGGTCCACCTGAAACATCCATAAATATTTCCGAAGTAAAACAGTATCGATGTCTGCATCGGTAGTTATATGATTGTGATAAATGGGAGCACGAGATTAACAAATACTTTCGTGGTCGAAGCATTACCCGAACCAATTCTTCTTTGCATAACTACCACCAATTTCGGGATAAAAAAAAATTTTAAAAAGCGCCTTGAAGGTCTCATTACTGTGTTAGAGAGCTTTTTTTTTTCTTCTCGAAACAAAGGCAATCGAACTATTTTCGCCGGTGATTAATCACGCTGATAAACGACGGCCGCTGGCTGCTGGGAACTCGAGTATTACACTTTTAAATGTGTGCTCCGGGGCAGACCTGGCTTTAAATGGGAGGCACGGATCAAAGAAATACACACGAATGGCTTCTTGAGCAGATGTTGGATGGGATAGGTCTAAGAAGTCGGACACAGACATCTTTGTTTGAAACAGAAATGTCGTAACATGCGTAAATATTCAAATACCTTGAACTCTACGTTTACATTAGTGCCTCTCAACCTTGTCATGTTCCCGCCTCCCCTCTGTACGCTCTTCTTCTTACCCTACGCCCCCCCCCTCCCGAGGCCAGTAAACATACACACACACACACACACACACACACACACATATATATATATATATATATATATATATATATATATATATATATACAGTCGAACCTCCATATATCGAAGTAGCAAATTGCGCGAAAAAAATTCGATATATAGAAATTTCGATATATAGAATTGAGCTTAGTCTTATCATAATTCTCCTAAAAAAAATTAAAGCTAATTTTCGTATACGAAACTCCATTTCTAATTTATATGCGAATCCCATTAAATGAAAGTTAAGAACTAAAAAAATGAATTAATATGAAAGATATATTGATTAGTACATATCTTTAAAAAACGATAATGCAGACAGTGGTTACAATGATCACAGTTACATTCTTTTTAAAAAAACTACGAATATCTTGCCAGTTTTGCGGAAAGTTCAAAGAAATGTTCGTATTTATTCAGTCATCTAAAAACTTCATGAGGGACATTTTCCGCGAATTGAAGTCCACGACGTATTGTTTCAAATGCCAAAAATTGGCAGATTTTATTCTAAAGTGGAATAAAATCTTCCAATTTGTCTGGAAAAAAAAATTCGATATATAAAGATTTTTTCGATATATAGAAACAATTTTTCTATGTAATGAACATGGAGATTTGCTAAGAGTTCGATATATAGAAAATTTCGATATAGGGAAGTTGGATATATGAAGGTTCGACTGTATATATATATATATATATATATATATATATATATATATATATATATATATATATATATATATATATATATATATATATATATATATATATATATATATATATTAACAAAGATGTGTTTGCGTCCAAACAATATAAAAAACCTAAAAAGACAAAACATAAATTTAAATTAACAATGAACATCAACGATGAACATTAAAACAAACTACTTGAAGAAAGACGCTGAATGCTGCACTTTTATTGAAAGAAAATATATAAGACAAAGTTGAAAGTGAAAAACCAGTACATGCTAAAAACCACTACAACCACGAACCAAAAACATGAAAAGATAAGTGAAAAAATAGGTTTTTGACAGAATCTTTTCATCAGCGGTGTCGATACTGTCTAAAAACCAATGGACTGTTTCTAATGAGTATGATCTGAGCAATAAGCATACTTAGACACCGTACAATCCATAAGAAACAGAAAAGAGGTTTCTTCCATAACATTGGTTCCATGGAGTCATGAATCGGTTCTGAAAAAAATATGGCCGTTTAGAGGGGTGAACTTCTATATGGTGGCCCGTAATGATTCCTAAATAAAGTGGGCGTTTTACGGGGTGGGGAAATTTATCAGGAGTGTTAAATTTGGAGTTAATCAAGTGCTTTGACACTAAAATTTCAAAATTTCAGAAAGTGGACTTAGCCGATTTGGCTTGTGAACTCCTCATAGAAAACTTTTAAATTCAGAATGTAGAAAGAGAAATAAAGGCAGTGTACTTAGAAAGAGGAAAAAAAATAAATGGGCATGTACCCTCTTTACAAGCATGTGCATCGAGCATTCTCCACTTTCCTGCAGACATGTCTACTAATGGAAGGGGATTTTATCAGGTCTAAATCTGTCCCGAAGGACTTGGAGATAAATGAATCGTTGAACTATTCACTCTCAAAGTCTTATCCTGTGATGCACAGGCGGGGGTGTGCATGGAAGCTTTCTTTGTTTATGGAATGTTTGCCCCTACCTGCAGTTTTTATCGCTTTGCACGTCCGCTTAGTGCTTCGAGGTCCGGAAAAAAATAGAGTGAGGGGAGCGAATCTGACAACCAACGAGCAAAAGAACACTGAGATAAAAAATGAATTTGCGAGACATTTTGAGGTCACATTATTTTAGCAGGAGGTTTTTTTTATGTAGTTATTCTATAAAATCAAATTTGAGATTCCTTATTGAATGGTAGCAGGCATATCTTGAGGGACATACGTCATTTTTGACACTCCAATTTGGGTGAGATAAACAGAACAGTTAAGTAGTCGCACAAAAAAGATGCATGATAAAGAACTGGGTGTTTTTGGTTTGGCAACGGAACGGGTGCACTTATGGTCAGAAGGACTATAATGTGAGTTAAAAAGTAAATCCCACCTTTATACTATATCTATATAGATATAGTATAAGGGAGTTTCGATGACCTTGCACACACACACACACACACATATATATATATATATATATAGTATATATATATATATTATATATATATATATATATATATATATATATATATATATATATATATAAATATATATATAAATATATATATATATATATATATATATATATATATATATATATATATATATATATATATAAATATATATATATATATATATATATATATATATAAATATATATATATATATATATATATATATATATATATATATATATATATATATACAGGTTCATCGAAAAATGTGTCCGTGATTGCAACGTGAAATAAAAATCCCTATACTAGAGCAGCACATGGTGTTCATTTGTTCACCGAAACATACAGAAACGAATCAAGTTTTGGACATTACCTTAGTAGGTTTCGATACGAGCACCCCTCGTCGCTCGGCACACATCTCGCAGGGCGATCTCCATCTCTATCCAGGTACTCTCGATCATAAAAGGAGCAGTCGCTATTGCAGCAGTTATTCTGTCCGATAAGTGGCATAGTCTCGGATCATGGCGTATACAATGTTTTTCAGGTAAACCCATAGAAAAAATTCCAAGACAGTCAAATCGGGGCTTCTTGGTGGCCAAAAAATTGACCGTCCCTTCCTGTTCAACGTCTAAAACCCATGTAGGAGGAAGCAACGTGTCACACCGTCGGCGCATGCCCTCATTGCAGTCACGGTCACCATGACAGGAAAAAATAAAACTCCCAGAGCTGTTATACCATCTGCTGCTACGTAAAATTCAGTCGGTCGATTGTTGTTCCACGTGTCCCCAAATGAAATCACGGACACCTTTCTACCTTTCTGGATGACCTTGTATATGTATATATATATATATATATATATATATATATATATATATATATATATATATATATATATATAAATATATTCATAAAACTTATAAAAAAAAAAAACAGGTAACGCATTTAAACTTTCAAGTGTATTCCTCTTCAAGAGAGCTACAGCAGCTGACTCCATGAACTGTTTAATTTTTTTCTCTTAGAAACAAAGAGAGATAGAAAATAGAAAATGGCGTTGGTTTTTATTTGTATTTCCTTCCATTAATTTTGTTTCATTTACTTTTGATTATTTTGCCATCACAGTGTTAAACTTAAAAAAAAGGCTTTTGATTTAGCATATTTGATTTAAAAATAATATATATATATATATATATATATTATATATATATATATACTATATATATATATATATATATATATATATATATATGTATATATATATATATATATATATATATATATATGTGTGTGTGTGTGTGTGTGTGTGTGTGTGTGTGTGTGTGGTGTTTGTGCAATAACAACGTTTTGCACAAACCACCCCATTCACTAATTCCCCACGATTCACTAATTATTTTTCTTTTAATTTGTCTATCTCTTTTGTATATACAGTCAAACCTCGCTAACTCGAGCCTGGATTTCGCGAATCTTTCGATATCTCGAAGGAAAAAAAATCCCTTTAAATTTCCTATGCACTCATTGTGAAAAAAACCTTGTTTTAACGAATTTTTTTTGGCTCATCCCTCGATAACTTGAAAATTTTTTTCCATAAATGTAGAAGAAAAATTTTTCTAAAAACAAAAAAATAATATCCAAAAATTAGAAAAGCTATTCAAAAATTATAGTGGTTAAACCCTGCATAAACTTTAAAATGAAGGGACATAAAGACGGAAGATGTCATAATGAAATCACAACTTTTCTTGACCCCCCCAAGATGGGAGTTGAAATTCTTGTTTATTGTTTCCTTATCCCTTTTCAGTCAGTTGCAATGCATATGGAGTGACCATCCATCTATTCTTTTATTTTTTGTCCTTTTATTCTCCACTTGCCGGGCCCCACAAAAGAAAAAAAAGGCCCTTTTCGGGGCCATACAAATGTATTAAATTCCCGTCAATTTTCATTCCCGTCGCTGCCGACAGATGGCTGCACCATACTGGAGATGGGTGATTTGATTCTTTCGTCTCAGCGGTGGAGTGCTTTTTGAATTAAAATATCTGTAAAACTATTAAAGTAACAGAATAACTGTAAACAGAAAAAAATTATCAGTTTTCAAAGCTCTTTCCAAATATGTAAGATTTATGTACTTTCATGTTTAAAATAATGCACCGATTTTCGACCAAAATGGCCGCCAAAATCGCAGTCTCAGGATGAGTGATCTCCGGAAACGTGATGTCACGTGATGCCGACATTTACCACTGTTACTTTGTTTATATAGATTTATTATTTACGTTACTTTCTAGGGGGGTTGGGATGGTTTTACCGAAACAGGAAATGAAGGCATGAGCAAAAATCAAGAGGTGGGTTCCAAGAAAAATAAAAAAAAATTTCTCATTGCATCAAGGGGGGGGGGGAGGGAAGAAAAAAAGCTACGCGTGTAAATGCTTGCCTGTGCTGTCTCGCATTCAAGCTAGTGCTGCTTCTGTAGATAGAGGCTGAAAAGTTTCCTTCCTGTTTATCTTGGTTATTGCAGAAAAAGATTAGAAATCTTTCGAAAACAACATTTGGAGAAGGTGAGATCTTCCGCGAGTCGTCTGTTCAACATGGCTAACAGACGAAAATTGAATACGCTTACTATCGAAGTGAAGAAGCAAATTATCGATGAAGTTGAAAAAAGTTCGAAAAAGAAGAAGGAAATTGCAAAGGAGTTTATGGATTCCAGGCAGCACATTGTCGACAATTTTAAAGAATAAAGCAATTATCCTAGGAAAATTCGATGGCGGCTTAGGCGAGCGAAAGAAGCTCAAAACCAGTGAATTTCCCGATTCAGAGAAGTGCCTAATGATGTGGATTACGCAATGTAGAACTCGAAACATACCCCTAGATAGATTTTTAATCAAAGATAAAGTTGAATCTTTTTCAAAAGAATTAGGTTTAAACTTCAAAGGCAGAAATGGTTGGTTTGAAAATTAAAGAAAAAACGAAACAACATTACATTTTTGAAAATGTGTGGTGGAAAGTGCTAGCGTAGATGAGGAAGTTTGGGTAGAATTTAGAAAGATAAAAAAGATGTGTTCAATGCGGATGAAACTGGACTTCTTTTTTAAATGCACTCCAGACAAAACCATGCATGTAAAGGGTGAAGCATGTCATGGAGGGAAGAGGGATAAAGAGCGTTTAACCTTTAGCTTACGGGGCCCATTTTTCCGAATAGCCTCTTTAGAATAGAAAATTTCATACCTCCTTTGTAACAATGGCCGTTAAGGGGTATTATATATATATATATATATATATATATATATATATATATATATATATATATACATATATATATATATATATATATATATATATATATATATGTGTGTGTGTGCGTGTGTGCGTGTGTGCGTGCGTGCGTGTATATATATGTATATATATGTATGTATATGTATGTATATATATATATTATATATATATATATATATATATATATATATATATATATGTATATATATATGTATGTATATATATATGTATATATATGTATATATATATATATATATATGTATGTATATATATATGTATATATATGTATATATATATATATATATATGTATATATATATATATATATGTATGTATATATATATGTATATATATGTATATATATATATATATATATATATATATATATATACATACATTGGGCCTGTATTCTTGGGATACATGCTATCCCACCCCGTAAGGAAAAGGTTAACTAGGGTTTGACGGTTTTTCAAACCCGGCTTTAAAAAACTGGCTTTTAAAATAAATTTGTCACATTTGAAAACCGGTTTTTAAATTAAAAAAATCCGGTTTAAAAGAATTCAAATTATTATGTAAAAATTAATTTTTAACTTATTTGATTTGCTATTCATTCTATGCAACGGACAACAGACACATTTTTTCAACGTTGCGAGTTGCGTTGGCCAGTGCTTGTGCATTGTACACTGCGCACGTGGAAAAGACGTGCCTAACCGACTTATTTTATGTTAGTACATATGTGCAATCCGTCACGAGTCACAAGAGGTTCGCTTAATCTTGTAAAGTGAAAACTGGAAACAAAAATACAAAGTTGTTATAATTGGTAAAAATAACGTAAGTATTAAGTATGTTTCGAATTTCTATGTTTGTATTTTATAATTTATATCTTAAAACTTTAATTTTATTATATAAATTTCTTCTCTCAAAAATTAATATAAAATAAAAAGTTCAGTGGATATTTTATATTTTTAAAAATCCTATTTTGTTCGGAGAAATTAAAATTAGTGAAATAAATATAAATATTATTTAAAATTTGAAATTTTAGTTTGAGTTTTCGTCATTTTGTGTAATGTAAGTAATGTGTAATCCTTAATTTTTTTTTATATTTTGACTTTGATATTGATTTCGTTTTTTGTTATTTTATATAGATTAAATAAAATATTTTTCCCTATTCTATTTCTTTTTTGACAAAAATTCGAAAACCGTCCAAAACCGGTTTTTTTGGAAATCTGGAATTCGAAAACCGGTTTTTCAAAAAGTAGGTTTTTGTATAAACCCCACGTTTAACTTTATTGTTTTGCGTGAATATAAATGGAACAGAGAAATTAAAACCGTTAATGGTAGGGAAATTGAAAAAACTAAGGTGTTTCAGCGCGATAAAATCTTTTCCTTTAGATTAAGAAGATAACCGAAAATGCTGGATGACATCTAACCTTTTCGAAAACTGGTTTAAAAATTTAAATAAAAAAATGAAAACAGAAAAGTGTGATAATTGTATGGGACACAGTACCATACCTAAAATTTAAAATGTAAGAATTTAATTCCTCCCCCCCCGAATACTTCATCAAAACTTCAACCACTTGACCAGGGCATCATCGAAAATTTTAAAGTCGTTATCAAGCGGTTAAAAAAACGTTGTCCGAAATGGAAGAAGGTGTTTCACCGTCTGGTGAAAATATTCTACAAGCTATGCGGATGGCAGAAAGCTTGTAACATTGTGTCTTCCTCTACGATAATGAATAGCTTTAAAAAGGCTGGATTCCTAAAAGACCACGAAAGAACTCAGATAACTAACATCAACCCCCCTGCTGAAAACTGCACTGAAAATGATTGGACCCTATTAACCAGACCCATGCACCTCGATAACATGGAATTCAATCACTTTGTCGTCGCAGATGATGCAGTAATAGTGTGTGGTCAGTGGGAGGACAATGACATCATCGCTCAAAAGAAGGCTTCTTGTGTTTTATCAGAAGAAGAGGAGGAAGAAATCTGCCATTTGCCACCAAATGTGACAAACAAAGGAGCACTATTTGCCATGGACACTTTGAGGAGATATGTTGAAAGTCAGCCAAATTTGTCGGAGGACACATTTAAAGCCATTGTCCATTTAGAAAGTGTAATAGATAAGGTTTCATACTCTTCTCTGATGCAGACAACAATTGAATCTTTTTTCAATTAATTTTGTAAATAGTGTTTATTAAAATAAAAAATTGATTGCTTTTTAAAAATGTATGTAAAAAGCTATTTTTCTCTATTTTTCTATTGATAACATGCGATTTTCAATAATTCGAATTTTCGAATTTTTTTGTCTCTCCCTTCAGGTTCGAGATATCGAGGTTTGACTGTATTTACGAACCCTCTATTTCTCAATTTGTGCCTGTCCCCTTTGTACCTGTATTTGTTGCTCTTAACTTTCTCCA
>OU015491.1:6327544-6347544 GCA_907164885.2 Dolomedes plantarius | reverse complement strand
GCGTGTGTGAGTGTGTGTGTGTGCATGTGTGTAAGTGTAAGTAATCTATGTAAGATTTATCAGTCGAGACGCATATAGGCACAATTTATTATGACGCGCGTTTAAACAGTTGGTACATAACCGATAGTGAAAGAATAACAAGATGCGTTGCTTCCATTCATCTCTTTCTTTACGAATGTAAGCCTAAAAGAAATAGAAGCAATTTCTTTAATCTACGAATTGTACTCTAATTTGGCTTATCTCTGAAATGCAGCGAAACAAATCCCTGAATTTTACGTGGTATGTATCTCTCCGACCATCTCAACCCCCACCTATTGATTTCTTCAGAACTGGTAAATTGTTCATTGGATAATACAGCTTAAAACGCATCTGCTAACTGAAAATCTTACGATGCATCATAGCGACCTTCGAAATTTGTTTTCCAAGCTTTCGGGGCTCAACGATGTTCCTCTTACAAAAATGCCCCGAGATAACGAAGTTTAGACAACTCTTTGTGTTGACTTTTCTCGAGTGACAGACTTGTTTCAGGGGGGGGGGGCTTTTTCTCCCTGGGTCTAGCATTTGCACAACTGACACTTGAAAACATTTATTCAAACACACAGTTTTTGAAGCTTTTTGAAAGTAAAGTTTAAACTATCTTTAAAATGGTGTCGCAATGTAAATATGTGCCTGAATATTTTTGTTATAGGATATGAAACAACTTTTCTCGTCATATAGGCAGTCTCAAAATAATTTTTTTTAATTAGTGTTTTAGACAAAATTAATGAAATTTTAATAAATGTTTTTTAGTAAAAATTAATAACAATAATTGGTTGTAGAAATATTTTTTGTTTTACAATATTATAATCGTTCCTTTTTCAATTTAAAATGATATCTTACAACTTTTAAATGGCCAACATTTCCACACTCTCTCACATATCTCCTTGTCAGCACAGCTGGCTGATATTTTGAAAATAAGCAATTGTTTCGAAAATTAAAATACTTCAAAAACTGGATCTTTAATTCAGTTCTTAGACTGAACTGAATCCGAGATTCATTTCACAGGCAGAAATGAACTGAGTCTAGAAGTGAAGTGAGTTAAGAGTCTTAAACCGAATTTATTCGGGACTGTACTGAATTCGATATTTAGCTATTGGAATAACCAGTTATGGATTAGCCTGTAGTTAGTAATTTTTCTCCGTTCCGGACAGTTAAGTTGTACTAATGCAAGGAAAGCCGGGTCATGATATTTAGTGGAAATGGCTTCTCAGCTAGTCTACCGTACAAAAGTTTACTGGTTCTGGTTCCTCAGCTAGCAAGTGTGTTAGTAGCCGTTCGAAATGAGCTTTAAGCTTTAGTTACTAGTGATTTTAAGCAAAAGACAGATCCAGAGATTTTTCCTTTCAACAGCTAGAGAGTTATACCACTGTGCAACATTAAACGAATTTTTAAAACGCTTATTAAAAGTACTAGACTATCAGCTTATCAGGAGACTTCCAAGGGTAAGAGATGGAGTACACTTTTGAGAGATTCCAAAATTTTATCGATTAATAGACTCAAACATTTAATTTCGTTTTAAAATTTCATGGTGTTTCGTGTGTCGATTTTCCTCGTAGATAGTTCCTCCTTGGATTTGAAGCTTAACCTTTTCCTTACGAGGTGGGATAGCATGTATCCCAAGAATACGGGCCCAAGAATGATTATATATATATATATATATATATATATATATATATATCTACATGCATATATATACATATCTACATACATATATATATATATATATACACACACACATATATATATATATGTATACATACATAAATACATACATACATACATACATACATACATACATACATACATATATATATATGTATATATATATCCCTTAATGGCCGTTCTTACAAAGGGGGTATGAAATTTCCCATTCTAAGGAGGGAATCGAAAAAATAGGCCCCGTAAGCTAAAGGTTAAACTAATTTGTTGAACTATAGACAACAAGGAATGTGCTTGCAGAATTACTTTATTAAGGCAACATCGGTCTTTAAATCTCGCAAATAGAGTTTCTTATTACTATTTTTTTAAATATTTTAGTATTCTTCTTCTCTGTCAACAGTTTATTCTTTCCATTACGAATAATATCCATTATGAACGACTCTCATCACTGTTTTTGTGAACAGAATCTTGGAAGAACATATCCTGTATGCTTGTCGATCATAAAACCTTTTCCTCTCAAAACTTACTGTTGTGTGATTGAATAGAACATTATTTATTTTTTAACAGTTGTAGTGATATTTAAAAGTAATTTTTCTTAACTATTGTTTTTTTTTAGCGAAATCATTCTTCTCATCTCCTGGCTCTATTTAAAAATCTTCATTAGAAAGTTTAATTCACATTTAATCAAAAACTACATTCATGATGAGAAGTAGCATTAAGGAAAATAATTTTTTTTGTTGTTCCATCCTGAATTTGATTACAATAACTGGTTCAATTTGATAACAGTTAAATTGAACCAATTTTTGAAAAGTTTATTCAATATCTAATTCATTGAAACATTATGTTTCCTTCGTATAAGTTGCTCAGGTAATTATTATTCGAATTTGAAATTAAATTTCAGTTTAAATTTTTTAACATTCAGTATCCGAAAATAAATTCTCAATAGCAACAAAAAAATGTTATAACCCTCCATTTTTAACTTCTCGTGATCAAATAAGTGTCATTCGTTAACGATACCAGTTTCATTTATTTATTTACAAATAGTTCAAATATAGAAAGTTTAAACTCCTTTTTTTCCTTACTTCCTTGAGTAAACTTTATTTTACGCCTCTAAAAATTCTGAAAAAAAATTATCCCGTTTTCCATGGTAATGTTTTGAAATTTATTTCTCTACTGATGAGCAGAATATATCTAAAAAGTATTTTACGCTTCTGCTCGTACATCGTCCCGTAATGCTAAAAAAAGGTCTCCTGTGTTAAGAATGCTTATTATGTTATACAAAGCGTAGGAATAAGTGTGTTTCTTTATGTAACAGCAATTTTTTAAACTTAAACGTTTATGAACGCTCTGTAATAACCTACTACCAATTTAACTTTCCATACTTACACTTTTTCTTTTACTTTCAAGAACTCCGAGAGAATTCCATTTAATGAGAGGGGAAAATCTTATTTTTTTCTACACTTCCATTAGGGAAATAAAGACGGCTTTTTCACTTGATTTTGTGTTTTATGGATACAAGTGTTCTGAGGAAATTTTTGTTTAGCTTACACTGTGAAAATATTGAGTTTTGTTTAGTTCATTGCAAAAATATGAAAATAAAGTTTATAACAGAATAGGTTGAAACACGTGTAAAAAATTACATTTTTGCTTTAAATTTGTTTAAAGGAAACATTAGCTGTATAGAATATGTAAAATATTGTTTTAATATATGAAAACGATTTTAGTTTTTGCTTAGCTTTTTAGTGTCCAAGATACCTAACGTAAAAAAAACATAAATAACAAGTCGCTCTTACATATATTTCTTAAACTGAATGCAGTTAATTACTAAAAGACCCCGCTGAATTCGACTTTCCAATGCAATTAATTTTTTACGCTTCATCCTGACTTAAAAAAATTCCCTTAATTAAACTGTGGATCAATATTTAAAAAGATATTCTCTCATTACTATAAACTGCTTCAATTTGTATATATCCATATCTTTTATCTCTCACAAGATGCATCCTTTTATTGAAAAAAAGTTGTTAATTAGCCGACGATCATTTAAAATGTTTTAATTAGATAGTTAGTCTCGCTGAGAAATGACTCTTCTTCTATTTTGTAATGTTTTCTCCTTGACTGAAAACTTTAAAACAGTAAATCACAATTGCCGTTACTAAGATTAACTATTCAAAATTAAGTTGCCATTATTTTTAATGTGAAAGACTATGTTTTACCCTTTTTTAAAATATTTCTCTCTATATTTATTAAAATGCGTATAAAAAGAACTGAACACGCTTTAAAAAATTTGAAATTTGAAATGTTTTGAAATGAGTTTTAAAAAGCGTTCCTGTTTTATCAAAATTCAAATTCACTTATTTAAGGTCGCAATGTTTCCTGAAATACATCCCTCTTCCTCTTCAACCGTGGATCAGATCAATATTTGGGTGAATTCTCTTTATTCTATGTAATTGCGCGCAGTTAGAGACCATCAAAATCAATTTCCCAAAGCTCTTAGTTAAAAGAATTAAAATTATTAGGGCTTGAAAACACGTGATCATATACACTTTTTACTATTTATTGCACTGTAAAGATGTTAAATTCACATTATGGGAGAAAGCATTCGAAAAGTGTATATAGTATGTATCCTCTAAAATTTATCTCTGCACTACATGAAATTAACTTTTAGCATCCAGATTTCATGCTAATCGAAATCGATGCAAGTAAAAAATTGTAAATGGCAGAAAAATTATCATAAAAAATTTGTCTGATTTGTGGAATGTTTATGGTAATAAATCTGTATATTTGGAAAAAACCCGGAAACGCTCTTTCAAAAATATGCGGCTGGAAATTTTTCGGCATAATATGCGCGAATTAACAACTTGTATGTTCTTAAATCATAAATTTGCGATTGTAATAAGGGTAAGAAGTCACTGATATTAGAAAGAACATGATGAATGTTTAATAAATCATTTTTTATATCATTTTTTAGCTCCACATTACAAATTTGTTTCGGACTTAACATTTACTTTGGATTATATAGACAAAAGTTTATAACTAGGATTTTTCTCCTCACAATTTACTGCTTGGCATGAAATAAATTTTCAAAGTTTCTGCGGGGGGAAGTTGTTTATAACTGTATACACGAAAAAAAAATATTCTGGTCATAGAAAAAGGAAACTATCTAAGGAAATTATGTAATAAATTCTTAGATTTTATGTCTCTAGTTTTGAAAAAAATACTTTATCGTAAGGGAAGAAAATTCGAAAAGTGTGACCAAATTTCTCTTTCGCATTATTCTGTATCCCTCAACGGAATTAATTTCCAAAAGGGACATTTCTTGATAATATTGATCCATTTTCATTTAATAAAGTATAAAATCTGTCTATACAACGCACAGACCAAACCACTGGACCTAAAGGGCTGAAATTTTGCATGGCGATTCTTCTTATGCTGTAGGGGTGCACTAAAAAAGAGTTTTGAAAAATTCTTCTTAGATTTTTTAAATTAAATTTTTAAGCTGTTTTTGTATTTTTTTTAAAGTTTGCATTTAAAATAATAATTTGAAGGTTATAAAATTTATATCACGAAAAAGACCATAAAAATTCCTTCAAAATGAAATCTTTTTCGAACCCTTACCTCGATTTTCTGAGTTTTGGTGAATTTTTAGTGATTCATTTTTAGAATTTAATTTATTAAATGCCGATCACGCGATTTCTTTTTCTGGTACTTTAAATAAATTTATCGTCACATGCATAACAACTAAACAGACAAAAAAATATTCTTTTTCTTTCTAATGCAGCAGACGATTGGATATTATCCAAAAAAATTAAATATCCATTACGATTTTTTTATAAATATATATATATATATATATATATATATATATATATATTTTACATCAATTGTATACACTGATCATTGCATTATAAATATTTATATTTATTTTTTTTGGCATCAATTGCATACATTGACCGTTGTATGTAATTTGAATGTACTCCGTAGCGAAGCGCGGGTTTGCAGCTAGTATATATATATATATATATATATATATATATATATATATATATATGCAGTTAGTTAATAAGGATATGGATTTCACTTTCTGAATGTTTATATATTTTTATTCCCTATCTCCAAAAAAATTCTTCCGTAATCAGACCGTTTTTAACTGTTGAAGTAATTGCACTTTCCGGACGCGGCACATTAAACGATTAAATAGAAAAACCTGATTGCTTTCTATCACAGCTTTTGATCCGACGCAGTATATCTAACTTTCCGGGTCTGATCCACCCCCTAATTTCGGACGACAGCGACGGGGTGCTTCGAACACGGAAAGGGTAGAGTAACGCCGGCGGTCGACAAGCGGAAAATACGGATGAACTTGGGATAGGGGGGAATAAGGTTGTTAAATAAATAAATGAACAAGAAATGCTGGACTCGCTAATCAGGTTTCCCGAAAAGAACTGCCTGGATTTCTTAAATCACTCTCGGTATGTGTGAGGGGAGATTAAAGGGTTTTGCAGGGTCTTAGTGAAGGAACTTGAATTATTGATTAGCAAAAATGAGTTTTTCATAGTTTAAAACAATTTAAGGGGACCTTTAACCTTGTTGCTTTAAATTTTCAATATTTTACTCTATATACAAAATGAAAATCATTAATATTCTTTTCTGCTACATTGCTTTAAGACATTTAGAATTCTTAAATAAGTATTTTGTGGAAAAATTGGACCTATTTATCGAAAAATGCGTTAAAAATGCTAGAATTTTTCAATATGTTTCTAGAATTCAATGCTAGAATTAATTTTCTCCTGATTTATTCCAAATTTTTCAGGAGTGTTAGCTGCAGTGTTTGTCACAAAACTGTGCGGGAATATATGAAACCACGCATATTTTTCAAATTTTCAGACCATGAAATAAAGAAAAAGCATTAAAAAAACAAGTAGATTTATAAAATTATATTTATGACTTTAGACTCATACAAAAAAATTCAGTGCACTGTTCTGATATATATATATATATATATAAATATATATATATATATATATATATATATATATATATATATATATATATATATATATATATATATATATATATATATATATATATATATTATATATATATTTATATATATATATTATATTTATATATATATATATATATATATATATATATATATATATATATATATATATATATATATATACTAGCATTATTGCCCGGCTTTGCCCGGGTAGATATATAGATATAAAATTTTTCATGCTTTCCATCAAACAAATACTGGGCTGCACCCCCCGCTCTTCATGTTCATCTAGCCAGACAGAATGCGCTTAGCGCGTTTCTACTGAAATGATATACCCAGTATTCTTTTAATGGAAAGCATGAAAAATTTTATATCTATATATCTACCCGGGCAATCATTCTTTAAAAATAATTTCATTAATTTTCTTATGCCTTAATATAACTAATGGACTAACAGTTCGGAATGAAAGTTATGTGTCGTTATGTTTCTCTGTTTAAAGAGCTTTTCCTCCCACTGCTTAAAAAACCCCAAAACTCTAAAAGATTTATCTTAAATGATTTCACGGAATAAGTAATTTAAATGCATATCGTATGTTAACTCTGTTTCGCGAACTTAGGGGAAAAAACCTGTAGAACTCTTAAACTTCTTCCCATTTTATGATTCTCAAAGAATTAATATAGTTAGATCAACAGAAGGCTTCCAAAAACCTCCAAACTAAATTTTTCTTTTTTTTTCTTGCTTTTTTTTACAAATTTTATTAAGTTCTATTAGTTTGAACGCCATTGTTTAAAATTGGCTAAAGCAGCGATTCTCAACCTTTTCAGACAAACGATTCCACTAAACGTAAGAAAAATAAACACCTCGTCCTCCCCCCCCCTCGTTACCCCCAGACCAACTCTCAAACCACCCCGCTTTTCCCCCGCGTATCGAATTTGAAGGGTTGTCGTAAAGGGACTGTATCCACATTTAAGAGGTGCGCTTAGGGGCACAAAAATCATTAAAAATTTAATTAAAAAAAAAACTAATTGAGCCCCAAATTTCGTTTTTCCTGATTTAAGTTTCTAGGGTCCAAAACATTAACTGTGCCGAATTTCGTCCCGGTGGGTGAAACAGTCTATGATTCTATAGCGGACAAACAAACAGACAAGCTCTTTTATATATATATATATATATATATATATATATATATATATATTACTTTATATCCTTTACATTTATACACTTTATTACTTTTCTATCCCTTTTTCCAAAATCCAGCGTCGTTTGTTTCTGTTGTTGTCGGTTGCATCCCTTCGCGTGGGCTCCACCTCATACATTCTTCTTCCGCATTCCTGTGTTAGACGAACCCTTTTCATGTCCCTCTCCCCCGTCTGCTGCCGATTTGGGGGGGAGGGTCTGGAAAATTCTCGTTTCTCCTATGTATATCATGAAGCTGAATGATCTTCGTATGTATCATCGGTTCTTTTACCGGTGGTCTGGGAGAACGCTAGAAGTGGTCCGTGAAGTCAGTAGTGAGATAAAAAAAAAATGGTTTCATCATTTCAAAACGACAGCGAATTTTAGAATTTTAGGAAATTAGGAATACAAAGTTCCTTTTTCTTCTATTTAATATAATTTAAAGATCCTAAAAATTCCTTTCAAATGAAATATTTTTCGAATCTTTACCTCCATTTCTTCTAACAGTGTAGGGGTGCACTAAGAAAGATTTTTCAAAAATTCATCTTAGATTTTTTAAAAATTAAATTTTTAAGCTGTTTTAGTAACTTTTTTTAAAGTTTGTATTTAAAATAATAATTTTAGGGTTATAAAATTTATATCACGAGAAAGATTTCTTTAAAATTTCTTTAAAAATTTCTTTAAAATGAAATCTTTATCGAATCCGTACCTCGATTTTCTGATGTTTGGTGAATTTTTAAAGATTCATTTTTAGAATTTAATTTATTAAACGCCGATCACGTGATTTTTTTTTTCTGGTACTTTAAATTAATTTATCGTCACGAGCATAACAACTAAATAGACAAAAAAATATATTTTTTTTTTCCTTCCTAATGCGGCAGACGATTGGACATTATCCAAAAAAATATTAAAATAGAGTAAAAGATAAGTTCCTCAAACTGTACTATATTCTTTTTAGATTTAATTTGAATATTTTCTTCTAAATTATTTTGTCTATAAAAATATCCGTTACGAATTTTTTATAAATATTTTTTTTTGCATCAATTGCATACATTGATCATTGTATTTATTATAAATATATATGAAACAAATTTCAATCCTTTTCATTATCCCTAACACGCTTTTTCCGAATTCGTTTATCTTATTGCGACAGAACACCGTCCCTCTTTCTTGATTTGGACCTAAATCCAATCCGAAGTAATTTATTAGTTTTCCCCTTAAATGACACGTGCGGACGGAGAGTCTTATATAAGCATTATATAACGGACATGACGCTATCATCATCCGATATGACGTGCTAGAGTCACGTGTCTGCTTCTGGCCAATTAAAAGGTCAGTGCGCCTCTACCTGGGGGCCTGGTGTCCTTTTCTGGGGGGCTTTTGAGTGTTTGCGACGGTGTTGCCAATATGTAACTTTTAATGCCCCTTTGTCTTGGGATGATCCAACGAGTTCTAGACTTATAATTGTCTGATTGTATTGTGAAAGCTTCCAACACGCCCCAATGTCTTCATCACAGTTGTGTGCAGTGACACCGTGAAGTTTCCAAACAAAAACCATATTGAAAATGAGGTTGACCCCTCGTCGTTCTGGATGTAAATTAAAAGTGCCTGCCTACACTCGACGACCACTTCTATTGCCTAGTGCTCCGTCACGACTAACACCCGAAAATATCACGAGTTCACCGACCTGAAGTGCATCGCCACCGTAATCATTACACACACACACACACACACATATATATATATATATATATATATATATATATATATATATACAGTAGAATCTTGATCTATCGTTTTCGAAGGGACCGAGTGAACTAAACGATAGATGCGGGAACATACAAAGAAGTATTAACATACCTAAAAGTTTGATATTCCTAAAATATATTTACTCACATACATAAATGCATACATACCTGTTGTGTAATTGAAGATAAAGTTGTACTGAAATTGAAGATAATAATAATAAAAAAAGAGATACACGTAGATGCACAGGAATTTTGATTCATTTAAAATAATCTTTAATCTTTGGCAATTTTCTCTCCACAAGTAAACAATATTTTTTCAGTGTTGCAAATTTATTCTTCTCCGTATCGGTTATTGTGTGAGGGTATAAAAATCTTTTCAATTTTTCAATTGCCAAGCATGCTTCCGAAAACGAAGGTACGGGTAGTGTTTCTTCTTCAACATCATCCCCAAACTCATCTGTTGTCTCCTTCAGCTTTGCGTCACACAGGCTTTCGATTGTTTCCTACCCACTTGTTGCGACATCATCGTCAAATCCAAGAAACATATCAAAATTGATATCAGGTGCAGTTTCTAATTTGCGCCAATCGTCTTCAGTGACACCCGCTTGTTCTTCATCACATGAAGGCACTGGTGAACAGCCGTAACCACATTTCCTAAAGCAGTTAATTATTGTGGACTGCTTCACCCGACGCCAAGCCGTCAGTACATATTGCATAGCCTGGAGGACATCAATCTTTAGAAAAGTTTTATAAATTTTATTGCCTGAATCTATTAGACAGACAGCCTTTCGTACAAGTTTTTTTCGATAATACCCTTTAAAACACTTTATAATACCCATATCTAAGGGTTGCAAAACACTTATACAATTAGCAGCATAGAAGATAACTTTTACGTTTTTCAAAAACGTTATATCACTAGGGGGAGCTGCACAATCTATACTTATATATAAAGAGAGAGAGCGATTTTGTACGTGGAGGATAATCTTCAGAACCACTGTACCTATTTGAAAAATTCTTTCACTGTTTGAAAGGTACATTATTCCAGATGGACATAGGCTATATATTATGTATATCTGATCAGTAGAAATAAAGTTAGGGGCTTAATCCTAACAATCTCCATTGTTTCCGCTACTGTCTTCTACCCCTTTTTGTTCCGAAGATTTCAACGATCCTTAGCGTGGTGCTATCGCGGTGGGCTTCTGTTCTGACGCTAGAGGTTCGAACCTAACCGTTCTCCGGCACGCCCTTTTTTCTTTTAAAAAATTTATTTTAATTATTAACTAACATAAAATTAATTTAAGTTATTATTTCGGTTATTATTAAGGTAAAAAAAGATTTACGATTTATTGGCTATCAACTGGAAATTTATTGTTATAATATTTTGTTCAACCCGGACAAAGTCGGGACGGGCCGCTAGTTGTCTATAAATAGTAAAATATTTCTTTGTTTAATGCGCATTTCCGCATCAAGGTCTAGTAGAAATGAAGTAAAAATATTTGCAGTCATCCATGCTTTGATATTAGCGTAATATTTTACTGGTAAAATTTTTGTATTTTTGAAACACCTAGTGATTTACCAATGACTATCGGCTCGCGTATGTCAGTTCCATCACTGTTAACACAAAACAACACAGAGATCCTTCCTTTGGACCCTTTACCACCATGGCAGGACTGACCCTTTAATGTCAGTGTGCTGTTAGGCAAGCAATTATAAAATAGTCCAGTTTCATCTGCATTGAAAATGTCTCGAGGCTGGTACTCCTCTAACAGCTTTGGGAACTCGTTAATCCACGATGATGTTCGTACTGTATCCACAGATGCACTCTCTCCCGTGAGCTTCTTGTATACAAGGCCGTGACGATATTTGAAACGTGTTATCCACCATGCTTGATGCCGCAAAGTCATGAATGTCAAGTCTTTCTGCAATTTGCAGTGGCGTAGCGAGCATAACTGGCGCCCGGGGCACGATAACTTTTTGGCGCCCCTCATGGTCTTGGGGACCAAAGGGTCCAATGGTCTTAGGTACCATTTGGCGCCCCTCTGCAAGTGGCGCCCGGGGCATTATAGACCCCCTTGCCCCCCTCTCGCTACGCCACTGGCAATTTGTTTTGCTTTCTCGCGAATAATGCTCCCATCAATAGGTATGTTTGCGGTACGTGATTGTTGGTACCAAGTGAAGAGGATTTTCTCCAGTTCCATAAATTTCCATTCTTTGCAAGTCTTTCTTGTTATCGAAGATTTTCCACATCTACCTATTCGCTCCCGAACTTCATTTCTCTTTACATAAATGGAATTCAACGTAGACGCGGCGATTCCTAAACGCTTGGCTACGTCAACGCGTTTTGCAGAGGGATTTTTTTTCCTCTTCTTCAATAATTTTTAATCTTTCTTGAAGAGTGCTTACTTTTTTCACTGAAAGATTCATTTGAAATTTTTAAAAAATATCTGTAGTAAAAGCTACGAAAAACTAAAGAGATAATCTCAGACGTCTGCCTCTATGTTTGACCGTTCAGCAATACCCCAATGCTTTTCGAAGTGGGTCGACAGCCGTGAATTGTTTGTAACTAGCACCACTTCCGGGTGAAACCCCATCGGCCAGTGTAGACTGCAGCAATTAGAAACTTCTCACAACCTAGACTAAACACCAGGGCGCCTCTTTCAACAAAAAAGCCAGATGGCAGCAGGAACCGCTGAGGTAGGCTGACTGTGAGCCAGATACTGATAAGACCAGAAATGTTGAATAGACGGAAAATTTGGAATGAATTATCGAAAATAGGATACACCAGAGGCTAAAGAATTAAGGAGCACCAACAACGAACAAATAATGGGAGTGGTACGATATGGCTAAACAGGAGAGAACAGAAATACAAGAGCGTGCATCTCAAATGTTCTGCTCATTGTTTAATTAGAGCGTCATTTCTAGCTCAATCCAGACATTTATATTTCAGGTTCAGTTATTATGAAAAAACGATCGATCCGATAAATTAATATAAAGCTGCGATATTCTGAACGAATATTGCGGGAAAACGATGGATCGAGGAACGATCCATGCGGTCTGTTTTTGCATGTTTTCTATGGAATTTATTCTGGACTGGGTGAAATAAACGATACATACGGGAAAACGATCGTTCGGGGAACGATCGATCGAGATTCCACTGTATATATTTGGCACCGTTGTATTTAATTTGAAAGCACTCCGTAGCGAAGTGCGGGTTTTCAGCTAGTTATTGTATAAGTGGAAAATCTTTTTTTCTATCGAAAGGATCGTTTGAAAGGTGTACTGATAGCTTAAGGATTTTAAGATGCGGTGTGTTTCTATGTTGCGTTAAATGTTGTGGAGTGTTTAATCTGGGTCCAATTCATATACGTTGTCAATCCCCTTCTATACGCATTATATTATATATTTCTTTCCAGGGCTAATTAATGTTTCTCCTTGTCTCTATAAGGTTGGTTGCGCACCATAAATTCCGTTAAAAAATGTTTCCTTTTTATGCCGTGTAATGGATTTAATAATTATGCGAGAGTTTCGACTTCTTAAAGAGGTTGCCAAAGTCTGGAAACTTTCTGAGAGCGGTGATTAGTGTGCGTTGACGAGTCATTTTTAACACCTTTAGGGGGGAAAAATAAAGAGGCACTTCATTGATTTCTTTTTTGAGCCGCCTTTAGCTAGTTGTTGTTGTTGTTGTTGTTTTCTTATAATTTATCGCGACTGTGATGATGAAATTGCGTGGTGAAAGAAATAAACCTGAACTTTTGAGATACTTTTCGCTTTAACTTTTCTTGTAGGGGTGGTCTTGTGACACAATATTTTGTTTTGCATGTAGCAATATTTCCCCCCCCCCCTTACATGGGTCAATATCATTACATCCCTAGGCATATAAACAATGCTTGAAAAATGTCAAATTTTTCTCTTAAAAATTCAAAGCATATTAATTTAGGGTATCTGTCTACGTTCGGAGCAATTTTTTTCAAAAATATACAGCACTGATCTATATATATAAAACAGTTCTGCAACTGACTCACTGACTGACTGACTGACTGACATACAACGCACAGACCAAACCGCCGGACCTAAAGCACTGAAATGTTGCAGGACGATTCTTATTATGTAGGGGTGCACTAAGAAAGATTTTTGAAAAATTCTTCTGAGATTTTTTTAAATTAAATTTTTAAGCTGTTTTAGTAACTTTTTTAAGTTGTCATTTAAAATGATAATTTGGGGGTTATACAATTTATATCACGAGAAAGATCATAAAAATTCCTTTAAAATGCTATCTTTTTCGAATCTTTACTTCCATTTTCTGATTTTTGGTGAATTTTTAAAGATTAATTTTTGGAATTTAATTTATTAAATGTTGATCACGTGTTGATAGTAGATGTAATGTTAAACTGTGTTTTTAACTGTGACATTAAATCTAAGTTATATGTATTAATTTAATCATTCTACACTTACCTGTACTTAAAAAAATATAATTTAAAAAAAATTAGTGTTTTTTTTTCATTTTTTGGGGTATATTTCGATGATTTTGTAGAGACATCGTAAAACATTTATTTCAGAACACAGGTTAGTGTCCCAGTGTTATACAATATAAAGGTAATTAAAATATATAGAGTTGAATGGAGTGTGGGGTATTTGGCGTAAACACTCAATTGTACTAAAAAGCTATAAAAAATACCCTCCATTTTAAAATGTTATGAAATTTTTACCAAAATTATATTTGTTTTCATGATATTATATCACATTTGAACTAAAAATATATGCATTTAATCAATGCTGTATATTTTTGAAAAAAAGTGCTCCGAGCGCACCTTTTAAGGGGACAGTGGACTTTCAAAATTGTGAAATTTGTCCAAAAATTCGATTTCTTTTATTTTATTGAATTGTGAAACTACGGACGAGTAGAAATGTGTTGCAAAAAGAATTTTTTTAATCTGTGATTACTTTCCTAGTTATAGGCATTTGTATTTTAGATATTATGTGGTTACTAATAGCGATAACTTTAAATGTGTTTTTCTCAAAATAAAAATTTTCGTGTCATACGAATATTCAAACTGCAACATGCGCATTTCTAATTATCGTATTGCTTTGAAATTTAAGTTTTATATACTTAACTGTATATCAAATAAATCTTATTGAATATAATTATGTTTCGTAGCTCAGAATTTCTAAATTTTGTACTCGAAAAGATGATTTATAGGTATTTTGCGTCATAAAAAGGGTGTTTTCACTCTAATTATTTTTTCTCTTTATATTTTTAATGAATGCTTCAAATAAGCAATAAGTTTCATTTTTAGTTCTTTAAGGTATCCTGCAAATGAAAATTACCATATTATATGCAAAAGAAATGCGCATAGAACTTTTTTAATTAGGCTAATTTTTGATATAATTAATAATTCATAATTCGTAAATTATTAATATTTCATCTTTAAATTTTAACCACTTTCACATATGTATGATACTAATCACATATCCAAATTTCAAGTAAATCCATTCGAAACAAAAAAAAGTTAGGTTTGAAGGTCCACTGTCCCCTTAAGACGTTTTTCGAATGTACGAAATGGTATTTCATCCTCCTTCCGAATTTTTAAAATTCCTTTTTAAGATGTTATTTGCGTTTAAAATTTAACAATATTTACGAGTACATTTCTGGTCTTTATTGAACTCCGTAGAATATTCGAGAGAGTGTCCCACGCGTACATGTAAATCTTTTGTAAGCCTTAAATTTGAACATTCTAATATAATTTACATCACGAAGTTTACAATGCGCGCTTTTTTTTCGGTAAATTTCATTTATGGAATAAAATATGCTCCACGCAGTGCGCTCATCTATCTGGGGGAACAGGGCACCAGATAATGGATTCGGTAATGTTATTTTAAGGCTCCATGGAGTCATTCACATTTTTTATGCAATTTAATCAGAATATTTTATAAGTATATTTTATCCCTTCTTCTGTACAAAAGGAGCTTTTTCTTTGAAACTAGATTTTATTCTATTGTTCTAAACTTTGTTAAAATATAAGCTCCAATAAAGTACAATATACAGTGAGAAAAATGTAAATTCTCATTTCTGCTTAGTACATAACTCCAAATTAGTTGATACTGTCGAACACCATTATAGCGAACCTGGTATATAACGAATTTCCAGATATAATGAACGAAGATTTTGGTTCCACCGTTTTCCTATTGTATTCAATGTTAATTTACCCTTTTATAGCGAACCTCCGAAATCTTAAGAATCGGCTATAACGAACATTTTTTTCAGTCGACAACTGGTTTTTTTTGTAATTTTTGAACTTTTTAAGAAAGCTGAAGATACAACGAATGTTTGAAGAAGCAAAGAATGTTGAAGAAGAAGATGATGAAGATTTACCTATCGCGATGTGGATAGAAAAGCACAAAATTTCATCATTCTCAGAGTGTGGCGTGCAATTGTTCGAAACGTCTGATGATGAAGTTAATAGTACATGTGAAAATCCGACCGATGAAGATATTGTAGAAGATATTAAAATGAATCATTCTGAAATCGAAGATTCTGCTTCTGATGCTGATGAAGAGGGGCACATAAATGACGAAATCTCCACCATCTCAGATGCTACAGCAGCGATGAGTGTAATTAATAAGTTTTCGTCTACACAAACAGTGGAAGAAAGAGTGTTGGAATCATTTGATGTATTGGACAAAGAAATTCATAGAATGTTTTTGAAATCGGCATCACGTCAGCAGAAGATTACCGATTATTTCTGTATCAAAATAGTGAGCAACAATTTTTAAAAAAATCAATTTATTTCCATTTGCCTTTTGTTAGTTAATTTAATGAGTATTGTGTCAGTTTAATGTAATCGATTTTGGTCAATTTAATTCATTAATGATCATTTTTAATAGATTTTATCATTCTTTCAATACATCATTATTGAATACTAGTGGTTAGACCGTCAAAAATGACGTGTTAATTTTACATCTGCAAAGCCAATATTATTTGTATACTTAATAGCTTCTTTACTTTCTTTTATTTAAAATATACCCATTTTTAATTATTTAAAATTATGTAATATCAGCACTATTATGATCCATTAAAGATGCAAGTTTTTTTTTAAATTTAAATAAAATCTGACCTCCACATAATAGTATCACTTTACTTAGTGCTATAACATGTATTAATTATGAAATATTAAATTCTGTCTGTTAACAGTATCAAACGTAACTATTGTAAAATTGAAACATTGCGCTGTAAGTAAATTTTCCAGTAACGCTAAATAATTAATGCATTTGTTGTGTACTATGATCGTACAGACAACTCGCACATATTCTGCTTAACAATCCTTATTTATTTCAATTTTTACAAACACCTTTTCAACATCTACTATCAATACAATTACGTTACTGCCTGCTAGTTAAGAACAACAAAATTTAAAGAACAGCAAAAAGAATACAATCACCTTTTTTTATTAAAAATCTTTGCCATTCAGCAAACAAACGATAATCAAACAGATAAGCAAACGATAATCATTTATATCACATAAAATTATTTAACACAAATATAAATAACAAAAAATAGTTATTTAGTGTGCTACCGACCAAGCCACTACACATTAACTGTGGTGGAAAAATTTAACTTAGGGTAGGTGGGGGCAAAGGTTCGCATGGGGCAAAGGTTCGCACATACATTTTAACATGACCGGGAAGAGTTTTAGGAAGAATAGAGTAGGCAATGCATTCCTCTACTTCCAGTCAGTTGCCTCGTAAAAAATGTTGGAGTTAAGACCCCCTTTTGCAGAGAAAATGAGGTAAGTTTATTTTCGTCTCTTTTAATGTAATTTTTTGCAACTTTTGAGTAATTTTGAGCATCACTCAAACTCACGAACTGTTTTGGGCTTATTTTCGCATGTTAGGGTGGTAAATAACCTTTCAAATCCTACCTTAAGTTTTGGGTTAACTCAAATACAGTGGCGTCCATTCTGCAGAAACAGAACCAGCACGAAATGGGGTAAAGGTTTGCAGGAGTCATGGGGTAAAGGTTCGCAGTGCAAACCTTTGCCCCATCTGCAAACTTTTGTCGCTCTAACTATTAACATTTGTTTCATGTCCTCTTTTCATTAGGAATCCTTATTAACAACGTCTTTTATTATTAATGGGAATTCACATTTTTGTAATTTGAAAAAAAATTATGGTTTTTGATAAAAACTGCCTGTTTTTAATCAGAAAATTTTTTGTAAAATGCTTGAAAATCCATAAATTAAAATTAAAATAAATTAGTACAACACAAAAATAAAATAGCTCTGAACAAAGACCTATTTTACAAGATAAAAGAATTAAATGTTACAAGACATTATAAGCTTCGAAGGTCTGGTTAGGGAAAAAAGCTCTAAATGAGTAATTTCCAGATTTGCAAGTCTTTGAAATGTTCCTTACGTCACAATTTTTGACGAAATTTTATAAACTTTATTACAAAGACTCCTCTTATACATTAAAATAAAGTTATGTATCCATTTCAGGTTTCGACATCATTCAGATTATCAAAGTTAAACTTAAGCGTGGAAAAGTACAAAAATTTCACGAGAATTCAGAGTACAAGCCTACAAATATTTCCTAAAAATTAATTATTCAACGAAAGCACAAATCAAAACATAACCCTGATCAAAATGTATAAGCAATCTAAATGCAAAATTAAGGATAAGACTAAAAATTGGATCGCAAGGAGCATTTTAAAAAACATAATAAAAATTTCAATTTTTTAAATATAAAAAATAAAATTTTAAATATTTATAAAATTTTATAAGTTGTTTGAAATAGTTTTACTTTAATGAATATTTATGCCCAATTTCATATCTCTGAGATAAAAATTTCAAAAATTGCTTTGTAATGTCCCCCATCCCCTTAATTTGCTTAATTTTTACGGGTTTTAAAAGAATGAGTAAAGCCTAAGATATCATATAACGATAGTGTTAATAGTTGATATTTTAATTGGAAGTTCTTTAGTTTAAGAAAAAAATTATTGAGATTAACCCCTTTTCATTTTGTGAATTTCTTTGTTAGATTCAACTTTCTGTGTTAATAGTTGATATTTCATTTTGAAGTTATTTAGTTTAAGAAAAAATTTATTGAGATTAACCTGTTCAATTTGTGATTTTCTATATATGTAACACCTTTAAAAAGATTACAAAATGTGAAATAAAATTATTTAGACAACTCTTTTTGTGATTTTCGATGCCTATCCAGTAAGAAACCAACGAGTGGGGTAAAGGTTTGCAGTGCGAACCTTTGCCCCACCGATTGGGGCAAAGGTTCGCAAACAGGTCTTTTGGTAAAATTAAAAATTTGGTGACTAAATATTTCGGGAAAAAATTCATTATTTTATAGAAGGTAGAGGGGATACCCAACTACAATACAAGTGACTTTTTGGGGCGATAGGATCTAACGGAGGCCTGTAAGAAACTCAAAACTCAAAACTGCAAACCTTTGCCCCCACCTACCCTAGTTGTTTCATAATTTTAATTCATAAATGAACAATAAACCGTTGAGGAGGTGTTCGTTATTTTTCATTAATATTAAAATATTTCAACAATTAAAGCTTAATTTCAATTTATTTTATTTTTAAAATGCGGTAATCAAAGTACGTTTGAATATGGCAACAAAAATGAAAAAAGCGTTCCAGACAGAGAGATAGATCTGTGCTATTATTAGGATTATACATAGCAACTAATGAGTTATACATTTTGTGAACTCTAACATTTCTCTTAATGGTTCGGATATAGCGAACCACCGGATATAGCGAACAAAACCTTTGGTCCCTTGAAGTTAGTTATAACGGGGTGCGACTGTATTTTAATTTTTGTAATATGTGTTTTGTAATGTGTATACGTATTTTTGTTGACCGTCATATCACGTCCTCCCGGGGTTACATTTCAGCAAGATAATGCCCGCTCTCACACGGCGAGAGCTTCTACTGCTTGTCTTCGTGCTTGCCCAACGGTACCTTGACCAGCAAGGTCGCCGGATCTCTCCCTCATTGAACACGTTCGGAGCATTATGGGTAGAGCCCTCCAACCAGCTCGGGATTTTGACGATCTAAAACGTCAGTTGGACAGAATTTGGCACGATATCCCACAGGAGGATATCCGCCACCTCTATCAATAAATGCCAAGCCGAGTAACTTCTTGCATAAGGGCCAGAAGTGAACCAACGCGTTATTGACTTTTTCACTTTTGTGAAGCTCTTTCTCTCGAATAAATCATCCATTTTTCTCAAATTATAATCATTTGTTTTCCTGTACATGTACATCACATCTACCGATTTTCGTCCCAATCGGATAAATTCTTCTTGGTGCGTCGTTTTCTCTATTTTCTTTTTTGTTGTGTGTGTGTGTGTGTTTGTCTAAA